>JAKWBJ010000227.1:1216250-2432500 GCA_023159175.1 Wohlfahrtia magnifica | reverse complement strand
GTTGGCCAGTCGTGACACCACTATCGAATTTACACGTGAATTTTCTACATTGGAAATAAGATTGGGAACATGTAAGCGTGTGAATCACAATAAGGCTCTGTCAACGCCGCATGGATAGTTTCGTAGATGGACACATATCAGGCAGAAGCTGGATCTCAAGCGCACAAGAAATCTGCTCAATTTCTAAAGAGGTACACTCAGCGTAGTTGTTCGCATCATTACTGAGCATTGGACATAATGAGCACTCATGCTAGGAGGCTGAGACTCAATACTGAACATTGTCAGGCTGCTTAGATAAGGTCACCTAGTCAAAGATTGCTGCAGAAGCTGAGGGGATGAGGAAACAATTTCTCACCTATTGTGCACATGCCCGCTGTTATATGGCAGAAGAAAGAGACACCTGGACTTCTACTATGGGACTGGGGTTGTGGAACTGTCGAGTATAGACATTTGTAGCGGTTTTATTATGAGTTTCCGCTGGCTCCGGATATAGGGGATGACAATCTATTGTGGTAACACAACGGGCCTACGTGTGCCCTTCTTTTAGGAACCCCTCCTTCTACCCACCTACCTACTTTTGCCATACACTGCAAATTGCTTGAAAAAAAATAGGTGTTGTTGTTGTAGCAGCTCCGTCAACGTCGTTTTGCTCATTGTCGTCTATATGCAAGTTATGGCATCGAGTTACCTTTAGTGGACTAATCCAAACATCGCAAAGGACATATTGGGTGGGTTTAGTGAGGCAGGAGATGAAGACATGAATTTGAGGCGCTATCGTCAATTCCAGCTCAGTCCAAAATGAAACGGCTACATCGGACTTAAATGAGCCAAGACTACGCTTGTCCGTTAGCTCCACCTGTGTAATTACTGGTGGATGGTCTCCGAGTATGACATTAGCGCTATACTATAGTTGTCCACTGCATCTGCCACTGTTGCAGAGTGAATGTCGCGCAAACTTGCCTCTATCTAGAGGCTATCGATCATATCCTTGTGAGGTTATGTATTCGAATGACACCTAAGCAGATACCACTTCTTGCTGCCGCCAGAATAAGACCACTGTCTCCTCATGTGGGAAATTTCATTTTATTTTGTATAAACCATCAGTACAAAATCAAAGCGCTCAACTTTTACAACACACTGCTGCCTGTTTTTGTTTTATGTTCGCATATGAGTTGTTGGTTAAGATTGGTAGTCGAAAACTGAAATCTGAATGTTTGAATGAATTAAATTTAAAACAAAACGCCATGAAAAACAATCACAAAAAAAAACACACAAACACTTCCTTAACAGCGAAGAGAAGTCGAAAAAATAAGTGAAAAATGTAAGAAAAAAACTAGAAAGTCAGGTGCATAACTGCAGAAGCTGTTACTGCCAAGGATTTGTTTGCACAACAGCCAGTGATGCTAAAGATGCTTTTAGTTTAATCCTGTTATTTTTCTATTTTCTATTTTGTTTTTTTCTTTTTTTTTCGATTTATATGCGCCAGCATGTTGCGAAAGGTGGAAAAATGATAGGAAGTTGTTGTTGTTCTTGTACAACAATTTAACTTCCTTGTGTATGTAAATTTAAGTGGCTCTACTACACTGCACTACACTACTTCGTGGAAAATAGCTCGTAAACAAATAAGCGAAAGTGGCCATGTGGCTTTTGACTGTTGACTCGTTGAGGCCATAAACACTCAGCAGCATAAGTCGTTTACACATACACACACACAGAGAGAGCCATAGTCACTATTAGCTTATATATAAACAATAAATATAATTTTTATTTTATTTCTCATGATACCACACAAGTTGCAGCGAAAGGAAGAAAAAAATTTTAAATTTCAGGTTTTGTTTCCACCAAAAATTCTCAAGTTTAAGGTTATGTTTGCTATTGTAATATTTGTTCTCCTTCTTCTTCTTTTTTTTATAAATTTTCCATTATTAAAGTGCCAAGTTTTTTTTACTATTGTTGTTGTTGTTGTTGTTGTTGTTTATTTTTCCATTAACCATTTATAGTTTATTGTTATTGGAGAGAAAGTGTTAAAAATGTTTTCAAATTTATTTTCATTTTTGTTGTTGTTGTTGTTTATTTTTTAATGCATTTTTTTAATTTGTTTTCGTATATTTTGTTATTCTCTGTGTGTTAATCATGATAAAATTTAAATTTATGACTATTTTGGCAATTTTTGCAAGACCTTAAGCAGCAGCAGCAGCAGCAGCAGTAGCAAAATGCAAAATAAGAAAAATAAGAGAAAAAACTTTTCTTGTTAAGTGGCAACAACAAGCTTGGCTATAGTAAATGTTGCAAGTGTTGGAATATTTTTTTCTAATTTTTTTATATATTTTTTCTCAGTTTCATTGTCCATTGTATTGTTTTCATAAGAATTGTTTGGTGTATATTTTATGGTTCTGGTTCTGGTTTAGTTTTATTTTCACAAATACTCTTCTGGTCAGAAAAAGGCAAATAAAATAGTAAAAAATGGAAAAGAAAATATATGGAATATTATACAAAGACTATTAAAGAAATATATATATTGCTTGTACGAGTAGTTAAAGTTAAAATATTTAAAAAGTCTATAGAAAGTTTAAAATTGCTTTCCCATATACAGGGTGTCCGCCGTGTGCGTGTTTGTTTATAATTTTTTGATTTTATAAAAGAGAATGGATCTTATACTGATAAATGTTCTATTTAATATCGGCAATTATGTATGGAATACAATAGCCTCACAAATGCGTGCCTCTTTGAACACATTTTTCATTACATTCTCACACATTTCACGCAGTATTTCATTAATTTCATCACGAATATTTTGTTTGAGTTGCTTCAGCGTTTCTGGTTTGATTGCATAAACCTTGCAAATCAGCCGACCGTGGAGGCCAATCAACTTAACCATTCTTTGAAATAATTTGTTGTGGAAAGAGCTATCGCAGTAATTCCATTGTAATCCTGGCTGTATGCGATGAGGCACCGTCTCGTTGAAACCACATGTTAGTCAAGCCCAAAGCATGCAGTTGTGGCATTAAAAAGTTTTCAATCATATCACGATATCGCTCCCCATTGACAGTTACCAATGAATCCAAATTTACTGAACAAATGGCACTCCAGACTGCCACTTTTAATCGATGCAAAGCTGACTGATGAATAATTTTAGGGTTTTCCACTGCCCAGAACCGATTATTCTGTTTATTCGCATAACCATTCAAATGAAAATGTGCCTCGTCACTCATTATGATTTTGTCATAAAAATCAATGATTGATTTCGAAAAAATGTTTTAACGATTAAAACGCGTTGGTTTACTGAATATTTTTTCATAATAAATTTTCCACGTCTCTACTTTACGACTACCAAATACGAACTGTCAAAACTAATGCTTACCAAAATGGCGGCTAAACAATTTAGTATACTGTCCCGGCGGACACCCTGTACAAAATAAAATGAAATGCATCGATATCTGGTATATCAGTTATAATTTTTAACTCATTTGAAATTTCAACTTTAAACTTTGCTTGTCTATAACAGGTATTGAATAAATGTAGCTTTTGTAACAGGGTTGGCAACCCAATTAAGCCCACCAGGCTTTTATTGGGTTTTATATTCAAAAATCAAATCCCGTCTCAGAAAAATTTCTCGTCTTTTAAGGCGCTCCAATTTGGAAGCCGATTTTGTATTCTTAAAAGATAAACTCATACTTCTTTATACGGCCTAGATATTTTTTGAAACCATAGGCCATAAATCGAAATGCCTTTAAACGATATATTTGTTGCATTTGCTTGTCTTTTGTTTTTTTGTAAAAAACGGAGAAGCCACGTTTTTTTAACCGTAGAATGAGGTAATTTGCGCTTAAAGAGAAAGTGTTACATAAAAAAACAGGCCATTAAGAACGCCCGTATAAAGAGGTGTGAATATATTGTATCCGCCGCAACAGCCAACGGAGCAGTGATAGAATAATACGGCGGATTCGAATTTGATCATTTCTAATAATTGCTGTGTTGGGGTGTTGTCATACAAAAGAATAACTTAATCATGTCTGTCTTTATATTCTGGCCGTTAATCTCATAATGCATTATTCAAACGGAGTAAATGCAGTCTGCTTCGATCGCCCAGTTTTAGCATCTCATGGTACACAATACCGCCTTGATTCCACCAAAAAATATTGTAGACTTGAACGAAATTTGTAAGCAGTTACAAAACCCAAAAATACCATTAAAAAAAACCCCATAAGTCCCGGTGGGATGGATTTAAAAAAAATCCCTAGTTTTTGCCCACCCTATTTTGTAGTTATACTAGTATTGTTTTAGAGAAACTACCTCAAATTAATTGTTAGGTGACGTTACGTGGATCGTCCCTTTAAGAGGACTGATCCACCAACGAAACCAAAAAGCCAGACTGAACCCTAAGATCCTTACCTAAACCTAAAACACCAGCTGTTGAATCCGTCACGTGAACGAAGTTGATCAAATTCGATAGAGACACATCCCTGAAACAGTTCGGATCAGGGAAGTGACATACACCCAGGTGACTTGGACTGAGCTCCCATAAAGCAGGACAATCATAGAGAATGTGTTGTACCGACTTCTCTTTCGTCTCATCCTGACAGCTTCTATAGAAGCCATGACCAGGCCGCCACATGTGCTCCAAAATGCGCCCACTATCGTGCAGTACTCGGTGGTTAAGCCTGAAAAAATCCCGATCGATTCCCTAAGAAAAGACATAGTTCTCTATAGAGTCCGAAAGGGCCAGTGCTTTCTGTATATTCCACAAGCGCTGATATTGGTCCAGCTGTTTCATTATACTCAGATACCATCTGTCTATCAAACTCGACAAGGGCATGTGTGTCCCCCAGTGCAAAGGCGACATCCAGGAAGAACCCGCTTTTAGCGCATTCATCAGTAATATAATTCGTGGGATGTTAGCACTACTCGAAACACATATCTGTTAGACATAATGGCGTTCCAGTCGGACAAGTGAGGGAATACGGCTGATGAAACATTTCGGTTTTACTACGCTGGAGATGAGAACATTGATTGCCGCAAAAGAGTCCACAGGACCCAAAAAATACAATCACCGAACAGTCTGAGAGAGAACAAGTTCATCAGACTAAGATGGTATAGACAGAGACTTTATTCCCCCAGAAGGACAGATTCGGCAGGCCATTAATCCTTAGAAAGTATACTATTATATAGGCCCTGTCGAAGTTAAAGTAAGTATCTCACAATGTGTCCGAAATGCAAGGATTGGCTCACTTACATTCTATAGAATGATGCCGCGTCCTATCCGCCCGATTTTCTGAGCCTAAGCGCAGACTTCGCAGAGACAAATTTGATAGAGATTTCCAGGTGTGATATGTTCAGTAGTATTTGCAGACTGGCTTGAGGAGTGGCACTCATGACACCAGTGATAAGATGACTCTTAATGTACATATCTATGTGAGAACAACTGTCTAGATATCAGGGAGATAAAGGGCAGATAGAGGAACTCACCTTATGGTCATGTTAGTCTATTATTTCAACAAACTCAGCACACTGGTAAGACTGATACAATATTCCGATTGTGGCGAAATATAGTGAAAGTCTATCGCCGATCTACACGAATGGTTCTAAAATGGACCAGACTTGGAGTGGATACTTGCCCTCACAGTCTTCGAATTTTTAAGTCTACGCAGCTTCCCTATACATCCAGTGTCTTCTGTGTAAAAGTGCTGGCGCTAACAGTTTCAGCTTAAAATGCAATATTTTTTTCGTCTCGTATAGCCAGGTACCGGATTCAGCTATGACTACCTTTAAGCTGAGAAGCAGAAAAAGCCTTATCACCTTAAGCAAAAACCACAGCGCAATCTTAATCTTACTCTTTCGGAATCAGTTTTCCCACGAATTGTGAATGAATCATGAGGGAAATTTCAACAAAATATCATCGTATTGCGGATAGAGCCCGGATTGAATTGCAGCATCAGCAGCTCGCTTTGACCAAAATACGTGCCAGAGAAAACCTTAATGTAAAAATGCGAGCATGTTGACGATGGTGATAACTGGTTTTTGAACTTTTGGGGAGCAAACGGTCAAGACGAATATTCCTTGCAATTCATACTGTCATAGTTGTAAGCAGAAGGAGAAAAGGCAACCAAATTTCACTACTTCTTTGAATGTCTTGCCTAATTAAAAGGCAGAGAGAGTCATCTCTTCGAAAAGTGCTCTCAAAAACTCTTGAGGAGCACTCCGTTTAGTCATTAATCGATTAATAAACTTTCTTTTTCTCTGTCATAAAATATTTTCCATTATTTTTTTAAATAAATTTCGTAAACACTTTCCTATAAATCCCTCCATTGCTCTATGCCAAGCCATCATTTTTAACTTGAAATAGCAGCCAGTAAGCAAAGTGGCAAAAAGTATCATTCAACAGAATGTTTACCAGAAACACTATGGAAAACAAGAAAAAAACAAGAAAAAGACACAACAAGACAAGTTAATAATGCGCAAAAGACATGACAATAAGTAGCAATAATATAACAACAACAACAATAATAATAACAACAGAGAAGTACCATGAAAACACCCATTATTTGAAACAGTTTTGTTATTTTTACGCTTCATTTAGTTGCCTGTTATTTCGAATTATTTTTTTCTGTTTTTTTTTCATTTTTTTTTTGCTAAAACTAATCAGACATTCAAAATGCATAAAATATTGGAAACAACAATAACAACTACCAGAAGCATATGATTAAATCATAGAAATGCAACAATAACAATAACAACAACTCAACATCAAGGAAATAGAGAAAAATAAAGATTCAATGTTATGAAAAGTTAAGAAATTGAACTGAAACGTAAAAAGAAAAAAGGGGGGCAATGATGAAGAATTAAGATCGTAACAATAACACTATGCAACAAATGGAAAAAAATTTTCTGAACTTGGAGAATCACTATACTTTTTGATGCGCTATGGTCACCTAACCTTTTTGTTACATCAGACCAGCACACAGAGGACAGAGGGTTTATGACAGAGGACGTTTATGGACGTAAGATTTCAATTTACTCATGACGTAAGAGGCAGGGAATACTTTCGCTGGAAGATTGTTCCACAACCGAACAGTGCGATAAAAGAACGAATTCTCTCTATAATGCGTTGTGCGATTTACTGGATAATCAACTACAAAGGGATGCGCTCTACGAGAAATACGAGTACTACGTTATAGTACCGATAGAACAATGAAACACACGCCACATTGCGACGGTGCTCCAATGAATCGATAGAGTTGGCTACCCTACCGTCATTAATGAGCATCTTCGCCCTCTCCTGTACGCTGTTGAGAAGCTGTATTCCATTGAGAGTTGTATTCCATTTTGGGTCGGATATAAGTTTTGTAAATATTAAGGAGATCAGGTAGAATGAAGTATTTCTTGCACCGTCTTAAAAAACCAAGGCACTTGAATACTTCTTTCGACACTTGAAATATGTGCTCATTCCCATGAACGTCACAATGAATTCTCATGACCAGAACATCAAAAGCATCTGCTTAACCCAATATCCACATTACCCATTGATACAGATGACAGCACACCACCACGTCTGTGTGTTAGAAAACAACATTGAGTCTTGCGTGCATTAAAATCGTACCTGTTGGCATGACCCCACTCAGAGACCTTCGCCAGGTCACTTATGAGTGTGTCGTTCATATTCATTCTTCTCTGCACAATCTCCAAAAGGCTCGGTCTACGATCAAAAGAATATGAGTGACAAATGTTGCTGTTATCCACAAAAGAGTAGACAGGATTAGAAGTGAGTTGAAGAAAGTCGTTAAGAAATATTAGAAAAAGAGTACGAGAAAGAACAAAGTCTTGCGGTACCCCTGAGTTTATCCTGAACTCGTCGGATGAGACCCGTCGAGAAAACTCGATATAAATCGAGAAAAGTGACTACCGACACCAAAAGTATTAAGTTTCGAAATGAGAGCCCCTTGCCAAACTCTATCAAACGCCCTTGAGATATCCAGAGCCATAACCTTACTCTCGCCAAAAGTATTAATGGACTTGTTCCACTTCTCCGAGAGCAACGGCAGCAGGTCACCAGTAAATCGGCCGTTTTTGAAACCATACTGACAATCGCTAAGCAAATCGTTGGTGATGATTAATCATACTCTCCATAACCTTGGAAAGTGCGGAGCAAACTGCTATTGGACGGTAGTTCTCGCCCTTTTTGGGGATTAGCGTTACATTAGCAACCTTCCCGCATGATGTTAAAATACCGGCACGATATGACGCACTGTAGAGGTGAGCTAATGGAGGCGCAAGCGTCGAAGAGCACTGCGTCAGGACCAGTATGCCATCCGGCCCAGAAAACTTGTCAACGTTGAGCTTTGCAAGGACCCTTTTTACAGCACGGCCCCGAGAGATTATCTAGGCATAGTTACTGATACACTTTCAAGTTGGGGCAGTGATTGAACGCTCTCCGGCAAATGAGAATTACTTGCATACATTTTAGCCAAAAGTTTTGCCTTTTCAACCGGGTTCGTGAATATATGATCATTCCTTATAAGGACAGGAACCGAACTTGCGTTTTTCCTCAGCCCTTTAACGAATGACTAAAAGTTTTTACTTCTCCGCGGAAGGCACTGTTCGTATAAAGCCTTTTCGTGTCTAAGTACTGCGGCACATGAAGATCTCGCCTGTTTGCGCCATTTCTGCCATGGCATCGACGTTTGAGTCAAGGAAAAAAGGTCTCCAATTAAAATGCCTAAAGAAATCGTTGAGATTAGCCCAACGAGTATTTTCGCAATTAAAAATAGAGCGTTCCGTAGCCGTGGGTGGAACCTCACAAAAAGCGGAGAAAGAAAATGAGGCAGAAATTGTGCGATGATCCCCAACTACATACTTTTCAGGGTGTGTAGTGAGGAAAAGGTCGAGGGTATTGTTCTGGTGCCCATCTACACACGATATATGTGTAGGTTCATTCACTAATTGCGCAAAGTGATTGTGTGGTAAATAAATCCAGGTATGGCCCTCTGGAGTTGTGCGGCCTAATTGGCGTAATCAAGACGAAGTATAAATAAGGTGAAGGTACCCAGTTTTGAAAATAAAAATTTTTTGTTGTAATTGTATGTAATGAGGGTCGTATAAGAGATATTTTTTAAATTCATAAATATCACTCATACGCATCAAAAATTATATCGGGTACGCCATCTAACGTTTTTTTTTTTCAACTAGTGCTTATTTCCTGAATGGTAACACTTAGCTCATGTTTGATTTGACAGATAATTAGTTTTATCCTTCCGCTGAACGAATATGGTTGTGTATACGCTTGAACAACGTTGGGAAATATTGCGACATTACTTTGAAAATCATGGTAATGTTGCAGAATGTGTGCGAAAATTGCGTAGAGATTTTGGAAGAAGAGAAGCATTGTCAGCTCCGTATGTTCATTATCTTGTGAAAAAAGTGCAAGAAACTGGCATCCTCATCGATAAACCAAAGCGTGAAAGGACAAAAACAGTGCGCCACCCGAGAATATTGCAGGTGTGACAGAAAGTGTGCGTGAAGCGCCATCAACAACAATTCACAGTCGTCCTCAACAATTCAACATTTCGGAGACATCATTGAGACGAATTTTGCATAAAGACCTTGGTATGACGCCATATAAAGTCCAATTAGTGCAGGAGTTGAAGTCAACTGACCATCCAAAGCGTTTTCGCTTCGCTAAGTGGGCCTGCGATCGACTTACAGAAGATGCCGATTTTGCCAAAAAATAAATAAAAAAAATCATCTTTTCAGATGAAGCTCATTTTGATCTCGGCGGGTATGTAAACAAGCAAAATTGTCGTATTTGGGGCACAGAAAACCCGCACACCAATACACCCACGACGAGTCACTGTTTGGTGCGGATTTTGGTCGAGAGGCATAATTGGGCAATTTTTCTTCGAAAATGAGCAAGAAGTGGCCGTTACAGTCAATGGCGCTCGTTATCGGGCCATGTTGAACGAATTTTTGTTCACAAAAATTAAAGAGGAGGATATTAGCAACATTTGATTTCAATAGGAAGGCGCTACGTGCCACACAGCCGAAGCTACACTCGATGTTTTGCGTCCTGTTTTTGAGGATTGCATTATCAGCCGCAGAGCTGCGATTTGATACCATTGGACTGTTATTTGTGGGGTGCCGTCAAAGATAAGTGTTACGCCTACAGGCCAGAGACAATTGCCACTTTAAAGGACAATTCGTGAAGCCATTGTTGAAATACAGCCGCACACAATCGATAATTTGCTTAAAAATTGAACCCCAGCCGAGGCAGCCATTTGAATGAAATTATTTTCCATTATTAACCGGAAGGATTGTGCTTTCAAATAAAACAGGAAATTTGTTACAGTCAATGGCGATCGTTATCGGGCCATGTTGAACGAATTTTTGGTTCACAAAAATTAAAGAGGAGGATATTAGCAACATTTGGTTCCAACAGGACGCTACGTGTCACACGGCTGAAACTACACTCGATGTTTTGCGCCCTGTTTTTGAGGATTGCATTATCAGCCGCAGAGCTGATGTCGTTTGGCCACCTCGGAGCTGCGATTTGACACCCTTTGACTATTATTTGTGGGGTGACGTCAAAGATAAGTGTTACGCCAACAAGCCAGAGACAATTGACACTTTAAAGGACAATATTCGTGAAGCCATTGGTGAAATACAGCCGCACACAATCGATAATGTGCTTAAAAATTGAACCGATAGTGTAGGCTACTACATGGCCAGCCGAGGCAGCTATTTGAATGAAATTATTTTCCATTATTAACCGGAAGGATTGTAGTTTCAAATAAAAAACAATATTTGAGGAATTTAAAAAAAAATGTATTTGGCGGACCCTTTATTAAATATCAAAGTTATCTTTGCTTGTTTCATAGTGTAATCAGTTAAAAATAATGATTTGGAATTATATCAGGGAGTTTCTGGAAGGAAATACATCACATGATAAATATAAAAAAATATATATGAACATATTTCTAAAGGCCAATAAACAGTTTCTCCATAAAGAAAACTTTTGTCAAAAAAATTTAAAAATTTTTTTTTAATTTTTTTTTTTTTTTTTTTAATAAAATTGTAAGAGACACCCTTAAGCATAAACCATTTATTCTAATAATAAAGAGAAAATATTGCTTAATAAATATCCTTAAAAATCTTTGAAAAATAATCAGTTTATATTCGTTAATAAACGCTTATTTATGCTTAAAAAACATGCTTTGATAAATAGCCCCTTTCTCATAAAAACAAAAAATAAATAAATATTAAAGTAATATTTTATTTTATTAAGATTTAAAAGAGATAAACTCCTAAAATAAAATACATCAATTTTATGTCTTTATTACTAAACGAATTTTACCAATTATTTCTGAAACGTGCACAAAATTTCAATAAAATTTTAAAAATGCACATAAAACTTAATTCAAATGCCCTTTGGCACTTTTGATCATTTTTTTTTTTAATATAATTATTTTATTAAAATTAAATATATAACGCAGTGTTATATACAATGAATTCATTTGTCAACAACACCACAACAAATATACAATTACGTGCATATATGGGTCAAACAGTCATTAAAGATCTTAAAGCCTATAAATATGCCATAATTAATAATTGAATAAAAGCAATTGACCTTTTGCAGTCATTGTAAGTGATTTTGTCATTTTTTTTTTTTTTTTTTGTTATAATTTTAGCGATAAAATAAGCACAGAAAGCAATAGAGAAGTAGCTTTGAAACTCCTTATAGACTTAATAAGTGGATATTAGTAGAGTGGCATACACATGCAAACCCACCATATTAATAACACTTTTACGACTACCCAGTTTCCCATGATCTTTTAATGCAGGGCACCTATTCTTTTATAATCTCTTGATGCAGAAAAAGATTGATATTTTTGCGACTGTATGCTTGTTTATAGAGATATTAGCTAAAACCCGGCGTGCTTCGCTTCCCCCCTTCTTAATTATTATCTTAAATGCTTTCTTAGTTAAATTTCTTACCCTTTTTCCCCATTTTATTACCATCCAGTCAAAATCAAATCATTTTTACCTCCCAGAAAGGCACTGTATATTCATAGATAGCTTTTATCCGGTGTGATTTCATTTCCATTTTATTACCATCCAGTCAAAATCAAATCATTTTTACCTTCCAAAAAGGCACTGTTAATTCATAGGTAGCCTTTATCCAGTATGATTTCTGTAATTCCCGCTTGTTTACTAATGTGAATAGATAACAAAGCTTTAATAAAGGCTCCGCCAAATAAACTTTTGTTTTGAAAATTCTACAAAAAAACGACTGAACATTTCCTCAAATTTCTTTTTCTATTTGAAAGTACAATCCTTCCGGTTAATAATAGAAAATAATTTCATTCAAATGGCTGCCTCGGCTGGCCATGCAGTAGACTACACGATGGGTCAATTTTTAAGCACATTATCGATTTTTTGCAGCTGTATTTCACCAATGGCTTCACGAATATTGTCCTTTAAAGCGTCAATTGCCTCTGGCTTGTTGACGTAACACTTATCTTTGACGGCACCCCACAAATAATAGTCCAACGGTGTCAAATCGCAGCTCCGAGGTGGCCAAACGACATCAGCTCTGCGGCTCATAATGCGATCTTCAAAAACAGGGGGCAAAATATCGAGTGTAGCTTCGGCTGTGTGGCACGTAGCGACGTCCTGTTGCTAATATCCTCCTCTTCAATTTTTGTGAACAAAAATTCGTTCAACATGGCCCGATAACGATCGCCATTGACTGTAACGGCCACTCCTTGCTCACTTTCGAAGAAAAATGGCCCAATTATGCCTCTGGACCAAAATCCGCACCATGCGTGCGGGTTTTCTGTGCCCCAAATGCGACAATTTTGCTTGTTTACATACCCGCCAAGATCAAAATGAGCTTCATCTGAAAAGATGAATTTTTTGGCAAAATCGGCATCTTCTGTAAGTCGATCGCAGGCCCACTTAGCGAAGCGAAGTTCAAGCGTATGCACAACCATATTCGTTCAGCGGAAGCATAAAACTAATTATGTGTCAAATCAGACATGAGCTAAGTGTTACCATTCGCGAAATAAGCACTAGTTGAAAAGAAAAAACGTTAGAGGGCAGACCCGATAGTTGTCGCTCTCCACATATACAAAATCCAATATTTAGTAGGAATGGGAGGTGTCACGCCCACTTATCAAATCTCAACCAGTTATAGACTGATAATGTGTATTATTCACGACGTTGTTTGAACTTAACTTCTACTACAAAAAAATATTTACTTTGTATGCGAAGTACCACGCCCACTTGTCTAATTTCACCCACTTTTTGACTGATGATTTGCATTGACTATGAAATTGTTCAGACCAAATATTGAAACTTTGGCTTTAATCGTTCTCAAGATGTAATGAAATCAATATTTATTTTGTATGAAAGGTACCACGCCCACGTCTCTAATTCTGGCCACTTTTTCCTGATGATTTGTACTGACTGTGAAGTTTAACCGTTTTCAATACATACAGAGAATAATATATAGTTGGTATGGGAGATACCAAAACCACTTGTCCAATTCCACCCACTTTTTGACTGATGATTTGTATTGACTATGAAGTCAATCAGACCAAATTCTGAAACTTTAGCTTTAACCGTTCTCACGATATACCAAAATCAATATTTATTTTTTTTGAAAGGTACCACGCCCATTTATGTAATTCGACCGATTTTTTGTCTGAAGATTTGGCTTGACTATGAGTCTATTTGGGCCAAAGATTTTGAAGATATAGACAAATATATATACACTTTGTATGTCCTTCCAGACATATACTGAGAGATACTGCAAAAATTTCAAGAAAATCGGTTCAGCGGTTTAGCTGTCTATAAGGCACAAACATACATACAAACACACATTCGTTTGTATATGTGTACATATGTATACATTAACTCACACAAAGTTTAAATGCTGCAACAAATTTCGTTTTCAAGTAAAACTTATGCAATACAAATGGGTTCATTGTAACGTCAATAACTCGCGAACCAATAGATCTATAGAAACCGCATATACATAAAAGCCTTGGTATTGGCTTCACCATCAACGCATTTCAGAGAACCCACAACTTAACTGTATATAATTTGAAAGAGCAGCTATTTTTCCATTATCTTTTAATGCAATGAAAATTTTGCTATTTTTGCGGTCCGACCTTAACGATATTTAAAGTTTAAGATAAAAAAAATGTCAATTCAACGAATTTTCTTATTTCATTTTATGTAATTTTAACCGGCAATGACAATGCTAAGTAAGTATCACTACCAACCACTCAGAAAGAATCCTCAACAACAACACACTTAGCAAGGATGCTCACTACTACACAATACAATATTTGGAGGCGTTTTTTCATCCTGAAACGGGCTACAGTAGACTAATCACTTACTTAGCTTGAACCCTTTAATGATTAACGAAACTGAAAAAAGCAGAACAATAAAGGGTGGGATAATACGGCAACAACCACTTTGGTTCACGAAACAGATCGAGTATTGCGCGCAACTCGAACATCAAATAGCATCGTAGAAATGCGATATCTTGGTCATAAGCAAGATGAGATGGAATGATAACAATCTAAACTGTACTGCGGAAAGGAAAATGGTGGCAAAAGCGAAGCGGAATAATAATGTAAAATTTCGTTTACATTCTGAACTCCCTTCAAAAATGGAGACGAATATCCGACCGCGTGATAATAACTTGAAACAAGAGTAGAATAAGACACATCATCATAGTACAGTGATATGCCTTAACAGAGGAAGCCAAGAGCACTATGAATTCTACGTACAAGTAACAACAGCGCTCAGCAGTATTCGACCGGGAAAAATCATCATTCTCATGGGTGACTTAAACGCTAATATAAAAAGCGACAACACCAACATTCGCTCCACCATAGGAACGCGCAGTTGCGGAATTAAAAACAGCAATGGAGAGTGACAAATAGAGCTATGCCAGACATACTAACTAGTCATAGGTGGCTACATCTTCCCCGCATAAGTAGATTATAAATACACATAGACATCACCGAACGGCAGCTCAAGCAATCAAATTGATCACATATGCGTGAGTAAAACATGCAGAAGCTCTTTGGCGGATGTGAGAAATAAAAGAAGCACTGACATCGCGACCGCGACCGGACTACACTCAAAATCAAGTTAAAACTTAAATGTCGTAGAGAAAACATTGGAATCACACGGCGAAAGCGTCTCTGCCTAAAGCAACTTTAGAACAACATGACCAGCAACGACTTGGCCATGACAATATGCGAACAGTTATCAATAAACCATTATCACACATGAGAAGGTATCCCAGCAACATATAGTCAAGTAGCAGAAGAAACACTGGGTCTAGTGTAAACACATATAAAAAACTTGGTTTTCAACCTCTCAAAGAATGGAACTTGAGTTACAGCTGAAAAATAGCACTGTTACGAGGCAGCAATACCAACGGCTGGCGAAACAGGTAAGGAAAGCTGCTGGAATAGATAAAAAGAAGTTCCTAGACAGTCTAGCAAATACAGCAGAAAAAGCAGTTGGACGAAATAACCAGGCAATGAGCTATCTCACTAATCGAAAGAACAGAGGTTGCCGATCGCAATGATGCACAAACACAGAGATGGAGAGAACATTTCAATGAAATAAGTAACGTCACAAACGCTACTAAGAACAGCGAAACAGTTGAGAATAGAAGACAACAGTTACAGAATACCTCGCAACCCTCCCAATCTGAATGAGATAAAAGCAATAAGGCGGCAGCCAAAGATGAACTACCGGCGAAAATACTACGGGTTGACTTCCAAAACCACAGCTGAACTTCTACACATCACATCTGTATGGGAGGATGAGAGGTTGTCCCCTACATGAAAGAAAAGGATCATTGAAAAGTTACCAAAAAGTGGCGACGTGAAAGACTATTATAATGGGAATTACTTTACTTCACACCATATAAGATACTTGCAATCATAAAACAGGGCTTTAGACCGAATGGAAGACCACACTTACCCCCTGTATCTACTGTTCGTCAATTTCAAGAAAGCATTTAATACTATCAGACAAACGGCAATATGAAAAGCACTAAGAACAGGTGTTATCTAGGTGTACCTGAGTCTTCGCCGTGCGGCATACTCCACGGTGCCCCAATGACACGAGTGAATGCAATGCGTCCACCAACGCCCCAACCTATGATACCCCCAAGTGAATATCACAAATAACTACCAATTCAAAGGCATGTTATTAGGACACTCATAACCTCCACACCTTGCTGAGGAGTCGGAGGCTATCTAAGCTTCTGCTGTGATATGGGTCACAGCATTCGGTTGAGGAGATGCAAGACCACACTGCACACCACAGCCACCACAAGGGGGCCTACCCAAAAATGGGGCCTACCCTGAGACTTCTAATTCCCGAATACCTCTGGTCAGACCCAGGAGTACCTCAAAAAATAATTCAAATAATTAGAGCGATATATGAGGATGCAGAACTTATAGTTCTTCACAACGAGAACCATTCAACACCGATGCTGGAGTCAAAAAAAGATGCCCACTATTACCTTAGCTATTCATCATCGTACTGAATGATATAATGAGCAAAGTCTATTCAAAGAGAAGAGAAAGAGTATGAGAGTTTCTCAAGCCAACTCCCAGATTAGGACTATGTGGATGACATTTGACCACTTTCGCCTAGAAAGATTGGCTTGCAATGTTGGACTTAAGTATGTAAATAGCTTCTGCTATCTGAGAAGCACAATAGCAATAAAAGGCGATGCAGAAACAGGCATTAACAACAGGCTTAACAAAGCAAGATCGGTATTTGGGCGACTGCAGTCAGTATGAAGAAGCTCATACATATCCAGCCAAGCCAAGTTCAGAATATTCTGCTCATGTGGATAGTCAATTCTGTTGTACGACAGTGAAATCTGGCTTGCGTCTAACACCATCATGCAAAAGCTACATCTATTAACCAAAACGTGCTTTAGTAGCATACGCAAGATATTCTGGCCTAACACCATAACCAACATAGAACTATAGAGCTTAACAATTAGAGAAGCGAAGGAAATGGAGATGGTTCAGCCGTACTTTAAGAAATAATCCCCATAGTACTCCAAGGGTGGCACTTGAGTAGAATAATCAAGGATCAAGGAACCGCGGTGGAGCAATATATACTCTTTATTAAAGCCCCATGTTCCAAGGTGTAGTGACGGAAAAAACAACTACCCAGTGAAAAGTCTCGCTAGCTTATATCGGGTCTGCCATCTAACGCTTTTTTTTTAAGTAGTGCTTATTTCGTGAATGGCTCATGTCTGATTTGACAGATGATTAGTTTTATCCTTCCGCTGAACGAATATGGTTGTGTATACGCTTGAACAACGCTGCGAAAATTGTGTACGGACTTTGGAAGAAGAGAAGCACCGTCAGCTCCGTATGTTCTTTATCTTGTGAAAAAAGTGAAAGAAACTGGCATCCTCATCGATAAACCAAAGCGTGCGTACACCCGAGAATATTGCAGCTATGGCAGAAAGTGTGCGTGAAGCGCCATCAACATCAATTCACAGTCGTCCTCAACAATTAAACATTTCGGAGACATCATTGAGACGAATTTTGCACAAAGACCTTGGTATGACGCCATACAAAGTCCAATTGGTTCAGGAGTTGAAGCCAACTGACCATCCAAAACGTTTTCGCTTCGCTAAGTGGGCCTGCGATCGACTTAAAGAAGATGCCGATTTTGCCAAAAAAAAAATCATTTTTTCAGATGAAACTCATTTTGATCTTGGCGGGTATGTAAACAAGCAAAATTGTGGCACAGAAAATCCGCACGCCGATACACCCAAGGCGAGTCACTGTTTGGTGCGGATATTGGTCCAGAGGCATAATTGGGCCATTTTTCTTCGAAAATGAGCAAGGAGTGGCCGTTACAGTCAATAGAGATCGTTATCGTGCCATGTTGAACGAATTTTTGTTCGCAAAAATTGAAGAGGAGGATATTAGCAACATTTGGTTTCAACAGGACGGCGCTACGTGCCACACAGCCGAAGCTACAAGCGATGTTTTGCGCCCTGTGTTTGAAGATCGCATTATCAGCCGCAGAGCTGATGTCGTTTGGCCACCTGGGAGCTGCGATTTGACACCGTTGGACTATTATTTATTTGTGGGGTGACGTCAAAGATAAGTGTTACGCCAACACCAGAAACAATTGACGTTTTAAATGACAATATTCGTGAAGCCATTGGTGAAATACAGCTGCACATAATCGATAATGTGCTTAAAAATTGCACCAATCGTACAGCATTTTCAAAAAAAAAAAAAAATTATTTGGCGGACCCCTTATTTACCTTGAAAGTTGAAAACAAAATATTAAATGAAGGAAAACAATTTCAATAATGCTCATGGAGTCAGAATTAAGTCTCTGTTTAGACCTCGTAGACCTTTTTCTTTGCTTTCGTGTTTTATATCACTTATGAAAAGCTGTAAGACCTTCGATTCTGAACTCAACCGCCTTATAAATCGTTCTCTGCTTTATTTTCCACATCATTGATTTTTCAAATAATTTTTCTCAGTGAAAATACAATTTTTCCTTTCTTATATTCATATGCTTTCTCAACAGCCACCGCACTGACACATTTTCTCCTTCATTATTCCATTTTAATTTATTATTTAATTTGTGCTGGTGATTTTTCGTTATTTACTGCAGCTGGTGTTAAATTTTAATAGAATCCTTAAAAGGATGTCACAAATCGAATAAAAGGAAAATTATTCATAATTTTTTTTTCTCTTTTCTATTCAATTTTTCGCTGTCAATAAATGAAAAGTAAAAAATGACATAATTTTTGGTGGCCAATAGTAAAAGAAAAAAAACAATTTTCCAAACCTAAAAGCCTGGCGGTTTAAATTTAAAAAATAATCAAGAGGTTTTTGACTTTAATTATTTGAAAGAAAAAACATATTTTTTTGCTTAAATTTATTTATTATGCAGCCTTAGACAGTATAGCTGCGACATAATTATGCCTGAACAAATGTATGTATGCTGTCTATGTATGCATGCATACATATTCATATACAAAAAGACAGAAGAGAGAGTTAAATGAAAAGACAGACACACTCGTATATACTGGCAACACTGATCGCCTCGTAAGGCATCATAATAATATTTGACAGCTGGATGTTGTGTTGCTGTTGTTTACCGCATATGACGACTTTGCTATGGTTGAGTTGTATGACAGGAATTTGCATACAACTATTGTTGTTGTTGTTGTTGTTGGTTTTTATTATTCAAAATTGTCATCATCGTTATTGTTGTTGGTTTTGTTATTATTTTTGTTATGTTGCCCCTAGCCATGGTAGTTTTAGTTGTTGTCGTAGAGTAGTTATGGCGGTGTTTTATTGCATCCGTGTTTATTTGATTTTCGTTGCATACCATATACATATCTATTACACACATGTATGTACATACGGGTATATGGGTCATGTCACATGAAAAAGTCCAATGCTAGTGTTAGTACACAAATTATGGAATACCTTCTCTGTCTATGGAGAGGACTATGTTTTCTTTTTGATATTTAATGTAATCGACCGAGCGTCTTAAGGGCATAATTAGCAGATGCTGCGTGATGGGACGCATATCGGAGCTCATTTAACGTCCTTGCCATATCGACTGTATGAACTGTCAAAATAATAATTTATGAGGAATTGGTGCACCACCTTATTCGTGATTGCTCCGCTCTATATGTGCTCAGACTAAAGCGTGTCATGTTATTTCCCTGACCTGGCCTATCTCATGGATATGTTACTGTCGAATTTTATCTACTTTGTCAGGAATACCGGTTGGGACCTTTGGACTGGCTTTTCAAGTTTAAATAGTCATATTTGGTGCTCTGGCATTTCTAGGCTTTCGGCGTCTTTCACGAGTTTTTTCTCTGAAGGGTGGCACAATGGACTACGGAGCCTCAAAGTCAACTTGCGTATCTCAGGCCATCATTTAATCATTTAATCTCTCAACGCAGATTGCTAAGTCTCTACCAGGCTATAAACGGCCTAGGGGTAATAGCTGAGCAGCCGGTCGAATGGCTATCACCGCTATAACTTCACTAACCACAACTCTACTATTAAATTTTGGAAAATCCTTTGACATACTTGATCATAAAGTTTTATGTAACGCTTTTCTCCTTGATTCCACGCTTGTACCATCAAGCAAACTGTCTACTTTTGCATGAAAGTACTTCTTCTTCTTTTTTATCCCAGTGAAGAGTAGGGTCTCAACAAAATTTCCTCATTTACTTCTTACCTATTGTACGCTTTTATGTGAGTATTGGCCTACCTAGTAATCGGGTGCCTTGCAGGTGCCATAGAAGGACTTTTCTGCACTTTACGGTTGGTTGTCTCACTAGAATGTATCCAAACCGATTTCACCTCTTCTTTTTTAGATCCGGATATATCAAGATTTCTTTTCACTTGGTTCACAATTCTTCGTTTAACGTTGTATTTGGCCACTGGGGCATTTTACTAAGTGCCTTTGTCATCAGCGTCGGACCCGCACAGCAGAACCGTATTTTTGTACCGGATGATATAGAGGATGATCTACAGATTCTGTAGAGCTGTGAAAAGGCAACTTGCGCCATCTATTGAAATTTCTTTATTCCTTTGTTAGTTAATGATATTGACATTCTCAAATATATCGTCATTGGCTTAAAAATTACTGTCAGTTTCACACGAATTAATTCTCAGACCCTTCGTCTTCTCCTCCAAACTGCATGCGATTCGGTAATGATGTCGATGCGGTAATCATAGTACCTATCGCAGTGTTTTGATGATATTGGACATATGTATGTATGTCAACGACGTATGCTAGATCTTACAGTTGTGTGCGAAGTTTCACCGGATATCACGACTTGCATTATTATAAGACCGGCATAAGACAAATTAAACGTACGCCAGTAGTGGTGTTAAGCTTGTCGGATTGTTTAACATTGCAGAGAACCCTGCTGCTCAAAACGTCGTATCTAGTCATAAGCTATTCGCCTTCGATACAATGCAACCCAAATACAGCGTCTAGCCATGCTGTTTCCTATTCCACAATCTGCCCGATAACGTATGGTCGACTCCAGTTTATCGTTTATACGGTTAAGAAGAACGTAAGTATTAGGTAGGCGTTGAAATATGCCAATTTGTAGCCACTCTCTGACATCGTCCTGGATGCATGGATCATGGATAAAGCAATGCAGTTTATCAGAGGTATACAATATCGTTCCACTTGGTAGCTTAAGCGATCTAGGATAATATTAGCCTTTTGGCTCACAGCTTGTCTGATCTCACATCAAATCTGCGAACCATAATAATGAGAATGCCTGCGTCTGGACCAGGTCACCAAATGAAGGACCTCGGATAGTTTTGTTTCTCCAGAGCACAATTTGCAAGAATGGCAGTCGAGCGAGAATATTGACAAATGCATACATAGAGTGTGGCAAACTTTTAGGCATTCAATAGCCATTTAGAATTCTGCTTCTCTTTCTCTCTCTCTCTCTCTCAGTGCACGATCCTAACAGTCTGTAACACAAATGTCAAGACGTGGAACGCTGCCATTGGAGACGTGCAGAAGATACAAGTAGTATTTTTGAATCAATATCTGTGCAGGTTCTTACGAATAATCTGGCCTAGAGTGGCTTAGGACACAATCCAATATACAACTAATAAGCACGGAAATAAAAAGGCGTATATGGCGATGGTTTGAACACATTTTTAAGTAATCGTGGAAGACATTAAGAGAAATACCATAAGATGCCCGGTTTATGCCCAAAGTAGGCATAACAAGCTAGATTGAGTGAAACATCGATTATATAAATATATATTCTTAGGAAAATTTTGTTCAACTTAAAACTTAACTTCCGCTTAATACACAAATTTATTCAACACTCAACTCTTAGTACGATTTTACTTTATGACTGCTAAACTATAACTGACTGATTAAGTATAATGCGACAGCTTCTATAAAAAATTAACATTGGTTTCAAATGTTCTAGAAAATTCTACGACCCACTATTCAATCCCCGTTACGAGTTTGAAATACGTATCCGATTTATTGTATTATATTCCCTAATAAAGTATTTCGCTTAAAATGTACAAATGTTGGTGCATCGTTTTAGGCGCATTAATTTTCGTAACAATATATATAAAAAGCCTTTGATAAGTGACTTCGTATTAAAACAGTGATGTACGAAAGTAAAAATGTAGTTGTGTTAGTGAGAAGATGGAAATTACTCTCTTAGAGAGAGTAAATTTGATGGTTTAAGAAAAAATAAAAATAAATTCAAGATGCATTCGCCACACATGTGCATTCGTCACTATTTCAGAGTAGAACTGCAAAACAATCGATAGTACTATCGATAGTAGCGATAGTTTTGTTTTTGTCGGACCATCGATAGTTTTTTCACTAGCGATACCATCGTCAAATTCTAAAGGTAAATACGGATGCCACTGAATGTAGTCAAAGTAACATTTGCAAAAATTGGTTCGACGCATTGGTTCGATTTTGTAATTGACCCAAACAAATTGATCTTTGTTTCGTCAGACCATATAATGTTGTTCTAATTATTACGATGCAGGTGTTGCTTCCGTTTGCTGAGAAATGATACATTTCGAGGACTCTTACCATAAGTATAGCTTACGTACGTTTTTTTTTTTCTTATTACACGACTTGAATCAGGAGAATAAGTTCATTTTTGAGGTTTTTTGATAACTTGAAGAGATTAATCTTTGAAGCATGAATTAAAAGTTGACAGTTGTTCTACGCTTTCTTCTCGTAGTCTCTGCAGTTTTCTTTCACTGGATTATTTGCGGATGGAATTTGCGTACATTCTCCGCACCTGTGCATTTGTCGATGTCTCATTGACGACTAAAAACAAGAGGGTAAGAATACGTGTGAGATGAGCGCGAACAAATGTATTAAAAGCAAATCATACTCTATTCAGTAATTTGTTAATCAATATCTACTGTTTAGCTTAGAAGCTAAAGCAGGACAGATGTCAGTTGTAATAGACCTAAAGAAATGCAAATAAAATTTATTCGCATACATACAGAGTCTATAAAAGGATAGCAAAAACAGAAGTATCAACAATTTGAATGTACAAGATAACTATAGAAGATGGAAACCTATATACGGGTATTACCAGAAGAAAGTAGCGTCACTCGAAATATTTGTTTGCTTATATCTCTAAAGCCTTTAGCCCGATTGTTCTCATTTTATTACTGCCTATAGAGCGCTACTAATTACTGTATTCGTTAATAAAAATTAGAATAATCAAACCAAAGGTTTTGAAGATATAAGCATGACGTTACATTTCGCTGAAAATGTCCATATACAATGTACGAGTACTTTAAGTCGAAATAAATCATGTTGGAACCTAAAACAACTCATATACATACACATCCGTATGCCACTCCACATGTTATATATACATATTATAGTCAATATTGTGTTTGTCTGTATGCACTTACTTACATACACACATATGTTCGTATTGTATTCACCCATTTTGTCGCGTATGATACGAGTTTAAAAGTGTGAAAGTCAGTGGCCTTAAATGACAGTTACTGTCTGTTATTTGTCATTTTATGTCACAGTGTTACGCAGTGGCAATTAGATATTGTTTTTCAATATTCATACGAGTATACGATACGTATTAATGCGTATATTTTATATCCAACATATGACAATAGTCCCGCAAGTATAATGGCGAGGCATGTCTAGGTTTGTTTTTAAAAAACAAAAACAACAACAAAACTTAATCGATAAATTGGAAAAGTTGTCAATAATTTGAATTTTCAGAACAAAAAATAAATGTTTGGCTATTAGTCAGTGAGGGAAAATTTCAAAATATTTTTTTTTTTTTTATAATTTTTAAAAGCTTTGAAATGAAATAAAGAAAATAAAATGGAAGTCTCTTACCAGTTATTAAACAAAACCCCTTAATCGATATCTCTATTAAATTGTATTATTTTTTTTTCTGGATTTCATTCAAATGACCAGAAGAGTGTGTATCTTTAGACAAAAACAACATCAATTTATTATTCTAATAATCAAAGTTTTTCTATACTATTTTAAAAAATTACAAATAAACTTAAAATTTGCAAGAAATAAAAAGAAAAAAAAATAAAGTAAAACAAGAGACAATCCATCCATCCATCTATCGTCTTTAATATAAAAATTCTCTTTTATTAAAGTTGAAAAGCAATTTCATGTTGTGTCTGTCGCTTACTTACCAAATATGCCTGCTCTTGTTCAAACTTTTTTTACAAAAAAAAAAAAAAAATTGTATTTCTTTTAAAAACTAATGACGCACGATTGAAGTTTTACATAAGAATACTGCAGCAGCATAAAAAGCTTGATGAATCATGAGACAGACACACACAGATGAGAGCATGTTGCAAGTTTACTTGCCGTACAACTAGTAGTAGCAGTAGCAGTGTGTCATTTAATTAAACAGCAGCAGAAGAACATCATAAAGTATATTTTTGAAACAGAGAATAATATGCATGTACAAGCATTAATATACAGTGGAGACAAAAAGTTGTCATACGAAATAAATTTTTGTAATATATTTTAAGAAACTTGGAACAGAAACACATCCAGGTAAAAACGATAAAAAACGATAATGCAGTTCTAACGTGTTCCCATCTACAGCGAGATAAGTGCTGTGTTGTCGGGAGCTAACACGTCAAAATTTTTCACTAGAGGTTTTCTCAGGGTGATGTTCTCTCGCTTGTCGTCGTGTAAGAATTTTGGTCCGAAATCAGCGGTGGTGGTTAAATATGGTTGTTTACGTTGACAACTTGGTCCCTATGGCTTGGGAACTATTCCCTAAGTAAAAGGAGTTTTGACAAGGTTTTTAGTTGAGCCAACAGACCGAGTTTGTGTAATTAACCGGAAGGTACATCTTACTCTAGATCAAAATGCTTAGACGAAATAATTAGTCCCTGCAAATTTCGTGAAGTGAGTCAAGTATCTGCGTGTGATATTAGACTTAAAAGCCAATTGGAAGCTGCATATTCATGAGCGGGTAAGAAAGGTATTGCTTTGTTTTTTGTTTCGGCGGAAATGAGGATAATGCAGTTCTAACATGTTCCCATCTACATCCGAGTCGAGTCCTTGCTAGGCTGTAGCGAGATAAGTGCTGTGTTGTCGGAAGCTAACATTACAAAACTTTTCACTAGAGGTTTTCTCAGGGTGATGTTCGCTCGCTTTTGCTATGGTTAGTCGTCGTGAAAGAATATTGGTCCGAAATCAACGATGGTGGTTAAATATGGTTGTTTACGTTGACAACTTGGTCCCTATGGCTTGGGGACTATTCCCTAAGTAAAAGGCGTTTTGAGCAGGTTTTTAGTTGAGCCAACAGACCAAATTTGTGTAATTAACCGGAAGGTACATCTTACTCTAGATCAAAATGCTTAGACGAAATAATTAGTCCCTGCAAATTTCGTGAAGTGAGTCAAGTATCTGCGTGTGATATTAGACTTAAAAGCCAATTGGAAGCTGCATATTCATGAGCGGGTAAGAAAGGTATTGCTTTGTTTTTTGTTTCGGCGGAAATGAGGATAATGCAGTCCTAACATGTTCCCATCTACATCCGAGTCGAGTCCTTGCTAGGCTGTAGCGAGATAAGTGCTGTGTTGTCGGGAGCTAACATTACAAAATTTTTGAGTAGAGGTTTCCTCAGTGTGATGTTCTCTCGCTTTTGCTATGGTTAGTCGTCGTGAAAGAAATTTGGACCGAAATCAACGGTGGTGGTTAAATATGGTTATTTACGTTGACAACTTGGTCCCTATGGCTTGGGGACTATTCCCTAAGTAAAAAGCGTTTTGACCAGGTTTTTAGTTGAGCCAACAGACCAAATTTGTGTAATTAACCAGAAGGTACATCTTACTCTAGATCAGAATGCTTAGACGAAATAATCAATCGCTGCAAATTTTGTGAAGTGAGTCAAGTATCTGCGTGTGATATAAGACTTAAAACCCAATTGGAAGCTACATGTCAATGAGCGGCTTAAAAGGTATTGCTTTGCTTTTTGTTCCGGCGGAAATGGGGTCTCCAAGCACAAATGGTGCTCTGGATGTAAACCTTACTTACCAGAATGCCCAGACTGAATAAGCAATCGCTACAACTTTCGTGAAGTAAGTCAAGCATCTGGGTGTAATATTGGACTTAAAACCCTATTGGAAGCTGCTTGTAGAGAAGCGGATAAAAAAGCCCTTGTGTTGCTTTTTATTTCGCGGAAATGGGGACTCCAAACACAAATGGTGCTCTGGATGTACAACTTGGTTCTGTCAGTTTTCTTAATTGGCTGCCTGATGTAGTGGTGGCTTTTAGTAAGAGCCTTATTACTGCTAGGCTGAAAGACGGCATAGAACTAAGTGTTTGTATGTTGCTGGTTCTTGTAGCATATGTCCCTGCCCTCACTGTCATTCTGTACTTAGTAACCATTGATTGTCATATTTTGTAGCTTAAGGATCAGATGGCAATCAGGCTGAGAGCAGCACTTAAAACTTTCTACTACGTTCTTAGGGGAAATTGGGAACGAACTTGACTATCCACAAATTTGATTTTGCTGTTTACGCCAAAGCCCTCCTGCCTGAAAGGGACGAATACATACATACGTAATTCCCGCGACATCCAATGTCTGCACCCCGGCCCGTAACGAACCAATCAGACGCCAACACAAAAGAATAAGCCCGTTGATACTTAATCATAGGCATGCAGAAACGGACTGCAAAGTTCTAATATCCAAAAGATTTAGACACTGGCACAAGAAATGTTCGATAATTTCTTCCTCTTCGTTACAGTCTTCACAGACGGATCCAACATAGCATCCGATGTGGCGGCTGGTATTTGCTATGTATCTGCCAACATTTCCGAATTCCTTAAAGACCACAAGCATTCTTAAGCGGAAGTTTTTGAAATCTTATTGTTTCTCTTTTAGGTAAAGACCTCTCGCAGCTGTTTGAAACTAAAAGAGGACTCAGACAGGGAGACAGTCTATCGCGCTACCTATTCAACATTGTTATGGAGAAAATAGTAAAAGGTGCTGCGGTGAATACCAGTGGCACAATTTCCAACTACAGTCACATACTTCTCGCATATACCGATGATATCGACATAATGGGCTGGAATTTACGAAAAGTCACATCAGTATTCTGCAGACATGAAAAATAGTCAGCTAAAGCGGATTTGTTGATAAATGAGGACAAGACGAAGTGAATGGTAGTCACTGATAAGCAGACCACACGCCTTGGACCATCATTAGGCATAAATAACTTCGTTTATCTCGGTTCCACTATATACAAAAATAATAATGTCAACCTAAAAATTAGAAGGGGAAACTTTCTTGCCAACATATTGCTATTACGGACTTAGTAAGCATTTTCGTGATAAGACTTCAGCAGAAGAACAAAACTCCACATATACAAGATGTTAATTATGCCGACCTGGACGTGGTTAAATGTGTTCATGTGCAACAATTGCGTTCGCTGGGACATGTCGCGAGCATGACTGAAAATTTTCCAGCTCGAAAGGCTTTTGATAAGAAACCCACAGGACAACGTTAGAGAGGGTGACCAACGTAAGAGAGGGAAGGACCATGTAGATGAGATTCTTTTGAAACTTGGTGTGACTAACGTGAGAAGAAGCGCACAAGATCGACGCGCTTTGACGTCCATTTACTCGGCTATTGGCCAATCGTGGTTGTAGTCTTATAAGTAAGTAAGTTTTTCAATTCTGTGCGTAGGATCGGTATTTTCTCTGATAGTCAGACTGCTATCAGTGTCCTGGTGTTGTCTAATGGCAACTGGTATAAGGAAGACATGAAGCTCCGTGGTAATACCATGTACCAGTTCCTTGATTTGCGTTCCTAAACAACGCCTTGATGATGTGTAATCTAATATCTCCTACTCTGACGTCTGTTGTCGTCAAGGGCAAAATCTTCAGTTTCTCCTGAGGAAGGTCATAGAACAGCTGGAGTTCCAGCACCTCTTGAGCTATCTCGAGGCCTCTATGGCCTCGGTATGACAGCGGTCTAACACTAAAACAAAAAATATTTTTACAAATTTTTACTTTTCTTTAGAAATTTTTGCCTTGCACTGTATGCATGCATTTGTTTGTTAAGAAAAAAGATTGTTTTGAAAACTACCTTCCATATCAAAATAATAGTATGACACACACATACACATACACTTATACAACTAGTAAGAGAGTGAGGCAGATAGTAGAGAAAGAGTGAGAGAGAAAGAGAGAGAGAGAGAGGGAGAAAGAGTAAAAAATGATAAATGGCTAAATTTCAGTTTGATTGCCGCAAATGCATCAATGTTGGACTAAAACAACACGTACGTGAGTGAACGTGCATATGTTATATTCCAAAATATTATACCAGTGAAGACACACACACACCCATACACACACTCTATACTTTGTATCGGTGATTCCATGTTTATGAGTTGAGTAGTTGAGTAGTTTGTGTTGTTGATTGAACTTCAATACATTTTGCAGGGATTTGCAATGGGGCAATAATTATTAATGTCTGGTGTAGTGTCACCTAATAATAACTACTGTGGAGTATAAATCTGTTATTAACAGCACCGAAAACCTAATTAGAAAAGAAAATTACTTTAAAAAAATATACAAAAATATTTTTATCTCTTTTTCATTTTGTGAGATTTTAATTTCTGAAAACTAATTTATTTTTTATGTTGTAACTATTTAGTTAAAACCAACTGTAATTGTTGGTATTGATACAATATTATTGTGTTTGTGCTTGTGTGTCTGTGTCTAACCAATATTTTATTTTAAGCCTTTTTAGTTGTTGTTGTATTTTATTTCTGCACAAAAATATTTAAAATTAAAACAGCAATTAAACTTGAGTTTAGAGTTTGTTTAGCCTAAGGCTGCTACGTTTTCTCATAAATAAACTTTTCCTTTACAAAACCCATGAATACCTAAATAGTTCCTTTTGCATTAAGTAAAGACACTTAATTGATTGAGTGATTGATTAGTTACAACCGGGAAACTGTTTTGCTATATTATGGTCAAATACTTCAATTTAACTTTCAAATTGATCTATTGATAAAGCAAATTGAAGTTTAATTATTATAAGCTTTTAAAATTTAGGCATTAAGATAAGAGACTATATTCCACTTAATGAATGACAAAAGTGATCCAATTGTACTGACATTACATAGGTAGTTAGGTAGGTTTGAAAGGTGGTACCGAAGTACCCCACTCAGAGACCACAGAAGCCCATTGTGGAAAGACCTTACCCTGAAAAGACAATAGGAACTAAGAAAAGAAAGGAGAGAAGAGAGATAGGAAGGACAGGGGGAGAAAGAGAAGACGAAAATAAGGATTAAAAACAGGGTATACAAAAAAGCAGGCGCCCAAAAAGAACCGGGTATCACCTAAAGAGATAAATTAGACCTGACAGAAAACCCTCCATATCGCATATCCTAGCCGACGCAATATCACCCAGGCCATTTAAAAAGCTCCGGAACAGCAACCTAAGCCTGCGAGAATATGTTCCAAAAACTCCGGCTCCCCGTATCGCCTCAAACTCGGCAGAAAATTGGGGTGCCTGCTTGCCAAATCCTCGTTCTTGCCCTCAGAGCGCAGTGCTCAGTCACAAAACCTATCAGAATCATAAGAGATTCCCTCCTCAGATTGAGGACCCATTCCATCCATTCCCTAGAGCGTTCAAGTCCCGGCCAAAGCAGCCTGTAGACCCAGCAGTCTCCTCTGTTCCTCCATGACTCCTTTATTCTACGCTGGGACCAGCTATCTATCAAACTCCCTAGAAAGACAAGCGATGGTCTTCTCACAGACGCATCTATGCACTTGACCGCTCCCGCTCTTGCCAATTCATCTATAATCGCATTTCCCCACACGCTAGCATGCCCCGGAACACAGCACAGTTTTACACTGCACACATTTGAAAGCGACGTGAGGGTACTCCTACACAATGCAACCAGCCTTGAGCCTACATGGCGACCAGTCAGCCTGATAGCCGCCTGACTGTCCATGTACAAGACCACACCATCTCCCTCAACATCCAAAAATGCTGCACTCATGCGGGAGTCTAAAGGATAGTTTAATGTCACTTTTCACAAGGTAGACCCCTACAAGATAGTGCTTTCTTCGGTCTTAGATCCATCTGTAAAGACGGCATGGCCATTCAGAAGTCTAGCAACATCCTGCCAAGACTCTCTGTCCGGAAAAACTGCCCAAGGCCACATACTAAAGTCGCATTCTCTGACCCTGTAGTCCGTAGAAACAACACAGGTCACCAAATGCGCACTCCAGTCCAGCCCCTCAAATGGTAGAATATCTATAGTCCAGAGCCTTGGCTAGGCCTCCTTCGAAAACCGTTAAGAAACTCCTAGCAGCTCTCTTCTTCACAACAACCTCCAGGGAGGTCAAGCCTAGGATAATATCCAGCGCTGCCTGAGGAGTACTTCTAAAGACACCAGATATGCCCATAGCAACACACCTGTGCACCTTATTCAGAAGCCTCCTTCGACTGGCATTTTCCACAGCTCTCCACCATACGATACAGCCATGGGTGAGGACAGGTATGATTATGGAGTCATAGATCCACTTCACTATCACCGATTAAGTTCTACTGAAAGTAAGATACTTTTTATAACAAAGCTCAGAGTTAGTTTCTTAATTAATTTATAAATAGTACGCTTTCTACATAAATTAGTGCGCAAAAACGCTTCTAAACTTGAAAAATATTGAAAATATTTAATGAAAAATGTGTTTGCTTGAGAAAAATACAAACATCCGTCCATGTTACTTAAATGTTATACACATTACTTCAAGGGTCTATTTCTCTTCTTTTCAAATCCGCTCGGTTACTTAATTGGTTAACATTTAGTTAAGTTATCAGCTGTATAACGCATGAGGGTAAGTAAACCCTCAACCCTTTAAAGATGTTTTGAAAAATTCAAAAACAGAACCTGTTGTATTCGCCAGCGCCTATCAGAAAAGTACTATCACTTCCCAGATATTTTTATTTTTTAATCTCACCGTGTTATTTTTCTCTCTCTTTTCTTCTCTCTTTTTGATTAGCTACGTGACTAGCTACTATATATCTACCGATCATCATCTTATCATCTTTTTGCCCTTGGGGCATGTAAGTTATCACTTAACTTTTTATAAATTGTTTTAAAGCCTTTTTGCACATGGAAGGAGACATTTTAAGGTTTATAATGTGCATTTTTCTCTCGTATGTATTGTAACTACGATACTTTGCGTTTAAACTTTTTGGTTCAAATTTTGAGCTGCTCTCGATTAAAATACATTTACTCTGCTTAGAACCTATGCTATTGTATTATAAACACACAAACAGAGATTTTTTTTATTACGAGGGCGGATTGACATTGAAGCTACCTAGCGCTAGATGGCAGCACAAACACAAAAACTTTGTCTTTCTTAGAAATTACGATCTGTCAAACGTCAGCTGTTAAAATTTAAGCCAAATTCATCCATTAGTTTATTTGTTGTAGTCGTTTGAAGTAAGCAACTTTTGTGTTTCTTGGAAAATGGAAAAAAGTGAATTTCGTGTTGTGATTAAACATTATTATTTGAAAGGCAAAACGGTGAAAGAGACAAAAGAAAAGCTTGATAAACTTTAAGGCGAATCTGTTTCGTCTGAATTTAAACGGGGCCGAACAAGCACTGCAACAATACCATCAACAGGAAGGCCAAAAGAGGTGGTTACTGAAGAAAATATCAAGAAAATCCTCGATATCGTTATGAATGATCGCCGGGTCAAAATACGTGAGATTGCTAAAATGGTAAACATATCATATGAACGTGTGTTCAACATTTTGCATGAACATTTGCATATGAAAAAACTATCGGCAAGATGGGTGCCGCGTTTGCTCAGTGTTGAACAAAAACAAGTTCGACAGATCACTTCACAGCAGTGTTTGGACATGATAAAGCATAATCCTGCTGAGTTTTGGCGTAGATTAATAACTGTTGATGAAACGTGGGTCCACCACTACACACCTGCAACCAAAAATCAATCGAAGCAATGGGTGGAAGCTGGTGGAAGTGCTCCGAAAAAGGCGAAGACAGCGAAATCGGCTGGGAAAGGTTATGGCCACTGTATGTTGGGATGCACACAGTATATTACTCATCGATTATCTTGAAAAGGGATCCACAATCACAGGAGAGTATTATAGTGCATTATTAAATCAATTAGTTGATGCAATCAAGGAGAAACGACCACATTTAAACAAGAAAAAAGTGCTCTTTTTTCAAGACAACGCACCGGTTCACACAGCATTAAATACGATGCTAAAACTACGATAAATCCACTTCGAATTGGTTGATTATCCACCTTATAGTCCAGATTTAGACCCTAGTGACTTTTTCCTGTTTCCAAACTTGAAAAAATGGCTCGCAGGAAAAATATTCATCTCGAACGAAGAAGTGATCACCGAAACTAGTGCGTATTTTGTGAAGTTCACAAAATCGTATCGTGTTCAGATGGTATAAAAAAGTTGGAAAATCGTCTTACCAAGTGTATTAAGCTAAAAGGAGACTATGTTAAGAAATGTATGGTTTTTGAAAAAAAAAATTGTTTTTTTCCTACTTAGGTAGCTTCAATATCAATCCGCCCTCGTATAAAATGTAAGATTATTTTTAACCAATTAATTAATTATCTTCTTTGGTCGTACAACTTAGCTAACCTGTAGTGGTAATTCAGTCTGTAACTTATAAATTACGACTCAAATCAGTAAGATAACAATCACAGCCTTTATAAAAAAAATCTCATAAATTTATAAATAGGTCTGCTATTAATAATATTTTATTTAATCTTTTTTACAAATATTCTTCGTATTTTATTTCTTAATTGTTTACACATCAATTAAGATAAAATTGTTATAAAGAATATGAGTAATTGTGTTAAACGTTTATGTGGTTATAACCTATACTTAGTGTTACGTTTTAGCCTATTTAAAACGTTTGAGTTCTTTTTAATTGCGTCAAAATAAAATAAACAGCACGTTGTTGTTGTTTTACAGTTTCTATTTCCTAACTTTGCTGTATACATGTAAAACTATACAGTCTCGAACTTATTTATCTCGCACATAATATTCGTTTATACAACACTTTTATTTACGCCTAAACACCACTTTATTTTATAACTGCAAAACGATAACTATATCGACGTAAGCAAAGCAGTTCTTTATATACCTAATTGCCTACATTTTGGAAAGTTCCGAAAATATCTAAAACACTCTAACATTCTCTATTTTATGTCCGTTCATTTTAAGCATGTAAGATTGTGTTACCCAAAGATCAGTACGGCATTACCAGGGTAACACATTAAAAAACTTGACACAAATCAATAGACTAAAATCCCACAATACAGTCCATGATGTGGTGTATTTTTTTAGGCATTTTTATTTTGGTAACAAAAGGTTCGGTTGGATTTAAATCGACAGCTGGTTCTAGGACCAAATCATTTATGCCAAAAAAAGGCCCATGTGATATCGCATGCCACAATGATCCTGGAAAAAGATAGTTGGGACTACGCGTTAACCGTGTCCAAGCTGCATTCGATAGTGAAGTGACTGATGCAACCCACTTCTGCTTCCGGTGTTAGTTCATGGTCCATAAGATGCTCTCTCAGGACCTTTCAGCTCGGCCTCAATAGCACCAGACATTCCAGGAGCAAGTGCTGGCACTTACCACCTCCACTTCGCAGAAATAACTGCACAACGTTGATCCACTTATACCCAAGACGGTCAGAATGTCTGCCAACTAGGCAAGGGTTAGAGAACATACTATGCACAATCGATATCTTCCGTCTTGGTAGGTTTAAAAGTTGACTAGTCCTTCTCCAATAAACACTGGTCATAATTCTCACGCGTGCTGGAAAAAATCTGTTTCCATCTACTGAAGACAGATATCAAGTAGAGATAGACATACTGACACTTTCATTTGCTGGAAGGACCATATTAGCCTGATAACGAAATATTTTGTCAGCACCTTTAGATAGAGGTGGCATTCATACACCATCTGGGAGCTAGCAAACATAGGTTCCAGAGATTTGATTGCTGCCTGATTATCGGTATACTCTCGGCAAACGCTCTTTATTGTGGTTATGCCCCTACTCTGGTGGTTATTGGCCTGTGATGTGTCTGTCTGATTGTTACTTCTTTGTTGTGTTTTTGCTGTTTCTTTTTGTTGTTTTTATTAACCACCAGTCCGGAATCATTTGGGACTTATACTGATAGTAATATCTATCTACTTATCGTGGCTATGCCAAGTGACAGTTTATGTGTGACTATAATATTAAGATCCGGAAAGAAAATACCAAATCTCACGCTGTCCTCTGCGAATTCCGCCAGGATTTTGTCCACCGAATATGCGTTCTATATTTAGCGACTGATAGTGGATAAGGTGTAGTAGTCTGTTCTGCTTAGAATTACATCGAATTGCCTCAATTTACCAGCAAGTTCCTTATAGTGAGAGATTCCAAGACCCTATTCTCTTAGCCGCGGCACAGGCCATATGTTTCGCCTTAATATTCGGTGGCCAGAAATTGAGGAAATATTGAGAGCCTCAGTGGGTGTTGTCCGCAATATTCCGCTGACCCCAACTAGGGCTGATTGCTGAAACTTTTTCAACTCCTTCATCACATAACCCTTCTCCAGCGATTTCCACCATACAATTATGTAGTTACACAGTTAATTAGTTAGTTATAACGGGTAGTCAGACACTGGTCCAGCTAACTGGGGTCCAATAATGATCCCACTGTGATGCCCACAGAAGGTAGCGGCTAAGCGGATCTACATGTCCGCGTTCCGGCCCGAGACGAACCAACCAGACGCATGCACAAAGGAAGAAAGCCAGCTAACATTTACATCAGTTAGGTCCGATATGACATGCAGAAACTAACTGCCAAGGAAAACAGTCTTAATAATCGAAAAATTCGACACTGACGTAGACAGTTTTCGACAGTCTACTCTTTTTCTTCAGGCTGACAACTCCTACAGTAATCATTGAACGGCTGGGCACTGGGTCCCAGTGATAACAGCAACCAAGATTTCCAGCTATGTCGCGGCTACCTTAAGATAGACACCGAACGAGCCCGAACAAATAGTGGCCAGGTTTGTTTTGATACAGAGCACGTGGGTTCATTCTCCCATGCAATGACCTCATAGCAAAGTAATTCCGCTAGGAAGCATATGGGCTTTCTACAAAGTATTCATTGCTTTGTTTCAGTTTCAGTAAACAAGTTGATTTAAAAGTTAAGTAGATGATAAGTCTACTGTATCTCGCTTTCATATAATTGTGTGTAGTGGTGAAGATCCTTGTTAAGTTATGGCATTGATTCTTAGCGTTGTAATTTTTTTCCCAGTAGGTGGCGTTTTTTGCTGAACATTAGTCTGATTTTTGGTAAGAGCTCAGAGTATTAAACACTCGAAACTGCAATTAAATTTTTTCGTCATGTCCTCTGCTGGGAATTCGAACTTGGGTCGCTTGTGTTGTATGCGTGCGCTCAAACTACTACACCACACCACTTCCATAGTAAGTAAAGTATATGTCTAACTAAATACGTATAGATTCATATCATAGATGACAGAGACAGTCATCACCGCTTGATCCCTTGCAATCGCCGCCTCTTTGATTTTTTCCTTAGTATGTGGGTTCCAAGAAAGCTTGGATAAACGCATTTAAGTATATTTATTTTTGCAGGTTACGAATTCAGTAACAATGAACAATGAAAAAACATGAAAATTGTTGTGGTTGGGGAATTTAACCCCATGCCATACAATGAAATTTATTTAAAGAAAATTTTCTCTACAAACTATGATTTATCGGATGTAACCAATGCAATTGATAAGAAATTTTTTTATTCGCATTGAATTGTTGATCATTTGATTGAAAAGTATTTAGTTGTCATTACAAACTCATTGGAAGAAGTAATCTTTTATAAGAATAAAAACTAAAACAAAAAGAAATAATTTAAAGCCAAATAATGTTTAACAAATTAATCTTTTTAATGGTTTTCCTGGCCATCGCATTAAAACAATTTGGTAAATAAATAAATTTAAAAACAAAATAAAATTTCAAAAAAATTAATATAAAAAAATTAGTTTAAAAGAAGTTAAATTTTTTTATTTTTAAAAATTTTATTTTTTTAATTACAAAAAATATTAAATTTTTAATAAAAAAAAATGTAATAATAATATTTAAAAAAGAAGTAATAAAAAAAATATTTTAAAACAGTCAAAAAATGTGTTTTTTTAATTTTTTATATTTTGTTTTTTAATTAAAAAAAAATTAATATTCTAATTTAAAATATAAAAATTTAAAAAAATAATAATATTTAATTTTTTTAGGAAGAAAAATATTTTTTTATTTTTTTATTAAAAAAAAATAAATAAATATAAAATAATTTTTTATTATAAAATAAATATATATAAAATAATTTTTTATTTTTTATTAAAAAAAATTATTTTCTTAATTAAGAGAAATTAATTTTTTATTAAAAAAAATATTTTTTTAATTTAATTCTCTAATATCATATTTTAATTTTTTTTAGTAAAAAAATATTTGTTTTTAATAAAATAGTTTAATAAAAAATTATTTTTTTAATTTAAAAAATTAATATTGAAAAATAAAAAATAATAATTTAAAAAGAATTAGTTAATAGAATTAAAAAATTAATTAAAAGTATTAATTTTTTTAAATTAATTTCTTTTTATTAAAAAAATTTAAAATAATAAAATTTAAAAAAATTCATATAAAAAATATTTTTAAAAAGAGATAAAAATTTTTTTAATTTTTTAAATTTTATTTCTTTAATTACAAAAAATATTAATTTTTTATTAAATATTTCAAAAAAATTAGTTTAAAAAAAGTTAAAAAATGTTTTTTTTATTTTTTAATATTTTATTTTTTTATTAAAAAATTATTTTAATTTAAAATATAAAAATTAAAAATATTAATATTTTACTTAGAAATATTAATATTTTAATTATTTTAGTAAAAAAAAATATTTTTTTTTTATTTTTATCTTTTATTAAAAAAAATATTTTTTTAATTAAAAAATAATAATTAAAATAGAATTAATTTATAAAATTAAAAAATTAATTAAAAAAATTTATTAAAAGAATTAATTTTTTTAATAATAATATTTTTTAATTAATTTCTTTTAATTAAAAAATTTTAAAAGATAACAACATTTCAAAAAAATTCATATAAAAAAAATATATTTAATTTGGTAAATAAAAAAATTTTTTAAAATAATCAAATTTCAAAAAAATTCATATAAAAAAACTCGATTAAAAAAAGTTAAAATTTTTTTTTAATTTTTTAAATTTTATTTTTTTAATTACAAAAATATGAATTTTATAATAAAAAAATGTATAATAATATTTCAAAAAAAAGTAACAAAAATAAGTTTAAAAAAATGTATTTTTTTAATTTTTTAATATTTTATTTTTTTAATTTAAAAAAAAATAGTATTTTAATTTAAAATATAAAAATTAAAAAAAATATTTTAATATTTTAATAAAAAAAATTATTTTTTATTTCTTTAATTAAGAGAATTAAAAAAATTAACTGAAGGAATTAATAAAAGAAAGAATTAATAAAAAATTAATTATAAAAAATGATTTTTTTTAATAATAATTTTTTTAATTAATTTCTTTTAATTTTTTTTTATTTTTTTTTTAACAACAATTTAAAAAATTTTAAATATATTCCTCACCCACCCCCTTCAGCTGACTGCAAAGATGTAAAACATTGTTATACCTGCAACAGTCCCATATCGTGCCGTTCACCCATTAAGCACAACTGTGAGCAAAAAACTGCCAATAGTACACGTTTGGAATTGGTTAAATATTTTCCTCATTTGGCAAATAGTACAAGCCACGAATATAAATGTTTAGATACCAATTTTACACTGAAACGTGAGTAGTAGTCTTAGAAAAAATGTATTAAAATTTTAAATTTTAACCATTTATTGCTGTTTTTTAGGTCCTGAACCTCTTGATGTTCATATAAAAGGCTGTATCTATTCAAATATGGACGTTTGCAATTTGAAACTCGTTAACACTAACATTGATAAGTTTAATTGCCATGAGTGTACCAAAGATGCATGCAATGCCTCAGCTAACAATAATGCCAATCTAATGACTGTAATGTGCTTCATTTTGGGTTTATTCTTTATTGTTAAGCTTTAAATACCATTTCATATAGAAATAAAAAAAATTTGTGTATAAATTTGTGTATAAATTTGTGTAAAAATTTGTGTACAAATTTGTGTAAAACTAGTAGAACCTTAAAATGAGTGTCACACGACTCTTTGAATTTGAAAACAAAAAGTAGTCTCAAAAAGCCAAATCTTGAAAATTTACTCAACATAGAGTTGCTTGATTCAATATAACAAAGTTCTTGACATTTATAAAAAAATCTTGACAAACAAAGATATTGGGTATTCGAACAACTTTAGTGACAAATTGTCGATAGATTCCTCTAAAATCTGCTATCTCCGGTAATATCAATTGCATCATTCAGCATTATAGCTTGTTTGATAGGTCCTAATGATTAAGGACGATGAAAGGCGGATCTGGTAGGACAATAATGTGCGAAAAATATCATAGGCAAAGTAAGATAAAGCTTTGCAGACGGTGACTAAACCCGGCCAGTGTGGCATTAACCACCATGAATACGTTTCTTCTTGAGCGTGTGTTTGAAAGCAGCACAAAGCAGCAGTTGAATATATTGTTAAAAGTTATTCTGATTAAAAGATTCCTACTGTTATTTTTTCTCTTAAAGTAAAGAAAGGAGGAGAAAATAAAAAGAAAGGAATTGGCTTTGAATTGGTTGTATGGAGAGTACACTTTGGAAAATTGAATTTAAAAAATTATTAAATTTGTCAAAAAAAAATTGTGAAAAGTACAGCTACTATGTCTGAAAAAATCATATTTTTAAATATTCTTAAGAGTTCTGCATCAAAAATTGTGCAAAAATGCGAAGAACATATCGCTCGAACTCCACCGTATTCTCCACATTTGGCTCCCAGCGACTACTGGCTGTTCGCAGACCTCAAAAAAAAACGCTAGCAGGTAAGAAATTTCGCACGAATGAAGAAGTTATCGCTGAAACTGAAGCCTATGCCGAGGCAAAAGATAAATCGTTCTACAAAGTGGTATTGCTAGAGTGGCGCTGGAATGTTTCCATTGCACATGATGGAGATTAAGTTGATGAATAAAGCTAATTTTGAACAACAACAAAAGTATTTTCTTTGTTAGGCCCGGGACTTTTCAGCCCATGTGTTAAATAACAAGTTACAGCTCTGGATATATATAAATTATACGCAGTTTTTAAACTGCCTTCGTATACGCGTCACCTTATGCCGCCTGCAATATATTAAATACTTATACTTTTCAGGTTCATATAAGAGCTGTTTTTTTTCAAGAGTCTCAATAACAGAAGCACTTGTATTCCATGTCAGAACATTGAAGCTAAAGTACTATCTTTTAATAAACGGTAAAATGAAACAGCCACGTATTTGGTTCTTAGTGGTCAACCATTTTACTAACTCCAAAAGAAATAGTTCGGTAGCTAGTTTCCAATAGAACAATCTTATCTTTGTATTGAAATGAAGCAGTGATACCAGTCCAGCAGTCAATGTATGACTTTAAAGTATATATCTAAGATAAGAGCTTATTTCTTAAGGTTTAATTGGTTTCGAAAGCATAAACACTTTTAAACTTTATCGCATAACTTTTATCATATCATCGGTAGCTCTTTGCAAAATCACTTCAAATTAACCCACATTTAAAGAACAGAAAAAAAGGTTTAATGACTTTTAAAGCTTATCTGTAAATTTCATATCTTTTACAATTTTAATTATGTTTCTTTTTCGTTTTTATTATTTCTTAAGTTTTTGTTATTTTACTACTAAATCTTTATAACTAAACAACCTCAACTTAAGTACAATATACGAGTATAACACCCGGTAACAACAGTAAAGGCAATATATGAAACAAAAACAAAATATTGTTTAATGATATTTAAATAAATGTGCTTTCAAACAACGGAAAATATAAGATGAAATGATACGTGATAATAATACAGGCAGATATAGCATATGCACGTATTACTCTCCCCCCATTTCCTACATATCCTTACACTCTTTTGTCATGTAACCGGAATGTTATGTGACATACACTACAAACCGTCAAAGAAGACAAAAAACTAATGAAAAAAAAAAACGGGAAAATAAATAGAAAATGGTACCTGATCTTTTTTTAAGCAAAGAAAAAAAGGTACAGACTTACAAAGCATAAAAGCAAACATACAAATAATACGGCCCATAAGAGCCAATATGAAACTATTACAGGGAGCTAAGTTGAGCTAAAAATACTTTGAAATTTTAAAACGTACACAAATATTTTGTTTTACATACCTATTCCAAAGTATCACAAGTCATCGTCATCATCATCATCATCGTCATCATCATCATCATCATCATCATCATCATCATCATCATCATATTTGTAATAGTCATCATTGCTTAGGTGTAGCTTCTGCTGTAGCAATGGAACAAAAGATTGTTGAGATCAAACATCATGATAAGCACAAAAATAACCGTAAAAAACGAAAGAACGTTATTGAGAATATGTTGGGAATACTAAATATGAGGGGAAATGAAAACGAAATATTTGGTCATAGTCGTTTATTCATGCCTAAATGAACGATCATGGAATAGTTTCATTAAAAAGCCTGCTTTAATGTCTACTATGTACCTTACGATCAAACCAAACTCATCTAAGGGATACAGTATTTGAAGAAAACTTCATTGATTACTGGAAAATAATGACTATTCCGGTTAGCAGACTCTACAGGTCATATTTTTACCCAGGATTGAATATATTATAAGTCATGTTTATCATTTGCATTGCACACAGCCATAACGTCGTTACGTTTTAACCTCTTTAAAACATTTGAATTCTCTTAGATTCGTGAAATAAACATTATATATAGGGTCCGCCACCTAACGTTTTTTATCAACTAGTGCTTATTTCGTGAATGGTAACACTTAGCTCCTGTCTGATTTGACAGATAATTAGTTTTATCCTTCCGCTGAACGAATATGGTTGTGTATACGCTTGAACAACGCTGGGAATTTGGGCCTGCGATCGACTTACAGAAGATGCCGATTTTGCCAAAAAAAAATCATCTTTTCAGATGAAGCAACAAGCAAAATTGTCGGATTTGGGGCACAGAAAACCCGCACGCATACATTGAAAAGCCGATACACCCAAGACGAGTCACTGTTTGCTGCGTATTTTGGTCCAGAGGCATAATTGGGTCATTTTTCTTCGAAAATAAGCAAGGAGTGGCCCTTACAGTCAATGGCGATCGTTATCGGGCCATGTTGAACGAATTTTTGTTCACAAAAATTGAAGAGGATATTAGCAACAGTTGGTTTCAACAGAACGGCGCTACGTGCCACACAGCCGAAGCTACACTCGATGTTTTGCGCCCTGTTTTTGAAGATCGCATTATCAGCTGCAGAGTTGATGTCGTTTGGCCACCTCAGAGCTGCGATTTGACACCGTTGGACTATTATTTGTGGAATGCCGTCAAAGATAAGTGTTACGCCAACAAGCCAGAGACAATTGACACTTTAAAGGACAATATTCGTGAAGCCATTGTTGAAATACAGCTGCACACAATCGATAATGTGCTTAAAAATTGAACCGATCGTGTAGGCTACTGCATGGCCAGCCGAGGCAGCCATTTGAATGAAATTATTTTCCATTATTAACCGGAAGGATCGTACTTTCAAATAAAAAAAGAAATTTGAGAAAATATTCAGTAGTTTTTAAAAAAAAAATTTTATTTGGCGGACCCTATACAATGCCCAACTTATTTAACTTCCGCTCAATACACAAATTTATTCAATACTCAACTTTTAGTACAACTTTACTATGACTGTAAAATTATAACTGACTGACTAAGGGGAATGCCGCGGCTTTCATAGTTGATTAGCATTAGTTTCGAATGTTGCCTACAGCCTTGGCAGCGTGATCGTTGCCTTGACACTAGCCAATAGAATGACTTAATAAAGTTTATAGCTTTAAATATTGGTGTATCTTTTTAGGCGTTTTCATTTTCATAACAACATTTATTACACCAGACATATTACAATAAATCTATCAGTTTCTGTGAGGCCTCTACTATAAGATGCACTCGAGAGGCAAACTATGGATACACTATCTGGGTGTATTACACCTACTCAAGAGTTGTGAACTTCCGCTGCACTATTAGTTGCAATTTAACTCCATACTGAGGCAATAACTTCTAACTCTCTACCACATGTACTAAGCTGAACTAGACTTAATTGCTTGACAAGGTATCTTACTTTTGGCAGTTAATTTTCAGCGGCCAGCTTACTAGCCATGCAGTTTTTTTTTGGAATATCGCTGTGATCCGAATAACCAAATAAAACATATGTTGAGGGATCTGCGACAGTCCATAACCATTCTCTTGTGGGATGCCAGAGCTTGAAAAGCTATGTAATCCGAAAGTATGTAAATATCTCTCTTGGTCAAGCTGTCATTCGCAATAATCATCAAATCAGTTTTTATGGCCGATACTTCCGCCTGAAGACTCTACAATGGACCGGTAAGCGTTTCGAATGATTTATATTCGACAACTCCGAAAAGATACCTCCACCCACAGCTCAGAATTGTAAACGATTTATGCTATACTACCTATTCATTTCTTCCTGAACTTCAATGGGAAGTCATAGTACGTTATTATGTAGTCAATGTTAACCAAAGATTCCATTTTTTCAGAACCTTCGAGTGGCTCAACTCCAAAGCTACAGATTATTAAATTTTTATGCAAAGCATTCTAGAGCAACTATAAGATGCAGAGCCAAAAGTAATTTTTCTTCAGCGGCTAAAAACCTTGAATCTTGAAAAGAACCCATAAAGACACTGAAAACTTCTCATGTCATGCTCAACTCCAAAGCTACAGATTATTAAATTTTTATGCAAAGCATTCTAGAGCAACTATAAGATGCAGAACCAAAAGTAATTTTTCTTCAGCGGCTAAAAACCTTGAATCTTGAAAAGAACCCATAAAAACACTGAAAACTTCTCATGTCGATTCCTTATAGAAAGGCCACTGTTTCAGCCTATATTTGTTTCCTTTTGAATACAAAAGTGTTTATTGGTTTAGTAACGATTCAAAGATAATCCTATTAGATTGGTTTGTTCTCTCTGTCACTCTTTTCAGTTTCAATAAACAAATTGATTTTCAAGTAGATGATTAATTCACCATAGCTCGCCTCCATATGATTGAGTGTAATGGTGAAGATCTTTACTTAGCATTGTAATTTTTTCCCAGTAGATGGCGTTTTCTCCTGATCATCCGTGTGATGTTTGTCATCATCTTTAGATGGAATTGTCTGGAGGAAGATTAAAGTCTATTTATTAATCACTAGTAACCGCAATTAATGTTTTTTCCGTCATGTCCTCTGCTGGGATTATAAATTATTTAAAGTCAGCGATTAAAACTTAATAAGAAAATAAAAAAAAAAACGACAACAATGCTAATTAGAAAATAGGCCTCTTTTAAGAAATGTTTATCCATAGATTCAAAAACAAAAATGGTTTTAATTTTTAAGCCAAAACTTTATTAACGTGCCGATAATTTTAACTTTATTGATAGGCCTCTTATAGGGTATGTCTCCCATATACGGATCCAATTTTTCTTTTTTGCGACTATTTTGCATACGTTTCTTTACATTTCATTTCTAAAAAATTATATTTTTTTTCCTCAACTTTCGTTTGTTTCATTCAAGTTCTCTTTAAATTCATTGTTTCAAATAGTTTGGCTCTCGATTACTTACTCGATTTTCTAGTCACGTAACGCTTTTAATCCTGACAAGAATATTATTTCCATCAAAAATATATGAAAGATAACAAACAGAGATAGCAATAAAAGAGGGAGATGGAACTATAGGAAGAATCACTACAAAAAAGCAAATGTTAGAGAAAAAAATAAAAAAAAAAGTTTTTTTTTTGTTTTTGTTTTACATGTCAAGGCTTATTATGATATTTTAATACAACGCTCATATATAAAACAAAGTTAAAGGAATAAATATTCGGTGGGTCGAATAATTTTATTTGAAATATGTAAGCCAAGTAGGGAGATAGATTGCCGTTGGTTTTTATTTTTGAAAAACAAGAGTAAACGCTTATAAAAGAAACAGTGATCAGTCATTTTACTAACTCCCAAAGGGCTAGTTCAGTAACTACTATCAAGTAGTGTTTTAGAAAGTAAAACAATCTGTGGGCAAACAAAAAAGTTACGCTTCTGATATTAAATTGTAGCAGAGAAGGATTTTAATAACTTTCTAAGATTCTGCAGAAAATTTTCTAGTGAACAGTAATGTAAAAATGAACTATAAGTTCCACTTGGACTTGTGATACTTAAGAAGAAAATAAGAAAGATTGAAAGAATAGAAAGAATAGTAAATAAAAGGTGGAAAAAAGACTTTCTTCTTTTTTAATAGCTATATAACAACCTTCTGGTCCTTAGCCTCAATTAGAAAAGAATTCCAACGCTTCAATAGTGTGCGCTGTTACACCAATTTCTTACACCAAGTTTTGAAAGATTGTCTTCAACCGTCTATCGTCCTCTTCTGCGCCTTCCCTTGGGTAGAGTCACGTAAGATCTTTTCGCCGAAGCAACGCAAACATTGTACTTTGATGCGTCTAACAACGTCAATGTTAGAACAAAGATCATACAGTTCTTGAAAACTTCAGGAACAGCTTCATTTGCTTGCACAAGTACCCATGTTTCTACGCCATATAACAACACGGGTAGTATCAGCCTCTTGTATAGTGTGTTCTTCGTTTGTCAAGAGAGCGCTTGATTCTTCAAATGCTTGTTAAGACTGAAATAACATCTGTTAACAAATATTATACTTCGTGTTTTCTCCAAGCTGAGGTTATTCGTTATTTATTTATGGCTGCACCGAGCTAGTTAATTCGTCCACTTTTCCAAAGCTATAGTCATCAACGTTCTTATGCAATCTCGTTCGTTGAAACCAGCAACTTGGTTTTATCTTCGTCCACTGCCAGACCCCTTTTCACCGATTCTATTTTATTATGTTAAAAAGGCAGCAGTTACATCTCACAATGTGCGATCAATGATATCAATGTCATCAGCATATGCGAGTAGCAAATGTCCATTGGTGTAGATTTTGCCAGTTCTATCAACAGCTATATCGGGCAAGATCTTTTCTAATAAAAGATTAAAAACATCATATAATAATCCATCACCCTGCCTGAAACCTCGTTTGATATTAGAGAGAGAGAGGAGAGGCTTTTTTCTATACTAACTGATGGTCTTGTGTCAGTTAACGTCATTCTAAACTTAGATATGGCACAAATCGGACTACCAAAAGCAGCCTTGTAATCGACGAATAGATAATATTTGTCGACTGGTTTTTCTTGAGTCTTTTCCAGGATTGGGCATAATGTAAAAATTTGATCGGTGGTAGATTTACCTGTTGGAAAACTACATTGGTATGGATCAATTATATCACCTACCTTAGGTTTTAACCTTTCACACAAAACGCTCGACAGAATTGTGTACCTTCTAGAACGTGAAATTATGTCAGTCAAACATCATGCAGTAGAGTCTAATATCAAAGCATTATGAGGGCCCTATGCCCCTAACAAGGAGAAGAATGAAAAATGGATGGGATATAAAAAGAGAAGGGATGGTAATGCTAAAAAGGGTACCATGTCAAATTACAATAAAACGGACTTCGAGAATCAGCTACTAACGCTGCAAAACAAATTAAGACTTGTGAGAGGTAACTGAAGTACTTTGACCCTAAAAACCTGTGAACACATACATTCAGTACAGAAGTACACATACTTTCAGTAGAGTAAGTAAACTGCACTTAAGCAAAGCCAAAAGATTAAGTAAAAATCGGAAAAAAAATCCCACAAGAGGACAGCATATATGGGGAGAAGTGTAAAAGGAGAATAGAGAAGACAAAGAGAGTACAGTTTATCAGGAGAAAAAACGAACATATGACATTACAATGTATGGTGGCGTGATGCTGTGGTTAAAGCGCACGCATAACAACACAAGCGACCCTGGTTCTAGCCCTAGCAGAGGACATGACGAAAATAAAATCTAATTGTGGTTTCGAGTTTTTAATGAAAAGACTTAAACTTCCCCCCAGACAACTCGATCTAAAAAATAAAGAAGAAGCTGCCTAATCTTCCAGCTCACCTCTGGCGATGATGACAAACATCAGACGAATGATCAGAAAAAAGTGCTATATAGTGGGGAAAAATTACAATGCTAAAGTAAAGATCACCACCACAAATTAGCAAGAATCTTCACCACAACACAATGCTGCTACAGTGAACTCATTGTCTGCTCAGCTTAAAAAAATTATTAATGAAACTGAAACCAAGCTAATATGCTCCCAAGATGAGTAACGGAGAAAAAGAAAGAAGGGTATATATCCCAGTCTTTTGGACAAAATCTTAGAAAGACTACCTACCATATAAATTTCCAAATTTCAATTTATAAATTTTTTTTTGCTAAAATGGCGAATTTTTTTTCTATATTCGGTCGTTCTTATTATGCATTTAATATGCTACAATTGTTTCCATGCTTATTGGCTTATAAACGGTAAGAGTAGGAGGAAGAAGGAGTCTTGGTTACAGTTTCACTTGTTGTGTTATAGAGCTGTTTCAATAATAAAAAATCTAATGTTTTACTAAACATTCCTTCAGGTATTCTTGTATAAAAAATGAAAAAGACTGAAATAAGCTTATGGCTTAAGCTTCTCCTGGATTTAGAAACAATTTACAAATGGAATATATAAAAAATATATACAAAATGCCACTTACAAGAAACGTTTCAAATGTCTTTTTATAACAATTCAAATTCTATTTTATAAACGAGCAATAGAGAAGAAGTCTATTAAAAGTTATGCACATAGGAAACCCCCCCCCCCCCCCACCAAAAGGAAAAATATTGCTATGAGCACAGTAATAACACAGGTTAACTGCAAAAATAAATGCAATTTTTTTTAATATTTAAAAATAACGGACACACAGCATACAGTCTATGATCATCATATTAAAAATGGCATTACAAATGCTCAAAATAACCCAACTAACTATGGGGCAATTTCTCTAACATTCGTTAAGATAACGTTTTTGATTTCTGTTTTTTCATTTTTGTTTTAATTTTTTCCAACAATATTTTGTGGCAATAGAATGTAAAAATATTCAGTTTCATAGCCACTAGTCAATCCCATCCATCCATAAGTACTTACGAATATGGAAAAATATTTCAATAGGCATTCTAACTTAAACCACCACTTGAATGTCACTACCAAAGGAACATCTGTGTAAAAGCAAATGTAGTATGTGTGTGTGTGGGTGTGTATGTGAACGACGCTATGTTGAATTCACTAATGTAATACATGGATCTATTAAAAGCTATGCTGTATAAGTAAAGTTACGTGTACTGCACGTAAATATTCACATAAATGCAAGCCAAATACTAACAATAGGGGAGAGAATGCATCCCAACTAAGGAATGTATAGCTCTTGAACACTAAACCACCATAGGTAATGGCATAATAATAATAATAAATAATACCAATAAATAATACCCCATCGACTGCAACACACTTATGCCAGCACTTGATCCAATCCTCGAAGCTTTTATCATCTATATTCGGTTTTCGGTATGTCCATCAGTGTTTCCTGCGATACTTCCATTATTTCCTCTCGGCCGCTGAAACATTCCCCGTAATGGTTTTTAACTCGATTGAACAAAAAGAAGTCACAGGAAACCAAATCAGATGAATTCGGTGGCTGTCGAATGGTATTTGTTGCATTTTTCGTCAAAAAAATTACGAATAAAGATGGCACTGTGCTAGAGCTGCAAAACTATCGATAGTCGGCCCACTCGATAATATCGATAGTTTTTTCGGATTCTTTTGAGTGCTACTTGTAGCAACAATATTAGATTAGATTAGATTAAGTGAAAGGGAAAGAATAATAATAAATATACAGTGTGGAAACAAATAATAGGGACACTTTATTTTTGGCCAGTATGTCATAAAATTTGATATATTGAAGATTTTGATGGAAGAGTAATCCTTATATAAAAAGCGAAAATTGTTCAGACTATGAAGTGCTCCAAAGCTAAAGTAATTAATAAGAAAAAAACTGCAGAGACTGTGAAACGAAAGCGTGGAACAACTGTCAGTTTTGATAAAATTTTAATTCGTACTTCAAAGATTAATCCCTTCAAGTCATCGAAAAGCCTCAAATATGAATTTATTCTCCTGTTTCAAGTCGCACAATAAGAAAAAAAACTAATGGAAACTAGACTTATGGCTAAGAGTCGTCGAAATGTATCATTTCTCAACAAACGGAAGCAACACCTGCCACGTTATAGTAAGAACAACATGCTATGGTCTGAGGAAATGAAGATTAATTTGTTTGGAACAAATGCCAAATCGTATGAACGACCATATTTCAGTTACAAATCATACTTTGAGTTTAATAAATAGAAATTTAAGAAACTATTAAACTGTGTCTCTATGTAACTATAAAAAGTTACAGACGACTAACAACCTGCGTCGAACAAATTTTTGCAAATGTGACTTTAACTATGTACATCTAGTGACCTCCATATTTACTCTTAGAATTTGACGATAGTATCGATAGTAAAAAAAACTATCGATGATCAGCCAAAAACAAAACTATCGATACTATCGATAGTACTATCGATTGTTTTGCAGCTATACACTGTGCGACGGTGCGTTATCATTGTGCAAAATCCACGAGTTTTCTGTTTTCGGCGAATTGCTTCACGCAAACCTCTCATAACGCCCAAATGATACTCTTGGTTTACTGTCTGGCTTTTTGGCCAAAATTCATTATGCACTACACCGTTGTAAACCATAAAAACCGTGAGTAATTCCCTCCTACCTTTTTGACTGAAAACATCGTGGGTTTTTTGGTCTCTGCTCATTTGGTGAACGTCATTCACTTGTCTGATGTCTGGATTGCGAGTCGTACTCATAAACGCACGTCTCGTCTCCAGTAATGATCCTTTTGATGAATGTGGGATCGGATTCAGCTTCGCAAATCATGTCTTTTGCGAACTCAACAAGGTCTTTTTTGCATAAAATTGAGGTCTTTCGGCACCAACTTTGTTGCTAAACGACGGAAACCCAAATCATTAATTAATCAATGTGGTGTTCAAGTCCGCCGCCAACTCTCCGATGGTTAATATGCTGTTATTGATCAACATTTTCTTTTATTTTATCAATGTTTTCGTTGGTTTTCGATGTCGATGGTCTGACACTGCGCTCATCATCTTCTATTTACTCGAAACCACTTTTGAACCACTCGTGCCACTGGTAAACGATCGTTTTCTTTAGAGAATCGTTGTCGAAACACTTTTCCAACGTACGCGCACCATTAATTCCGTCTTTTACGCAAAATTTTATACAAGTTCGCTGTTGCAAGTGTGCCGCGCTGTGGTTTGGTAGGTAAGACACCTGCCTACCAACCAGAAGGTCGTCGGTTCAATACCAGGCCAGACCATCTTAAAAAAAGAAAAAAGTTTTCGGACAGCGATATCACCTACTACTATTGAAAACTTCTCTAAGTGCATTTGCCGTTCGGAGTCAGCGTTAAACTGTAGGTATCTTTCAATGAGTTTAAAAATAGAATCGGGTGCAACTCATTGGCTGAGAGAAGTTCCCATGTTCCTTTATGGTATGTTATGGAAATTAGTATGTAATATAGCTGTTGCAAGCTTAAAGCTAAATAAAGATCATCTGGAAGCCATAATGTACATAGAGAAGGCTATAATAGATTGAGATTAGAGAAGACAGAAGAACATATAATATTGGCTGTTCGAAAAAATTGATTACAAGTTTGGCCAATAATGAAACGCGATTTTCTTATATTGTATTTGGAACAAGCTTTTAAAGCCATTATTCTTTTCGTGTAGAACTTCTGGGTTTTATAAAGAAAAAAGTGATCCAATTACATTTTGGAGGCCTTTACGGTATTGAAATTTACACCATTAAAAGAGATCTCCAGAGTTCGAAACAAGAGATAATTCGTAGACGCAAGGTACGGACTATATGGTGGATGCATTCAAATTCTTCAGCCAAGCTGGAATCGGTAAGGATACTGACTATCGTTCAGCTAATTGTTGGACTGCAAATTATATTCTGGTTAATGCATTTTTAATTTAATATGGAATACCTTTACAACTAAGGATTTTATTAATAAATACAAATATAAAAGAAATTGATATATGTTTACATATAAAACGTATTCCTAAAAATTACTGATTTTGTCTTAAAACCATGTCCCTAATATTTTATTTTTTTACACTTATCAACACTTATTTAATTACACCAAGCGAACAAACAACAAAATAAAAACAAAACGAAAACATTGCCTTATTTTTGCATCACTTCAAAGATCACACCACACACACGAACACACACTTATTAGATGGTCAAAAACAAAACACTTACATACCGTGATAACAACAACAACGAACAAGCATTAAAGGAAAAGTCACCACACACTCTTTGTTTTTTTTTTTTTCATTCATTAAATTGTTGTTTTTCTTGAATGTTTTTAAAGTTTTTCAATAAATAATTAATTTTTTATAACAATTTCTGTGTTTTTCTATTATTTTCTTTTCATTTATTGAAAATATTTCTTATTTTACACAAAAAGTCTTAATACACGTTGTTAACCGCTAAAAATTTTAGAAAAAACTAACGTAAGAATAAAAAAAAGAAGAACTATTTAGTGGGGTGGCCATTTCAAGCAAATAATTTCAATTGAGTGGAATAAAGATAAAATAACAAATAAGAGTTCCTTTTCTAATTATTATTAGCATCGCTTAGTTTTTTCGCAAATTTTTCTCTCTCACTAAATGGCTTTGAGTAGAAAAACTGTAGCTACTCAAGTAACTTTGCCAAAGTTGTAAATCTTGAAGGGTTTCTGGAAACATTTAAAAGAAAATAAGAATTTAACTATTGGTTATAAGCACTATTTTTAAACTGACTAACCCTATTTTTTAACAACTAACACTTCATCAAGAAGATAGGAATTGTCAAATGAATAACGAAATAAGCACCTTTAAATAAAAAAAATTCATATATAAAAACTCTCTCTGCCTATTCATAGTGAAATATTAGCTAGTAAAGTAACTAGTCCGAAAGTGGCACATATTATACAAAGGCTACAATTGTAAATCTTACATTAGAAAAATATGGGAAAATGTTTTGATTCCTGTGTGTGTGCAGTCATACGAGCATAGCATACATTTGTAGGTACATATGTAGGTATTTAGAAAGAGAAATATCCAAATCTAAAATCTAAAGTTGTTAGCCGGTCGTTACTCTCTATCTCTCTCTCTCTGACTCTCGGTAGTGCTGGATCTCCAAAACGCTTGACTAAACACAAATAACACGTAACGCCTGCAGCAAAATGGTCATCATGGTTATTTTCAAAACTGCTCGGGAATTCAAACAACATGCACACATAGACAAATAGAAATGTTAGAACATTTACACACATACACGTACATTATACCCCTGTTTATATGAATGTTTTGCTGCGTTTTTGTTTTTTTCAAAAGCAAGAAAATATCATTAAAAAAATTTCCAAAAAATACATATTTTTTATACCATTTTTTAACGTTTCACTTTTTGTGCAAATATTTGTTTGTTTCAATACGACATGCAGAGATACAAACAACCATAGACACTCACCTCCCATGCAATGTACCTAGTAACCCAACAAACATTTCAAGCAGAATTCTGATTTTTTTCAATTACACTGCTTACATATCGTTCATAATTTCAAATATGTCTTTTTATGTTATATTTACAAAAATGTTTGCTGGGTTATGTCAATATTTTTACAGCATAGTAAAAAATTTTGCAGATTTGTTAAATTCTAGCAATTGTTTGTTGATTTTTATGTTTTTATTCTAAAAAATAAAATAGAAATACCACAAATAATATTTATGTATATAAAATTGAAGAAAATTGGGGGGAATAATGGTTTTTCATATTTTCAACATAGTCATCATTTTAATTTGAAAGAAAAAAATGCACTTTATTTGCACAAAAATAATACATATTTTAGCACAATATTTATAAATTAAAAGGAATTATGCTTTCGACAAATAGAAAAAAATAAAGAGGGAAACTAGCTCTACAGTTTGAAGAGAGAGATATTATTAGGAAAGTGTATTTGTAATTAACACAATTTTTTACTTTTTTATATTAAGGAAAAGGAGTTTGAAACTATGAGAAAAATTTTTATATGTAAACAGCAATGAAATGAACCTGATATCTGCCCAAATACCCTTAAATTTTGTCAAATTTTGCTACTTGATTTGTGTAGAATGTTCTAATTATATGTTGGAGTTTAAAAAATTAATTTTATTAAATAATTATTTAAATTTCTTTTCTCTAAAAACTTTTATTGATACTTACACAATTTAAATTTAACCTTTTTAACGTTCAAACAACATATTAAGCGGAGACAATCATCAGGGACGATAAGCTACTATCGATAACATCGTTCATATACAATTTCTGTTTATTATGAAACACTTTGGAAATAGTAATGCCATTTTCAGCAATTTTAAAGGAACCAATTTTAAAAAGTTTTTTTTTTGTAATAAATACAATACTCCAATTAAATTTTTGTATATATATCTTTTGTCTAAAATAAAACTAATCCTAGAGCGCTGTGCTAAAGACTTTAACATGCTCCTAATAAAATCAACAAAGCAAAAGGTGATTATTTAATACTTTGTATGTAACATATTTCTTCTATTCTTTTTTGACTTGCTAATCTGGTAACATTTTTTTAACCAAACAGTTGTCAATTCTCAACACTTAGCTTTCGTATGTGTACATTCATATATATCGAAGCAATAAGCTACTGACATGAAAAGAAAATTAGTAGAAAGAATCTAAAAGCAAAAACACACAAAAGAATTATTATTGCAGTAGTAGTAAAGTTATTTGACTTATTTACATAACTGTTATTTATATTGTTATTAATAAATCATAATAGAAATTCATTTGTTATCAAAATAAACCGAAATATTGACAAATACTTTTAAGAATGTTAACAAAATTCACTTAAAAATAGAAAAGAAGTGCATACAAAATTATATCAGAAAATAAAAGAAGAAAACGTAAACTACAAAATCATAAACGTTGAAAAAAAAGAAAGTTGATTAACAAAACGAAAAAAAAGCTGTCACAATTTTTAAAGCTGAAACAACAACACTAAAGAGATTCAAACCTTATAGAAGAGCGTAAAAGGCAGCGATAGAGAAGAGACAATAGAAAAAAAATAAAAACAAAGCAAACGTAGAAGTAGAAGAAATTCAATGAAATAGAGAAAGAAGTGGTAAAACAAGATCTGTCTTTCGACACAGATTTAGAAAGAAAGAGGAAAAAAAAAACTTAAAAGAATTCCGAAAAATTCATTCTAATTCATATGCAAAGCGCATACAAATAGAAAACACAGTTAAAAATAAATAGATTAAATTTTTGTAATAATACGAGTGTTAATAATTTGGCCAAGAAGACAATAGACAAAAACAACAAAAAGAAACATACATAAAGGGAAAAATTGAAAGAAAATCTTATAGGGCCATCACACAATAGCAGACAAAAAATTGGCTGGCTGACTGGCTGACAACGAATTATTGTAAACGTAGCGTAAAGAAATCGTATATTGAGAAAAACAAAAAAAAAAAATTAAAAAGAAATACAAAAATATTTATTAATACAATACGTATAGACGATATAAGCACATACACATACATATATGTATGCATAAATATTGTATGTGTATAAAGTTTTTGGTGTGAATGCAGTAGCAAGTTGCGAAACAACAACAATAGCAGCAGCAGCAGCAAAACGAAAAAGGAGAAATAACAGAAGCAGTTGAAAAAAAGAAAAAGTAGTAGAAGTGGCACAAGAAACATACCAAAATACAGCCAGAAGAGCCATATAGAGACAATTGACTGTTCCCGTTCCCGTTTAACAGCCAATTGATGTGTATTGTGGCTGCCTGGCTAGTTATCTGGCTGAGAGTAATACGTCTATAAAACTTATCATATTTATTGTAAAAGACGTCTACAACGGTGTAACTAAACATTTCGTTATATTTTTATAAAGGGGATCGGTCCCACGATCATCATTCCTCATAAAAGTACACACACACACACAAATAAACCTTTTTGGCTCTTACTCTTCACCTCTGTTTTTTTCTTGTGTGCTTAGGCAGTCAGCACGCACACAGACAATCAGTTTACCCAATTAGCCGTGTAAAGCATACAAGATCGCTTGCAAACCGTTTCGTCTGCTACTGGACACTCAACTGTGTATGTGTAGAGTTAGAGGAGCTACTACTACTGCTGCTGGCACTGCTACGACGTTTAGTGTTGGTGTTGAAACCGAAACTATTGCTGCCGCCGTCACCACCATCGCCGTCAATATTATTGCTGATGTTTACGGAAGTAAACTTTGTGTATCATTGTTTCAATTAAGGGAGAAGTGTCTTGTTGTTTTGTTTTCTGTTGTTGCATCTGTAACTCAACAGCACGTAGAAGGCGGAAGAGGAAGCCATAGCTTGAAAGCGATACCACCACCAACGTTAGTACCAGTTGCAACGAGTGCAGCAGCCGGGGCAGTTTGACACAGTGCCACCGCTTCAAACAGCTGTCAAACAACGTCAACGACAACAGTAGCTCCTCCACCATGTCTTGGACAGAGGTAAGTGTATGCATGTGTGTGTGTGAAATCTTAAATTTTATCCTATACTAGCCCCGCCAGCAGCTGATCGTTTATTCTGGCTGTAGTTATAAATTCTTAAAATTAAAATTTTGTTTTTTTTTTTTCGTTGCTAATTACACAAAGATAAGGGCTACTTAAAGAGCACTTCCAGTACTCCACCACCACCGCCAAAAATGAGATCATCAATCACTATTTTTGTTTTTTTTTTTATTTTTTAATACTTTATCGCATATTTTTTGCTTTTTAACCACATTCTTGTGAATTGAATTTTTATTTTATTTTTTGTTATTTTTCACTCGTTTTATAAGACATCTTACCTACAAACAAACACATATTTAAACTTTAAAAGCGATTGCCAAATAGCTAAAACTTTATAAAACTTAGGGGAAAATTTATCAACTGAAATATTGTGGGAAAACTAAACAAAATCATTCATTAGTTAAGACGAAAGTCAAAATAGTTGTTGGTCGGATTCAAATTATTAGTTCATTTCATCTGTTCTATGCTAAACCGTTTACGATTTATTGCGCACCCGCTCTCTATATATTCCTTGGTGCAATGACTCGTTTACACTCCCTTGGCTGCAATAACGAATTTAAGAGATAACTGGTGTAGTAGATTAGGCTGCTTATGGCTATAATAATTAAGCACTATATGTCATTGCAACTTCTTTAAAATTCCCTTAGTATGGATAGCATAATAAAGATTATGGCATTTGGTTTGTTTTTCATATCATACTGTTCAATCATCAGGTTCAATTTTTAATAATAAATAATTTTGAACAAAATCTAATTAAAAATATACTTTCCCTTAGCAAAAAGTCGATCCGGAGCTTATCTTCACCAAGCAGGAACGTATTGGCAAAGGATCTTTTGGTGAAGTATTCAAAGGCATTGATAATCGTACGCAACAGGTAAATAAATTTCGAAAATTACAATCATGTTTATTTAATTCTAAATCAATCGAAATATATCCATATTAATAGGTGGTAGCCATTAAAATAATTGACTTGGAAGAGGCCGAAGATGAAATCGAAGATATACAGCAGGAGATTATGGTATTGTCGCAGTGTGATTCGCCATTTGTCACCAAATACTATGGTTCCTTTCTCAAAGGCACAAAACTATGGATTATTATGGAATATTTGGGCGGTGGCTCAGCACTAGATCTTATGAAAGCTGGTTCTTTCGAAGAAATGCATATTGCCATTATATTACGTGAAGTTCTCAAAGGTTTGGATTATTTGCATTCGGAGCGTAAATTGCATCGTGATATTAAGGCAGCCAATGTATTGCTTAGCGAAATGGGTGATGTTAAATTGGCCGATTTTGGTGTGGCTGGTCAGTTGACCAATACCACATCGAAACGTAATACATTTGTAGGTACACCGTTTTGGATGGCACCCGAGGTTATAAAACAATCTATGTATGATTCCAAAGCTGATATATGGTCGCTAGGTATAACGGCCATTGAATTGGCTAAAGGTGAACCGCCCAATTCAGAATTACATCCCATGCGTGTCTTATTTCTTATACCCAAAAATAATCCCCCTCAATTGACGGGTAACTATACGAAATCCTTTAAAGATTTTGTTGAAGCGTGCCTTAATAAGGATCCCGAGAATGTAATTTGGTTATTAAAAAATAAAAACGAAAAAGAAGAAATCTATTAAAGTTTACTTTTTTTGTAGCGCCCTACAGCGAAAGAATTACTCAAGTATCCTTTTATCAAAAAAGCCAAGAAAAATTCGTACCTTATTGACTTGATCGATCGCTATAAAAAATGGAAACTACAGAAAGGCGATGAAAGTGAAACGGAATCCGAAAATTCTGATTCGTAAGTGATATATCATAAAACCTTTGAATTTTTTTCAACAATTTTTTGTGTTCCAGCGACGACGCTAAGCCGGGCTGCAATACCGATGAACCTTGGATTATGACCGTTAAGGGTTTACATGTAAATAGTGATGCACATAAAATGAGTTCCAATCATTTCAATAGGCTCGAGGAGCAAGAGCTTAAAATGGATAAACTAGCACAGGGTATAGCTGATACGCTTACGCCTGCCTCATTTCTGAGCAGCAGCAGTAATAAACACCAGCAACAAAGCAATAGTGCTGCAAATATCAATAGTAACGCTTTAATAAATTCACAAAAACGTGAGAGCAGCAGTATTACAACCCATAATGCCGCTACAACACCAACGTCGTCCTCTTCCTCAACACCGATGGTGCCATCTTCCGTCACAACTAACGTAACGTCCTCAAATGTGGCAAATGCCTCGGCTAGTAGTTCACGGGAAAACAATCACCATCATCAGCATCAACATCATCACCATCATCAAATTCAACAACAATTATCTCCCTCCTCCTCCTCCGCCTTGTCGTCGTCCTCCACTCAACAACAACAAAAACATGCGCATGCAGCCTCGACTGGTAATTTAGAAAGTTCAACAAAATTAATTGGCATCGGTGGTTCCTCCTCGATTCAAACAAACTCTGCATCTGCTTTAGCGTCAAGTTCGAATTACAAAGAACAGCAACACCAACAACATCAACAACAACAGCAAAAAGTTAACTTAAGATCCACACGTACCGCGTCCATGGATGCAGAAATCGAAAGACGTGCATCGGTATGGCTTTTTCTAAAATTTCCTAATCATTTAAGATTATAAAAGAGAAGAGAGAGAGGGCTTGATTAGCTAACATTTGTTTCCACATTGCGATAACAAAAACTAACAAATTATTGAATTTATTGCTTTGCTCAAATGTGTTCTATAAAAACTAATTTGTATAACATTTTGTTGAGGAAATATATATATGGTTATTCACATAAAACACACAACTTCCAAAACACGTTTCTATTGTCTAAAACAAACAAACAATTTTCAAACAAAGGCTTCAAAAAACGAATGTTGTTTTTTCTGCAAAACTGTTACAATTTCTACAAACTACAAACGTTCTAAGTTGCCTCTTATTATAACCAGACTCTACTACTATTGTTTACTTTATTTTCAGAAAACAAACTAAACGCAATAACTAACACCTTTTGTGATAGATATGATATGATTATTGGGTACTTGTATAAACAAAAATAGATTAAATTTATTAGTATACATTTTTTTTTTTTTTTTTTTTTTTTTTTTTTGTATAAAACAACAAACAAACAATGTTATCTGACTTTTTTTTATAAAATTTTCAACTGCTTTATTTGTATTGCTTTAATAAATGCTAAGATTATCTTCATTATGTATCTCTTTCAAGATTATATGTTTGGAAAAACACAAAAAATTTAAACAGTTTTGATGATAGATTTTATAATAAAAAAGAGTTTTTTCATACAAATATGCAATGGAAATAGCTTACCTTTCGTTTCGAAGCTTGTAAAGTTTGAAACTAAACACATGCTTTTAAAATAAGTAAACTTATATCGATCGATAATCCAATACATAATTGTTTTGTATTTTAGAAAAATTTAAGTTATTTTTCTATATTTTCTTTTTAAATGTTACACATATTTTTTAAATAATAATTTCTGTTTCCGTTTTAAATTATTACTTTTTTTTGTACTCTTCTCTACAGCTACAGTTATTAGATCATAGTAAACGCGATGATGATGAAGAAAGATCTCTGCGGCGTAGTACTATGGCAGCTTCACATTCTTCAGTTGCAGTATCATCCTCAACGGGTGTGAATAGTGGCTCTCATATGTTAGCCACTGGCGGCAGCAGCAGTATGGGCAATGTCTATAATGGCAATACACATGCGAATAGAGACTTTATGAATCATGAGCCCCTAAATAATGCAGCCTTACAATCACCCTCATCATCATCGTCATCATCAAATGTCAATCATAAGAATATGGGCAATAACAGTAGCAGTGTTGGTAATCGTATTATATCCACTAACAGTCCCTGTCTTAATAATTTCTTATTTCCCATACTCAATGATGTAAGTAAAGTTTATTGTGGTTGATGTAAGCCCCGTTTATTTAACCTTTTTTTTTTGTCTTTTCTATCTTTTGCAGATACAACGTAAATACAATAGCAATTCCAGTAAGAATATGAATGTTTTAGATATAGCCGATTTAAAATCAGTATTTGAATTGGCCGAACGTAGTCGTCCTGGTGTAAGTGATCTATTTCTCAAAGAAATTATACACAAACTAGTACCAGGCTATTCGGAAACACGTATTAATAATATTATGGATAGAGCAATTAGGTGAGTCTGTTGTATGTATTGAATATGAATATTTAAACCATTAGCAAATATAGTATGAGTTTTTGAGAAACACTTTTAGAAGTTTATACATTCGCTGCCAAGCTAAAAATATATAAAATTATTCGCCATTGCCATTGCAACAAGTTGTATGTTGTAATATGAATGAAAGCATCAGGTTTATGTATATTCGTACCCTTTCAACAACGAATATATTCGTGGTTGGCAGCGAATGGTTTAAAGAAATTTTTGAAGTTCAATTGAATTTTAGAAAATTAAATACTTGATTTTGTTTGGAAAATTAGATGAACATGTCCTTTTCTTTTTAATATCGTAGAAGCACTTCTCTCATAACCACTTTCAGCTATAAACTATAACATGCACTTGCTATGCCTATGCGGGAAATGTCAAACATCTGCTTTGCCCTGTTTGTTATCCGTTCGCTATTTCTTGCGATGACAAACAGAAGTATTCGACTTAGACCGCTTGTCTATATACTTTTACCTCTACTATATAATCTAGACTGTCACATGTTCTTCTATTTCATCTTCGTCAGAGTTGTGAAGGCAAGTTGCTATGAATTGGCATTTATGATTTTCGCAATCGTAGAAATATTTCGATATATTTGTTCTAGGTAAACAAAAAACAAGAAGAATTCGTCATTAATCTATTACAAAAAAAAAAAAATATCGAACAACAACTACCATTCTCCAGCTGTGATAAGGGTAATTATGTGCAAAATTAGAGTTAATAGGCCTTATCGCGGTTGGTGTATTTGTTGTCATATTTCGACATTTTTGTCCTAGATTAAAGAAAACAATGAAAAAAATTCTTTAATCTGTTACAAAAGTGTCGAAAATTTACTACGGCTGGCCAACCACGTTAAGGGTGAATTTTTTTTTATGTTTGCGTTTTAGCCAAATAATCACCATTACCATAGTTGGCGAAACGTCGTAGTCTTTTTCCGATATTTTTGTAATAGATTAATAAAATATTTTAATCTGGGACAAAAAATTAACGTAACACTACGCCAATTATGATAAGGACGATTAATAACAGAAATTAATTGCAAAATTTAACGGCTTTTAGGTGAACTCTATCATCTACTTCACCGTCTTCCCGTCTAACGTAGGGATTGTTTTTATGCTACCGGGTTTCTTTTGAAGATGTATGTATAGTAACGTTGAACATATGTTTTGAACATGTGTAGGCTCCCACGTTAACTCAACGTCTTATTTGAAAGAAATCTCATACAATGGTTGTGTTTGCTTTATTGGCTTATCTCTATTAACTTTATAAATGTGTTTAATTATCTAAATCTATTCCTTATCTGTTTTTTTTTTTTTTATTTTCAGAAACAAAAAGTAAATTGTACACACCTCAACACGACGTCCAATGTGTCTCTGGTTTTGTTGTGGATTTTTATCTTTTTTTTAATGTTATTCCTTTACGTTTTTTTTTTTCTATAATCTTAATATAAATAAAAAAATATATATTTTTCTGTTCGTTCTCTTTTCCTCACCTTCCATAAACACACACGCATATATGCTATGTTAATTAATGACAAAAAGGAGTCGATTTTCGCAAAAGCACTTCCTTTTTATTTTTCTGTAATTGTAAAAATTAAACAAAAATTTATTTAAAAAAAAAACAAAAACAAAATTTAATTATATATAAAAAAATTACTAAAAATTAATGTGCAACACTGCAAATTGCTGCAGTAAAATAGCAAATAAAAAAACAAAAATAATAAAATAGCAAAAGCAAATTTAAAAATAAAACAAAAGAATCAATCATTTTAAAAAGAAGAACCTTTAAAAATATTAAAGAAGAGTTGATAGAAAATTTTAAACCTCAAACACACCAACTAACTAATGCATCAATTATAAGCCTCCATCCCCAGGCAATTGTCCTTAACAAACAACAAATATTAAAAACAAAACAAAAATATTTATTAATATTACCCCATAGAAAAATAATTGAAAAATTAACATTACAAAACAAAGAAAGAATAAAAAACGCATATTATTACAATAAATTAAAAAATAAATTTAAAAATTTAATAAAGTACACACATATATACACTAATACAAGCCTCCATATATATATATAATTTTAAACATTCTTTTAGCAGAGAGAGAAACATTTTTAGGACATATTTTGTAATTGTAGTTAAACAAAATGAAATAAAAACAAATTATTTTGAAACATAGAATACAGCAACTATTAAAACTAAAACTATCTATTTACTTATATAAAACACACACACAAACACATACAACACTTGCATAGACACAATGTTATTAGACTTAAACAAAAATAAACTTAAAAAAATATATATATTAAATATAATAAATAATTGATCATAAAAACATTAATAAAAATAATAAAAAATGAAACAAATAAATATAAATATATATACATACATACCTACATATATATAATATAGATTAAAAAAAGAAAAACATTTTTTGATTTTTGACCATGCATTTTTGATAAATTTTTAGTAGAAAAATTGATTTTGTTTTGAATTGTATCCTTTGGATTGGTATCCATTAAAAAGGTATCAAATTGACGCCTATATCAACAAAGCACGTTTTTGATTTTTTAACGTTTTGCAAAAATACGTACTTTAACTCAAATGCTGTCAAAATTTGGCAGAGCGTATAATGTTTTGAAGACTTCGAAATAGATCATCCGAAAAATTTAAATATTTTTTTTTTGAATGAATTTTTTGTTATATGGATTCAAATTGAGTTCAAAGACTCCTGAACTGTCCAGAAAATCTCAGGAATGTAAATATATGTTCTGCAGTTCGTAACGTTTAAGTGTGATCTATGTCCTTATTTATTTCGATTCGAAAAATAAATCTTTCAAATAATTTACGAACGTTTCAAGGTAATTTACACCCATAAATTTTCGTAAATAGCACTACTACACACAAACATAATACAATTTGTTCGAACTCGTAAGTTTTTTTTTTCCTTTCGAATCGAAATACATACGGGGGTGTCATAGAATCCAAGTCTGTTTTACTTTTTGTCGATTCATTTGGTGGCACAAAACCAAGTCTGTTTTGTTATTTTCGAATTTAAATAAATCCAATGTTCGAAACAGTTGTTTACATGTGTGCGCTTGTTTATAATTTTTTTTTTTTTTTTGATAAAATATAATATTTATTTATTGAATATATTGAAAATTGCAGTTTATAATAAATAATAAATACGCTTATCCTATGGTGTTAGGCACAACTAAAGAACGAATTTTCCGTTCTAAGATTCAATTTCTTTAACCTGTCGCAAGTTGCCGATATTTTTATTTTGCTAGTTTTAACAGCTCGTCCACATTTTCAGTCGATTCCAGTTTTCTCCTACAGTCTTTATCAAAAAACGTCGGTTGGCCAGTGTTATCTGATTTCTGCGCCTTTTTAGTGTGTTCCTTATTAAAAATAGATACATTTTGACAAGATTGACTTTTAGCATTTACATCTTTAATTAATTGACTTTTAGTTGCCTGCTACCATACGTAGTACAATGTTCGGCAACTAGCAAAGTTCAGTTGCCCTTGATAATCGAGCCATTATGGCGTTTTCTTCTCTGAAAAAAAAAAATGTTGATTTTTAATGCCCTCACTTTTTTTGCGTTACTTTTCTAAACAATTTAATACAAGAAAAGGGTGCTGTGTCTATCTCTAACTATAATGCCTTTAAACATTTTTAATATTTGTTAACTTTTGACTACCTTTTATGACAAAGAACAAACGAAGTGCAACATCTTTTTTATCAGAAAAAAAAGCGCCATAAGATATGATTTCATTTATCTAGATCGCACTACAATTCAAGAACAAAATATTGATATACGCTTTGGTTCTTTATCCATTCACATCCTTATGAGGATTGTTTCGTAATTTGGATATTCTCATGTTTACATATACAAACTCATATATTAATACATAATTATGCGTTATCGTTTATTCTATAATATAAACATACATACATTTGAAAACCGATAACTTTGGCCGCTTGATTTATTTCCAATATCAAAACCAATAACAAGATAAGTTCGAAAACAAAACCGATAATCATGGATTTCATGACACCAAATTAATTTTTGTGTCGTTTTCAAATCCAATTCTAACATTATTAGATTCTATGACACCCCTGATAATAACACCATGGGTGGAGGACGCATAGTCGATTTCAAGACAATGAATGTGAAGGAAACTGCGTCTAAAAAACTGTGACGAGGTGTTCTCATACCTTTCTTAATGATTCAATGTAATTATTCCTTTTTTGGCCACTGATCACAAATAAAGAGAGAATTCAGATAGCGTGGGATACTCATATTTAAGACTAAGAAATTTGCGTTTTTCTGCGTAGTCGTTTTAGAAACATTAAGTTTGTTGGCAAAAGAACATACTACGTAAGTATGTACGTATGAGTGATATATCCGTTTCCGTAATAAAATATTAAATATTAAAAACAGTTTTAGGCTTAAATGTAATTTTATTGCGGAATTTCGGTTTTTTTATTTTATCAATAAACTAAAAATTTTTCGATTTACGCGAACATATGTTGTGGATATTGCATTCTATATGGAAATAACTGTATATCTTTAAAACAAGAGCTAATCCAAAAAAGCGGTTATCACCACTGGATGCAGCGTACTTAAAACCGACTTACACGCGAGCTGCCAAACTTGTCGGCAAACAAAAAGCGTAACACACACACTGTCATTATATCATTAGTTATGCACATTAATTTTAATTCGTTGTATTATACTTGAGTAAAAAATACACTTGATATAAATTGAAATTGAAATCGAATGGAACTTTTAATTGCTATAGTATTCAAATCAAAAAAGATTTTGATATTTTTTCTTGTTAACTCACAATTCAAATAACTCTTTCGATTATCAAAAGTGTAAAATAATTGGCGTATATGTATATTTTTCACTTGAAAATCAGTTTTTTCTTCCTAATTTTCAGTTTTCCTAAAAAAAATCATGGCAACACTGGTGATTACCGAGCACTGGCCTACAGGATAGAGTTACGATACAATTATCACCGTCGCGAGTGTGACCAGATGATCTCCTCAGATATCTAATAGAGTGGATAGGAGATATTTTTGACCTTGTGCGGTTTTTCGAGTGTTTGTGCAAATTTCATAACGGTATTAGAGGACACTACTTGAGCGTCGTGGTAGTTACGGTTGAACCAACCAATCCTGTGCGAATCAATTAATTCTCTGTCACCTCTATATAACAAATGAATGCAATCCACTTTAAGTTTACTAATTGAGGATTTCACTACCTTTACTCCCATACGCTATCTCCTACTAAAAATAAAAAATCAGTTTGCATGAAGTAGATGAACATTTAAGGTGAGTATGTATGTATGCATTTTATTCACCATGTAATTCACCGTTATCTCTGATATTGCAATATTGTTGTTGCGAATATGCTCTTTCAGTGATAAGAGTATTGAGGAAATACTCAAACTACGACGAGAGCCGAAAGTATTAACCCAAAAATTTTGAACAAGACGTTAAGTAGTTATCCAATAAAAATTTGTGCTGGTAACTAAAAAAAAAATAAATTTTGTATATGTGTACATACATATGGACATATGTACATATTCGCAGTTATTTTTTTTTAGTATTTTTTATAAAAAATTTTAATTTTTATAATTTTATAAAATTGTCAAACAATTTTTTGGGTAAAATATTTGGAATTGTGTGTTCCCGTACTTTAGTACATTTTTCTCTCTTATTAAGTAAAATTATTCTTTACTCTCATTTTACCGAACCTTACCCAAAAAGAAAAGAAACAGACCTTTTGTTATCGTACAAAATGAATAATTGTCGTAATTGAAGTTTATTTACCTTCGAAAATTTACTCGATTTCAAGTCCACTAAATTTTGGTTTACAGAACATACACGATAAATACCAAGGAAACGAGTTAAATGACAACGTACATATGAGTTCGGATTAATAACTTCAACTTTCGTTATGTTGTGAATTTATTATTATTTTTTTATTGATAGTAAGTAGTAATATTAATGCTTTTAAATTACAATTCAGTTAAAAACATACAAATTATATATGAGCTTTACAATTTTTCTTCTAAATACATTATAATTTGTTTCATTTTTAATATCAAATGGCAATATATTATACAAATTTAGCCCTTTACACAATAACGTTCTCTGTTTAGCACTTGTCTTCGCCTGTGGAATCCTGAAGTCCATGGCGTTTCCTAATCTATATGGTTGAACCTCCCCAACATATCGCAGTTGTTCTACTAAATAGTCTGGTGCATTTCCTATCTTCATTTTCTGTATAAAATTTATGGTGTTTACCTGTAATTTTTCTTTCACATTTAACCATTTTAAACACTCTAACATCCATCTTGTTGATGTTAATCTATTTACTTTCGGTATTGCACGCATCGCCTTATGCTGTAATTTCTGCAGTCTTATTACTTGTTGATCAGAACAGCATGAATATAAATATTGATTGGCTTGATTATTTTGTTGTAAATATTTATTGATGTACTGATTGATATTTTACTTCGTATGCGTCTGAAAAATCCTATTTTTTTTACAAATGTACTCTAAATGCTCCTTAAATTTTAAATCTTTGCCTATTATGAAACTTAAGTAAATTATTGAATTAACCTTCTTTATTAACACGTTATTTACCTCAAATGCCATACCATTGTTCATATTAATCTCGAGCTATTTAGTCTTATTTTCATTTAACTTGAGCTTGTTCATGTTTAACCACTTATCTACATTCACCATATCCTTTAATAACATCTGGTAACATAACTTATCCGTCTTATCCTCGGTAAAAATTAAAGTGTCGTCCGCATATAATACTATTTCGCAATTTTTCAAAACTTCATGCCATTAATGTAAATAATAAATTACAGCGCTCCTAAGATTGATCCTTGAGGTACTCCATAATTATTCTCAATTGGCCTAGATTCGGTGTTGTTGATTCTTGTAGTCTGTCTACAGTTTGTTAAATATGCTTTAAACCACATCAGCTCCTCATTCTCTGTCTCGTATTTTATCAGTTTTTGTAGTAAGATGTCTCTATCGATCGTTTCAAAAGCTCATTTAAAATCAAGGAAAATCGCCAGAATCTTATTATTTTCCATATTCTTCCATAAATACCATACAGACATTACATCAACTACAATCGCCACCTCAAAATACTTTAACAATTTCAAATTTATCTTATTAAAAAAAACCCATTTCTTTATTCAAATTTCTTTCCTTATGAACGTTTTGTAAACACTATTTGTACAAAAAATGCGGTCAGTAGAGAAGTATTTCACCATTTGGAATACTATGTATTATTACTTAAACTAAAAGTCTTTCAATTTCCTGTTGAATCGAAGTGATTTGAGACTTCAATTGGGAGCCCTCATTGGTAGTTACGGAACAGGCCACAATGGGACGTGAGACACCACAAGCACGACCCAAAGCTTGCTTGGAGCGTACAAAAATATAGGGAACATTCTTATCTTCGCACAACAAAGGCAAATGCAAAAGAATTTCAATGGGTTCAGTATCAGCAGCCATAACAATAATATCAGCCAAGCCACGATTCAAGGTTTTGGTAGCTTCATTAGCACCTTTGCGTAACTGGTTGTAGTTCAAGGCCTGTTGCAAAAGATTCATAATCTTAGCAGTCAATTGGGCATCGGCCAAAGGAAAAGCTTTAGAGTTAACTTCTTCGGTCTGCAAAAATTAAACACAATGTAAACAAGAGTTTTTATAAATCAAACAAAAAAACTTACCATTTTTAAAAATTATTTGTTTAATAAGTTTAAAAGGGGATTAATGTTTATTTTATTTTGTAAGAAATCTTTAGAGAAACCTCTCGGCTGGTTGCTTCACTGAGGATCTTTTTGGGAATACGCGTGGAGTAAAAACGTTTAGAAAAACAAAAAATTGCACGTGTTTGTATAATTATTAATAATGCATAAACTTGGTAACACTTTTTATATATGTATATAAGCGAAAGCTGTCAATTATGAAACGTTTCATTAGAACAAGAACATCACTGCTATCAACAGAGTTGCATTACATTTGTACAAAAAGTAGACCATGATAAATTATTAGGCACAATCGAATGGAAAAGAATTTCTTATCGTTTCTCTTTTCAGTTTTCTGTCTGTATTCCGAAGCTTGACATGTCGTAACGGGTTCGCGGATTTGTAAAGTGTAATTTTTTCCATGAAAAGTTAAAAGAAAAAATTTTAATAGAATTTACTCACAACTACATACACATATACACAATAACAAAAGAGAAAACCAATATAATTAACTTCAATTAATTACAAAACAAATTATTGTATTCAATTTTAAGTTTCTTTAAATAAAACATAGTCGTCGCACATGATCTTTATATATGTATGTGTTAACTCTACTCAGTGAAATCTAAAAAAAAAGAATTTAACATAAAGTAACAAGTTTAATTAGAAAAAAAGTCTAAAGAAAAAAACGGAAAAATAGGTTCGTACCAAATTGAAATCTCATTTTGTTGCTCTCTAATTGGATTTAAGTGGAAATTTTCTTATACGTCGTCCGTCGTCGTCGCTGTCGTTATAAGCAAATAAAAGAAAATCGTCAGTTTAGTAGCAACACTAAAAAAATCGATTATTCAATAGCAATTCCACAAGAAATCTGAAGGAAAAAAGCTTCAAAAAGAACTGAAAACACAGATTTTCACAAAAAAAGTTTTAAAATCAAAATATATATAATACATTTAAATTTATCGTGAAAATTCTAATACAGAATTAATAGTTTTTTTTCCTAAAACAATAACAACAACAAAGCATACAAAATGTAGAAAAACTTGAATAGAAATTTGAAAAAAAAAATCCAGTCTAAATTAAATGAAAAATGTGTACATAGCGAAAACATAATGAACGAACAAAAAAAAAATAATCATGCACATACATACAAACATACACACACACGCACACATAAAAACTTCCTCTACGCAGCCATACGTACAAAAGACAAAAAATCATAATAAAACAAGCGAAAGAATCAAAATAATGAGAAAAGAAGCAACAGCCATAAACAGTAACAAAAAGTGAGAAAAAATATAAGAATTAACTGCTAAACACTAGTATTGCGATATAAAACTGAATAAATAAATGAAAAAAAATTAGAAAAAATTGTGATTATTAGAGCAATTAATAAATAACGGTACATTGGTGATCAGCTGTTTATGTAAAGGCAGATACAAAGCAAACAAAAAAAAAACGATAAAAAATATACTCCATCGATCAAGCACGAACGAGAGAGCATAACATAAATACGAATAATTAGGGAGACATATGGCTAAGAAAAAATGACACAAATGCCAATTGCACTTGTTGTTTTTAAAGAGCAATTTTGCGTTTTTTCGCTTAAAAAAATTAATTTTTCTTTAATAAGTCACGGAACACAAAATGTAAATTTTCTTGCAGAATTGCTCTTCAATTCTCTTTTAAACATGCATTCGATCCTACACGACGATATTTATTACGAGTTTCATAACAAAAGATAATTTCAGAGTACATGAAAGAGTGTACGCCATTACATTCTTTTCTCCTCTCTCATTAACAAACTCAGACTTTCTGCTAGAAAATTGTCGTCGTGTGTTCCGGGACTAAGAGAAGTTCTCTTTGAGGACTTTAGCCTCAAATTTTTAGAGCAATCAAAATCGTTTGTAGTTTAAATAGTATCCGATTTTTTTTCCAAAACAGTCTGATTTTTACCCCTTTCTTCCTTTTCTGATTTAAAAGGTCTATTTCTCTTCTTTTCAAATTCGAAATGGAACTTAAAATCGAGTAATATTAAGCTCATTTATTTGCTTATGTATGCGTGAAGGTCGAAAACCCGGTTTTTACCCGTAACTCGAGATTTTGTAGGTATTTCGAATATTCCAAAAACATCCTTGTTCTACTCGAATGCGCCTATCAGAAACGTAGTATCATTTCCCAGGTATTTTAATGTCGTTCGTTTTTTGTCTCGCCGTGATATTTATTTAAAACAATATTTCCTTTAATCAACAATTTTCTGTTTATTTTTTTATTAAATATCGTGTTCTCAAGCCAATAAACCTTATTTTACGTCCAAGCGCTTTTATTAGTTCAATCTTGGCATCACTTAACGAAGAAAGATGTAATGACAGAGCTTGATTTGTAAACAAGCATTTCAGTTTGTTGTGCGTGTGTGTGTGTACGTGTGTGTGTATGTATATTTATATATAAAGAAGAGAATAAATAAGAAAACACTTGTTAAACAGCGAAAAAAAATATATTTTTTTACTAATTTGAATCAATGCATCCAAATTTTTCAACACTTTCGTGATGATTTTATGTTCTAATTGGAAAGAAAAATCGTAGCAGATGAGAAAAACAAACATAAGGAGAAAATTATCGCCATTTTTTTTTAATATTTTCTTTTTAATTTCCTTTTCTTTAATTTTCAGTTAAAACCAGAAGAAGAAGAAACAGAACAGTTTTTAACAGTGATTTAATAAGCAAAAATCTAAATAATTAAGTTGAAAAGTGTTTAATATAAAATTAGAAAAATAAAAATACAATTAAATCTTCCTACAAAAAGTGAAAACAACACACTATTCCATTATATAAAAAAAACGAGACAATTTTTTAAAATTAATTTTCCTTAAAAACACTACATACAGCATCTTCCCTCAAATTGCTGTTGAAAAAATCACAAAAAAAAATCGAAAAGTGACGCTATTTAAAGCGGGAAAACGAACAATACCAACCATAAAAATTTTTTTCTTAAAGTCGGTTTATTGAAAAATTTCCAAAATTGCGAAACATATTTTGAGCTTTTTAAAAAAGAAAAAAACTCCTCACAACTCTAGTGCGGCGGGCGAGGACAACAAGACAGCGCAGCAGCAGGAGTCCTTACATTTCGGTAAGCAGCTTGAGCCAAGCAGTCCCGGCGCGTCGTCTAGTAAGTCGTCGCCGTCGTTGACGTTGACAAATAAATTGGACTCGTTTACTGCTCGGCCACAGGCGTCGTCCACATCTCCATCACAGTCTTCGTCGTCGTTGCTGCATCCTGTTGCCGGAGCGCAAAAAGGCAGCAAAATAACACCGCCCACAGGTCCACACTCGTCCTCGACATCGTCACCTACTACGCAGCAGGCCGGTGTGAATAGCAGTAGCAGAAAAGCCACTGGAACCGGCGATAGTTTGGACGTCGGTTCTACAGCAGCAGCTCAAGTGTCTACCACAGCCACATTTCGTCTATCCGCTCTAACCGGTACTATCTCGAAAATGGGCAATAACGCAACTACATCTAATAAGAAGGTCGATTCTGCCGAAACCGTCAAGGAGTTTCTTGAACAGGCCAAAGAAGAGTTTGAAGAGAAATGGCGCCGCAATCCTACAAATACAGCTTGTCTTGATGATTTCGAGCGCATCAAGACGCTGGGTACAGGTTCATTTGGTCGTGTAATGATAGTACAACACAAGCCGACAAAAGACTACTATGCCATGAAAATATTAGACAAACAAAAGGTAGTTAAACTGAAGCAGGTCGAGCACACACTCAACGAGAAACGTATTTTACAGGCCATTTCGTTTCCCTTTTTGGTTTCCTTACGTTATCACTTCAAGGACAACTCCAATCTTTATATGGTGCTGGAGTATGTGCCTGGCGGTGAAATGTTCTCGCATCTGCGTAAAGTTGGACGTTTTTCGGAGCCCCATTCACGTTTCTATGCAGCCCAAATTGTACTCGCCTTTGAGTATTTGCATTATCTTGACTTGATATATCGTGATTTAAAACCGGAAAATCTGTTAATCGATTCACAAGGCTACCTCAAGGTAACCGATTTTGGTTTTGCCAAACGTGTCAAGGGTCGCACATGGACTCTATGTGGCACGCCAGAGTACCTCGCCCCCGAAATTATACTCTCGAAGGGCTACAACAAGGCTGTCGATTGGTGGGCTCTTGGAGTGCTCGTCTATGAAATGGCCGCTGGCTATCCGCCCTTCTTTGCCGATCAACCCATACAGATTTATGAGAAGATCGTATCGGGTAAAGTGCGTTTTCCATCACATTTCGGTTCAGATTTGAAAGATCTGTTGCGCAACCTCTTGCAGGTGGATTTAACTAAACGCTATGGCAATTTAAAGGCTGGCGTTAACGATATTAAAAATCAGAAATGGTTTGCATCCACAGATTGGATTGCGATCTTCCAAAAGAAAATTGAGGCGCCATTTGTACCACGGTGTAAAGGACCCGGTGATACAAGTAATTTCGATGATTATGAGGAAGAGGCGCTGCGGATCTCCAGCACCGAAAAGTGCGCCAAAGAATTTGCTGAATTCTAATTGTATTCTTATATTCTTATCTTATAAAAAAAAACAAAAAAAAATAATTGTTTCCTTTACTCTAATAATCAATCAATCAACACAATAAATCGTATCAACTACTTAACAATCAAGCAGTCAGTCCATCTGTCAGTCGAGTCAACTTATCGATCGATCGATCTGCCAGCGATCGTTCGTTACGTGCGCGTATACTCGTTCTAAACACATTCATCTTAACTGGTTATTCGTACGTTTTTCTTATTCGTTCGTCTAACATCATCGTCGTTGTCGTTACCGTCACTGTCGCTGTGTCGTTGTTACCGCCGCGGTAGTTCGTAGTTTTGCGCAGAAAAAAAAACGCGTTAACTGAAACGTTTCATTTAAAGAAAAATTAAAAAAAGTGTGAAAACATTAAAAAAAATTCAATAAATTAATTAAAATTAAATATAAAATTAGAAAAAAAACAAATAGTGCAAAAACTGTAATCATTTTACTCGTGTTTTCGTTCAAACTGCAGTGTTAAAATTAAAACCGTTAAAGTGTAAAATTTTATTTTTAAATGAACACAAAGACCATAAAATCCATAAAACTACCATTACAGCTCTAACAAATTGAACAGCAATTTCAACATAAACAAACCATTTTGAGGGACAACATCATCCATCTGACATTAACCCTTAAAGCTCTCAAATTATGAATAAACTTTAAACAACTCTAATCGTCGTCATGGACACACCATCGTTATCATTTTAGAGACCATCTCTCGTTATCATTAAAATATATACTAAAAGGTAAATCAGTTTATTTAGATTTTCTTTTTTAATTTTTTTAAAACATTTGCATGCCCCATTGTGGATTTATTTGCTTATTAAAATACATACCTATTTAATGTTTAAATTATTTGTATGCAATAACTCACTTAACACGCTTGATTGTAAATACAATTTTTCTTTTGCATTTAATATCCTTACGCTTATGTATACAATATGTCTCCAAAACTCAATTTTTTTCTTATTATAATACACTCATACCCCTTTGTACGGCCTAGATAGGTCGTAATACGAGTTGCTTTTATTTACTCTACACTTTTTCTTAAAAACCGGTGAATTCCTGATTTTTTAATTTGTGCCGTAAAGCAAAAATTATCCATAATTCAGACAGACCGTTATAGTGAAATGCCGTAAAAAGAAAGGCCGTATAAAGAGGTATGAGTATATTTAATAATACAGTAGTAATCATAATATAACAGCTTAGCTCTACGATTTCCTTTCTATAAAATATAAAAAATAAATAGAAAATTAAAAAAATAACAATTGTCGAATTGTCAGTTTTTTTTTTTTGCTAAACTCTGACGATACCTTCTCCCATTCTTCCCTAAGTTTAAAATTCCGTAGCTTTTTATATGTTAAAAACGTTTCAATAACGTTAATTAACAGAAAAACGTTACCAGTAGAAAACAATGCTTGGGTTGGTTCATTGTCATGTAAAAGTGTATAGAAACTATCTGGATGCAACTTTTCGAAAATTAAATAAAGTTTCTCCATTAGAATGTCGAACTTTAACCAACCAACCCACACCGTTATTGTGTTTAGAAACAATCTTTATAAATATTTATTAATTATTAATGGAGCATTTTCTCAAAATTAAATTTATGTGCGAACTTAGAAAATGAGCATAATGTGAAATAATGAATGGCAAAGTTTCAATTGTATGTAGTTATTACAATGAAATTAAAAATTATAATTCGCGATATTAAATTCGATTTAAATTCAAAACCAATATACATACATACATATACATATATAGTAGACAACAACTAAACAATGCATTACTAATGCAGTCGCTTGGTACAAAACACACTTGTAATTTTTAAAGCAAAAAAAAGTGAAATTCGAAAATATAGAATAAATACATAAATAATTAGAAAATAATTATTCTTGCTGGTAATACGGAACACCCTTTCTAAAATATTCGTGGTTGGCAGCGAATGAGTTAAATAATGTGTAAATTACATGTTGAGATTTTTTAATCCAACTTAAGAAAGTTCTAAAGGGTTTTTTCATCCAATTTGACAAGGTTCTATACAAGATTGAAGCAGGTAATAGGCGCAAGCGGCTAAAACTGGAGGGTATTTTAGCTGGGGTTGAAAAGACGGGTGTTTATGCTTGCACCCATGAATTGTCTTTGCGGAGCAGCGTTATTTTCTTTGCTAGATGAGGTCATTTTGTTCGTTTCAAACCAATATTGAGCCTATGCAATAGCTGTGGTAAACGACCTCTTTGCTGTACATTTACCCAAATAAGTCCATTGTTTTGATTGATCTGCTGCAAAAACTTTTCAGATTGTGCCTTAACATTGTCAAACATTACTTTAAAGTGCTCAGATGGTAGTGCTTCTTGTTGAGTGCTAGCACTCGCGGTAAGCATTGTTCCACACTAAGAAATACATACGAAATGCGCTTAGGTAAGAGTTTAAATCGCGTGCCCACTGAAAAATCTATGCCTTCTGCCAAAAAACTTAGGGCAGTGACACAATAGGTGTTTCTACGTCCTCATCCTTACACAGCCTATAAAATCGGTATCAATATTCTCCCATTTGTCCCGTAATGATACCCTTAGCCAGCCTCAGTTTCGACTTGCTCATGGAGAGAAGAGAAGACATCCTTCGGTTGGAGATGATCGGCCAGATGAATTTTGTAAACCTTCATCATGGCTTATCGTATTGGAGCTGGCCAGCTTTTTTTAACGAAGAACTGTTCAAGTTCGTAAATGTGGTGACGTAACGGCGGCAGTATGAATTCCTCGGCAGGCAGGTCCGCTGACTTCGAACCCTGTCGTTCGTGTCAACTAATGAGCCATTACGTTTCCCGCAATACCAGTATTGCGGTACTCAATAAAATTGTACGATGTTTTAAAATTACCGCAAGGCCATTCTGCAATCTAGGATGCCCTTAGACTTGATTGGCCATGACTTAAGCGCCTAGAAAACCGCCTGGTTATTTACAAAGATAATCGCGGATTCTCGAATGCCCTGCTAATTGCAAATACTTCAGTTTGAAATATACTGCATTTGTCGTTCAATGATCGAACTATGCGGCATTGTCTGTATTCGTTATAGCCATATTCGTCTATGTATGATTTCAAATTTCAATTCAATTGTTTTTTATACTATCTGTGGAAGTAAAGGGTGTCGTAAATTGATAATAATTGATAAATTTAATAAAAAAGGACTGGGATATTAAAAATATTTTTATTTCAGTTTATTTCAAATAGGTTCCAGTTAAAAATTTAAAATTATGTCGGTCAAGTGACCTCTCTACTGGCTTGGCCGGCTCCCAACCTTTTACCACAATTAGCAAGCACGTTTGTTAATAAACTGTTGTCAATGGTTGATATCTGCTCGATAGTGTTGGTTTTAAGCTCTTGAAATGCTGTGGGATTATTGTTGTATGCTTTTGATTTTAAAAACCCACAAAAAAATTCTAAAGGTGTCAAATCGCTCGATCTTGGTGGCCGACTTACTACTCATCTACGAGAAATAATGCGATTTTCGAACTTTTCTTTCAAACGAACCATTGTGGTAAGTGGCACCATTCACACATTCTCTACGTCTAAATCATCAATCCACCGCAAAAAGTTCGAATCATCTCCCTGTAGCGATTTATATTGATCGCCTTTACATTTTCGTTTAAAAAAAAAAAAATGATCCAGTGATTTCTCCGGTCCACAAACCACTCCAAACCATAACTTTTTGTGGATGTAATGGTTGCTCTAATATAATTCTTGGATTCTCTTTACCCCGAATGCGGCAACTCTGCTTGTTGTCGTAGCCATTGAGCTGGAAATAGGCTTCGTCGGTGAATAATATTTTTATTAAAAAATGTATAATTTTATTGAAAAAGGTAATTGATACTTTTGGTAAAAGATTGGGAGCCTCCCAAGCCAGTAGGGGGGAGGGGCACTTGACCGACATAATTTTTCATTTTTAACCAGAACCTTTATGTAAAAAATTTAAAAGAAAATTTTACATTTTAGAAGAGACTACAATTACCAACTGATTTGCAAATATTTTTTCAACAAAATTAATTTCATTTTATGAAGTCTTTACTAAACTTATTTTTCCTTCTTGTTTTAAATAAATGTATACTTTTTTTATTAATTAAATAATAGTTTCCAGTCTTTTTAATCACTGTCACACACTTAAAGGCACTCGATTTTATTGTGTGTGGCTTATGAAAGAAAAAAAAAATATTTTTTATGAAAAGCAGTAGCTACAGCAGTTGTTTTTACCCAAATAGCCTTGTAACAGTGCCCTCAAATAAACTTAGACGTTTAAAGCAAAAAAAAAAAAAAAAAAAAAAAATAAAAATAAAAAAAATGCAAACAAATGCTGAAATAATATTTAAAAAAACATTAAATGATTTTGGCAATTAATAACAAATTCTAAACGCGTTTTTAACTTCTACAACAACAATACACACACATAACAACAAGAACAATATTTATTAACAATTTTTTTTTTTTACTTTACAAATCAAATCAAAAGAAAACACAAAACAAAACGAGCAACAAATCAACACCAACAATGATTTGAAGTTTCAAACCAGTTGTAATTTGTGTTGTTGATGTTAAATAACAATTTAACTCATAAATGTTGAGCAAAAAAAAAAATTTTTTTTAATTACATTTCAAACATTTTTAAAACTATTTAATCTTAAATATTTCGTAACAAATTCTCAACAGTTGGTTGTTTAATTGTTTATTTATTTATTTTGTTTTTTGGAAAGATAAATACTCTTTAAAAAGTTGTAAAGATATGTTCAAAGAAAAGGTAAAAAAAGTTTTAACTGTGGAAATATCGAAGTTAAGCCTCTTAAAAATAAAAAATAAAAAATATATATATTTTCTCAGCATACAAAATTAAAAATTTAATTTTCATGCCACAACCTTTTTTTCATAATTCGCTCTCTTATTTACTACCTTGATCAAAGAGTTTCCGGAATAACCACCATGTGGCGGTCCCATCGTTCCGATTTTTTTTTTTTTTTTTGTTAGATTGGTACATCTGTAATTGATATTTCAGCTATAGCTTAGCGTCGTAGCTTGACATTTGCAAGAGCTATGTAGTCAAGAGTACAATTACCTCTATGTGTGTTGGCGGTTTTTAGAATTTTAGTAACGGCTACTGAAACATGTTCCCCGTAATGGTTTTTTAACTCGATTGAACAGAAAGCAGTCACAGGGAGCCAATTCAGGTGAATTCGGTGGCTGTTGGGTAATATTTGTTGCATTTTTCATGATGGCACTGTGCCACGGTGCGAAATACACGAGTTTCTTTCCACAATTCTGATCTCTTTCGGCGCATTGCTTCACGTAAATGTCTCATAACGCCCAAATAATACTCTTTGTTTACTGTCTGGCCTTCTGGCACAAAATCGTGATGCACTACACCCTTGTAATCCATGAAAACCGTGAGCAATGCCTTATTTTTTTTTTTTTGACTGAAAACGACGTTTGTTTTTTTTTTGTCTCGGCTCATTTGGTGAACGCCATTCACTTGCCTGATGTTTGGATTACGTGACGTACTCATAAACCCACGTCTCGTCTTCAGTAATGATCCGTTTGATGAATAGCGAATCGGATTCAGCCTCGCAAAACATGTCTTTTAAAAACGATCAATCGAACCGTATCCGCCGTATTCTCCGTACATTGCTGTGTCGGTTGTTGCGACGGATACAATATATGCACATCTCTTTATACAGGCGCTCTTTACATGGCATTTCGCTATAACGACCTGTTTGTATTATTCAGCCTCGCAATACATGTCTTTTAAAAACATTCAAATGCCGTATCCGCCGTATTCTCCGTACATTGCTGTGTCGGCTGTTGCGACGGATACAATATATGCACATCTCTTTATACAGGCTTTCTCTACATGGCATTTCGCTATAACGACCTGTTTGTATTATGTAACACTTTCTCTTTAAGCGCAAATTACCTCGTTCTACGATTAAAAAAAACATGGCTTCTCCATTTTTTTTTTAAGTGTAAGTGAAGCAAACGCAGCACATAGTCATCTCGTTTGAATGGAATTCGATTTTCAGAAACTATTATCAAGGGCGTATAAGAAGATATGAGTTTGTGTTTTAACATGTCGCCTTTCAAAAAATACAAAATCGGCTTCAAAGTTGAAGCGCCTTAAATGTCGAGGAATTTTTCTGAGACGGGATTTGGAAATTGGCTCAGAAGTGGAGAAAAGATGTAAGCAGTGATATGATAAATTTTTTATTACATTATCTGTTTGAGATCAAAAACGGAACAAATAAATTTGTAGTCCCAATACGTAAATTACACTTATTTTTGTTGTAAATAAGCTACGGAAACCTTTAAATAAAAATACCCAATAAATTCTGGGCTGGTTTAATTGGGTTACTTAGTGGATTGCCAACTCTGGTTACTGGTGATGAAAAATGGCTACATTATGATAACCACAAGCGCAAAAAGTCATATGTAAAGCCATTCCCAGACGCCAAGTTAATGCTCTGTATTTGGTGGGATACGAAGGTTTTTTGTATTATAAGCTGTTAAAATCGGGTCAGGCAATCACAAGGAACCTGTTCCGAACACAGTTGATTCATTGAAGAGAGCACTCAACGAAAAACGACAAGAATATTCGACCAGACACAAGGCCATAGTCTTCCATCATGACCACGCTCGGCCACATGCTGCAAGGTCGGTCAAAAACTATTTAGAAAACAGTGGATGGGAGGTTATGGCTCACCCGCCTTATAGCCCAGACCTTGCCCTTTCTGACTACCATTTGTTTCGATAGATACAGAACGCTCTTACTGGAATACGATTCACTTTAGAACAGGGTCATTCTTTAACTCAAAACCGGATCAATTTTTTTTGGCGCGGAATCCATATGTTACCACAAAGATGGGAAAAAGTAGTGGCTAACGATAAACAATACTTTGAATAATGTATCAATTCATTTTGTTATTGTATTGTAATAAATGCATTTTTCAAGCCGAAAAATCGACATTATTAACTTGTATACCTAATAATATAATAATGAAAATGGGGGTAACAAAGCCCGCCGGGTTTTAGCTTGTTCTCTATAAAAGTCACTTCAAAATTTTATTCCAAAAAATTGAAGTATCTCTTTAAACAGTTGTTTTGTTTAACCTTGAAAATATAGGCGATTTGTTATGTGTTTCCCAATATGTTTACTATTTATAATTATGTTTACCTCATATGTCTTCTATTTACGACCTTAACCCTCCTCCATGTACAAAATATTATTATTTTCTCTCTTTTTAAGCCGCCATAACCACATTTCCTTGACGATCTATTGACATTATTGGTGTTTAACCTTAAAAAATAGCATTTGGCAAAAGAAGAAGCAAAACAGAAGTAAAAGAAAAATGAAAATGAAAAATATTTTAAAGGCAAATTACTACCTACCACCAGTGACAGCAATGAGAGTAATTGTAGTGGCAGTTATAGTTGTTGTGTGTGTAGAGTGTAAACGAAATCGTTAGAAAACAATAAATATTTTGACATAAAAAAAACTAAAAGTAATAATAATAAAAATAAATATGAATACAAAAAAATTATAATTGTTTAAACCAACAATAAATAATATAAAACACACACAAGTATACCTATATATGTATATGTGTGTATATAATCTTAATTGATATGTCTCGAGGCTAAGTTCCAATTTTTTGAAAGAAAAAAAAATATATATGCTCGTATATAGCGCCACTCACTGTAAATATAATAAAAGTGTTTATCTGCTTGTTTAGTGGATCGAAGGGGTGCGGGAAGCGGGAAAAATGATAATGGTGAGAAGATAATTAAAACCGTGTTTTAGAATAATTTAATTGACTAGCCTTTCGATAATTAATTTTTCTTTTTTTTGTAGTTTGAAATTGGTTAATATAAAAAGATTTGATATTTGTCGTAATTATTACATTAATTTTGGATTTTTTTTAAACATAAAAACATCTTCATTGAAAAAGAAGTTTTTTAAAGTACATTTATGCCTTAATTAACTATGGCCTCTTGCAATTTTTCATTTAGTTTCTTAATTTACATCAAAAAACTTGGCTAAGCGATTATGAAGATCTGGACTTCGCTAACAACATTCGTGTCGCGCATATTTACTGACATGCTGGACAAGCGTTAATGAACTCGTTTCTCGAGGTAAAGAAGTTGTCCTCGAAATCAACAACAAGGAAGCTATACGCATCAATAGCACGGCTGATAACTAGCTAATAATATATAATAAAGCCCTAAAGCAAGTCAAGACATTTTACTATTTAAGGTGTAGAGGGAGGTGTATTATATTTTAGAGAAATGCCCACTTATCTTCCCAAGAATTTTCACAATTTTTTTCTTTTTTATATATATAAGATCAGCACCCAGGGGATGGCCCCTACTCATGCAGTGCAATGTGCTGGTACTATGAAAATAGGTTATTGGAAGGAGGATAGAGGGAGTAGTATTTATGGACGTTAGATTTAAATTTACTCATGTCGTAAGTGGCAGGAAATACTTTCGCTGGAAGATTATTCCACAATCGAACAGTGCGACCAAAGAACGAATTCTCCCTATAATGCGTTGTGCGATTTACTAGACAATCAACTACAAAGGGATGCGGTCGAGAAGCTCCAAAATAGACTTTGAAGCACCGGCCCATACATGAGAGTTGTATTCCATTTTGGGTCGGTTATAGGTCTTGTAAATATTAAGGTGATCAGATGGAGTGAAGTATTTCTTGCACCGTCTCAAAAAACCAAGGCACTTGAATGCTTCTTTCGACACTTGAAATATGTGATCATTCCAACGAACGTCACAGTGAATTCTCATGCCCAGAACATCAAGAGCATCTGATTCCTCAATATCCACATTACCCATTGACACAGATGACAGCACACCACCACGCCTGTGTGTTAAAAAACAACATTGAGTCTTACGTGCATTAAAATCGACCCTGTTCGCACAACCCCACTCGGAGACCTACACCAGGTCACTTATGAGTGTGACGTTCATATTCATCCTTTTTACCCCAACCTCCAAAAGGCTCGGTCTACGATCAAAAGAATATGAGTGACAAATGTTGCGGTCATCCGCAAAAGAGTAGATAGGATTAGAAGTGCGAAGAAGAAAGTCGTTAAGAAATATTAGAAAATGAGTAGGAGAAAGAACAGAGACTTGCGGTACCCCTGAATTTACTCTGAACTCGTCGGATGAGACCCCATCTATAACCACTCTTATAGAGCGATCTCTGAGAAAACTCGATATAAATCGAGAGAAGTGACTACCGACACCAAAAGCATTAAGCTTCGAAATGAGAGCCTCGTGCCAAACTCTATCAAACGCCTTTGAGATATCCAGAGCCACAACCTTACTCTCGCCAAACAAATGAATGAACTTGTTCCACTTCTCCGAGAGCAACGCCAGCAGGTCACTAGTAGAACGGCCCTTTCCGAAACCGTACTGACGATCGCTAAGTAAAACGTTGGACTCCAGATATCCCGCAAGGTGGTGATTAATCATAATCTCCATAACCTTGGAGAATGCGGAACAAACTGCTATTGGACGGTAGTTCTCAGGGTTACTAGCCCCGCCCTGTTTGGGGATTGGCGTTACATTAGCAACCTTCCAGTAAGACGGAAAAATACCGGCGCGATATGACGCACTGGAAAGGTGAGCTAATGGACGAGCAAGCGTCGAAGAGCACTGATTCAGGACCAGGGCTGGTATGCCATCCGGCCCAGAAGACTTGTTAACGTAAAGATTTGAAAGGACCCTTTTTACAGCACGAGCTCGAAAGAATATACTTGGCATAGTTTCTGATACTCTTTCGAGTTCGGGCAGTGGTTGAACACTCTCCGGCAAGTGTGAATTACTTGCAAACATTTCAGCCAAAAGGTTTGCCTTTTCAACCGGGTTCGTGAATGCGATTTTTTAAACTTTCATTATCTCAAATCCGGTTATTTTTTCAGACATACCACTATATGAGCTCTGTTTAGGACCTTTTTAGCCAGCATATGTATATAGTGGTATATGTGTACACTTCCATATTTTAGAGAAATGCCCACTCATCCTCCCAAGTCTTTTTTCATATATATCAAAAAGGTGATTTTTTAGAATTCCATTTACTCAAATCCGGTGATCTTTCCAGACATCCCACCATATGGACTCTCTTGTAGACCCTGGGACAACCATATTTATATAGTGATATATGGGAGCACCTTCATATTTTCCCGAAATGTTCACTTATCCTCTGAAGATATTTTACATTTTATATGTAATCACAGTTAATAGTACTCTGTTAACGAAAAATTTTGCATGTTAAAAAAGTAAGGTTGGTGTCTTGGCTTTTCAAATTCGAATTTATCTTCACAAACATTAAAGCAAGTCAAGACATTTCACTGTTTAGGGTGTTTTAGAGGGAGGTATAGAAAAGGACCTACAATTGGCTATAAGCTAGATTGGCGTTTGGTTGCCTAAACAATATATGGCAATCGCCAGTATTCGATGCCTGTATTAAATCAATATTGTTAAACGGAATTAAAATTGGCTCCTTTCAAACTTAATGGTGCAAAGACAAGTGTTTATAAACAAATATTTAAGCCTCATCTGCTGTACTTTCTGGCCAAATAAAATCTCCAAAATCGTTTACAAAACGCCAAATAAATAGAGCAAAGGGTACTGATAGCATTGCCAATACTGCTTCAAACTGGAGCCCCTAAAACAAGAGATGATCAAGCCGTTCTAAAAACCCAAGGCGCAGATTTTTTTCTCTAGAGATAAGACATATAAAATCATACATGCAGTGGTGGCCTTCTATTTAGGTATAATAATTGATGAATATAGCGATGATTAAGTTTTCGGTTTGGTGGACGTCTGACATACTCTTTACCATCTGAATCATATATACAAATAATTGTTGTCACTAAATAGCCGGCCACTACTTTATTTAAGAGTCCATGGTTTCTATGAAGAGAAAATAGTTGTAACAAATTTCCTTCATTCGGTTTTTTTTTTTAGTCACTCTAGAGAGCGTATTGGCTTTTCGGAAGGCATTCATTACTTTGATTCAGTTTCACTAATCAAGTTTATTTTCAAACTAAGTAGATGATTAATCTACTGTAGCTCGCCCCATATATTGTGTGTAATGGTGAAGGTCCTTGCTAAGTGGTGGTGACTCTTACTTAGCAGTAGGTGGCGTTTTTTCCTAATCATTCGTCTGATGTTCGCCAGAGGCAAGCTGAAATGTCCGGACTCTTCTCTAGACGGAATTGTCCGGAGGGAAGTTGAAGTCTCTTTATTAAACACTCAAAAACCCAATTAAAATTTTGTTCATGTTCTCTGCTGATATTTGTGATGTATGCCAGCGCTCTAACCACTACACCACACCACCATCTTGCGCTAATGTTTCGATCTCGCTCCAGCTTTTCCCAGACATTTCTGCCTCCTTTCTGACTGCCTTCTACAACTGCCTTAAGAATTCTATTCTATATGTGTGACCAAATTCAAATCAAACCCATTTTCTCTTTCAAATACACCTCTGGATTGTAATTTGTTGCCATCAGCCACTATGTTTGTCTAGAAGATTATAAGAATTTTCCTCATACATCTATTTGCCAAAACTTACATGTAGTTAACAACAGGAGGAGCTGCCCTCCTTGATCCAAATTCATAAAGCATAGAATGCACTGTTGATCGCCATATGTTGCCAAGTTGCCCAAACGCTTGCTCTGCTGATTTGATTTTGTTTTCAATGTCTGACTAAACTCTCATAGAAAAAAAAAGTTAACGTCTTCGATGTTACTGTATTTGAATTATGTATTTAAGTGTTACCTCAGGATTTATACCATATCTATGCCTTCGTTTTTTTTTTTACATTTACCCTAAGACCTGCCGTAGCTGCAGAACTAATAATAGCAACCATATCCGTTAAGTTTGTGACAATAAGCGTAGATAGGTAATACCCCTACCCAACAACAATATAAAAGAGGAATGGGGACATTACACAACGTTGTTGGACACCAATTTTGACAGGAATATTGCTTTCTGATAGGTTTTGAGTACAAAACACGATATCTGTGTATAATGATCTGATAAGGGATATTAGTCTAAAGTGCTTGCCGTTGACGTGATGGCTTGACCAATATGTTCTCCAAGAAATATGAACCAATCATGGGATATCACGTGTATTGGTATTGTGCCAAGTTTGACAATTTTGCTTGTTGAAGTAGCCATACTCTATATCCATCCATGGGGAATTAACAGAACAAAGTGAATAAATAACAGCCAATCCGATAGATGTTAATTTAACAACATGGCCGCTATCATTTGTCAAAGTTCGGAAGACATTTTATTTGTAGCCTGAAAGTCCTTGTTAACCCTCTCATGCACCAAACTTTGTTATGGCAGCTATATTTTTTGCTTAACTTTGGTCCGAACTACATTTGGGTCAAATAAGATGAAAAACGATGAAAAGTTCGACTTACGCTTCATCAGCAGGAATTTTTATCAATGGTATTTAAGACAACAGAATCTTCCCAATCAGACTAAAAAATCTGTTCAATATCTCTTGTTAACGTTGTTGACGGCCAAGATTCACCGCGGCCCAAAGATTTATTTGTGCGGCCACATTAGATTGAGGATGCGAGCAGCCAGTAATCATATTTGGTGAGAGATGAAATACCTCTTTCGGAGTCAGCACAGCATCCTCCAGGAACCTCACACAGTAAATGATCGTATCTAAAATTACAGCGCCCAGTAAATAGACCCGTTAATACTCTGAGCTCTCTTTTATTGATAGCGTTCTGGTTCTATTGAGAGAAAGCGTCCATATTTCACTTGCTGTTAAATACTTTTGTCATTTTACAGTTGAATAAATGTACAAAAAAGAAATTAAAATGGTGGAAAGAAATACAAAAGTTTTAAAAATTTCAATACAAAATCATTCAAGCGCCAAGTTGTACATATACGAGGGGTAGTATTTATATTTCGGGAATGCCAAATAATAAATATTTTTTAATGAAAATGGCTTATTCTTTTCAAAATATTTCCCCTGATGATTAATTCACTTTTGTATTCGATCAAACCATTTCTCAAAGCAGGTTCAACTGCTTCTTCGGAAATCGGTGACCACAATGTTTTAAGTGCACAAAAATTCACCTGTTTGGCGAGATGTGTGAGAGCTTGAATTATCATGATGGAGAATGATTCGTTTTCGGCGGTTGGTTTTACGAATTTCTCCGAAGACTTCCGGCAAACAAATGGCCATGTACCACTCAGAATTGACGGTCCTACGTTGCTCAAGCGGAACAGTGGGTCGAAAAAGAAGACGATCATTTTCTTCGCTGTGCTTTTTCCACAAACACACGGTTGATTGCTGTTTTATTTCCAGCTCAGACGCATATATCCATGATCCGCAAGCTGTCACGATTTTATACACGTCTTTTGAAGCACCATTGTCGAACTTTTCAATGATATTCTTACACCAATCGGCGCTAGCCGATAAATTATGGGGTATCCAGCGAAAACAAATTTTTTTTTTTACGGCTAAGTGTTCATGCAAAATCGTATGTATTAAAGTGGAACTAATGTGTAAGGATGCCTCTATCCCACAATATATCAAATGACGATCTTACATTATCAGTTCACACACTGCATCGATGTTTTGCGGCACAATAACCGATTTTGGACCACCTTCACGGAATACGTTGGCAACCGAATTACGACCACGATTAAACTCACTATACCAGCGGTATACTGTGGTTTTTGATGGTGCTTTATTGCCATACAAAGACCTGAGTTCGTGGACACATTTTTGTTGACATAAGCCACGTTGGAAGTTGTGGCAACTAATACAACGGAAACCTTGTCTTTCAGTTTAAGTTTTTTGGTCAAATTGATTTTCTTAAAAAATAGCAGCACTTGTACATCAAAACGTTGTTGTGGGTACGTTTACGCTAAAAAATGTCAAACTTTATTATGGTGTTGCCAGATTAAAGCTATTGACAATAGTGTTGCCAGTTACCGAAATATATAGTACCCCTCGTACAAACAACAAATGTATGAAAGGCTTAACTTCCATGATTTGAATGCTTTTTATAGTTTTCTAAAGGTATTGTGTTAAAACAGCTATTAAATCGATTTTATTTTCTCTGTACTCGTATGTTAACGACTTTTTCTCTACTTTTCTTCGTTTTTATTTATACCCTTTTTACTTTACACATCCTCTTAATCATGTTGGGATTATTGATGCTCATAGTAGCATTAGCCCACTGTCTATAGATGATAGTCGTCGGTCGGTATTGTTTTTTCTTCCAAATTTTAGTTTTTTTTTTTATATTTTTCTAAATAATCGTATTGTTGGTGTTGTTGTAAGAATATTTTTATTCATTATTCGTGTTTTCTATATTTTATTTGTTTATAATTTATGTTTGTTATTCTATTTGCCCAGTTGTTATTAAAAATTATTTATTTTTGTTACGTTTTTCCTCTTGTCGCGTTTTTTTTTCGATTTCGCACACTCTTCTCTAAAGTATATACACACTCGTCGCACTCGGGGGCACTCAAAGCTGTTGTCAGTATGTTCGTCTTTCCGTTCAAACATCTGTGCCTTTTTGTCATACTGTTGGCCTGTCCGTCCGTCTGTTTGTCTGTCTGTCCGTGCGTCTTTTGTCTGTTTGTATTTCAATCTCTAATAGTGGGTCTCGAGTCTCTTTTTTACGACTTTTTTGGCAACAAAATTTTTGTTTCTGTTGAGCATGTTCTTTATATCTCTTTAATATTCATATTTACACGTTTAGCCAAAATATAAAAACGAGGAAAAAAGATATAAAAATTTAACAAAAAAAAAAAAAAAAAAAAAAAAAAAAAAAAAAAAAAAAAAATATGAACAAAAATATGGGAAAAAAGAATGTCATTGTGTGTAGGTCATATAAAATTAAACACATTTTCACATATAAATGCTGAATTTCTCTTTTTAAGTTTTTTTTTTTTTCATATTCATATGCGTGGGCTGCTTTTTGTTGCTTTTTATATAATAAAAAAAAAATTATTTAATTTTTTTAATATAATTTTTTTTGGGTCTACAATACGTAAGAAAATTTATTTTAATTTATTTGATGGCTTATTTTTAAATTATAATAAATATTAAAAGATTTAGATTTTTTATATCGTTTTGCGTGCCATTTTGTAAGAGATTTGTTTTTTTTGAAACATTTTTATTAAAAAAAAAATCTGCTTTTATTATCAACATTATAATACGCGTTGCAGAAAGCCTATACATTTTTACTCGTTTTACTATGAACGAATGTATTTGTAGCTTTCAATTTAATCGACGGCCTTGATAGTTGGTTAAGAGTTCATAAAACAAAAAATTCTTCCCTGGAAATTCCTTTTAGAATTTCTTGATTAGCTTTTTTTGGTACAGCTGTAAAATCTTTACCTTCTCAATACACTCATACCTCTTTATGCGGCCTAGATAGGCTCTAAAAACATGGGCCGTAATTCGAATTGCCGTAAAACGACTTGCTTTCGCTTGCATTACACTTTTTCTTGAAAAACGGAGAATCTCCGATTCTTCTTAGCCGTATAACGAGGTAATTTGTGCCGTAAGGCGAAGGTGTTCTATTATTAAGACAGGCCGTATAAAGAAGTATGAGTGAACTTTTAAAAATTTCTAAATTGCATGGATCTCTTTATTAGTTTGGAAAATAGAGAAAAGTCGTCCATGTAATGTACACATGGCAGCTGTTATTCTAATCCAATTAAGCCAGTTTTCAATTTAACAAACAAAATTGCAGGGGTGGGAATATTATATATATTGTATATGTATGTATATGGCTGTGTTAACCTGGGATCATACGATTGACTCAAATACACCAACCTGATACAAATTTTATTGTGACAAATTAGTGCACAATAATAAAATTGTCCCAATTAAATATTCTGTTTTCACACCGGTTGTCTTATTTTATACAAAATTTATTGTCACAATATTTATTTATTTAAATTGGAATATGATTACAAATTATATTTAACTCTCTAAAGTACAGATTATTTGTTCTCTAAAAAATTAAAAAGCATCGGCTTTGATTATTAGGTGTCCGCTTTAAAAAAAGGCAAAAATAAAGAAAAAAAGAAATGGTGGAAGTTGGTGATGCATTTTACATATAAATAATATAAAAATGCATATTTTAAGGGATGACAATTATAAATAACGTATAAACACGAGTTTTTTAAGAAAGGAATCAATTAAAAAATAAAAGTCTGTGATTATTGTCTTCTTCAATTGCCACAGCAGAATGCAATATAATATTGGTGCATGATTGCCGATGAAGCTATCACACGATTGTCGCACCAGGGTTACATTTTATTGGGATAAATAAGCACAATAATATTGTGGGTTGCCGTATGAGCCAATAAATTGGCATACAAAATACACTAATTATTGGTGCATTACGACAATCGTGTGATCCTACCTTTATATACATACATACGTATATACACTCATGATCGTAATAATAGGTACACTTAATACTTTTGCCTTTAGAGTAAAACCAAGTTGCTTTAATGATATAAAGAAACTAAAAAAAATTCATATTTATTTATTATGTTGGCGAAAATATAAAAATTTAACAAATAATCTAAAATATACTTTAAAAAAAAAAAAACCAAAATCAGGCAATTTTTTATTGAGAGCAAATCAATTTCTGTTCAAAATAATAGGTACATTTCAAAAATACTAATAAATTGATAACACACTTCATTTATTTTTACATATTATTTTAGAATATTTAAAATAGACTAGTACGCAGTGTAACCGCCTTTGTTTTGTGCCACCTTGTTCATTCTAAGAGATTGACTAAGCCAACTTAAAATGTGAACGTTGTTCTCCCTGAACCAATTCTTGATTAATGCAGAGGTATGCTTTGGGTCATTAAACTGTTGAAAAACTTAAAACATGTTTCTGAACCCCAATGCGTTCATCGTATTTTGTCTATGATAAACATCCCCATGAGAAACATCCCCAGACCACCATATTTAATTGTTTTCTTTGTAAAACACACGTGGAATTCTTTTCCTTTTGGGCGACAAATGTTCCTCTGATAATCATTTCCAAAGTAGTTTATTTTCGTATCGTCTCCAAAGAATATTTCGCCACTTTTTTTCGCCTTCGCTTCCACACCAGCTCAAATTATATTTGGCAAAATTTAAGCCTGCAGCTGTACTTTTCCTACGCATGAGGGGAACTTTTCGGGCTATTCGGCCGTGTAAATTAGCTTCTTTAAGTCGTCGGCGAACAGTCGGAGCGCTGATTACAATGCAAATTTCGGCCGCAATTTTTCTTGAGGACTTAAATGGATCTTTTTTTTTGGAAAAGTTTTTAATATTCTTACCACTTTTTACACAATAAAATAAGAAAAATAATTAGGAGATATCACTTTCAAATTATTCAAAATGTGATAAACTCTTACCTATAATTATGATCCGTCTAGTTTTGGCACTTTGCATTAATCGTTAACTGATAAAATATAAACAAGGGTGCATTTGCCATATTTTTGTTGTAAATTACGTTGCAGAATCCAAAAGCTTATAAAATGAGCAGTTTTTTCAATATTTTAATATGTATAAATATGGTGTACCTATTATTATGATCATGGGTGTATATATAATGTGAATAATAGTTTTTATATATGTTATTTTAAAGAATAGATAAAATATGAATATTTCACTCTCACTTGTTGCACCAATTACTAATCATGGCTGCACATAATTTTAATGAAATTTGTTTTAATTTTACAGGGTAACCCTAAAAAAATACAAATCATTTGCTTCACAAAATATATTTTCTGAAAATTTTCTTATACAATATTTTAAAGCTTAGTTTCAAGACGAAAGAGTTGCAACTATAGTCTTCCATCCGAATTTTATTTTAATCATTGTATTTCCCCAGTTCTAAGCTTGTCGAATACGTTTTCGGCTGCCTGACTTCCAGGTGAACATAGGCCTCAACCATCTTCTGATATCGGATACTATAGCGAGATGTTTGGCCGACATCATTTCATGAGTAGTTCGCCGCTAGCATCTTCGCAACCACAGCAGCAGGGATTTGGTTTGATTTGGCATTTAACAGAATGATGCACATTTACTGTTAGATCTATTTTGGCAGATTCTTTTTCGATGGCACTGAAGGCAGCAGCGACATCTCGCTTTGTATGCCCAATGATATCAATATCCTGAGCGTATGCATGGAGGTGGACACTTTTGTAAAAGATGGTGCCACTGCGATGTACTCTTGCTTTCCGCAGAACGTTCTCCATCACGTAATTGAAGGGGTCGCACGATAAGGGATCGGAAGTCTAAAACTTCGCATAGCATTAAAAGCTTCTGAGAGTTTCCTTCCTATCTTGAGTTGCTAAACTTCATTCTGCACAGTTTTAACAGTTTTGCAAAACATTCAGGACAGTTGTGGCATAGAGGCATACCTGCGATCCCTTATCGGACTATCAAAGGCGGCTTTGTAGTCGAAAAAAAAGATGGTGCGTATCGATTTGATTTTGATGAGTCTATCAATATTTGGTGTAATGCAAATATCTGCTTAATAGTAAACTAACCAGGTTTGACGCTGCACTGGCGAATGGCTTTAAGGCTCATAAGGCCCTTGTACGCGATAGAAAGAAGATTTATAACTGTGTAGATGGCACAAGTTGTGGAGTCCTACTTCTTTAGGAGAGGACAGATGGCACTGAGGTTCCAATCTCTGGGCATACTATCTCCCAACCATATTCTATCGATAAGCTGGTGCAAGCATCTACTCAGCTCTTTAAATAATTCCACCGGCTTTAAATAATACTGGGCCAGCAGCTTTGTTGTTTTTAAGCCGCCGTATCGCGAGACTGACCTCACCATGGCAGGGCGGTGGAATTTCCATGCCGTCATCATCGATTGATACCGTTTTTCCAACTTCTCTAATGGCGGAATTAGAGTCGTCATCGCCACGCAATAGCTTAGAGAAGTGGTGCCTTGTGCATCAGTAACCAGGTTTGACGCCGCACTGATAAGATCCAATCAGTGCGCTGGCGAATGGCTTTAAAGCTCATAAGGCCCTTGTACGCGATAGAAAGACGATTTATAACTGTGTAGATGGCACAAGTTGTGGAGTCCTACTTCTTTAGGAGAGGACAGATGGCACTGAGGTTCCAATCGCTGGGCATACTATCTCCCAACCATATTCTATCGATAAGCTGGTGCATGCATCTACATCAGTAACCAGATTACCGTTTTCGTCTCTACAGAAAGATGCTCCTTTCTTAAAACCTTCAGTCAGGATATTCCTCCTTCTAAACAGCTCGATTTGCTCAATTTAAAACATTTAAATTAAGAATGTTTCATAAGTTTTTTTTTTAGCCAGAGAACTGTACTGGAAATTATGACCAAAAAATGTTGCATATTTTTGACAAAACTGTTCACAGCCATATAACAGAGTAGATTTCATATTTGCAATGATTGATTTACACTTTTTTATGCAGTTTCTCAATTGAACACCGCTGCTGCTAGTTGGTCAACATTGTTTATCTATAAACTTTTTTCGTTTTAAAGGCGTAGAATCCCTTTTTTTCGCTAATATTGATAGTCTATTGAAATGCGGATTAAATTTGTATTTCAAAAATATTTGTTAATTTAACAAAATAATATTTTTCCTTTGAATTTGCTACTTTTCCAAATTTATTAACTGACCACAGCCTGTATAATTTCTAAAAATATTTTATTTTTTTTTTTAATTTTTCGTCTTATTTTTGCAAATTTAAACAAATTTCTTACATATATTTTTTCATTTAAATTCTGTATTAATAGTTTTACAGACTGCCTATCTGTTTGTCTATCTTTATTTGTTGTTGCATATACATATTGTGGGATGTCTGAACGATTTAAAAATAAACATTAAGAAAATTTTATTTTAATTTGAATGATTTAAAAATTTGTCGTAAACCATTAACAAATTTTAATATTTTTTGTTTTGCTGTTACACTTTTGAATTTGAATTTAGAATAAATAAAATGTAAATAAAATTAAAATTACAGTATTATGACACTACATTTTTAGAAATAAATTAGAGTGCTTTTTTCATTTATTAACGTTTTAATATTTATATATGGACATTTTCACCGAACGTCTTATGTCTTCAAATACGTTTTGCTCGATTGTTTTCATTCCTTTACTGAACATGGTGCTACATAATCAAGCAAAAGGAGTTGAAGATACAGCAATATTAGATCTGGCGTTATGATACATTTCGGGGGAAATGCCCTTATATACTATATATTATTTATATATCTTAACACTGTTATTTTGCAAGAGTAGAATAAAAGTATAATTGACTTTCGTTTTGATAAAGTACTGTGTGTTATAAAATAGCACGTGAAGAATTATTAATCAGAAGTATTAATTTTTTATCTAAAATGTTCTTTATTATTATTTTTTATTTTTTATTTTTTTGGTATTATATATTTTTTAAACATCTGTATCTGCAAAGAGCCTGCAAAGAGTGCTTATTACGTGGTCGGCCTCAGAATTAGCCGTCTTAACAAAAAGACAACACAATAAACTTGTAAACATTCTTTTCTATTTCTCAGCATAATATTCTTTCAGTCGTTACACTTTTACCAGTGGTATTCATTAGCTTCGATACCCTGTTTATAGCGGATAATGATCAGCCCCTTTTTATTTTTGGCATTTTTAGCAGGTAGAACTGATACAACATCACCAAACATTTCATCGACGGCGCTTTGACTTCAAAATTTTCGTTCAAGATTTGATATATAGCACTTTTTTAAATTTCTATTATTTCTGGTAGTTTACGAAACTTCAGTCGACGATCATCAAAAAACTGGAATGGTTAACCACTACTAGAATTAGGCTGGTCTTTTATATAGGGTCCAAATCCTTCCGGTTAATAATGGAAAATAATTTCATTCAAATGGCTGCCTCGGCTGGCCATACAGTAGCCTACACTATCGGTCCAATTTTTAAGCACATTATCGATTGTGTGCAAATGTATTTCACCCATGGCTTCACGAATATTGTCCTTTGAAGCGTCAATTGTCTCTGGCTTGTTGGCGTAACACTTATCTTTGATGGCACCCCACAAATATTAGTCCAACGGTGTCAAATCGCAGCTCCGAGGTGGCCAAACGACATCAGCTCTGCAGCTGTTAATGCGATCTTCAAAAACAGAGCGCAAAACATCGAGTGTAGCTTCATATGTGTGTGCCACGTAGCGCCGTCCTGTTGAAACCAAATGTTGCTCATATCCTCCTCTTCAATTTTGGTGAACAAAAATTCGTTCAACATGGCGCCATTGACTGTAACGGCCACTCCTTGCTCATTTTCGAAGAAAAATGGCCCAATTATGCCTCTGGACCAAAATCCGCACCAAACAGTGACTCATCTTTGGTGTATCGGCTTTTCAATGTATGCGTGCGGGTTTTCTGTGCCACAAATGCGAAAATTTTGCTTGTTTACATACCCGCCAAGTTCAAAATAAGCTTCATCTGAAAAGATGATTTTTTTTTTTTTTTGGAAAAATCGGCATCTTCTGCAAGTCGATCGCAGGCCCAGATTCCCAGCGTTGTTCAAGCGTATACAAAACCATATTGATAAAAGAACGTTAGATGGCAGACTCTTTATATGTATATTGGTGGGAACACTGGGAACTTTCAAATGAAAATATATTTTCCATGCTTACAAATTCACTGATATAATAAGTACTTAATAATACTAAACAACCTCCGATTTGAAACTTAAAACATATATTTGGTAGTCGAAAAAGTTTAATAAAAATTTGACCAGAAATTAAACAACTTCTTTAGATATTACAAAACGAGCTTTATAAAACCAAATATGTGTCGTTTTAATCGACGACCTTTTCTTATTTTGTAGAACAGCGTCAGACAAACTAATATTAATGTATTTTACAATTGTGGTAGTAATCTGAGAGTCTCTCACTAAGGCCACTTTGCACTGTATTTGTCCACTTTTTTTCTTTACTTTTTCCTTGTTTATATTTTGCTTAGTTGTTGCCTATGCATGTGAGTTTGTACGTGTGAAAATGAAAGAGAGGAGCAGCAATTTGACTGTCGATGGTGTGGAACATCTGGGTTTTCTAAGAGAAAAATTCTCAAATTGCGTTTTTCAGACCTTTGCGGAATTTAAATTTACACCATTTAAGAGGTTCTGCAGAGATCGAAGCAAATGTGGCTGCATCTGGACTTCCTAGCGAAATACGTGGACGTTATCATGACCAACATCTATTCTGTTGAATAGATTCTTCAGTTCTGGCCGTCTTAATTGTATGGCTTGCTTCAATCTCGTTCAATGTTGACAGTAAAGATAAGAGTCATTCGTTTAACCAGGTTGTAAAAGCTCCTACTGAACAATTCCCTTTCAGTCCCACCAGACACACAATATTACATTTCTTGGTGTCAATTCTGTATTTACTAATGTTTGCGTAGCTTCACCTTGCTTTGTCCATGATTTTGCGCATTATTGTCGTACGTGATCCACATTTGAATTATACGTTACAGAAATGGTACGATTTCATTCAGTTTTAGCAGTGAATCGCAAGTGAAAATTCGTTATATTAAATTTTTCGCTGTTAATTCATGTGGCATCCAAACAAGTGATTGGTAACTGTTTGGTGATGAATACCTAGTTCCCTAGCAATGTACACGCTACTTATGTGCCCGTCTTTTTAATTTTTCTCCGTGACATCATAGTTTTTAGTGATTAGTTGATCAGAGCCGGAAGTGAATCTTTAACATCAAAATTGTCAAATGTCTGTAAAATTCAGAAAATTTTTCAGCAGCTTGCTACGCATTTTAACCTTTTCTATAATATGACGCAAATGTTTAAATTTTTACTCATTTTTAAATGTAGATAACTTCACAGAATAATGCGAGTTAAATAATATTTTTATACAAAGTGAAGCTTAAAAAGTCACCTTTCAAACAAGCTTTAGTGTTGTCTGATATAATTAATATTTTCAGAGGTAATACATTTTAGATCCATCCACCAACAATTTTTTACCGAAGTTTTTCTAACACCCAATATTTTATACTGTTGCCACCTTTTACCAAAATGATTTTTTTTGCCACCTATTATACCTCAGATCGGTTAATTTTGGCATCAATCTCGTATGTCTGCTTTTTGATTTAAATTTGCTTTACTTTTTTTATAATTTTTCATTTATTTATTTTTTTTAGGCTTAAACTTTCAATTTTTTGCCGCTCTTTTTTTATAACTTTTTGCTTATTTAGTTTTAAACTCTTCCTATGTAAAGAAAGCACACACGTTTGTACAAAAAATTACATGAAAATGCGTACAAATTATTAAGTTTGTGCTTTTCTTTCGGAACTGCAAATAAATTTGTTTGTTTCGTTTTTTTTAAACCTTTTCTGTTTTATATTGATTTGGTATTAACCGTGAATATCTTTACTAACTTAAATTTTTTTCGTTTAATACGCTTTAAGTTTGTGCTAATTTATAAACCAGTATTAATTATTAAGTGTTTTGTGTTAATTTATTAAAAGATAAAATGACAACAAAAAAAGGATTTATTAATTGGTGTTTCTAATTAATTAACGTTTTTGGTTTTTAACAAATTATTTTAACAACTACTAATACTCAACAACAACAAAAAAGCATCATTAGCATTACCAACCGTCTTAATTAAAAGCTTAACCACTCACTCATCATCACTACACTCCTACTAATACGTTAAAATGGCTGTTGTGTGTGCCTATGTGTGTGCATGTATACGTATATGTAAGCATCATTAATCATTAACGGTATAAAGAACCACCTCACACTGCCCTAACTATACTCGTGTATTACAAGACCAACAATTTTTATTTCTCTTTTTTTCACAAATTTCTTCTCGTTTTAGTAAACAATAAAGCAATATTATAACAAACAACAACAACAACAACAAACAAATACAAAGAAGAAAAACAAAAGGTTTTTTTAATACTGTGCTACTCTACCTTTACAACAAGCAAACATAACGGCAATATTTAAGGGACCGTCCGCTCTTATGGAAAAACAACTACAACAACAAATAAATATGATAAACATACCTATAAAAGGAAATAGATCCAGAGGAGAGCACACAATAAGTGGAAAAAACTAAAGGATTGTAAGCGGAATATACGGGTTAAACATATAATTTAGCAAAACAAACAAAATATAAAAGAGAGAAAACAATTTTTTTAATTTTTATTAGAAGTTTTTTTTTTATAGAAAACAATTATTATTATTATTTAAAAAAGAAAACGTAAAAAAACTTTTTTGTTTAAATCATATTTTGTAGCCTAATTCTTTAAGAAAATAAAATTAATTTAAAACAAGAAAAATAAATAAAATAAAAATAAAAATTTAATTAAAACTACTTTATATAAATATTTATATATATATGTACTTTATATAATAGTAAATACATACACAACTAAACATACCTATACAACTGCATACATACATACATACATACATATTTATTTGTTTATAAATATTTATTAATATAATAAAAACAAATTTTAGAAAAAAAAAACAAAAAAAACCTAATGAAATGAAAACTCAAACAAACCCCACATTTTACATACATACACACAGACATTTGTTTATAAAACACATACACACTCTAACTATAAAAACAAAAAAATGAGAGAGAACAAAAATAAATAATAACAAAAAAGAAACAACAAAGCATAACTAATCACAAGACTATTCAGGTGTAAAAAGTATAGTAAAATAAAAAACAAAACAAACAAAAACAATTTAAAACTACAAGTAAAAACACAAGAGAACTTAACAGACAAACGTATTGTATTGTAAAGTAACGCTTTATTTAGAGAAAACAACAACAAACATACATTTAAACTCACATAACTACTATTAATACTACATACTCGTAGTTACAAACTTAAGTATAGTTGATGTAAAACCGAACAAAAACAAACGAAGCGCATAGTATTAATGTTATTGATGAGATGCTTTGTGATGATGTATGCTCGCTCTGCTCCCATTTTAAATCCTCCTCTCTTGAAACACAACAACAACTTTTTATTTGTTACCGCTATTTTATGAGAGCGTCTGCATAATAAAACCCTTTTATGTTTGTTTTAGAAAAAAAAGAGTATAAAAAACCTGTTTTTACCCCCCCCCCCCCCACCATTTCTTTATTTCCACCTTGTTACACATTAAAAAAAAAAATTAAAAATTGAAAAAAACAATTCTAAAAGATATTAAAGCAAATATATATGTCATTGATACTACATATTAAAAAATTAATTAATAAATAAAATAAAAAGAATTTAATAATATTTTTAAAGAAAGCAACGCGTTAGTAAAACATATAAAAAGAAAAAGAAATAAAAAATGAAACCAAAAAATGCTTAAGAAAATTATACAAGAAAACCAACAACAACTTTTCGATGTCACGTGTTAGAAAAAAAAAATTGAAACTTAAAAAAGTAAAAATAAAATAAGAAAAACCAGCCAAGTAATACAGTAAATTACATAGTTTTAGGAAAACTACAACAACAAAAACAAATAATATTGGGGAAAAATCGATTTAAGGAAACAAATGTCTTACAAACTTACCAATTTTGTTGTTCTTCAAGAAGCCAGTATGTATTTATTTTGGAGGCAATTATTTTCATGTAAGAAATCATGCCATGTGCCAATGTAATGCCTAAAATCCAGCTATAAAGACAGTGCTTAGGTTTACAAGTTTTCGTTGTGTTTTTAGCTTTGAAAGGAAATTAATTGATTTGAGCAGTTTAAATGGAATATTAAAGATTTCATGAACAAAACCCATAAATATAAAGGCTTATGGACAGAAATTTAAAACAATAGTTTATCATTTTTATATTTGGCGAATTTAAATTATTTAATAAAATAATCTAAGGCTTTAGCATATATATGTATATTATAAAATATTTGCTGCTCAAATCTTATCTCTGTTATGGGCTATAAATGAAAAAAGTAAATATGAATGCAAAAGATAAGCTAACAAAAAAGTAACCCTTGAGTTGTGTAGTGTTTAGCACTTGAGAATATTTCAAAACAGGGTTTTTTCTACTACAAAGAGCTATTTATGTTACACGCGGCGAACCTGTGCGGTTAAAATGTACAAAATTTGAAGCTCTAGGCTCGTAAAATTAAAGGAATAAGAGCCATTAATCTGAATATGTTTCATCATTTGTATGACAGAGCCAATTAGTAGGCTTAATACAGTCTCTATGATATACAAAAAAGAAGCTTTTAGAAATTTGAGTATCACAAAGTCAAAGGCTAAATTTTAAAAGCTAATCAAGTACTTTACTTGCTTATACTTAACCTTTAACTACAGAAGAACGGTATTTTTTTACCGGAAAGCAGTATGACATTTTCAATCAAATTAATTTTCCAATAGCATATTATACAAAAATATATTTATTAATATAATGATAATTTTATGCCTGTATGTCCATTACGCTAAGCAGACACTGCTTTATCATTCAAAAATTTTTTTTGACTTCAACTGGGGTTTAGAAACAACGTTTTAGCGTTACATATTCTATAACAAACGAATTCATTCATTTAAATAACTGTCTAATAATTGCCTCTTATTTTAAATACAACAACACACACTCACCTCTAACCGTTATTTAGTTGGGTTTAATTTTTGTTTTCATTAACTTTTACACCTACAAACAAGAAAAAAGGTAAATAAACAAATAAAATACCTTACCCCCCACACCCCCTCCTCCAGCATACATACTTTTTAAGAAACATAGGTTTTCTAACATTTAAACACATTACACAACTACGAACGTTTAAAATGAAGGACATACGTACGAACACCACCACAGTACATAATACACAAATACATAAATGTTTATAAAGAAAAGAGAAAAGAAAAAATTAGAGCGTAAACAACAACAGCTAAGGAAAATCAAAGATAAGAAAACGAGTAAAAAAAAAGAACAGAAGTAAGAATACACGAATGAAGAAAGGCAACTAAACAAAAAGTAATAGAAACTTAAGAAAAGAAAAACAAACAAAAGAAAGAAGAAGAAAAGAAACACAAACAAATAAATGAAAACCAATACTAAGTTTTAGTTTAAAAAGAAAAAGAAAAAATAAAACCTGTATGTTAAAAACTACAACAACATTAAAAGGTTTTTAATACATAGCGAGAGAATTAAAAAAGAAAAAGAAAAACTACAACAATATTTATTTGAAAGAAAAGTTATACATAAAAAACTTGTGTGTGTAAGTGAAAAATAAAAACAAAATAAATGAGTATGAAAAAAATTACCGTAAGCAAAGAGAACATAATCATGTAAACAAAAACACAAACTTATAGTAATACAATAACAATAATAAAGTTAATGTTTCCTTTTTTTTAGACACTGTTAACGCCATTTCATGTATGTACATATGTGTAGTGGTGTACTGTAAACCTCTGTTTTTTTACTCTCACATGTACTACAAGTAATGCTAATAAGCGTTTTTATGTTGTTGGATGTTAAACAGAGGCCATGTGTTATAGCAAAGGAAACATTAATTAGTTGTTTAAATTAAATCTTCACGTTTTTTTTTTAAGGCAATAGAATTGTAATAAATATTTTTAAATAAAATATATGTTTTTTGTTTGTTAATTTTATGTAAACATCTATAAATCCCTTAAAAATTTTAAGAAAAAATATAATTTAAAAAAGAAAACAAATATTTATTTAAATCTTTTAAACATGTATTTACATCACATTTAATTATTTTTTAAGATTTATTTTGTGTGTTAAAAAAATGCAATAAATTGGTTTTATAATTTTCCTTTTTTAAATTATAAAATTAAATGTGTGTTAATTAATGAAATTATTTATAAACAAAAAACCCCACAAATTGTGTTTTATTAATATTTGTTATGTTAAGAATTTCTTTTAAAAATTCTTTCAGTCAAAAAGAACATTCGTTTTAATATTTTGTTACCTTTATCAGTCAACTTTTCTTCCGTTTTCTTCTATTTTCTTTTATTTTTTTATTGTTATATTTTTTTTTAGTAATAATTATTTAATTTTTTATTATGTTCTTCGTTCTTCCTTTAGTTAAGTTTATTATTTTTAATTACATTTAACACAAATAAAAATATTTAAATAAAAATTATACATATAAAAAGCAAAATATATTTCATTAAATTATTAATATTTAATTAATAAATAAATTAAATACCCTTTTTAAAAAGTAAAACTTTATTACAATAATTTGAGTTAAACAAATACAAAAATATATGTTAAATAAAAACAAATAAACAGAGAATCTTAAAACTGATCCCCATAATAAAAAATGTGATTTTTTATTTATTTTTATTTCTTTTGTCGTTCCAATAGTTTTATGTAAATTCTTTTTAAATAATGTTTTAAATACCTGCAATATGATCCAAAACAAACCAAAACCTAATTACCATGTTATCCATTTTTCGGTTTTAAAAGTAAACTTAAATAAAACACACATAAAACTATGATTTCGTTGAAGCTTTTATTTCACTATAATGCTTTAACCTTGCAATGTGTGTATGAAAGACAACTTTTGCATACATTTCGGGCAGTATCTCGGCAATAACTTGACGAATGCCGGTTTTCAAATACTTCAACATTGGGGGATTATCCACCTATACATTGGCTTTGACTTTACCCCACTGATTAAAATAAAACGGTGTCAAATCGCATGATCTTGGTGACTAATTGATTTCGCCAATTTGCTGACTTACCCGACCGAAAATTTTCTCATGCAATCATGCAATCATGTCATGTTATGTGGCTCGTGGCACCGTTTTGTTGAAACCACATATCGTCCAGTTTATAATATTCAAGTGCAGATCATATGGCCATAACGCTCTGAATTGATGTTAACGGTTCTTCCAGCATCATTTTCGAAAAAATTAGGCTCAATGACACCTCCAGACCATAATGCGTACCAAACAGTCACTTTTTTTTAAATGTAGTGGCATTCCCGTAATCATTTCTAGGTTCTTTGAGCCCCATAAGTGACAATTTGTTGACTTAACCAACCGGTGAGATATGAGCTTCAGCGCTGAAGAAAATTTTGTTCGAAAAATTAAAAATCAATGGCCAGTTTTTTAAAAATCCATATTCGTGAAAAGTAAATCTTTCATTATATAAACGAAACCCAATATTATAGATTTAACAGCTGATAGTCTTGTCAGACCGGCAGTTTTGAAACCAGTAAATGGTTAACCCGAGTCAAAAACACTTAACGAATTAATCTAAAAGTTAAACTTAAAGGTTAACTTGCTTCTTCTAGTTCTCCAAGACCTTCTTAGGAACCATTACCTTATTAAAATCATAATTTTAATGAAATTTCTTTGAAGCAAGCTCTACACACCTACACAGTCAAGATGCCACTTCTTTGGATAAAACTGTCATAAAAAATAAACTCGTGTTTGTCAGGGTTCTCAGGAAGAATTCTGTAAGTATTTTAATGTTTATTGGCTAATTTTCTTGTTTTTATTGCTTTCAAGATGTGTTCATACGCCAGCAAACTGTCAATTTCACAAAGAATATAAAACTCTTTCAAGGCAGTACTAAAATGTATTTCAGTTTTAAGTTTTATTTGACAAACTGTTTGCACAAAATCAAAATTGAAGTTATTGGCGAGCCTCTTATTTATCTATTTTTTAGTAAAACGTTAATTTGTAACTTTTTTTGAATTTTCACTAGCGGAAATGAGTTTTTGGAAAGCTTGTCAAGCCACTTGTGCAGTTTTTGTCTTATTTTTTGTTTAACAAAACTTTTTTAGATGTTACAGATATAAAACTACACTTTAGAGGGCTGTTATTTGTTTTAAACACAATTTGTGCAAAATTTGATGCAAACCTGGTGCTAAAATAAATAATTTAGTAATGCCGTGATGCTATTAAGCTCTTTATGTGGTCTAAATGTCATTTTTTTAATTGAATTTGTTTTACTATATAAAAAATGCTTATAAGATGAGTTTTGTGTATTTGTGCAAGCGGATTAACTGGCGATTTTTACAAATGTTTAAAAACTAGACTCTTTGATGTAAAGTTTGAGTAAAATAAATGCTTTGCAAACAAAGCTATAAAAATCCAATACATGTGTGTATAAGCAAATGAAGACAGTTATGTTTGTCAAGCTGCTTGTACAGTTCTTTTAAACCTTAAGATAATCCCCATATTATTTGTTAATACTCTCTCTCTCTCCCTCTCTCTCTCTCTTATTCCTTAAAAACAAGAGATAATCCTTAAATAAGAGAGACAGAGATTTGTTTGAAATAAGAACGTTGTTATTACTTGATTTTACTGTTAAACAAAGCTTAACAAGAAGTATATAATAATAATAACAACAGTGAGCATTGAAAGTAAATTACTACTAATACTATACTAAAAATTCTAAATTAAATGTTAAAAATATATTAGAAAACTTACAAGAAACAAACATTTTTAATGTCAGTTTTAAAACAAACTTAGATAAACTTAAGTAGTAAGAAAAGTAAAGAAAGCTAATAAGAAATTACATAGGGTACACACTGAAAATAAGTTACTGCTACAACAACTGATAAAGGATTTAAATTTAAAAAAAATAAATTAAAAATTAGAAAAAAAAATAATTTTTTGTAAGTTCATTAATAAGTTATAGAAAATAAAACAAAAAAATTTAAAATACTTAACCCAAATGAACAACCGAACACCAATACCAAAATAAGTTAAACCATAAAAAATAAATTAAAAAAAAATTATCTATACATACATATATTATAAATACATCTATTAAAAAACAAAAACAAAAAAGAAAAAAACTACCGAAGATGTCGTCGTCGTTTGTCGTTGTGTCATTATAGCGTCACTTACAAAAAAAGTTTAAAAAAATTGTCGTCTTTTTTTTGAATAACTAACAAAATATAACACAAATACCAAAATTATTTAAACAAATTAAATAATTAATAAAGAAAAGAAAAATATAAATATTTAGGAAAAAACCAGACACTATATATACATAATAAAATAAATAAAAGTTTTTACAAATCACATCATCGTATTTAATAATATTAAAATAAATAAATGTACACTACCCTAATAATAAATAAATAAGAGAATAAGCAAAAAAAAAGGAAAACGAAAAATAAAGAAAATTTATTTCAAAAACAAAAATAAACTAAATTTTTACTTATAAACATAAATTTTGGCACATACTGTATTTCCCCATACTCATACACACTCATACTTTATCACTTTAATGATAAAACATCTTGCAAACGCCATTTATACAAATATGTACAAATGCATATAAACGGAGAAACAAATTCTCTCATTAGTATTATACGCTCTCTTTCTAAATTGCTAAACATAAATTTAACAGTAATTCTTACAAAAGAAAAGCAAAGGATTAAAAAACACACAACTGAAAGAGAGAAATTGAGAATTTCTTAACATTTTCCATTATGATATAACAAATTTCTAAATCGAAGAAGAAAATTAAGGTAAAACACCAACGCACACTCTTATGACTCATCAACATTCATGCATACATATTTAAACAAACATAATAATAAAAAAGACTAAACATAATTACACCCATACACAAGCATAAGTAAGGAGAAACAAGCAACTGTTATACAAAACACAAGACAACACAAAAAGAGTGTGCAAGTGTTATAAAAACCCAAATAAAATAAAAGCAAATCTAAAAAGGCAAAAACAAACACAAATACCATTTCCATTATAAATAATAAATAAAGAAAAAAAAAAAAACAAATAATTTGCATTAAAAATTCACCACTAATTAGTGAGAGTAACCAAAAAACAAATAAAAAAAAAAACTTAAAAACAAATAAAAGATAAAAATTTTAATGTAAAATTAGTAGAAAAAAAACAATACACAGAGAGAAAAATTCATATTAAATATTATTAAAAAACAAAACAAGAGATCAGAATTAATAAGAAACCAATATGTATTTAAATTAAATATTAATAAAAACTAAAAGAAAAAAAAACAAAACAAAATGAAAGCATTAAAATAAAACAATACTTTAACATAAAAAATATAAAAAATAAATAAAAAATGCAAAGCAACATAAAAAAGAAAAATTATTAAAGAAAAATAAATTAAAGAAAAACAAATTCTAATAAAAAAGTGTGTGTTTGTATATTATTTAAAAAGGACATACATACATACAATAGCGAGCAAAACCGAGTACAAAATCAGCATTTTTAGGTTAAATGTGCTATAAATTAATAACTAAAAGGACGATTTTTTTTATAATTTAAAATAATTATTTTTTATTCATTGTAGGATAAAAATATTTATATAGAATAGTAATAACACAACGAAATCAAAAAAATTCAATATAAAAACATAAGGCCACTCCAAGTACTCAGTTTTGCACGATTCTTTAGTGTAAATATAAAGTTGCAATTTTAGTATGGTGTTCATAATCCTTTGTTTTTAATAACATTTTTAATGCTCCTCGGCATACTTTCAACCAAGTTCTCTTTAAATTCACTAGGAATATTTCCTCATTCTAACTGCACACGGGCTCTGCGTTGGCCATTTAATTACCTGAAATTTTTGCTCAGGCAACCATTTTTGGACAATTTTGGCCGTATGTGTAGGGTCTCTGTCCTGCTGAAAAATGACTTCGTCCTCCGGATAGGCGCTGCGGTCAACGAAATCGGGTAAATGGGTTTTCAGAACTTGGAGGTAGTCTTCCTTCTTCATTACACCATTAATCCTTACCATTGGATCCAAGTACCACCATGTTAAATAGCCCCAAATCATCAAGCTACCTCCGCCGTGTTTAACAGTTTGTTTAACATAATGCTTTTGAATGGATTCATGAAGTCTGCTCCAAAAATATTCTTTACCATCAGATTGGAATCGATAGATCTTTGTCTCCTCAGACCAAATAACTCGCTTCCAATCATCAATGGTCCAATGCTCATGTTTTTTGCAGAACTTGCTTTTATGTTTTAATCTGAAAGAGCTGCCTTTTTTCTTTTTAACACTTGCTACTAAACCGATTCTGTGAAGTGCTCTACGAGCTGTCCACTCACTGACGTCTTTATTTATGGCAATAGCAGCCTGTTTGGGTGTTTTTATGGAATTTTTTTTCTTTTCTCGGACCATTAGGCGCGCGTCTGAATCCTTTAGTAACCGAGGGCGACCTCCAACATTCGCTTTAACAGCTGCATTTCGCTTTTTTGAATTTTAATCACTGAACGTTGACTCAAATTAACTTTTTTGCAATTACTTTAGATGAATATCCTCTTTCAGTCAAAGATACTTTAGTATTTTCGACGTCAATATTAATTTTCTTCATTTTGGTTTTATTTTGCTCTATAAAGCTGCTATTACTGATAAAAATTAACAATGATAGGAATTAACAAAAATAGACCACCAACGCATGCGTATTGCGTATTATTACTATTTTCGGTATGTGATTTCCCACTTTTATTATTCATATCGAAAATTGCAAAACTGAGTACTTAGAGTGGCCTTATGTTCTTAAATTGAATTTTTTGATTTTGTTGTGTTATTACTATTCTATATAAATACTTTTATCCTACAATGAATAAAAAATAATTATTTTAAATTACAAAAAAATCGTCCTTATAGTTATTAATTTATAGCACATTTAACCTGACTTTGAACTCGGTTTTGCTCGCCAGTGTATGTATAAAAACAAGAGAGTAGCATAGTTTAAAGAAAAGTAATGTAATGTTTAACAAAAAAAAAAAAAAAAAAAAAAAAAAAAATTATGATAAAAGTAGGGATACTGCCTTAAATTATAGGGAAAACGTTCAGATATTTCACCACGACATTCGATAATAATATTGCTTTTGAAGGTTTGGCAAACATTTCTCTGATAAAACATTCGAAAACGACTATTGGAAGCGAAACGAACAAGAACTCATAGAGTTCACCTGTCGCTTAGTTTGTGGGAGCAAATCTTACACTAGTCTGTAATATCAACAGCAAACCTTCATATAAAGTGAAGAACTTTGTTACACTCTCCTGTTGTTGCCGTTACTTTTGCTTTTGCCGTTTTTTTTCGCCGCTCAATGCTAAAAAAGAGAGAAGTTTATTTGTTTCTTAAAAGAAACAAGAAAACAAAAACGAAAATAGATAAATATCAGCACATATTCGATACGAGTAGTGTTCATTCGTCGCTATTTCAGTGACGACTAAAAGCAAAAGCATAAGAATATATGTGAATTGAAGAGGAACAAAAGACATGAAATGAATATCAATGTTCTATGCTCTTTTGATCATATTTGTTCGGCAAAAACAAATATTTTTGTTTCGAAAACTCTTCGTTAATAGCGAACTATCGCTTATTGCGAATCATAGGGCAAGCGGGAAGCTCCACGTAAACTAGCATCATATAAGCAGTTGTGCAAAGAGGTTGTACAAAATTTTGGACATATTTTTGCGTCTTATTAAGCTTTTACTAAGATTTCTTTTGTCACACCTGATTAACCGATCTTGACGATCATCCAGAGGTCTCACATAGAAGCAAAATGCTGCAAATCATGTCGCAAACCAGTCAGAATCTGGATATTAGCCTGACATCGATAGTTGATAGTTCCGATAGGCTATAATTCAATGCCCCGTGAGGATAGACACAATAGAGGAGATGCTCCCTTTATCCAATTTGAACAATTGATTGGTGCGCCTTCCATCTAGTCTAGCAATGAAGCAAGATTCCTTCTCCGCCCAGGATCTATTAGCTTCCAATAGGTACTTCTGCCTAATAGACAGCTTAACGGAGGATAGCGGTACACCAACCTACACAGATAGGTGACTACCAGAAAGGAGTGTGTCCAGAAGAAGATAATCATCACTTTGGCCTAAAAGACGCTGCAATAGTCCGGAAGTCGGAGAGATATCCTGAGATGGAGCTTTTAACCGCATCTCTGCTAGAAATCACGGACTGTAAACCTCCAGCCAATACCAGTCCGGATGGGACATTGTCAATATCATCCAGAACTCAGCGTTCCTCAGATAGAATCGAAGAGTGTCCCGAGGGGATAATACATCAACGTAACGATATTCCTGAAGGAAGCCAACATGAAGCATGACGAAAAGTTCTTTTGTAGGGGTGGTACGCAACGCCAGCAGCAGACCTCCTCCACGGTGGATTACAGTAGACCTCCTGACTTTATCTAGAAGCCTGACGTTGCAATGCTTATCGAGGGCAGTCCACCAAAAGTCCACTCCATAAAGAAGATTGGGCTCAATAAGCGTCGTGTAGATGCTCTCCTACAGCAGTAGATGGTATAAGCTGCCTTGTTTTGATAGAACAGCACTCTGTAATGCATTTGTCGGTAATCGTTTTATCCTTTTGTAGGCAAAGGTCATGAGTTATACCTTAAGGTTCAATTAGACAAGAGTTAACGCTACTCTACAGCCACAGCCGTACGGAAAATACTGCATAATGCCATAATTACCCTGTGGCAATAGTAAATCATCGATGACTGACAACAAACAATATCATCGAGAATCAGTAGTGCTTTATTCATTAATGGGGAGGTGTAGTAGGCGAAATCCTACATCTTTCAGCATATAGTCGTCTCGTAACAGACAATGTCGCCGTGACATTACAATGAAGTTTTCACACAAAATTTCCCTTGTTTGTGTCATTGTTACGAGGATCCGTCAATGATATTTTTCATTTACGATAATTTAATACAAATTTCGATCTGATGCTGATATTGTGATGGCGGTTCATCGATGAATATATTATAGTGACAATGTCGCTCAAATATTCCTCTGGGCATAAACGTAGATATCAATTGAATAAACAGCTGATTCGTAGATAAATGTATTTTTAGATTTTTTTTTGATTTACCAAAAATAAAGACATCAAAAACAGACGTTTATGTTTTCATGCCAACACTAATCGATAAAAGAACATATGATTTTGTTATGATTACCGTTACGGCTATGGCGTTATGTTAAAGTCATGTTTAATTAAACTTTTAGGCTTCTTTAGTACTTGTTCACCTAAACAAATTCACTGTTTTGACTGTTGTTTCGTTCGTTGTTTCTGTTACCTTGAGATGGATTCACGTTTATAGTATACTACAGTTACACTCTTTTGAAGTGGTTATACAGCTGTGCTGATGGTCGAGTGTGGCCCCCATTTTTCTCATCCAACTATAATTGTAAAATGTGATATTAATGATATATAACCAATTGACATGCCTACAACTACGCCCACTTCATGCATTTACACTGTATTATTGGTTTAAATTGGAGCGCTGAGCGTTGTCCAGCTGTCAAAAATTGTCATGACCATACAAATTGTATGAAGCAAACCATAATAGCACGGCGAGAACGCTTTGCAATTGTAAGACCAAATTTTCACAACGCATTAGAAAGTGAAGCTGTCTGCGAAGAAAAGAAAGAAAGAAAAGTAGTGCCATTTTAGTTGTTTTCGAGTTGAATCTAGCGTTTAAGTAACAAATTCACTGTTTTGACTGTTGTTTTGTCTCTGTTATCTTGAGATGGATTCATGTTTATAGTGTACTACGGTTACACTTTTTTGAAGTGGTTATACAGCTGTGCTGATGGTCGAGTGTGACCCCCATTAAGGGTATAGTTTTCTCACATCCAACTATAATTGTAAAATGTGATATTAATGATATATAACTAATTGACATGCCTACAACTATGCCCACTTCATGCATTTACACTGTACTATTGGTTTAAATCGGAGCGCTGAGCGTTGTCCAGCTGTCAAAAATTGTCATGACCATACAAATTGTATGAAGTAAACCATAATAGCACGGCGTCAACGCTTTGCAATTGTAAAACCAAATTTTCACAACGTATTAGAAAGTGAAGCTGTCTGCGAAGAAAAGGAAGAAAGAAAAGTAGTGCCATTTTAGTTGTTTTCGAGTCGAATCTAGCGTTTAAGTAACTTTTCATTTACAATTTAGTAATTTTTTGTTGGAAAGTTAACATTACTGTTCATGACACAGTTTTAACGCTTTTTTTGGGTATATTACTTATGCGTCAACGCTAAGCGCCAGTTAACGCAACGCTCAATGCCTTAATTTAGGTTGGTTGTCCCAAGAATTCGTTGCTAGTCCCATAGTAGATACGAGTTACCGGAAGCAGTGTTGTATTAAATGTCACTGTGTTGACAAAATAAAAAGTTAATAGATTATTAAACAGTTCTCGTATATTCAAAAAACCTTAGCTATTAAAAGATTATTTTATAAGCAATCAACTCTTCTTTTTGCTTAGAAACTGTTTTCTTAGTGCAATTGTACCCATAATTTTAATCAGCAGCTATTGAATAATTAAAAGCTGCACCAAAAATTAGCTGTGGCAGCTGCTGCCACATAATTATTTTTTTTTATGATTTGAATAAAACAAATTAAAAAATCAACATTTCAACAGTGAGAAATAAAGTTTTATTTCTCTATGAATTTATAAATGAAAAACTATTAACAAATTAAAGAAATAAAATAAATTCAATAACGGCCCTCTTCTAAAGCTTAACGCAATAATTGTGTTTAACACGTGTGATTTCTCCCTTTCTATGTTTATACTTTAGTTTCTTGCCATCTACCGCAGATGTTTGAATTAATCTTTTTCTGCCCAAAATCAATAATACAATTACGCCATCGCCACCATAATAAGAGAATTTGATCCCTTTTTTCTGATTATTTTTCCCTAAAACTGTAGAGAACCATAAGGCGATACAAATACGCAACCACTGAGGGGTTAAAAAGGACTGCATGATATGCCAGGGCTATACCAACAAGAAGTCGAAAGTATTATGAGAAAACCTTTTATTTTGTTTCGAAACGTCACTGCTACTTATTCACTTGTTTTCTTTACGATAAACAAAGAAATGTTTTTGTTATTTTGAAATAAAAATAGAAAATAAACAACAAATAACGACTAAAATTATGTTAAATTGACGTAATAATGACAACAATTTATTTAATCAAAAAATTATGTTGTTGTGCTACTGTGTTTATTGTTGCTGTTCTTGTTTTTCATTCTGTTAATTCTTTATTATTGTGGCAGATTTTGTTTTTTGTTTGTTTTTTTTTTTCTTTCAGTTGAATGTATAAATACGTTTGCGTGTGTCTGGTGTGGGCATTAGTGTCGATTTGTTCAACCATTGACGTTTGTTTCATGAGTGTGTACTTTTTTTCAGTCGTTTTTCTTTGACAGACTTTTAAAAGAATTGATTTGTTGTAATTTGAAAAATTTTGTAGCAATGTTTTGTAACGTTTAGCTTCCTTTACATTTACATTTTCCATTGTGTTTCTTTCGTTTTTCTCACTAAGAAAACGAAATTAAGGGAACGTAACGAAATAAATCATAGCTGATTACGATTATTTATTTATTGCAATTATTGTTGTTGTTGTTATCGGTACTACTGTTTTTTTCATTTTTATTGCCGCTTCCTAATTGCTAAAAGAGAAAATTCGTAAAAGAGAGCAAGAGTAAGAAAGCGCCGTTACATGTGTTTTTAATTGCTTAGAATTTTGTTATTGCTTTTTTTCCATTGATTCATTGTTGTTGTTATTGTGATTTATTATTATAATTTGTTGTTGTTGTATGTTTATTTTTTGATTTGGTGTATAGACAGACACGCGGTTTAATAATAACAAACGATCGATCGTTCGTTTACTTTCGATAAATTGATTTCATGGTACTTTAGTTAAAAACACACACACACACACACATGTACATTCTTGCACTGTTTCTCTAAATAAGTGTCCCAACAAAATAACTAATTGTTTGAAAGTGTCTCTCTGTCTGTTTGTCCTTCTTATCAATTAACACCATAATGTTAAATAATAATAAAAAAAAAACACACATATACACACAAATAGCAACAATAGCAATAGCAAGCTTACACATGCATTCTTATACATAAATAAACACTCATTTAACACACGTATTTATGTGTGTTTATGTGTGTAATTATGTTTAATGAATATTTGAATTTAATTTTGAAACAATTTAAAATTGAAAATATTTTTTTGCTTCTTTTTTTAAAAATAAATTTACTTAAAGTGTTGGCTGATGGTGGATGGGTGTTATTTTGATAACTCGGCGTCAGTTTTCCTTTGAATATAATTTTTCTTTTATTTTCGTTGTTATTTGATTTGTGATTGTTGTTTTTCCTTCAGATGTGTAAACATTTTGAATTCTTTTGTTATCAGTTTTATTAGCATTTCACCTGTTTGGTTCTGCATATGTAATAATTTTATTAAGAGCTTGTTGTGTTTATTTAAACAGTTTTATTAGACTCTTCAGATAATTTAATTTTTTTATATGAAAAACAAAAGAACGTTAACGTTTCATTCATAAAATTGATTTTTACTTTAATTTTTTTTTATTTCGGTTTTATTTAGATTTTTGTGCACATGTTCCATATTTTTGCTGTTTTTATTGTTTTCGTTCAATCCAAGTGGTTCATAAATATTTTGACCTAAATGAAGAGGTGAAAGGCCTTGTAAATTGGGCTAAAAATATAGGCGAAGCGTTAAAAAAATTTAACAGTTATTAGGAGGAATCAATAGAAGGGGAATGGTTAACCACGATCATGAATAAAAGAACATCTTGGCTATGCCAACGTGCACCGTAGCGAAATCTTACTTACTTTGATATTATTGATATAATAAAATAGTTCAGTACAGAATATTTTTAGTTTTTGGATATGTGAAGGATATGTAGAAAAGCCATTTGGAAAAAAAGTCCTTTGTCAATCAATGAGCTACATCCTACTATTTTTAAACTCATTAAAATAAACCTACAGTTTAACACAGCTCCGATGCATTAGTTGGAGAAGTTTTTGACAGCGAAATGCTCATAATTAGTCGCTAGCTAATGCTCTAAGGCGATGCCGCTGTTGAAAAATGTCAAATTGTCTGGAGTGAGATTGAAGCAGTATCACCTGGTTGGTAAATGGGTGGTATAACTACCATACTACGGCAACACACAGAATATTGCCACATTTACTGAAAATCAAAGTCATAAAATCCGACAAAATTTGTTTCTTTGTGATTCCTGCCTACAGGTACAGGCTCATCCAACAAGGGAGAAGTCGGACGCAAACCTAAGCTGGTTACAAGATGACTCACAAAAGTGGTAAGCGGATGGATCTGAAATGCGGATCCAGGCAAAACTTAACGCAATATTGAAAACTCTGGAAACTCTTTCTGAAAGAGAACTCTCAGAAATACTCTCGGACAGTAAATTGGTTCTTAAAGCGCTTAGCAGTTGTGCTTTTATGTTCAGAGTAACGCATAAATGTCACACCGCGCTTCACCACCTGACTACTAAGAATCAAGTTATCCTGGTCTGGATGCCGGGACATGAGGGGCACAAGGGAAATTATGTGTCACTGAATACAGTTTATCCCTTGACTTCAACGAGTATTTTCTGAAGTACTTCCGGGGAATATTGGAATGAAAACAGTTACCTAGATCACCGCGAAATGTTTCTAAGATTCAACTCTTACAAAGCTGAGTTGGCTTTAAAACTGAATAGGAAAAGCCTGAACACACGGGTCACTTCGCTTGTAATGATCATCTGTACAGAATGAGCGTATCTAACACCAACAGCTGAAGATTCTGTTGTGAGGTAGAGAAGTCAATAGAGCACTTGATCACTAACTGTTTGGCACTGGGATTCAGCAGGTTCAGGATACGCTTGATAAGCTCGACTTGTTGACACCCCCTTTGAAGCAGCTGGTCCAATTCGTTGGCGTATTGAGGTTGTGAATGACAAGTGGAGGCATAATAAATTAACGTTGGTCACAGTGCAAAGGGCCGATTAGTGGTTAAGTGTTGATACAGTGAATAGCTTTTACAAGTATCTTTAGTTTTAACAATGCATTCTCACATTACTACATGATCTGATTACCCCACAAGCTATCATTTGCCTCAAAAATGTTACTTGGCGCCTTATGTTTTTTTCTTTTAATTTTTCTGATTATTTCTTTCTTATTATCTTTTAAAGACTAGCTACCTAACCAGCCACTAAGTGTCTCTTAGGTGTTAATTGGCTCCTTACTGTCATTGAGTAGTCAATGAAATCGACAGTTTGTAGAAATTTATAAAATTTCAATTTGTCATAATAAGTAGAAAATTGTTGTGTGGAGCATAGGGCTTCCACAAAGCCTTGCCATCTTACACGATTTGCTGCTGTTTTCTCTGCCTTTTTCCATGTAAGATTGTTTTGCCTTAGTTTTTGGATAATTGTCTGCGGTTCCTTGATGGATTGAGATTTCCACTCAAGTGCCATCCTTGTAATATTACGGGGAATTTTCCTTAAGGATGGCCCATCCGTCTCCACTTTCTTTATCTTATCTGCTGCAGTATGGGCTCTTCGTTTGTCAAATTCCATAGATCTCTGTTGCTTATGGTGTTAGGTCAGAATATCTTGCATATGATTCTAAGGCATTTGTTAGTGAAAACCTGTAGCTTTTGCGTGATGGTTTTTGACACAAGACAGAATTGACTTAACACATGCTTTGAATATCCAGAGCTTGGTTTGCCTGGATATGTATGAGCTTCTCCATTTTGACTGTAATCGTCCGAATGTCGACCTCTATTTCTGCACTCCCGTTTGTTGCCATTGTGCTTTTAATATAGCAGAAGCTATCTACATACTCTATTGGTTGGCCCTATAGTATGATGTGCTTAACATAAATGACTAAAAATCTAACATACGTACCTATATATTTGTGTATGTATGCATGTAATCATATCATTCATTTTAGGTCCTAAAAATTTATTATTTTTTTTTATTTTTATATCTTTTCTTACTTTAAACCTTTAGCTTCTTTCAAGACCCACTTTTAAATAATGCATCTTTGATGGTGAATTATAGCATGTGTTGGCACTAAAGTTATAAACTGAAACCAACTGTAGTAGTTCATGTATTGCCTCAGTCACCGTTGATTTTTGTTGTTGTTGTGCTTATTTTTCTCCTTATTATCTTAAAACTTGACTATCAGTGTGTTCATCGTCTACACAGCACGTTCCACTAACATTCATCACTCGTTGTTCTATGAATTTTATAAAGAATGAAAGAAAAAAATCATACATTCACTCTATTTTTGTTGTTGTAATTTTAAATGATTTTTTTTCTATACCAAACAAACACGATAAACATTAAAAATAAGTGGGGGTTTTAAGTGGGGTGTGGTCGGTGGGGAATTCAAACAACATGAATGATATAAAATCATGACCTTGTAACATATTTTTTATTTTATTTTTTGTTTGCTGTTACTGCAGTTTTTTACTGTTCAAATTAAATTTGTTTATGCAACAACGTACAACATTTAAATGTAGACAACAACAGCTAAAGAATAAAAGTAATAAGAACAACATGAAAACGAACGACAACAGGTTGTTGTTATTTTTAATCGATTACTGCAACACTCATGTGGTACGTGGTGTTACAGAAAAAAACAAAAACAAAAACAAAACAAAAATTCTAAAAAATAAAGACAAATTTTTAGACTTTGCAAGGGTGTAGGTTTTACTTATTTATTTATTTTTTTTAATTTAGTAAAAGTAAGTAATTAATTAATTTCAACTAAAAGTGTTTTAAGAGTACTTTTTAGTTACATTCTGTATTATTGAGAAATTTTACGTTGTTGTTGTAATTTCTTTGCATTTCTTTTTGTAAAAGCAATTGACTTTAATTTAAAGACTGACAGCTGCTTTAGTAATAAATATTAATTTTAAAAAGCATTTCATGACATTTCTTCTATTAAGATTTCTAACGCTCATTGTAATAGAAAAAAAAAAAAATATTTCAGAAGTATGAGTACGATCTAAACGAATATTTAAAACACTTCTTAAAATAAAATTTTTGTGGTAGAATTACAGTCTATCGGTTTAATTTTGAACCAGCGGTTATTTCGAATCTGGCAATACTTATGTCATTCTATTCTGTCACAAAATTCAGTATATTATCTCCACTGAACGAAATGAATTGATTTACGCTTGAGCAGCATTGGGATTTATTGGAAATTTATTTTTCAGAACAAAGACAATTGGTCGGAAATTGCACGAAAAGAGGAAAGAACAGTGAAGAAGGACCAACAGCTCCTGGTATACACAAGTTTATTGTTAAAGTTCGTGAATTTCATTTTATAAGCATGCTTGTACAGTGCGTACACTCGAAAATATCGCACCTTTAGCTGAGAGCCAGCATTGACCATTACGGTCAATGGAGACACCTATCACACTATGAAAACCGATCTTTTTGTGCCCGCTCTTCATGGTACTGATGTCAACGATGTTCGCCACAATCGATTTATTGCCTCAAACGTTTGATGGCCATTTAATTAAACGAAATTGTGATGTCAGTTGGTGGCAAAGAAGCTGCGATATGACACCATTGGACTATTTCATGTGTGGCGCCATTAGAGACAAGTGTTATGCCGACAAACCAGAGACAATTAAGCATTTGAAGGCCAACATTCGTGATACGACCCCATACATTCAAAAAAGTTCTCGAAAATTAGTTCCATCGAATGGGGTACTTTGAGGCCAGCCACGGTAGCATTTGAATGAAATAATATTTCAGTTCTAACCGGAGCAATTGTACTTCAAATTTCAAACCGTTTTTGCTTATTTTGCATTCTTAAATTTAAAGTTTTAAATGGCCCACCCGATATGTAATATATATATCGCCGTCCACCCATGCCTAAAAAGTTCAATTCATGCAATAAACAAAAACGGTTGAAAATTTTGCCAAATTTATTTTTTCGTCAGAGTCTACAGTCCCTCGCCAGGTGAAAAATTGCCTTCCACATCTACGTCTCCCTTAAGGACATCAATCGAGAACTGCTCTAGCTTTGTTTTTCTATTTGCGATGACAAATTTCCATTTGTATGGACCTTTGATTAGCTGTGGCGCATAGTTCGGCGTTACCAATGATGTTAGGCCCGAACACACTAGGTTGAACAAAAGAGAAGAAAAAGCACATATCCTTGCCTCACTCCTGCTACATATTAGTTTAGTTCTGTGGTACAGTATAGTTCTGTGTAGGCACACCGCCTGAAATATTCTTTAGTGGAATACTCTTCACCTTCCTTATTAAAAACCATGAACGTTCGCCTACGAATGTTTGCCAGAGCAATGGCTTCACGGATAATATGCCCTGTTGTCTCCTTTCGCTGCACTGGCTGCACTCCGTGTCAGCTAACAAATTGAGGTTGAAGATATGATATTTAATCAATAAACCGACAAGTTTTCTTATAATTGACGTGCACAAATGTAGCGCAGCTCTGTTTTATACGTAAAGGATGTCATCAGCCGCTTTGCCTGCCTTAGATCTGAGCATTCTGCTCAAAATGACTAGTAGAGTTCGTGTTCCCACTCATCGATCTATCCCCTGGCCGTGGACCAGCTAATACCACTGTACAGTTCTGGTTCCACAAGTTTAGCGCCTGATCCCCGCATTGCCAGTACGTCAACGATCTTATTTCCCATAACACCGGTGTTTTGAAGGACCCAAATGACAGGTTATAGATATTTGTATGGCATACCTATATCGAGTCTATATACCCCGAAGAAATGCCCTCAGTACTGCTTGATTATTAGAACATATGTATATTAATAGAAGCGCCCCTGATTAATTTGAGCACAAATTGTCTGCGGGAAATTACCTGGATCTCCGACTGGAAAACACTGGGACACATACCCATTGGCTCTCAAACTTCGATGTTGAGCTTTAAAATTTCTGCGCCCACATCACTATATATTTTAGATCCATTCGTACACTACACATAACATCGGCCTGCTGAACGACTCCGAAGAAAATTATTGACGTCATAAAACGTAAGTTACCGCGTCTTGTATGAGCTCTGAGTAAGTTGATTAATCCCTATTATAGGCAGAACTAGACGCTGCTATTTAACGCGGTTCTTGACAGTTGATGCAAGAAAAATCGACGAGATATGTCGATACTGTATTAGCAATGCTGCCTAGCTTTTAGTTGATGAAATTTATAATATTAGAGGAGAATAAAAGTGCAGGAGTTGGTTATCATCTCAATCCAGCGGGTATATAACATTTTAAAACATTATGAATATAAAAAAGGCTTTCGATTCGAGCCAAATGACTTTAAAGCAGCTTGTCTGTTAGAGAATATATTAATGGTCTTACTTTTCATCTCACTGTCCAGGTTGAAGTGTGCGTACTTCGCAATCTTTCTAGTGGGATCGACAAATCTCGCTTGGTTCCATGGACACCACCGACACCGACACAGTCATTCATTTTGGAGCCATCGGTAACCAGTTTAAATCAAACTCGTTCCGAACTAAGGCCCTATTAGACCAGTATGGAAATCAAACCCTGAATCTCCTGCCAGGGCACAGACCCAAGGGTATAAGAATCAGGACCGAAGATGATTTTTCGACCACCCTGCGTAGAAGGGAGAGACTTCATAGTACATTTTGGGATCCCTTAGCGAAAACATGTCGCCACTCTGATCACATGGATGTCAAGCGGTGTTAAATCAATCAAGGGTTCAAAAGCCTCTATTGGACGCGTTCGCATTGCTGCAGTTATACCGGGGGCATGCATAATGGACCGAATAATAAAAGCGGTTTATCTTTGGAGGAGTGACTTGCCCAAAAGGCTCTAATCGCTTTTGTCTGTGTACATGATATTATCGTTGGAATTCATGTTTTGATTTAGATATGTTTCATTCCAAATTGACAGTATATGTAGATTGAATGCTAAGCCCAAGAACTCGTATAAGTGAAGCTGACTTTTGCAGTTACACTGCCCCAAGTTTAGCCTGTGAGTTGAGACAGTTTCTAGAGTATAGAACTAAGAGCTAAAGGTGAAGATTTAGGTTTCGAACGAAAATCGGGTTTAGACTACTAACTCTGTCCACATATTAATAGATAAGTTCTTATTTTCAACACCTTCGCTTGTAGGGTACTTCCCTTGTTAACGCCATAAATTGTAATGACAAGTGCGCCAAATGAAACTTTTAAAATTGTGCTGATGCGTTGTCGTTCATTCATTCATTCATTCATTCCGTTGATTCTTCTATTTTTTTCCAATTCTTTCCATTTCATTACATTTTCTGTGCTTTTTTTCTTCTCATTATTTTCCTTTTTTTATATTTTTTCTTTTATTTTTAGCCAATTATTGTTTGTAAAACGGAAATTGAAAATGTGTTTTATTTCGAAATAGAATAGCAAAGTTGACTGGAAATATTTTTAATAAAAGACCAGAATGAAATAAAATAGTAACGATGATGAAATTTGTTTTTGTTTTCTTTTCTAGATTTTCTCTACTCTCATTCCCCTAATAAACGCCATAGAAAGCGAAAACGACGTGCGACAATTGTTCTAACTAAACGGGAGTGGGTTGAAAAGTTACAAGAAAATCGTATATAACTTATGATTGGCATAGGTGGTAGAGGGTATATTGTGTTTATTCTGATTTTAGCAGCACTTTATTAATTGTAAATAAAACAAAACGTTTTCACAGAATTATCTTAATATTTTTTATTATAACGGAAGAAGGATCAATGATTATTATGTGTGACACAAAATATCGGTCAAATGCTCACCATGGTTTCGGTGGTATACCTCTATCCATCGGCCCATATTTTTAATGACTCTGAGACATTATAGAGGTTCAATGTCGTTTATGTGCCGAAATATCTCATCATCCAAAGAAAGACATCTAACGGTGTCAAATAACATAATCGTGGCGGCCAATTAACATCGCCATGACATGATATAACGCGGCCAACATATCGTCCAGGTCTATAGAAGTCCGTTATCATCTTGCGATAGCGAACACCCTTCATGGTACTTGATTCTGCCACACTATCGCGAAGAACAGCAATGTATTCTGCAGATCAAATTGGGTAGACATGCACAGGTTGGTTCCACAATCCAAATTTGAGCACAATTGTCTCAACTGCTGACACATTATGCTGAATTATCTCATCCTTTAGCTCTTGACGTACACTTTTCCTTTTGAATATCCCCAAAGAAATACATCCAAGGGTGTCAAATCACCTGATCGTGGCGGCCAATTAACATCGCCATTATATGAGATAACATGGCCATTGAATTGTTCGCCTAAAACAGCCATGGGATCGTCGGCTGTGTGGCAAGTGGCACCATCCAGAACCACATATAGTCCAGGTCCATATCCATAATTTCTGGCCACAAGAAGTCCGTTATCATCTGGCAATAGCATTCACGGTAACTGCTGGCCGACCTCATTATCGAAGAAGTGCCGCCCAATGACTCCGTCAGTTCATAAACCGCACCAAACTTATTTAAAAATCACTCGTGGAATCTCATATGCCCAAATGAGGCAATTCTGCTTTTTAATGAATCCAACGCTGAATATGATTTTCTTTCTAAAATCACCATTTGCTACTGACTGTTCAACTTCACCGGTGTCCGGGGCCGTTGTGGCGTCGAAACTGGAGGCGGCACTTGTTTGTATTTACACTCACGTGTTAGTTAGCCTGACCAGAGGTATTATAATGCCACGTCTGTTCAACATAACCGATGACCAGTCCGGGGCCGTCGTGGGGCCGAAACTGGAGGTGGCACGTGTTTGTATTTACACTCACGTGTTAGTAAGCCTGACCAGAGGTATTCTGGTGCCGCGGAAATCGGGAGCCCCAGGGATTCCGATCTCTGCCCCATTGTTAGGTAGGCCCCCTTGTGGGAGCTTCGTGGTGGCTGTGGATTAAAGCGCGAGATCGGTGTTTTGCTGCATCTCCTCAACCGGGTGCTGCGACACATATCACGGCAGGAGTTTAGATAGTCTCCGACTCTCCACCGAGGTGTGAAGGTTATGAGTGTCCTAACGACATGCCTTCGAATTGGTACACACTTGTGATATTCACTTGTGGGTATAACAGGCCATTCGGGCACCCTGGGGTATGCCAGCGTGGCGAGACTCACGTAAACCCAGATAGCACTCATGTCTGTTCAATTAACCATTTGGCGTATTGACGGCGCTTGAAATGGTCAGTAGGCTTCAGCACTTGAGTCAACTGAATCATGGAATTGAGATAATTTAAATTCGTATCACACACTATCGTGAACAACAGTTATATGTTCCGCATAACGAACTAGGCGAGCATGCACAGGTGTTTCCACATTTCCTACAGACACGGCTTGTGGACACCTTTGGTCACGAAGTGCACGAAATGCATTTTGATTTGAACACCCATTTTCGTAAAAGGTTTCAACAATCTGAACGCGCTGCTCAATTGTGTACCTCTCCACTGTTGATTTTGTCAAACACTGAAACAAAGAAATGTCAAATTGAGTTGACATTATGTTTGAAACACCCTTTATTAGACTTACTCAGCATACTGCAGGCTACTTGTTGCCGCCTGTTGTCTCCAGTACGAGGCCTAAGAGTTCAATAAGAGTCTGTCTAAGCTTCTGGGAGTACATGAGTTACGTGTATTTCGATGAAATTAGAAACAATTTGTAATAGTTTGGACCAAAATTTCTAAATAAGCCACCAGAACGCTTAGTAGTGTACAGCGTTTTCTTACATGCTGTTCTTCACGCGTATTATTCCAGAAAGTAACTTATAGTCTGAGGTACGATTTAGTTGGATTTGAATAAATATGAAATTCTCTTACTTCTTTCCATTTCTTGAATTCGTTTAAGATTCCAGCATACAAGGAGAGAGGGACTCGCCACTGTACACTGTTTTGTTAAGATTTTATGTTACAACAGAATCTCACTTGGTTAGTCACACAGTCGGCATTTACATATTTGCCAGGAAAAATCTATTGGAACAAAGGGAATGTCAAAGAGAAATTTCCCTAAAATGTAGCAATAGAAAATGAAAATGGTGAAAAGTGGCTTGGGGGTTTATGGTGAGTCTGTTGGTAAGAATATACGGGGGCTACTGATGAATGGATGCTGTTTTGATTTTTAAATAGAATCTAGAAGTGACGACTTGAATTTGAATTGAATGAAGAATATTAATAAGAAGAAGAGAATCAAACACAATCAAGTTTAATGAATAAAATACTAATCAAAGATATTTGTTGTTGCTGGTGTTGTTGTTGTGTTGTAAATGTACGAGTACAACTATTTATTGTGTCATACAAATGGAATTGGAAATGGAAAGAATGACATCAAGAAACCTCCTAAAGCCCCCTACTTTTCTAATTCCAATAGCAATTACACAAGTACATGCTTGGCATTGAAATTTACTATTTAGTAAATGAAGCTGTTGAAAATTCATACATACATATATACATACAGAAATAGGCCATATATGTACATATTTAGGTATGAGAAGGAGAATCGTACAAACTATTGTTTAAACAAAAAGGTACGAGTACTGCTGCCTGCTTGCTCGTATGTTCAATAAGCAAAAAAAGTTCAAATTTTTTTTTTGTTCTAAACATTTTATTTGTTTAGATTTGAGCCGCACATAAAAATAAATTAAAATAAATAAAGTAGAAACAAAAACAACAACAACAACAACAACAAAAATGATAAATTATAAACAAATGAAATAAAATTCAAAAGAAAAACAAGGCAACAATAGAGGGAGAGAGAGAGAGACAGAGAAAATGGCAGTAAAACTATATTTAGCAGCAGCAGTAAAAACTAAATAGACGTGCTATAGGATTAACTTAATAAAAGAACAGCAAAAAAACAACAAAAAACAACAAAAATAAATAAAGTATAAGCATACGCTTCACACATTCCCATATAAACATACAATACTTAGAGAAAACCAATAAACAAAATTAACACTTACACCTCTTTGTACCAGTTGTCACCACTTCAAAAGCATTAACAAATTCATTGTCTGCACTATTTCTAATTTACAATCAATCAATTCTTCCGTGATGTACAATAAATTGCTCTCTACACGGTTCTGAAAAGCGCACTCGAAAACGGCGAGCGCATAGCATTGGTGTTGGTATTGTAAGGCCGGTTAAACAATCTTCGATGAAGGCAATCCTGTATCTACCTACGCTGGACCTGTACTGTAAAGGGTTGGCGGGTAGGTGGGTCACTCAAAGATCCTGACGAGTTTAGGGGTTTTTTGAAAGAGTTGACCTATGACTTCTACGACACTATGACTTCTCAATGAAATTCCGGACCACGATTCCGGATGGAAGGGATGGGCAAAAAGGTGGAATGCAACTCATTAAGCACTCCGAACAAATCTTCACCGACGGCTCCAAGTTGAACGGAGCTGTGGGTACCGACAATCCAGAGATAATTAAGGATTTGAAGACCAACATTCGTGATGCCATTGCCGAGATACTACCTCATACATTCGAAAAATTTCTTGAAAATTGATCTGATCGAATAGGCTACTGTGAGGTCATTTCTAGCCAGAACAATTGTACTTCACAATAAAAAAATTAATTTGGTAAAACAAAACCGATTTTGTTTTATTGCATTTTTAAATTTAAACTTTTAAATGGCCCACCCAAAACTTATATTCATGTAAAATGTAACGTAACCATTTGCTTACATTACCATTTGCCTACACTCTCGATCATCTCTCACACTTTTATTCTCCAATAATTCAATATTTTTTCTTGGTTTTCATCGATATTTTTGACGTTATGTGTGCTGCTACGATCACAATGGGGACACAGTAGACTATCTTTCCAGAAATAAAATCAATGAATCGTAGATAACACAGTAAATTCAAGCTTTTTTTGATTTCAGTGTTGGTGGTTTTAAGTAAATCTCTTTTTTTTTTTGCTTTCAAAGGCTATCGATCATCAGTTTGCGTCAATAGTCTAGTAATGATACTGATGTTCCGCTGTTATTTAGTTTGAGAGCAAACGGTCTCATCTAGATTCTTCCAACTGGTTTTGTCCCATGCTATACGAGTTACAATGCAAACGGCCCAGTTTCGAATCCCAGCAGAGGACATGACAAAATAAAAATTGATTATGATTTCGAGTGCTTAATGAAGAGACTTCAACCTCACTACAGACAAATCAAGCTTAAAAAGTCCCCCTGACCTTACAGCTTATCTCTGGCGATGATGACACACATTCGATTAATGATCAGAAGAAGACGTCAATTACAATGCTAAGTAAGCATCACCACCCCCACTTAGCAAGGTCACCGGCGAATAGTCCGTGGCCGTCGTGAGGCCGAAACTGGAGCCTGACCAGAGGAATTCTGGTGCCACGAGAATCGGGAGTCTCAGGGATTCCGATCTCTGCCCAATTGTTGGGTAGGCCTCCTTGTGGGAGTATCGTGGTTGCTGTGGTTTAAACCTAAAGCACAGGCAGAGCGCGTGCTCGGTGTGGTGTTGCATCTCCTCAACCGGCAGGAGTTTAGATAGTCTCCAACTCCTCACCAATGTGTGAGGGTTATGAGTGTCCTAACAACACGCCTTCGAATTGGTACTCACTTGTGATATTCACTTGTGGGGGGGCGTTCATTAGGTGGGGGCGTTGGTGGACGCAATGTATTCACTCGTGCCATTGGAGCACCGTGTGGTATGCCGCACGGCGAAGACTCACGTACACCCAGCTGACACCTGACACCTGACACCTGACAGCACTTAGCAAGGATCTTCTCCACTACATATGATCATCTGGAGGTGAGCTACAGTAGATTACTCATCTATTTAGATTGCAAACCAACTCGTTTACTGAAACTGAAACAAAGTAATGGATGCTTTGTGAAAGAGCGTAATGTTACATGGAAAATTACCGCTCTAGGACTGCAAGAATACAAAAATCCACCTGCAACTTGTTTTTAACGTTCTTTTAACGTAAATGTGTAGGCTCAGATGTATTTAAAGTTAGTTTTGTGTATGTATCCTACTATTTTTTGTTGTTGTCATTTTAACTGTTATTTGTTCTGTAGATTATAGAAATGGGCTGATCGGTATAGGGGGGTAAAAGATAAGATTATTTGTTTACAAATACTGTGTTTCTGTTTCGCTCTATTTGAATGCTTTGTTTTAAGGTTTTAATGAAATTCTAAAAAACTAAACAGTTGCCACTACTTGTACAAGTACAAATATTTTTACGGGCCCCGAAAACTCAATCGTTTTATGGGAACTATTGTGGGTTACTTTTATCTTATCTAAACTGTACTAAACTGTAGCGTTACCAAAGCGCACTGCACTATAGTGTGTTGTTTATTGTTTTCTTCTTTCGATATGTTAAATAGTTTTTCTTTTAAGTAAAGAATTGCTGAAGATTTGGAAGTTTTTATTTATTTTTAATGATTTTTAACACTTCTTTGTTAATTATATTTTTTCTATTTTTATTTAATTTTATTTCTTTATTGCCACAACATATGGAATTTTATTTTTTTAAGTTAATTTTAAATCGTATTTTATTTCCCATTATTTTTTTTTATTATAATTAAACTTTATTGTTAATAAAATTATTATTTTGTTCAAATAATAATTAACAAATTAATTTCAATTTAAATCATTCATTTAAATCAATCAGTAATTTCTAAAATCTTTCTAAATTATTTTTTTGCAAAGAGGGCACTAAATTCAATACTCTTTCAAAACTAATTATTAAGACAAAGACCTCGAAAAGTATCAAAATCATGTCTCAAAACTAACGCAAGATTTGAATTAAATAGAAAATACAGTTTTTAGTCTTTTGATTGCTATTTTTGTATATGCAACACATCGGGTAAAGGGCCTACACGACTGTGCATGCACATACGCACTCGTTTGTCGAAATTGTCCATGACCATTTTGCATAAATGTGGCAACTCCTGCTTTAATATAATGAAAATAACCCCATAGTGGGATATTCTCCGGTCAGTTTAAGTTGACGCTCAATATCTTTGGCAGAATGAGGGCACGTGCAATATCGTCAGGCTCTGCTGGACCAACCTCTACGAAAGGAGAACTAAATGTCTTCTCTCCCTAAGTCGGGTGGCCATATACCGCATAACTGCGATCCTAACGGGTCACTGTCTGATCGAGAGGTATGCCTAGACTTAGCATTCCCTCGAATGATTTTTGCAGGAATTGTGGTTTTGAAGAGGATGAAACTGTCTTTCACCTTATGTGTCAATGCCCGGCTCTTGCTGGTAGAAGGCGGAGGTTCTTGAACTTCAACTTTTTGTCATATTTGACTGAACTCTTCAGGATAACGGTGGCCGCAATTACGAGATTTATTTTGGAGGCTAAATGGTTTCCTATGGAAACTGTTTGATCCCCGGGTTGGTATTTATAGCCTAAGTGGGAATCTTTCCCCTTAGGAGGGTCCACCACCTTTACTAACCTAACCTAACCCCATAGAAAGAAGTCTAATGGTGTTAAATAACACGATCTATATCTACGATTTAAATATGTCTCATGCAGCATGGCATGTGGCACTGTCTTGTTGAAATCACGTATTAGCCGTATCAATATCATTCAATTTCGGCAAAACGAACTTTGTTATCATGACGCGACATCGAGCATCAGTACCAGTCACTGCCTCATTTTCAAAAAAGTATGTATCAATAATGCCTCCAGACCAAAATGCACTCCAAACAGTGTGACACGTTGTGGATGCATTTATTTTTCGACAATTCACATGTGGCTTCTCAGAACTCCAAGTTGAAAATTTGCTTCATGATGTGCTTAGAATGATTTTGCTCGAAATATCAGCATCCCTTTCTTGATATTCAATAATCCATTCAACGAATTCTCTTCGCTGTGCATGATTATTAGGCTTCAGTTGTTGGGTTAATTGAATTTTCTAAGCATGGAAACACAGATCTTTAGTGAGCATACTACCTTGATCAAAAAAATCCTGGAATAACCCCCGTGTGGCAATCCCCCTGGAAGTATTGGAAAAGTGTTTCGGCAACGATTCCCTAAAGAAAACGGTCATTTACCAGTGGCACGAGCGACTCAAAAGTGATCGTGAATCAATCGAAGATGATGAAAGCAGTGGCAGACCACCGACATCGAAAACCGATGAAAACATTGTTAAAGTAAAAGAAATGTTGGTCAATAACCGCAAATTAACGATCAGAGAGATAGTGGCGGACTTGAGCATTGCCTATGGATCCGTCAAAGACATTTTGGTTAATGATTTGGGACTCCGTCGTGTAGCAGCAAAGTTGGGGCAAAAAGACCTCAATTTCATGCAAGAAAGAGACCGTGTTGAGGTTGCAAAAGACATGATTTGCGAGACTGAATGCGATCTCACATTCATCAAAAGGATCATTACTGGAGACGAGACGTGGGTTTATGAGTACGACACGCAATCCAGACATCAGGCAAGTGAATGGCATTCACAAAATGAGCCGAGACCAAAAAAAACAAGTCGTTTTTAGTAAAAAAAGATGGCCATGATCACGGGTAGTGCATCATGAATTTTTGTCAGAAGGCCAGACAGTAAACAAAGAGTAATATTTGGCCTCTATGAGACGTTTGCGTAAAGCAGCTTGCCGAAAGAAACCAGAATTGTGTGCAAAATCCACGCACCATGATAACGCACCGTTGCACAGTGCTACAAATACCATCCAACAGCCACCGAATTCACCTGATTTGGCTCCCTGTGACTTCTTTGTGTTCAATAGAGTTAAAAAACTATTACGGGGAAAGCGTTTCAGCAGCCGAGAGGAAATAATGGAAAAATCGCAGGAAGCACTGATGGACAAACGGAAAACCGACAATAAAAAATGATTCGAGGATTGGATCAAGCGCTGGCATAAGTGTGTTGCAGTCAATGGAGATTACTTTGAAGGGAACAATATTGATTGAGATGAATAAATTCCGGGAACTTTTTGTTCAAGCTGTAGAGAGCTTCTTAAGCTTTGTAATTCTTGTCCATGACGCTGAATTGAGATTCCTGGATTGCCACCGACACTCTCACGCACTGCTTCGATATTGACATTTGAACGGCTTGTTTCTGAACGACCACTGTGTTTGTCGTTTTTCCCTGAATTTTTCAATTAACCTCTTCACAGTTGACAAAGTTAAGACACTATTCCGACCATATTTTGTATGAAATTTTCGAACTGCGGCCGCCATGCTTTCATTACTTTTGAAATATTGATCAATAATGAAGTCACGTTGTTCTATCGTGTAACGCTCCATTTTTATTAACTCTAAACTATCAGCCGTTTCTAACACTACTGCCCAAATGGCGATGAATTTAAATGTTGCGTTAACTTTGGGACACCCTTTACAAGGAGGTGCAAAACGTATTATGACTATAACATATCCCATATATTCCATCCATGGAAGGGCCAATAAGAGTTAATATAGACTAAAAACGTTCCTAGTTCATGGAAAATGTCTGGTTTTACTTTCTATTCTATCTTTTGATGGAAAGGGGTGCCCTTATGCCCTTTTATACGGGCAACAATCAGTCCGCTACTAAGGGCTATGTTCACTAATTCTCTGACAATAAGGAAATGCCTCTCATCATTAAGAGACTGATGACTGAGTATTTCGTTATCAATCCTGAGTACCGGGACATAGTGATATTCCGGGCAATTGTGGCTGGAATTTTTTCAGCGGAGGAGAGCTTTCGTTTACTGATCTCTATAGGCTGTCTGCGTATAGGGTAATGGGCTGACAATGTCTTTGATGAGAGGTGCAGATAAGCTAGAAATCTCTGGCCACGAGAGGACAAGAAGGGGCCTGGGTAGCTGCTTAACTGGCCGATATGCATGGTATTTACGGTGATAAAGGCTCTTACGAGTCAATGTCTAGTGAGGAGACACGCCCTTAGGTTGGGCTATAGGGACTCTGCTATGTAGATGCTGTTTGAAGGCAGATAAGAAGGCCACAGAACATCTTCTTTTGGAATGCCCGGCGTTGGCGAGACTTAGGTTGAGGATATTCGAGATATGCGGTATATAGCTAGTGTTGTGGCGGGCTCTACGGGAAATTCCTGTAGGGTTGATTAGCAAGTTCATGCCGAACGGGTTAGATAACTGATCAGACTGTAGAAGGGAAGCTATGGGTATCACATCTCTCTCCCTAAGTGTGCTGGACATTTTTCCGGCTCTTAACTTAACCTAACCTAACCACACTTATAGTTGGAATTGATTGGCTTTGTTTTTAGCCAAACCACAATCATGCCTTAGTCTATATTAGCTCTCTTTAGACTTAGAAGACCTTAAACTGAATCATAAAAATATTTAACCGCGTATTTACCGCAATGATGTATTAGACAAAACAACTAAATCGCTTTTTCAATATACGTGGCATTGAAAGGTAGGTAGGGTTTTCCCCAGAATTCAAAAGCCCAGAGCTCAAAGCTACAAATGAATTCATTTAATATGACCAATAAAACTGTTTGATTTTCTCATACTTAGCAGTAAAATTCTAGGACGGATGGTAAAGGAAACCTTCATTGTTCACTTAAGCCTGCTAATTTCTTTGAAGGGCGTTTTTCATAAAACGTTGTTATTTATTCAGGATAATTTATGTGTTTGACGTCTGTTTCTCTAATTAGTTTTCATCATATTTTGCATCGATTGCAAAACGTTTTCAATCAACTTCTATGAGCACAAGTGAGGCGAAAGTGAAGTAACGTACTGCCAATTGTAATCGAAGTGCTGACAGACAAAATATTGAAGACGTCAAGGGCTTCTATTTTAATGAATTTTTTTTTTTTTTTGGTAACTAGAAGGCAATTAATTACGTGATCCAATATCAGGCAAACAATTAATTATTTGTGTGTGTGTGTGTGTGTTTTCATTCATTTTCATTTTCATTTTTATTATTTATTGTCATGGTTATGTTGTCGTATGTACGTACGTACGTACGTATTTATGTAACGTAATGTTAACGTTGTTGTTAGAAATAGAAAAAATAAAAAAATCATTGATTTAATTAATTAATTTGTTGCCATTATTGTTGTTGTTGTTTAAGTATTTTATTTACTACTAATTCATTAATTTTTCTCTACCCTCTTTACCTTTTGCCTCTTGTATTGGTCGGTGCCTCTCATAACAAGTCACTTGAGTTGTTTACATACATACTTGTTTGTTATAAGAAATAGAAACGATTTTCTTTGAGTCTTTTAACTCTTCTATAATAGTATGTAATCCCCCCGCCCTCTTACCTCTCTTTACTTTTAATCTATATTTTTCATTTTATTTGTCAATTCAAAAGAACAACAATAATAACAACAACAACAACAACAACAACAACAGCTACAAAACAGCAATACAATTTATGAATTTCATAAATTATTAATCTTTGTATTGCATGTTGGTAAAGAAGAAGAAACAAAAACATTTTTTTAAATCCACAAACAAAAAATAACAAGAAAATAAATATTAATTTTATTGATATTTACTTTTATTCAAACTTAAAACAACAACACAACCACAACAACACTAATAATAACAACAAAAAATCAACAGCCATTGCACCAGCGTAAAACTGAGTTCAAGCAAAAAAGAAAAAAAAACCAAATTCAAACAATTCCTACAGTAGTGTTCAAAAAAAGCGGAAATTATTTAAAAAAATAAACATACATATGTATGGTATATGGTGTTTTTTATAGAGGTATAGAACTTTAAGTTGCAATAAAACAACGATGGATTATTCGATTGACATGAATTTTATTTATCCGAAAGGTAATCTTGTGGCATTACATTTTAAATATGATTTCTGGCATATGACCGCCACGGCTGGCGCGGATGTAGTCCAATCTATACCGATGGCTCGAAGATAGTGGGTGGGCACAAATCAAATTTTTAATGTGATGAACTTGGTCTCTCGGTCTTTTCTGGACTGTCCGATTATTGTACAGTCTTCCACGCCTAGGTTTATGATAACGATAGGGCAACTGGGTGGATTCGAGAATTACACCTCGACCATTCCTATATTAATATCTAGGTAGACAATCTAGCATCGATTGAAGTTCTCAATAGAGTTAAGTCGTACCGTCTTCTTAGCCGTATTTGCTCACAGGCTAACTTGAGTGACACTATGTCTTACTGATATGGGTCCGGAACAGGGTTGGTAACCCACTGGGTTTTATATTTAAAAAAAACAGGTGGGTTTCTTATTTAAAGGCTTTTCTTGTTTATTTACAACATAAACAATTAAAAATTTACGTATTGGGAGAACATACTAAATCGGTTCCTTTTTTTGGCTCAAAAATGATAATGAATTAGCAATTTTATCAAAATAAAAAATTATCAAATCACTGACTTACATCTTTTCCCCATCTATGAGCTAATGTCCGAATCCCGTCTCAGAAAAACTGCTCTTTTTTGAGGCGATCCGCTTTGAAGCCGATTTTATATTTCTTTAAAAGAAGTTATTCGGTGACATGCTAATAGATAATGCATCCATTGAAACAGCAAATAGTCAAAAGAACGTCTGGACGTCCAATTTTCGATGACTTTTTCCAACATTTGTGGCCGTATATAGGCAATAACACGGCGAATATTGCCTTCCAAATGGTCAAGCGTTTGTGGCTTTACCGCATAGACCAATGACTTTACGTAGCCCCACAGAAAGTAGTCTAGCGGTGTTAAGTCACAAGATCTTGGAGGCCAATTCACAGGTCCAAAACGTGAAATTAGGCGGTCACCAAACGTGTCTTTCAATAAATCTATTGTGGCACGAGCTGTGTGACATGTTGCGCCGTCTTGTTGAAACCACATCTGGACATCATGGTTATTCAATTCAGGAATGAAAAAGTTAGTAATCATGGCTCTATACCGATCACCATTAATTGTAACGTTCGTTTTTGAAAAAGTACGGACCAATGCTTCCACCAGCCCATAAAGCGCACCAAACAGTCAGTTTTTCTGGATGTAACGGTGTTTCCGCATACACTTGAGGATTACCTGCACTCCAAATGCGGCAGTTTTGTTTGTTGACGTAGGCATGCAACCAGAAGTGCGCCATTCGACGAATCTACGCCGGGTGTGAGTCTATTCATGATGAATTGCCAAGCCAAACTGAGAGTAAATCACATTAACAGCTGTTAAATCGGTCGCCATCTTGAAAAGTAATGTCAACTTAAAGTTCTGTACCTCATTGTAATTGATGTTCTCTGAAATGCGCCAACCGAAAGGTGAACCCAGTACCAAAGTTTTTATGTATATGCGGTTTTTGTAGGTCCTTCGGTTCACGAGTTATTGACGTTAGAGTGAACCACTTTGTAATGCATAAGTTTTACTTGAAAGCAAAATTTGTTGCAGCACTTAAACTTTGTGGGAGTTACATATATAAAAAGCATATGTGTAAAGCTTTCTTTTTATGTGTGGCTTCACTATTATTTAACTAGGCGGTACCACGCCCATACAAAATATATATTTATATGTCTATATCTTAAAAACGGTAATAGTAAGAGTCTATAAATTTGACCCAAATAACTTTGTGCTTAATACAAATCATCAGTGAAAAATTGAGCCGAATTCGATAAGTGGGAGTAGCACCTCCCATACAAAGTAATTATTGATTTTTGTTTATCTTTGGAACGGTAATAGTGGAAGATTCTGAATTCGGTCTAAATAACTTAGTAGTTAATAAACATTATCAATCGAAATATTGACGAAATTAAATAAGTGCATGGGACACAGTGTTGGCAAAAACCCGGGTTATGTTAAAAAAGCCCAACCCACTGGGTTTTTTGGTGACTTTTCTTGGGTCTTATAACTACTTCCGAATTCCGTTCAACTCGCCAATATTTTTTATTTATTAATACAATTACGTTGTCTTAGTATTTATAATGCAATTTTGCACTCTTGGTCGGATCAAGGCGACATGCTGCATTATGAGCTGCTAAAACTCGATGATCTGAGCAGACTGTAATTATTTCATTTAAACCATGCATTATGAGAAAAACAGCCGGAATATTAAGACAGACATGTTTAAGTTATTCTTTTGCATGAAAACGCTCGGCCTTATCTCGCAAATGCCGCACCCGCAGTAATTTCAGAACATTGCTCCTTCTGACTATTGGCTGTTTCGACAAATACAATGTCTTTTAGCATGTCACCAAATCACCGCAATGGTGGGCGGTGCCACGCCCATACAAAATTTTTGTTTATATGTCTATGTCTTAAAACCGGTAATAGTAAGAGTTTCTAACTTTGGCTCAAATAACTTTGTGGTCAATATAAATCATCAGTCTAAAAGTTAGCAGAATTGGATAAGTGGGAGTGGCACTTCCCATACAAAATAAATATTGATTTTTGTATATCTTTAGGACGGTAATAGTGGAAGGTTCTGAATTTGGTCTAAATAATTTCGTATTCAATACACATCATTAGTTGAAATATGGGCGGAATTAAATAAGTAGGTATCCATGTTTTTATTTTCACATTGTATTGCTTCGGAAACAATACAATAAAAAATACCAACTTTTTAAATAATACTACTTTGTAAATACGCCTTTAAAGGAGGGATTTTAAATAAATCCCTTATATCCGGATACTTCAATAAGCCTCTGAATAAAAAAAATTTTTTTAACAGAAATCTCAGTTTTTTTTATAAACCTCTATGCTTTTACGTAATATAATCATAATTTGGCCCCTTCGGAATAGAATTTGCTACGTTAATAGAATTTGCTACGTTACCGTCATTAATAAGCACCTTTGTTCCCTCTGTACGCGGTAGAGAAGCTCTAAAATAAACTTAGAAAAACCGGCCCATACAGGAGAGTTGTATTGCATTTTAGGTGAGATATAGGTCTTTTAGATATTAAAGAGATCAAATGGAGTGAAGTATTTCTAACACCACCTTAATAAAGCGACGTTCTTTCGACATTCGAAGTATGTGGTCGTTCCAAAGAACATCACAATGGATTCTTATAACCATAACATCAAGAGCATCTGACTCTTCAAAATCTACATTACCCATGGTTACTGATGGCAACGCTCCCCTATCTCTATGGGAGATATCACCAAAATCTGAATTAGTATACACGCATACATAATTCGCTCAACATCCCAGCTGGTCCATCTATAAGTAGCATTGGGTGCGCTGCACTCGATTCTATTTTGAGGCTCGTAGAACGAGGCCTACAGCTTACTGCCGGCTTCAAACGGTAGATTAATTATTTGGAGAAGTTCTTCATAACGCTATACTCACAACCAGTCGCTAACTCATATTATTGGAAAGTCTTAAGATGGTTTGGACTGGAATTGAACCCATGAACTCGTGGTTGGTAGGCGGGTATCTTACCTATCACATCATAGCGTTGCATGTTGCCATTATGTATGAAATATAAAATTTGGATAAATACTCCACTATAGTTCACCTTCACTTGACTGTGTAGTGGTCAAGATTAGGTAATTCAGGCCGAAAGAAATTGATAATCATCGACGTACTTATACCGATCGCTGTCCGTGCTGATACACCGACTGACGTCATTCTGATAGAAATATGAGCGGTAACGCAATCAGCCCAAAATTCCCACCAACAGAGACATTTTCAAGAAATATTGGATGATTTGGGATCTCATGTGGCTTGTGGTTGTACCCATTTATCTGGAAATGGGCAACACCTCTGAAGATGATTTATGATAGAAATTAGTGTCAGTTTTCAACTGTTCCAGGGTCCATGGTTGTCTATGGTTGTTTATATTCAAGTCCTTTGTCAAATGAATTTCACAGGTTCTATACACGACGCGGCATTGTGGTATGGTAGGTAAGACACCCGCCTACCAACCAGAAGGTTCTCGGTTCAATATGAGGCCAGAGCATCTAAAAAAGAAACCTTTTTTCAATAACAGCGGTATCACCCCGTAACATTAGCTAGTAACTGGTTATGAGTACTATTACTATTGAAAACTTCTCTAATGAAATTGCCGTTCGGAGCCGGCGTTAAACTGTACGTCCATTTCAATGAGTATCAAAATAGAATCGAATGCAGCTTATTACTGAGAGAAGTCCTCGTGTTCCTTCATGAAATGTTATGGGAATTAAAAATAAAAAACACGACGCGAAATTCGCCAAATCTGCGAAAGGCTGAGTTCTTGTGAGCGACATGAAATCGGCTGCACACTCTCACGAAGAGCGGAGATGTTTTCATTTCGTTCTTGTATGTTCTTCATTGCAAACTGGACCAGCGATATCTAGTAGATATTGATGGTAATATGGTTTCAAAGAACTGTTTAGGCCTAACACCTGGTTATTTGATTTAGACATTGATAAATGGTTTGCATATCCACTACCTTATTAAATGTGAAGGTGTTTGCATTTCTTTATTAATTAAGAGGATTGCTGGCTGTAACTTGCCTAGATTCTCTGTGTTAATCATTGATCAACTGTTTTTCATGTCTCACATTTCAATTAATATGGGAGTTAAACGTGCCTTAAGGCTGATAGGCAAATGTAGTTCGTATATAACGATACAGCTTTAGCTGTTCGGATTGGGTTTTTAACTTCCCTTGTAAAATACTATTTCTAACCAGTAATCACAGGCATTTGGGATAAAATTTGGCATTTCAATGATAGGTGATAATTGTTTGCAATATCGGTAAAATTTGCTGTGACCCCATTTGCCATTTGCGTGATTAAAGAGAAGATTGTCTGTATGTTGGCTATAAATTATATTGCTTTACGTATAACTAATGACGACTAATGGCTTATAGTCTAATCGCTCTACACAATTATCACAAAACCTAACCCAACCTTAGATTAACAATTAAAAAGTTGTGCTTCTAGAGCATAACTTAGCAAATAGGCCTTCAATTCAAATAAGTCTTTAAGTCTGTGCATATCATGCCTTATGTCTTAATAGGCCACCACGTTATTCGCTGTCCACCGCCTGTTCTTTCCACAGCATCTGTGATTATTAAACTCAATCACATAGAAATTAAGAATTGAAATCAAAATTTTATTAACCGATTAAAATTGAAACTGAAAAAACGTTTATGACGTAATTGACGTATAATTAAGAGGTTAATCACTGCTTTTATAAACTTGTGTTGTTGTTATTGTTTCTGTGCTCAAATGATTTCACATGAAGTGGTGGTTTCAAGTCACAATGTGTTTGAATTTAAGCTGATGGAGCCGGGAAGAGTTAAGGGAAAAGAAAACAACTTATAGCGAGTGAGTATAGAAAAGTGCCAACGAACGACAACGCATCGTTACGTTGGATTGCGTACAAAAATGTTGTCGAAGTTGTTGTAGTGATTGGTGGTGTGGTGACTGTTTAGATCAATTTGTTTGTTTGTTTGCCTGTCTATCTGTTAGACAATGTGCGAATCTAAGCAAGTGAACAAGTATTTTAAAGAGCGTGTGGGCTCAAATATGGCCACATGCAATACCAGACATTGATTTCTTGAAAAATCTCTAAAAAAAAAGTGTGTGAAATAGTCGTAAAAAAATATGTAAATGGTTACACTTTTAATTTACGAATTTATTGTTAATATACGGGGTCATAAGTGGACGCCCGTATATGAGGTAAAGGCATGATTGTTACAAGCACATACACACATATTATATACATACGAGCATATGCAAATCGATTTGCAAAACTTAAAATTTTTTTTTTGTGTTTTGTTTTTTTAATTTACAACTACAAATTCATTTTTCTACTAAAACTTATTTTTAAAGAATTACTCGTGCACTCGTGTGCACTCCATAAGTATTGCTACTGTCTTAAGTTACGTGGCCATGAATTTATTTGTTGACTGTGTGGGAGGTACTTTAAACCAAGGTGTGAAATTCTTTATTTATTTATTATAATACGATGACAAGTATAAAAATAGCATAGCAAAAAAGCAATACCATAGCAGCATAATTTATTTTTTTAAATTTATTTGAATTACAATTCACATTTTATAGACTTATTAAGATCATTTTCTAGTATGCTGCCAACCAGCTGCAGATACCATACTTTAGAACATATTTTGCAAGTCTGTCACACTCATACTTAGGCCTAACCCTACACACAAGTCCGTTTAATATGATGAATGATGGCAAGTGTATACTGTTTCAGAAATAACTATCTTGATCAAAAAGTTGTCGGTATAACCCCCGTGTGGCGGTACCATTGTTCCGATTTGTGTTTTTATTTTGTTAAGTTGATATGTCTATTGTTAATATACCCGCTCCAAAATCTATTTTGCCAAAAGTACACACATCTCTAAGTGTGTTCGCGAAAGAAATAGTTCTTAGGTTATTATGAACACCACAGGCAAGAGCTCAAGAAAAAGAAATGTAAAAAAATATATTCTACCTAAAATATCGAGAGGTTCGAAAGCTTTCGATGTATTGCTTACTCAGTCATATAAAAAGCACATCGATGCGTACAGCAGTCAGTTCAAGTGAAGTAAATTCAGCGAGTAAAGTTGTGTTCGATCCTAAGTTGTAGCAACGGTAGGGTTGGAAGATCTTTAGGTAGAAAGATCTATGTAATAGTTGTTATTGTTTTACATAAAAGGTTTAAACCAGATTTCGGCAAAGAGCTGCTCTTTTCTTCTCTTTTCACATCTACGTAGTCACACGCATAAGCAAACATAAGGAACAAATAAGCTGTTACGTTTTAACCTTTTTTAAAACATTTGAGTTCGTTTAAATTGCGTCAAAATAAAATTAAACCACTTTGTTGTTGTTAGAGATTCTTTATTTATTTCACTATAACTTATACTGTTTGTCTTAATACAACACTTAATATTCGTTTATGCAACACTTTTATTTCCGCTTTAACACTAACTAACTAACTAACTTTCGTGTAGGTAAAGCAGTCCTTTATATACCTAATTGCTTACAGTTTGGAAGGTTCAGGAAATGTCGACCATCTTTTTTTTCTATATCCGTTAATTCAAATGTAACGTAAAGATGGTTAATGTGACAGTGCTGCCAAATTGATACGGTGATACAAAATATACCAAAATCCCACAATGCAGTGAAAACAAGTGGAAAAACCCAGTACATAGTGGCCTGATGGAGAGACTCTCAATTACTACCACAATTAATTATTAATTTGTCGAACGCTAGTGTAACAATTATTAATTTGTCGAACCGTAGTGTAAACAGAGAATGATGAAGAGTATTTGCTGTTGCTTGTAAAATGGTTACAAGCAGTGATACACAAAACTGTGTTAATAAAGGATATTAAAACCAAACAGAAATTTACACAACCCACGAACTCAACAACAATCTACGAACTCATTCAATAAGCGTTTTTATAAGGTAAAAACGGAGCGTGATTATTTTCATCAAGTTCGGAGAAGCCAAACTAGGCAAGGCACTACGACCTAAAACATCTTTTGTGACAAACACTCCGGCGAAGAAGCAATGATTGGTAATCAGTCGAAAGAAAGCCCATTTAAGCCTCCATCGAGTCAATATCCATTGCCGAATGACTGTCCGCTCAGTCTGCAACAGTCTACAAAAAAATACTCTTTAATTGCCGCGCGAACACCACAATATGCCTAATGAGTAGACGACGAACCTATGCAGGCTCAATAAAGGCCTCCTTAAATGAACGTCTACTAGTATCTGCCAAAGCAGCACATTCACAGAGAATATGTTACCTTGTACCCTCCTCCTAGTCATTATGTCTCAGATACCGCACTGAGATTGAAGACGTGATATTTAAAATATTCGTTAGCGACTTTCTTTTTACCAACACTGTTTTTAGCAGCGCAACTGTTTTCCTGTAACATGTTGCTGTCAAACATGTTCAGTACAAACGAACACCGCCTGCAGATTATTGAGTTTTATTTTAAAAATTCATGTTCAAAATTCATGCTCTTTTATCGGAAAATAATGCTTAGCGACGAAGGTTATTTCCGGTGAACAACAAAAATTGCCGTCTTTGGTGTGAAGACCACTGAGCACTGTTTGGATTATGGGCCGTACTTTTTCAAAACCGGAACGGAACGAAACGGCAGGAACGTTTTTGTGAATAGCGAGCGCTACCGTATGATGATTACAATTTTTTTTGCCTAAAATGCAAGAGCTGGTCTTGGTTGATATGAGGCTTCAACAACAGTTTATTTCACGTTTTTGGGGCCGATCAATTGGCCGCCTACATCGTGTGATTTAACGTCTTCAGACTATGCTTTGTCCTGTCGATATGGAAAAGCCCTATCCCACTGAAAGCCAATATTGAAGAATTTATTCGTGAGATACCGATCGATATGTTGGCGAGAGTATGCTAAAATTGGGCCCAGCGTATGAACCATTTAGGTGTAGCCACGGTCAAGATCATTTATAAACTTTGATCGTTCTATCGACGTGTGTTTGTTTTTTAAATCAAAACTGAAAGCTCTTAAAAAATCACCCTATTATAAGTTTTCTCATAATAATCTTGTTCATGTGGCACAACTTCCTATTATAGATAAAGGGTCTTATCAGCTACTTCTCCTACTTCACATTCGGGCACTGCGATCAAAATAACGAGTGAAATACATGTTCCCACTTATTGATCTTTCCCCCCTACTTCGGCCAGTTAATTCCACAGTACTGTTCTGGTCCCACAAGTCTAGTAGTTGAGCTGAATCTTGCTAGTTCGCCAGCGATCTCATAGCCCACAACAAGAGTGTGCCTAGGAACCAAAAAAAGTGTCATACTGTTCCCTAAAGCCAGGGTATAGACCTTTGTATAGTACCAATTTCGAGTCTATATATACAGAAGAAGGAGCCCATAGTGCCGCTTGGCTATCCCCTGATTATTATTATTATTCTTCTTCTTCTTAATTCCTTCGGCTCCCAATGGAGCAAATGGCCGGAGGGTTTCAATTGTAGGTCTTTTGGTTTCTAAGCATCCTTTTTGCACCTCCAAATCAGATGTACATGCTGCCTGACACAAGCCTGAGGCAGGTGGATTAACTGCTACGTTGCAGCGATCACTTGAAGAATCCATAATTATATGATTTAAATAGAATTTAAATGTTTGGAACTAACGGATAACAGTCGAGATGTGGTTAGACACATGATAATTAGGTCGTTCCTCTGGAGTCAGCCGCTCGATATGAGTACAGACGCTAAAAGCTCCACGTAGATTACGCTGGTACTGTTGATTCTTAAAATTGGAATTTCTCCCGTACCATATCTCTAAAGAATGCCCCCGTGGCTTGGCACTCTTTGCTCAAATTTACCATTAGGCCAAATATGTCAGGATTGCCCAATTTAGTTACCCTCTCTCGTTGGCTCCGACCTAACTTTCATGAGGGTTGGTTACCCCATCTTTGTTTGGGTTACAGGGCTTGTCAGATTATACCGCATGAAGGTAAGGGTGGGAATTTAATGAAACTGCTCTTTTGTTGCTGCATACGGTGAAGTGGAAATTATATTCCCTTACAACCCGCTCCTGATTATACGCTTTATATTAATAGAGATGGAAATTGCCCGGGTCTCCGCCTGAAAAACACTTGTCCACACATAGCTGTAACATCCAAAACTGTGATGTTGGACCCAAAAATTCGTGATTTCCATTTTAGATACATCCGTATACCATAGTAAATAGTTAGGGTGGACTTAAGCGATCCCATGGTCCTACTAACCATGATCATGTGAAAGAACATTAAAATTGGGTCCAAAGTCTAAGCTCCCAGTGCATACGTCACTTCTATCCAACAGTAACTTTTTAGGTTACCTTCCCTTGTACACTGCTTTACCATAATCAATGCAGAGTGAAACTTTAACTTCTATTTTTCGATTTTGGCTTTATAGGCGTTTTGTTGTTAGGAATGAACACCGCTGAGGCGTTAGTATATGCTCTTACACCGGTTTTTGCATTTTTTTTTTGCAATATATTTGTCTGATGTCAACGTTCATTGGCATTTTATCGGCATTTACTGGGCATTTTCTTCTTCAAGGATACTTTGTTTTTGTTCATCGTCACTCCTCTAGGAAACATATGGGCTTTCCACAAAGCATCCGATGCTTTGTTCCAGTTTCCTTAATCAATTTGATCTTTTTTGATCGCCTCCATATAATTGTTGGTGGTGGTGCAGATCCTTGCTAAGTGGTGGTGGTGGTGGTAATTCTTACTTAGCACTGTAATTTTTTTTCAGTAGGTGGCGTTTTTTCCCGATCATTCTCGTCTGATGTTGGTCATCATCGCCAGAGGTAAGCTGGAAGGTCAGAGGGGGCTTCTTTAGATAGAACGAAGTTGAAGTCTACTTATTAAACACTCGAAACCGTAATTAAATTAAATTTTTTTCGTCATATCCTGTGCCGAGATTCGAACCTAGGCCGCTGCTTGTCCTGTATGCCTGCGCTCTAACACTACACCTGATATTAGTGTTGGTAATGATGATGATAATGAAATGCATGCGAAAACAATGTGAATAGAATTTAACTGAATTGAAACTGAATAGTATTTGTAAGTGTTTTACGTCACTCAGCAAAATCTTCAAAAGTAAAACAAACGAACAATTCAAAACAATTCTTAGTATTGATATGGAATTCGAAATTACAACAAGAAATATTCATAAAAAAACTAAAAAAAAGGAAAAACAAAGAAATATCGAAAATATAATACAAATCTACACACACACATACACACATACATATTTATACACACTTACTCAAAGACTCATACTATGCTATACTTACACACCCACTTACCCTACTCGTAAATCGAAATCGATGTAGAAAAAGAAAAACAATAGAAATACAATTTATATGCATTTATGCATAAGCAATAGTGTTGAAATAAATAGCACTGTTTAGGAAAAACAAATTTCACACAGCGGCAATAGTGCTCTATTTTAATCCCAACTATTTAATGCTGTGAAATTTTATTTTTATTTTGTCTAAAATTGTCATACATTTTAGTTGTTTATATTTGCAGTCACACACACATACAGACTCAGATTCAATGCGCCTTGGTCATGAGAGCCATAAATTATTTAATAAACTGAACACTTTTTGGCAAAAACATTATTAACATACAACGAAACAACCATGTGTAATAGTAATGGTGGTAGCAAAAGAGAAAAAACGGCAGTTGCAATAATGGCAGCAAACGAAACAAATTCAATTCCAATTTAAGAAAAATCTCCATTTGCAATATTAAATCTTTGAATTGAAAATTGCATTTGACGAACCGCAAAAATAAAATATTTACGCAATTACCAACACTAAGACAACAATTAACAAATACATGCATAAGTAGATGCAGTTAAAATGTAATAATGCCAAATACACTGCTATAAAAAAGTATTCGTATGTTTTTCAGTTTTATAAACAAAAAGATCTCCAGAAACAGCTTTGCTGTAATTTAAACCTACACTGTTTGGGTGTAGTTTCTTATCTGTGTTTAGGAATTAGGCAGCATAGTTTGTAAATTCAGACTGAGTCTAAAATAAGCTCTCTTTTCGATTAAGGTTTACATTACAACCACCATATATGGTATAACACCCAAACATTCCTCACAATTTATAGAGCAGGAGACAAAGTCCCTGAGGCTTCTAGTGCCTAGTACTTGGAGAGGCTTTCTCTATTGTTTCGGATTATTATTTTTATGCACCTGATCAGGACACTGCGACCCAAGGGATCTATTGTGCCCCTTCCAGTCTATAGTTTGTTCTGCAGATCTGAAACCATAATCCTGAATATGTCACCCAGTGAGACCCTATGTCCATCTAAACACATCCACTTAAACTTATCAAGAGCCACACATTCATGCAATATGTGTTTCGCTCCTCTTCAGATGCGCTCTTAGTCTACTGTGACTCATAAGACACTCCGTAAGGAGTTTCAAATTCGGCCTGCCATACTTGAGAACCTTAGAGTGATGCCCAAATTGAAAACTGATCGCCGTCTTAGAGTGACGAAATCTCCTTTGAGCATTCCAGTGCTCTAAGCATCTGGAAATTTCCCAATCCTTGACTAGATTGAGGATGGTAGTGAGTTGTGCTGCACAGCAAAGTTTCGGACCGATGCAGGGTGTCATGGAACCCTTTCTGACCAATGCGTACGCTATTTCATTACCATCTATGCCACAGTGTCCAGGTACCAAAAACAACTGGACCTTATTTCCAAGCGAAAGCTTTTGCAACGCATCATAGCAATATTTGAACAGTCTAGATGTCATTCGATTCGAGTCAAGTGCCTTTAAGGTAGCTTGGCTGTCAAAGAATATATGAATGGTCTTACCCCACTGTCCAGGTTGATCTCCGCACTATAGGCACTTAGTTGGATTGACAAGTTTCGGTTGAGTCCATAGACATCAGCACCGATACAGTCATTCACTTTGAAGCCATCGATATACCAGCTTAGATCAAACTCACTCCGAACTAAGGTCCCATTAAAACAACATTCCCGTTCCAGAAATTCAACTCTCTCTCCTGCCAAAGCATAAATCCAAAGACACCGAAGATGGGTGATCGGATACCCTGCGTAGAATGGAGAGACCACCCGACACATTTCGTGATCCTTTGGAGAAAAACTTTGCCGCCCAAGATACCGCCACCCTTATCACACCGTTTCGGATACTGGACCAATTTTTCATAGCGTAAGTACTCATAAGCAGTCGCTAGCAATGTTATGAGGCGATAGCGCTTTTGATAATAATCAAATGATATAGCCTGAGATTGAACCGAGGACCTCTTGGTTGGTAGGCAGTGTCATATGTAGCATAACACAGCGGCACACATCACTCCGTATACTTCGATTAAACCTAAGGTGGGGGCATCATTAAGGGACCAACAGAGCCATCGGTGGCAAAAAAATTCATTTATAGAACGATTTTTCCTTAATTTGGTTCGATGGTAATAAATGTTTACAAAAATCTTATTTTTCAAATAAGAATCAGTTCATTTGCTCTCTGGGAAACTAGACTGCACTCTTGTTCTCTTGTTTGTTTTGGTTTTTGAACAATTTTTTTCTGACGTATTGGCAGAAAAAAGCTTTTGAAGTCTGAATTAAGACTTAATTATGTTGCTGCAGTACATTAGATTTACTATTGGGACAATCTATTACGGTCGCTATTATGAACTGCAGGTATTTTTATCGGGCATCATATATTCGATTTGTTTCTTTCATATTTTCCTTGCTTTTGCTCCTTTCTTTTCTTCTTTTATTTCCAAGAGCTTCCATCTTATTTCTCTTAATTTCTGTATTCATCTCTCTTCCTTTTTGAAGGGCTTACGCAGTGGTCCTGTTTCTGGTCTCTGGGGGGTTGCGTCAGCAAAGCCTTCTCTACCTAATCTACCTATAAAAGGCGATTCATCGTAGACAAACTTGGTTGTACTATTGGTAACCGATTAAAAAAAAAGTACTTTTGAAACTAAGTCCAAGACTTAATTTCATTTGCTCTCCAGAGCATTAGGTTATACCTATGGTGACCTAACACATTTTGTTTCAAAACGGGGATAAGCTATAACGGGAATAACTAGAAGTAAAATAGACCTACTGCGTACCGCGTTGTTGAGTCGCATTCCAACCAACTTTGAACTTGTATAAGGAAAAGGGTGCCATTCCCCACATTTTTTTGTGGGCATTAATAGGTTTCATATGTCAGGGGACTTCTCTCAGTCAGTGACCTGCATCCGATTCTATTTTTAGTCTTATTGAAAGGGACCTACAGTTTAACGCCGGCTTCGAACGGCAAATAAATTAGAGAAGTTTTCAATAGTAAGTAATACTCATCACCAATTACTAGCTAATGTTATGAGGTGATACAGCTGTTGAAAAACATTTTTCTTTTTTCAGATGGTCTGGTCTGGTATTGAGCCATACCACAGCGGCACACGGTATGTTGAATTATTGCGGACTAAAACGGCCTACCACTTCATCGCTAAGCCCTACGGGGCTGCATTCGTAATATTATGTCGTAGGGTACGAGACTCTAAGTCAGTCGCTAAAACAGTCACAGGCAAACTTCTATCAGTCTCCTTAGTTGCTCCTCCATTCTCAACTTGCAGATTATCATCTTGACATAGCTTTTAAACATAGGAAAGTTGTTTGCCCGTATTTGTGAAGGTGGATTCCATATCTGTCATGATCGCTTCAAAATTTAGTGAGATAATCATTTGCTTCACTTTTTCGACTTTTCTCCCAATGTCTTTGCCTTATTACTATTGACAGCATTTTGTCACTGGGTTACTGGGCTGGTAATTACTGGGATATTTTATATAATTTCCTCGCTTCTTCAGTTAATATGATAAATAAAATAGTAGCCGCTATAACCTTAGCGGCATTTTCAGACACTGTTTGGTAAGAGCAGCATACTCTTAAAGCCTTTAGCTTATATATTGATGCTTAATTTCGTTTTGCCTGCACTATCTCGAAGTTTCTGGATCACACATCAGGGTTAATGTGACTACCCTACAAATCACTCTTCTTTTACTCTGTTTAAGATCTTTTATATTAGGCATGATGCCAAATAACTCGAGCAAGAACCGTAATGATTTTCGATGTCTTAGCCGTTTTGTATTTAACATGACATTTGAAATTAAGTCTGTCATCAATCACGACTCCAGCTTGTATTAGCGATCTTTCTAATATAACTTCCTATTTCACCTTAAGATTCTTTACATTTTCATGTGTTTGTTCCGATATTTACCGATTAGGACAGCCTCTGTTTACTGTTCTGACAGCTTAAATCCAAATGTTTCTAGTCTGTTTCCTGTTTTAGATATAACTTCGTTTGCATGCAGTTATACGCACTTAATGTTGTGTGCCGTTATAACCCCTGCAATATGATTCACAGGCCCTACAACTATCACCCCTCACATGCTATAATGCCAACTGTAATGACTCCTTTAGTTAAAATTACGGCAGCATTGGCAAACTTGGCAAATTATATTACGAAAAACGCTGTTACCAAACGTGATCCTACTTTTCTTAAGCACTGTACTTGTTAAGTTTTACAAATATTTGTGTAACAAAACCGAAAGTTTTTCGATTATTGTCATCATTTATAGAAGTTTATAGGATGTGTATGTGTTGTAATAACAAACCAATGAATGACGTCAATAGAGGTCAAAGGCAATAAAAATCCCATTGCAACATGAGTTGACAACTCGTTGGTTACTGGTACGCTCTGCATAGACAAAGAGAATGTAAATTCGTAGTTACTATAGCTGCTGAAGTGCGGTGGAAGCCGTGTAAAACTTCATAAAAGTATTTAACAAAAACAAAGAGAAAGAGAGTAAATATTGTATAGAAAACAAAAACATAAACGCCATGGTATGGCATGGCGTTAAATGACAGACCTAAACCTTAAAATATCGACACTTAACACCTCGTAAGTATTCATTTACATTCACGTGTACTCTGCTGCGCCTGTTTAACCATTAGTTGTAGTAGCAGCTGCTGCTAAAGGCAATAACAGCAGCAGCAGCAGCAGCAGCAGCAACAAATACAATCGTAATAACGTTAGAAATTCGTGGTAATAACGACTAATTTAAAAAGCAATGATGTCGAGTATCGGTCGTCGGTCGTCAGTCGTGGGTCGGTAATGATGGTGATAATGGCAATGATGACAATGATGATGATGATGTTGTTGTTGTTGATGGTCAATATAAAAACCATTCATCGTCGCCTATAATAACTGTTGTTAAAGCATTCACATTCACACACACACACACATACACATACACAGAAAAATACAACAGCTGTGCTGTTTCTACTCATCCTTTTACATAAACAATTTCTGTTGTAGAAAGAGAGAAAGGGGAGAGTTAGATTTCTTTTATTGTTGCCATTGAATGCTTGCATTTTTTAGTGATGGTTTGATGTGCGTACATTCTGTTTGTTGTTGTTTTTGTTTTTGCTATTACTGTTAAAGGCTATGGTTGGGTTGTTGTAGGTACAACTCTCACAGTAGCAGTGTAGTTTCAAGGTTATAATGTTGTAATGAAAAGAATGTGTTTTTTTCCTTTTTCATTGCAAATGAATTACAACGCAATAGACAGCGAGAATATAAAAAGAAAATTTCTTTTTATTCTCTGTTACAACAGCGACAAAAACGATAAATAAAACAACAACGCAAATTGCTTGTGAATGTAAAACCAAACAAAAATAGACGACGACGAAGAAATGAAATGGAAATAAAAACAGTAAAGTTTCAGAGCTTCTGACCCATTAAAAATCTAACTTTTTTTCAAGTCATTGTTGTTGCTGTCATTGAAAAACAACATACTTATCAAACAGCAGTAGTAGAGTGGCAATGGCAGTGGCAACAGCATCAGCACCAACTGCTTAACTTAGCTATAGAGAAAGAATTTTTTTTTTTAACCTGCTTTAAGCGAAATTCCAATTTCTGTTGGTGAGTAAGTGTTTTTGTCATATTTTTCGTTTCTTTTTTTATTTCATTTTAGAAGTACATAGAACGTTAAAAATAAACATACATACACACGCATACACTCTCATATACACTAAGTTATATATGTATATGTATGCATGTACACACTCACACATACACACTTTTTTCTATTTATAACAAGAGGAGAGATGCTTTTCAATGTCATTTGTTTAATACACACGCTTATACTTCAGCACTCCCTTACATATCGCACTTGTAGCGCTAAAGTGAGTCAACTTGAAATATGTAAATTTTACTTTTTGCCATATCTGCTGACGATAATCTTGGACCATTTTCTCTACTCTTTCACCAAAAAGAAAAGAAAAAAATACAATTGGTTGTATGCCTTTTTGTGCCATAAGACATTATAAAAAAGAAACAGTTCTTTGCCTTAATTGTGTTGTACAAGTGCGATATGTACGTTAACGGTTTTAGTTTAAAGAAAATAATTGTAGAGAGTGAGCCTATACTCTCGTATATGTGTAAGTCACACTCATGTTTTATATAAAATGCTCATACGCCTGGTTGCTTGTGTTAAAAGTTGCGTCTTTTTTGTTTTTCTATAAGAAGTTGTAGTAATCGGAGGCATACTTGGGTAATAAAAAATCCACTGCAAGAAACGAAAAATTCTAAATTAACAACAACAACAAAAAAATATTCATGTTCAATTATACGAGGCTTGTTCATAAAACTGATGTAGGCCTGTTCCAATTCACCACAAATTATGATTTTGAAAATTGAAATAAAAACCTGTAAATAGATTACATTTTAATGTTAACATAAGTCCAGGAGTCTTTAACGTAAGTATCGTTAAGTTGGCACACTCTTATGATGCTCAGAAGCAAGGTTGAATACAAAACGTTAACAAACGCAACACGTGAAGTATTGCAATCATATGATTGTTTATCATATGAGCCATAAGCATTTGGAGAAGACTTCTCTCAGGGATTAGACACTATCTAACATTGCTGCCATTCCACCGAACTTCTGCTCTACTCCATGTTTAAGATATAAACTAGAGGGGCTTTTTTAAAGTCAGATGGAAATCAAGGTTTCTGTGGCTTTTGGCACTTAAAAATTAACCCTCAGTCTGATTTCGTACACTAGGCTAAAGCCGTTGCTACCATATGAACTTCAACTAAATGCTAACAGTAGAATACGGTGAGTATAGTCTGAGTAAAAAGAAAAGTTTTCTTTTTATAGAAAATTTATAGTGTTAACGTGCTCATAGCCCGTTTTTGGCCAAAAAAGTACGGGGTGTTTAATACCAAGTATGGATATTGTTACGTTATAACTTTTTTAAAACTTTGGAGTTCTTTCTAATTGCGTCAAAATAAAATAAACATCACGTTTTTGTTGTTTTACAGTTTTTATTTCCTCACTTTACAGCAAGTGTGACCATAAAGACACATTTGCTGTGCGATAGTGTTAGTGAGTTTTTGCTGTGTGCGCTGAAGAGAAAAACTAAAATGGTAAAGAACAACACAAACAAACAATTTTTAAAAGCAAAACGACATACGTCCACTTCCACACATATCTATTCCACAACGAAACAAAATTTGTTATTTTATTTATTATCTTGTTAATATCTGCACATTATCGTTAGTTTGTATACATATACGCTATAGATTATTCCCAGCTAGATAAGGCTCAAAAGATCTTATTTGTTCAACTATGCTTTACAGTATATAATTATTGCTATACACTCTCCAACTTATTTATCTTGCACTTAATATTCGTTTATACAACACTTTTATTTACGCCTAAACACGACTTTACTTTATGACTGCAAAACGATAGCTATAATCACTACTTATGCATTAGTGAGCCGCCTTTTATATACAATTGATATTACTTCTGAATGTTCTTGTTCTTATCACAAAATTCGACTCATATTTCCATTAATTTCAAATGTAACACAGTATCGGTACGGTAACACCATTAATAACACAAATTATGTATGGCATTACCAGGGTGGTCTTGTAACAAACTAAAGCCACAATAATGTTTATAGCTAAGGCAACAACTGTACTAATTAAATGTATCTTTTTTAGGCATTATACGTTTTCGTAAGAGTATAATGTGTTTGATAACGTCAACGAGATCTTTATCATAAGAAATACGTAAGTTAAAGTTTATGGCTACACTGTCTGAGTGTAGCACATTTTATTTACGCCGAAACGCGGGGATTTCTGTACTGCAACTCCCATACGTGTCCATAGCCATTCTCTCTGCGATTTTTGTCTTAAAAAGCCATAGTTTTACTGGCATAAGTACCAATATAATTTGCGGCTTCAAGTGTTTAATAAAGAGTTTTCAACCTCCCTCCAGACAAAGAAGCCCTCATCCAGCTTACCTCTAGCGATGATGACAAATATTAGACGAACGTACCTACGTCAAACGCATTTACGTTCCGGAAAGTACCGACACCCTGTCGACCAATGATTGTCAACACAACAACCGCTGTTTCAGAAAGTTTTTTACGCAGGAAGGAACATCAGGAACAACATTAGACGAATGTTCAGGAGAAAACGCCATCTACTTGGAAAAAATACAATGTGAAGTAAGGATCGGCACCACCACTTAGCAAGGATCTACACCCCTACACAATTATATGAAGGCGAATTACAGTCGATTAATCATCTTAGCTTAAGAATCAACTCGATTACTGAAAGAGAAACAAAACAATGGATGCTTTGTGGAAAGCCAATACAAAGGCGAAAAAAGGCGGTAGTAATCCCATTTGTAGAAATTGTGTAATGAAAGGCAAAAGGGAATATGTAAAGCAACTACTAACGGCTGTCCAACGTTGGCTAGAAAGAGTCTAAGATTCTTGATCGCATCATACTTCTATAGATTGAGGAACACCGCAGACATTAAACCGAAGAAAATCACTGGCTTTATAAATGCATGGGGTTGACTTCAACGGCTTTAGAGCCAGGGCCTACGTAGCACACAGCAGCAGCAGGTTTGTAGTACCAAAACTAAACTAAGTGCTTATTTTACTCCCAATTGGAGGGACACTTGAACTAGCTGATCAACAATGCACCAGAATACTCTCCTGAGACTTCGAAATACCTTTTATAGATATCACAGAACTAGATAAACCATATCTTAGCCTCGGTGTCTCAAACCTAAGGCGTGATAGATCAACAAAAGTCTATCAAAACCACTTGGAGCCTTTAATTAGTGATAAATTACTTGTTGGTGAATGGTATAGTAGTTGTTTACGTATAATCCCGTTGATGTAATAGCCCTTTTTTGTCTTTTTGAACCTAGTGTAGGTAAATCAAACACCGCATAATAAAAAAAAACTCATAACCTTGTTGGATGACGGAGTTACTTAAGGTATCTTTAAATGATAAAACAGAATTGGGGCCTGACGATTTTTTTCATACAAAATGATATAAAAAATCGTCGACAAAAGCAGTCGTGAGATTAAATCTGTTTTATTTTGACAGCGTTTTGTCTTACTCTCTCATTTGTGCTCTTACGATCTGTATGTGGTGATGCCATACTTTCACTGAATTTTATGAATTTTGTAAACAAAAAACATATGTTTTTGGCTTGGAGCGAAAAAAAAAATTAAAAAAAGGACAATTGACAGTATTTGAAGTTGCGGCTGTTGATATTTTTTTTGACAGCGTTTTTCCTTGAAGTTGCGGACGTATTCTGTTTCATCACTTATGCGCTTACTTAATAAGTAAGACCTCCGTTACAAATGATCTTCGCATTTTCCTGCACTTGGTCCCTCCCTGTCTGCGCTTACCACCGTAATTCTTATCGAACGCCTTTCTTGGTTGGAGCGTTAGTCTCCATTTGACCAATATGGCTTAGATAGAGCAGTGGCTGTATTTCATTCAGCTCGCGGCTTGTATGACATCTGTAGTATCCATTTAAACGCATGAGACCATAAATTTTTCGGAGGATATTTCTCTCTAAGGAATCCAGTATTAGGAGTCATGTTTCCGCTTCATATAAAAGCACAGGTGGAATTAGCATTTTGTAGAGATGTCCTCCTTTTATCTCAGAGCTGATGTCATGTCTCTAACTTATGGCTGATTGGCGGTATATAAATTTGTCTACTACCTTGACGTTACAACTGTCAGTTGTGATTAGTTCGCCCTTCTTCAATTTGCTGCGCTTCTTTCGCGGTTATTAGCATTACCATCAGACTCATTTTCGACGACTCTATTTCGATTCTTACAAAAGCTCCAGTTATATCTCATTCCATCCTTTCCAAAATATGCATGTCATCGCAAAAGCAAGAAAAATGTGACCTTTGGTACTAATTGTGACCGTTTTATTAATTTTCTTTTTGCTGCACGTTATTTGGGGATGTTTTGGATTCTTGTTTCTTTCACGGCTATTGATTATTTATGGTTTTTTATGTATATTTTTCAACTTTTTCTTGGAATTCTTATCCTTTTCTATTTTATTTTAATAAAATTATTTCGATTTAAAGAAAAGAGTACCTCACCTATAAAATTGTTACTAAAGCATTTACCCTGAGTAGCAGTAACACTCCTTTTATTTGTTATTTCAAGTCAATACCTTTGGAGAGTACGTGTTTGACAATGATGATGATAATGATAATAATAATGTTCATAATTGTAAATTTATTATTTTAAATAAACTTTCGAGGACATTTATTGTCTATAAATATTTTCATTTTCCCTTTCTTTTGAATTTTATTTTCTTTTTTTTGTTCAATTTTCCTCTTTTTTACTCGCACATGCACATGATATTTTATTTTTAAAAGCGAGTATGTTGGCACTGGCACACATACTAATAATCGTACACACACAGTTAGCTTACACTCTTTCATGCAGAGAAATGTTAAAAACAAATAAAAGGGAAATTTATTTGTAGTATACTTTAGGGCATTGTAGGAGTTGAAATTTTAATTTGTTTATGGGAATGGTTGTTGTTATTGGTTTTAAAATTTATAATTTTTTTCCTTTTTATTTAATTTAATTTCTTTTTTAGGTCATTTGTAGTATTTATCCTTCCCTTAATTGAATTTCCGATAGAATTTTAAACAGAATGTCTTAGAAACGTTAGATGCAATTTTTATAATAGGAATTTCAATAAATTTTATTAATTGTCTTCAAAAAACTTCGATTAGAAATTGCCAGTAAATGGCTGTAAAATGTATTATCTCTGGCAACACTATAGCTTTTTTGAAAGGTCACATTCTAAGCTTTACTTTATTGAAAGGCTTTATTAAAATCGCATTATTCTGTGAAAAGTTATCTACGTTTAAAAGAGAATGAAAATTCGGAACGATACAGACATATTTTTTGAGGGTGGCGTGGTGTAGTGGTTAGAGCGCAGGCATATAAACAAACGGCCTAGATAAGAATCCCCGCAGAGGACATGACAAGAAAAAATTAAATTGCGGTTTCGAGCGTTTAATAAAAAGACTTCAATCTTCCTCCAGCTTACCTCTAGCGATGATAACAAACATCAAACGCATGATTAAGAGAAAACGCCTTTACGTCTTTACCACTGCACACAATCATATGGAGGCGAGCTACACTAAATTAATCATCTACTTAGCTTGAAAATTAACTTGATTACAGAAGCTGAAACAAAGTAATGGATGCTTTGTGGAAAGCCAATATGCTCCCTAGAGAAGTGACGAAAAAAAAAACAGTCATATTTTACTTTTCTGCAATATTACAGGGAAAGTAAGAATGCGCCGGTGGCTGCTGAAAAAATTTGTGATATTTACGAAGACTATGCTGTAACTAGAAAAACATGAAGGAACTTAGATATGCAAAGATGCTCAATGTTTAGGTTCCACATTGTTCCAATTCAATGGAGCGAATATTCAAATGTAAATCACTGCTAAAACGAAACGAAATCGCATCATTTCTGAAGAGACGATCGCGGTCTGAATAGTGGATCATCACATACGATAAGAATTCGCACAAACCTCATTAACGAAGTAAGCTAAAGTTTTGCAGACGGCGGCAAAGCCAGGATTGACACCAAGAAAGGTTCTTCTGTGTGTCCGGTGTGATTAGAAGGAAATTGTTCATTATGTGCTCCTGCAACTTAGTCAAGCGATTGATTCTAGGCTCTACTGCCATTTGATGACCCAGCCGCAACTGAACTCGCTTAATGGTGTAAATTCAAATTCCGTAGTGGCCAAAAAAACGTAATTGGATCAGTTTTATACTCAGCAAACCCAGAAGGAATAATGGCATTACGCCAAAAACAACTAAAGGTTGTTTTATTTTTGGTCAAAATATTTAACTGAACTTTTTCGAACACCCAATATATTGTTACGTTTTAACGTTTTTAAAACGTTTAAATTCTTTTTAATTGTGTCAAAATAAAATAAACACCACGTTGTTTTTGTTGTTTTACAGTTTTTATTTCCTCACTTTACAGCATACAATTATAACTACACGGTCTCCAACTTACTTATCTTGCACTTAATACTTTACTTTATGACAGCAAAACAATAACTATACGACGTAGGCAAGGCAGCCTCCTTATACAGTTTGGAAAGTTCCGGAAATGTCTCAAACGCTTTCATATCCTCTATTTTATTCCGTCATTTTTAAACATGTAAGATTGTGTTACCCAAGGATTGTCGAATTGGCAATGCCGTCATGTACACAAATCAGTACGGCAATACCAGGGCAACACATTATCAACCTTGACACAAACCAATAGACAAAAATTCCAAAGGCAACAATGTGGTGTATTTTCTTTTTAGGCATTTTTATTGTCGTAACAGTATAGTGGAATACAATTTTAGTGTAAAGGCCACTGTTTCAAAGTCAGTAGTTTTTCACTATTCTATCTAAAGTACAACAAAATATATTTTGTTCTATGTAAGTAGTATATCCGTTTGTAGTTGAATTTGTTCTTTAAAAGCTACTGCACTCATACTTCTTCACACAGCCTAGATAGGTTCTGAAAATTTAGGCCGTATGGCGTAAAACGAGTTGCTTTTGCTTGCTATACTGTTTTCTTAAAAAACGGTGAATCCCCGATGACTTAGTCGTATAGCGAAGTAATTTGCGCCGTAAAGCGAAGGTGTTCCATAATTGAGACAAGCCGTTATAGCGTAATGCCGTTAAAAGAAAGGACGTATAAAGAGTTATGAATTTACTTGTTTATGGAACAATCTGCTCATTAAAGTTTTCTCTGTCAATTTCATACATTAAAGCTTAATTGCTGTTACTTTCTGCTCACAGACTGTTTTCCCAGTACTAGCATAACACTCGGGTAGATTGCTTGAATTTACAATAAAAATGAAGGCAAAAAGAACTCTTTTTTCCTTTCAAAAATATTTCAAACTACGCTGTTACGAAAATGTTTTAATCCAAATTAATCTATGCAGACATCAAAAATTTCAACGTCATCTTTTTAAGTAAGTATTGAATTTAAAAAAATTACAAATTTAATTTTCATTTGAACTTAATAACAATTGAGTGCAAAGCTTTTTCTTTGCTCCCTTTGTCCTACACTCTCTCTCACTCCCTCTAATATGGCAACCATATCACGTTAAAAAATTTAGTATTTATTTATTTATTTATTTTTTGTTGCCTTAAAATTGTTGTTGTTTTATAGAGAATATAAACTTAAATTACGAACCATTTGTTTTTAATAGCATGTTCACACATGACTTTAAATACAAAATTATTCCAATGAATTATCCCGTTCGCAACGCGCTTTTGTTATTATTCATTTGTATGGTTTTTCTTCTTCTTATTATTTTTATTTATTGCTTTGTTACTTGCCATTAAACTGTATTTTAAAAATAGGAAAGTGTAAAAGCTTAGGAAATTATATAAAAACACGTTTAGCATGGACAAAAACCCAATGAGAAATAAAGATCACATTGATTTATTAGCGATTCAAAAGGTTAATGGGTTGAATTATGAATAAGAGGGAATTATGAAATAAGTGTTGTCGTGTGAACATGGCGTACATTTTAAACTCAAACCAAATACAATTGTTCTGTAAATTGTCTTTTGAAACATTTTAGTTCTCAATTTTGATCTTTAATTTTTTTGATTTTATTTGAAGTCGTTATTGTTGTTTTGTAACAAAAAAAAATCCTGGTTATTTCTGAAGATAACCTCCACATCACCTATAGAAATAAATAAGAAAAACAGCTGATCTGTTAAAATTTTAACAACGCATGTGTGAAGGAGAGGGAGAAACAGAAAGTGTATTCAGGAAACACATATACATGTGTTTCCTTAAAAAGAAAATGAATTTAAATTGGAGTACTCAAGACTACATACTAACATAACAAACAATTCAAAGAAATAAATAAAAACATACAAACAAACAGTCATACACACATACATGCATAAACTCAAACCAATACTCACATAAAATAAAAAGTTACGATATTCCTTGTGTTTCTTGGGCCTGTTCAGGCTCTTCGTCTGTAATACTCTTGCTTTCAATTAAAAAAACACCAAAAAAAAAAAAAAAAAATTGCCTTTAGTTACACTGTTGAATGTACGTATTCCCTTATGTTGCATGCAACAATTTGTTTCTCTTTTGTCAGATATTCTTTGTATGTTTTTGTACAGCTTTTAGGTCTTAGGGTTTTAGCCATTTCTGTGCCCAAAAAAATCTTTTGTGTTTACACTTCCAGTTCATTACGCTTGAAACATCTATTTGTGGCCATTTTGTAAGAATAACGTTGACTTTTTGCATAGTCTTCTGTGATTTTTAGTTTATTTTGAGGCAATTTTACCTTCACATACAAAGTCTTGTTACTGTCTAGCTTTTCAAACACGAATTAGAAATTTTTCAAGGACTTACAGAAAATTAGAAAGCATTTCTGTACTGTAGTAGGAAAAACTGAAACTGAAACTGATTTTAAACTCGAAATATCTTTTCAAGCATTAACACGTTTTAGAACAGAGTTTGGAGTAAAATCTAGAATAGAATAGATCGATGAAATCGAATGTACCATTAGTAAGAGATCTGGAATAAGAGACTTAGAGACTTACGTATACAACTCTTCTATAATTACATTGTGTGACAAAAAAAAACAAGTTGAAATACCTCTGAAATGATATTATTTTTCTGTTTAGTGCTATCGAGTAGAAGAAGGATCTGTTTTTGGAATTTTCGAAACACTTCTAAAATCTCAAGTTAGGGATAAAACACCGGTCTTCTTGATCTTCATGCACTTATAAGCGAATAGCTTTGCTGAATATTAACTTAAGCTTCAAGAAATAGCTCTTATATTTATAAGATTTTACCACAAACCGACACTGGTGATTGAGTAGATACTACGGTTTTTTTTTGAAAGAATGATGTTGAAAGAACTCGGCAAATTATATCTGTAACTTCGGAAGAAGGATAGGTGACAATAGAGAGAAGCGACTGTTTACTAAAAACACAAGACTCTACAAACATGTAGTATAGGGTCAGACGCATGCCCGGTGCTGGTGTACCTACTTATAGTTGCCCAAAAACAGGTTACCCAAGTTACAGTTATTATTTCCTTTAACGAGTTCCTTAGTATACTCTACTCATCCATCAGAAACAATAGTAATAAGCTGACAAAGTTCAATCATTGCATCGGAATCAGATTGGTGGTGCTACGGCAGGTGGAATTATTTCGCTATCTTGGCGCAGTGATATGTGAGAATAAAAACTGAACAAAGGCCTAAACTCCAGAATAACTTCGGCAGCTGGATAGTATTCAGGTCAATTCTAAGACTTATAGGGTAAAACCACAGGTAACTACTAAACAAAACTAGCCGTGTAAAATTCTACGTATATACCCCCTCATTTTCGCACGGTTGTGAGTAATAAACACTTACGAAGCAAACACAAAGTCGAATTTAAGTAGATGAAATACATTATTAAAGCAGAGTAGCTGGAAAGACCAGAAGGGGTAGAATATCTAAATACAGAATCCTTACAAGCGAAAATAATTTGTTCGAAAATTAAATGACAGATCCCTGAATGCCAAAAAGAGCAGATCGAAATAATCAAGTGGAAGAGAACGAAGAAGTACAATAAGGCAAGACACGATGTATGACACGTCTTCAAAGAAAACGGCTTACGGAAACGAACGACCAAAACAACAGCACTAGATAGACATAAATGATGCAACATTTGCAAAAGCCTTTACACTGGAAAATAGAAGAGGTTCGGAATAAATAAGTAAGAATAGAATAGAGAGCTTTAGGATCATCATCGTTATCATTATATCGAGCAGGCACTATTGCAGGACACTACGACCTACTCCGTTAAGAGTTCCAAGACCCAAATTGCGGACTGCTTGCCGCCAAGTGTGGCGAAGTTCTCTATGAGCAATCAAGTATTCCAAGCATCGGGAAATTTCCCAATCCTTGACTAGATTGAGGATGGTACTAAGTGGTGCTGCACAGCAAGGTTATGGACCGATATAGGGTATCATGGAACCTTTTCTGGCTAATATATCCGGAGCTCTAGGATCGAAAAGTCTGAAATAGAGGTGTTTTGAAAGAGAAAACTTTGCAATAGGGGAGTTGAAATCAAAGAGCTTTGAAATATAAAACTTTAGCATAAAGAAATCCACCAAAAAGAAACTGTGACTGGAGAAATTTAGAATAGAGGACTTTGAAATAGAGAAATTTTATATATAGGAGCTTAGAATGGAGAATAGAGGGCTTCGAATAGTGAAATTTATAGCAGAGGAGTTCAGAATAGTGAATAGTGAACTTTAAAATAGTGGAATTTGAAAAAGAGAAACAGAGTCATTACAGAATTGTACTATGAAACAGGGGGCTTCGAAATAAAGGGCTAGCAGACTAGACAAATTTGCTATAACAAACTTTGGGGAATGATTTAGTGGTTAGAGTGCAGGCATACAACACAAACGGCCATGTTCGAATCCCAGCAGAGGACATGAAAAAAAATTATTTGCGGTGTCGAGTATTTTATAAAAAGACTTTAACGCCCCTCCAGACAAATCTATCTAAAGAAGCCGCCCCGAACATCCAGCTTACCTATGATCAATGATCAGGAGAAAACGCCAACTACTGGAGAAAAATTTACAAGGCAAGTAAAGATCACCATCACCGCCACCACCACTTAGCAAGGATCTTCACCACTGTACACAATCATATGGAGATGAGTTAGAGTAGATTAATCATTTACTTAACTTAAAAGTCAACCTGATTAATGAAACTGAAACAAAGCATTTGATGCTTTGTGAAAAGCCAATATGCTTCCTAAGGAGTGATGGCGAAAAAAACACTTAAAAAAAAATTTGAAACAAGATGTTAATGATCGAGGTCTATTAAATAGATTAGAGAGTTCGGACTCGTAAGGTTAGGAGTAGAGAACTGTGGATGGAGGACTTTATATTAAAGGAGCTTGTAATAGCAAACCGGACTAGAAAAAAAAAGAAAAAGAGGTATTTAGACTAGGCAAGTTTGGAATAGAGAACTTAGGAAAAAATGCTTCGGAATAGAAAGCTTTAAATAGAGGATTTGAAAAAAAAGGAGCTTGAAAATTAGAGAACTTTGCAAAATATGATTTCGAGAGGGTCTTGTAATAGAAAAATCTATAAAAGTGTATTCTGAAATAGAAATCTTTGAAATAAAGACAAATAAAGCTAGGGCTTGGATGAAAATTTCATTATAATGCTTGGACCTTGCCATTATATAAGCAATAGAAGGTTATTGGCCATAACGCTATGAATAGCGTATTTTTTGAAAAAACGGCCCGATGACATCTGAAGACCATGATGGGGACTTTTGACAATTACTTCTGGAGTCTCCAAGCCTCATATGCTACAATTTTGCTTGTTGACGTAACCAACGAGTGAGAAATACGCTTCATCGCTGAAGAAAATTTTCTTAGAAAGTTCGGCCACGTTTGAATCACCGCTTTTGTAGTAAGTTTTGACTATTTTTACCGTTCTTCGGTTGTTAAACGATACATATTCGTAAATGACAACTTTTACTAAATAAATGACACTTCAGATGAAAGATATTTAACAGCTGATAGCCTTGCCAGACCGGCGACTTTGAAACCACTAAATGGTTAACCCGATATAACAAAAAGCAGACTTAAGTATACCAAAATGAAATAAGAAGTTAAGTATTTTTGATTGAAAATTGCATCAGAGCAACTAGAAATAGTCTAAAGTGGATAAATTGATAAGTTACTTTTAAAATACGTACATAATTACCGCGACATCCCAAGTGGGACAAGGTGGAATTCTCTCAATCAATGAGCTGCACCCGATTCTATTCTTAGACTCATTGAAAGGGACCTACAATTTAACGCCGGTTCCGAACAGCATATGCATCAGTTAGAGAAGTTTTTCAATGCTATGAGGTGATACCACTGTTGAAAATTATCTGATGGTCTGGTCTGCTATTGAGCCCAGGAACTTTTGGTTGGTAGGCGGGTGTCTTACCTATCATACCACAGTTGAAAATAAACTCGTCTTAGTTTTTTTTGGAAAAAGTTAGCACATTAAATGAACATTTCATTTTAGAAGCTTTGCAAATTATTTGCTTTTGTTTTTTTTTTCATAAATTATTTTCGACACACAAGAAAATTATTAGATAAATAAGAAATTATTACTGAACATTAAAAAAAAAACTTCCAATAACATCAGATTAAGCACAATTTAAAATAGATTTTCCTATACTTTTAATAAAATCTATAAATCTGTCTTTGGGGTAAGAAGAATAGGCACCTTGGCACATGCAAACATGGTTTAAACGGGGAAGTTAGTGTTTCTTTTGTAGATCTGCTTATTTTTTCCTATTTTCTATTTTCTAAATAAACAAATCAATATGTTTTCACCTGACTTAACTTATAAAACGTACAAAAGAAGCGCTATGACACATGTCAGCTACAGATACTGCCAGTCACCACATGGCTGGCTGGCTACAACAGCTAGAAACTTGATATACAAATAGAATCTAAAGCTGCAAGTAACATACAATGGATATAAGCGTACAAACAAATATACACATTTAACTCATGGGCAAAACTTAAAGCAGAGGTGGCCAAAAAGAGAACTGCATTTGTGTAGTAACAGTAAAAAAGTAACCAACAAAACAAATAAACAATTTTAATACGCAAAGCCAGAGACATACATGTGCTTTCATCAAAAGCCAACACACAACTGAATGAAATTGTTGTTTATTTGCTTATTCTCTGTTAAATATTTTTGTTTCCTTTTGGTTGTATACATATAGGAGCCATTAAACTTTTGCACTTCAGTGCTACTATGGCCACCTTTGACTTAAAGCGTTTTATGTGTATGTGTGTGTGTAATGCTTATAAAAAGAAGTGCCACATGAGACAGAGAGTAAGATAGATAAAGAGAGAAAGAGAGCGGACAAACAATTTCCGCACCAAATAACTTTTATAATCTAAATTAATACCACAGCGCTGTGATGATGTTGCTTATATGCCCATGATGATGTTGCTTATTATGGTGATGATTAAAGGTGTAGGATGCACCCACACACACACACATACGCCTTACCATAGACTTTAAAATATTTGAACTGTTTAAATTATCATATAAACTCATTCACTCTTACTCATACGTTTAGCACAGACTCATATATCGTTTAACCAACGTGTGAAAGTTGTAGGGTTCAAATCTTATTTTAGATTATTTTTTACTGCCATCGTTATTTGAAACACAAAATGTTAAATAAAAAATAAAAAACATTTTTTTTTTTGGTATAAGCATGTGTGTATTTTACTCCTTTTCTGCCTGGCACATTATTTAAAGGACATTTTTTCTTGTAAACCAACACACACACACGCACGCATGGTTAAGCATGAATATCTTCTCTATGTCTGTCTGTCTGTATGTCTACACAGGTGCTTGAAGATAAAATGCTTGTTAAACAAATACTGTGACTACATGATGTTCTTCTGCTGTCTATTCATGTAACTTTTATTAAAAATGTATTTAAATTTTTGTTTTTTTTTTTTGCAGTTAACAATTTACATGTGGAAGGAGTACAACATGAATTTGTTTTAAGCAGAGCAACATATTTACGATTTTGTTTCTATTTTCATTGCTTAAAGTTTTGGGCTACTTTAAGCCAAAACCAAAAAAAAAAAAAAAAAAATGTGTAAAACACAAGATTTTTAGATAAAACTATAATAGATAAGGTACGACAAAAAAACAAAAAAAAAAATACCTGGCAACCGATACTATTTTTCTGAAAGGCGCTAAAGATTAGAACAAGGATCTGAAAAATCTCGAGTTACGTGTAAAAAATCGGTCTTTTAATGTCATCATGCAGTTATTAGCAAAAAAAAACTGAGCTGAATATTAACCGATCTTTTCGGATTCTGCAAGGAAAGAAACAGACCTTTCAAATGATATACATATCGTTAAAGTAGCCTTGAAGAATCTATTTCCCAAGCGAACACATTTTTCATAAAATTTTTCAAAATTTTTAAAATTTATATGCATTTTTGCGCACTATTTGGTATGGCAACCTTACTATTTATCAATAAATCAAGGAATTTTATTAAGTTATAAATAAAATGAGACTTAAGGTTTAGAAATCGATTGAAAATTGACGGGGTTACTAAGTTTTTTAGTAACGCTCATGAAAAAGCCATGCATTTGTTACAAAGCGAACAACTATACCCAAATCGGGCCCACATGTCCGCCAGCTAGACAATAACCAGAGAAAAAACCTATCGCAGCCCTAATCTTTCGTCTTGGCAGGTTCACAGCTCACTCCTCTGCATATAGCAAGAAACTGGCCCAGCATGTAAGATACTGATAACAAGTAGAGATAGGCATACAACAAATTTGTTTTGCCGAAAGAACCAGGACCTACGTGCTCCCTCTGTCTAGTTTATCTGACACATAAGTCCCCGAAATATCACAATGTGCCGCCACCCTTATAAGCCTGATGTTGAAATAAGCTATTCCGCCATCACCATTTGTGAAGAATGGCATTTCCTCACCATCCGGAAGTTAGCGAACATAGATACCGCCTGACTATCGATATAAATGCATACCCTCGAAATCGTGGTAGTTCTTTGCAAACCAATTAATAATTAAATAACTTACTGAGTGACTCTTAACTTTTGCATGACAGATGCTGTAGCCATCAGGCAGTCTATGCGATACCTTAAGAGTAGGGTCTGTAGAGAAAATACCATACCCATACTTTACTGTTTATTTTAGAACCATCGGTGAAGAATCACAAAATCGTCATGTCTACCTCCAGCTAATTCTGCCAGAATCTTATCTATGCGTTCTGCATTCAGCATATCTCTAGAACAAACCAAAATAACATGTTCTTTATGATTCACCGATCCAACCATGACAGCAGAGAAGCAAAGCTGTGTCGATTAATTGAAAACAGTGTAGGAGTACTGCCAGTAGGCATTGTACACTAAAGAATTTAAGTGTGTAATACTTCATGTTCATGAGCCTTTAGTCAACCGTATATTTGTCATATTTTCATATTTGCCGATATGACAAATGCTATATAATCGGTTCTGTAACTACACTCAGTGCTGAGTGAGTGTACAGTAGGGAGCGACTTATTTTTAAAAATGCCAAATTGCACTGTAACTCTTGCCACAAATGTTATTCGTAGCCAAAAAATGCATTCGGAAAAATTTTAGGCAGATTGCACCAGGAAAAGGTTTGCCGCATCTACCCACAATAGGGTGTGCCTTACATGTGTGGATCAATTTTTTTTTTAAGTTTAGGACGTGGCCACCAGAATTGTTCTCGGTAGTACAAAAATATAATACGGAAAATTTTGGGCAGATTGCGTCTAGGAAAAGCATGCTGCATTCGCCTACAAGCCCCTCAAATTAACATATATTGACAGCTTGTGAGCGGATGCAACACGACTTAATTTGATGCAATCTGGCAAAAATTTTCTACGATGCATTTTTTGCTACAGAGAACATTTCCGGGGGGAGTTACAAACCAAACTTTACAAAACAAAACTAACACTTACTTATAAGGCATACCCTATTGTAGGCGACAGGCCTTGCCCTGATGTAATCTGCTTATAACTTTCCACGATATATTATTTTGCTATAGAGAACAATTCTGAGAGGAGTTACATTTCGAGGAGAGTTTGCTTTAGAAAAAAAAAAAAAAAAAAAAAAAAACATACATACTAGTAGCACCCTAGTTTACAGTATATATCTCTCAACTATATTTGGTGTATCAAAAGCTTGAATGATACTAAGAGTCGCAGAACACCTTAAAGCGGAGCCCTAATATCCTCGCTGACCAAAGTTATGCTACTTTACGATATACCCGTGTAAGAGAAGGTAAAAAATAGCACATCTAAATGAGAAATAGTTGTCTAAGAGTGTGCTGTGCTTTTTCAATGGTGTCGTCTAGTATGATGGGTGAAAGAAAGCAGTCGATAAATTAGTTCGAGAATACTCTAACATAAACTGCCACATAGGCTCCGATTTACGATTCCAAGGAATTCTATTGAAAAAACTTAAGGAATGAATAGATTTTAGCTGGCAAAGTATTTGGGAAAATTTAAGTGAATACGAAGTATGCATAGTGAGATAAACTGCAGACATTTTGCCACAGACCGCTGACACATTGAGATTTGAGTGAGCTGAAAATCAAGGAATATCGGTACATGGTGCATCAATTTATCGGGAGACTGAATCAAATGTTACTTGAAGCCGAAGCATAGCGAAAATCTGCCTAGACTAACAGTTCAAATAATGAACAGAATAGTATAGAACTACACACCACACCGCAGTAAAGTGCATAACTCATTACACAGTACACCACTCCGAAGTATATTACACTACCCCATTATAGTGTACACCATACCACTCCACTCACTGTACACTTCTCTAATTTAACAGTATAGTACTGTATAATACTCCAGTACACTAATCCACTAACAGTTCAAATAATAAACAGAATAGTATAGTACTACACATCACACCGCAGTAAACTACACTACTTCACTACACTGTGCACCACTCCAAAGTGTGTAATATACTTACACGGTTAATCAATTTATCGGGAGACTGAATCAAATGTTACGTGAAGCCGAAACATAGCGAAAATCTGCCTAGACTAACAGTTCAAATAATGAACAGAATAGTAAAGCACTACACACCACACCGCAGTAAAGTGCATAACTCACTACACAGTACACCACTCCGAAGTATATTACACTACCCCATTATAGTGTACACCACACTACTCCACTCATTGTACACTTCTCTACTTTAACAGTATAGTACTGTATAACACTCCAGTACACTACTCCACTAACACTGAATGAACAGAATAGTATAGCACTACACACCACACCGCAGTGAACTACACTACTTCACTACACTGTACACCACTCCAAAGTATGTAATATACTTACACGGTTAATCAATTTATCGGGAGACTGAATCAAATGTTACGTGAAGCTGAGCGTAGCGAAAATTTGCCTAGACTAACAGTTCAAATAATGAACAGAATAGTATAGTACTGCACACCACTCCGCAGTAAAGTATATAACTCACTACACTGTACACAACTCCGAAGTATACTACACTACCCCATTATAGTGTAAACCACACTACTCCACTCACTGTACACTTCTCTTCTTATGTACAGTGTAGTACTGTACACTACTCCACTATACTGTTCACTTATCCATAGTATAGTACAGCACTTAGTATGCACCGGTTCCTATTCTAAACTTCTCATCCCACCAATATAACAGTCAAATTGTTTTAATTTTTTAAAGTGTGACCCTTAGACTATTATTTGGTTTTCTTTAAATTTCAGGGACTTAAGCATGAAAATTAAAATTTTTCCGAATTACCAACGAAAACAAAGCAATCCTTTTTTGAACATTTCTTACAAATCTCTTTTTAAATGTCCTCTACAAAATAAGAAAAGGAAAAATAGAAAAATAATAAAAGAAATGTTTTAAAAATATTTTCTTTCTTAACCTTGACATCTTAAGTCAGTCAAGGAAAATTAATTTTTTTTTTTTTTTATTTTAAATCTAAAAAAAGGTTGCCTTTTGTAATTGCCAAAAATAAAAAGTCATTCTCCAAGAGACACAAAAGCATTTTTCTCAGAAAGCAAATCATATAGTATAACGTCAAGCGTGTGTGTATGTACGTAAAGAGACAAAAATGCTGCCCTAAAAGGATTTTAAATTAATTTTTATTTTTGTTAAGGAAAAAAGCCAAAAATATTTGGAATTATTTCTTATCGTCCCACTAAATCTTTAAGAAAAAGCAAAAAAAGTTAAAGAAGAAAACAACAACAGGATGTGGAAAGGAAGTTTAGCGAAAGTCCTTTTTTAATTCTTAATTGCTTGAGAGTATTTGGAATTAAAGTGTATGAGAACAAAACACATTTTTTTTCTGAACATGGAAGTACGATTTCAATTTGCCACTCACTTTTCAATATTTTTTTTTTTTATAAATTTTCCAAAGCAAAAAGTTGTGTCATTTAAATTTTCACTTCTTCCCCCGGATTATTGACTACCTGTTTCATAACTTTTATTCTCGGCTTTTACATTCCCTAATGCTCTCTCTCTTTCTCTCTCTCACGTTGTGTTACAATTGTGAACTTATTTCATTACGACCACCGTTCGTTGTTGTTCTTCTGAGTATTTCTGCTTGAAGTGGCATAAATTAAGATGACTGACGATGGAAAACACTTACAATCTTAAGAAATTTCTAACGAAATACACATCCAAACACACTTGTAACAGAAAACTTATAAAGTGAAATTGTTTAAACAGTTAGGTGTAGAAAAATAGCACAGTTTTAAATGTTCTTTTATGTATTTCCTTAAAGACATTCATTTAGGTTCTTGTGTGAATTAAATAACGCGGAATTTTATAGATTTTATGGTCATGCTATGCCTTTCCATGGGGCCAATAGGGCTTTAATTTTGACATGATTACTATTCTTTGTACTCAAATTAAAAGCATAGCGTTTTATCAAATTTGACTCGTTTTCTTTTGGTTGTCAAGTGCTCTTTGAGACTCTTAATAGAGCAAATAGAGCTTTAGCTTTGATGTCATTCCTAACTGTCCAACATGATTTATCACTAGCATCGGCTTTTTTAAGCAAAGCATGCGTTTTTATGAACCGAACTCTTCTGCGAAATGTCACCTAACCAGAATATCCGAATAAGTTGCTTTGAACGAGCTGCTCATAACTGTAACAGGCAAATTGTAAAGTGCTGAAGAACACTTTAAAGGAATACTTATATTAGACAAAAAACGGCGCCAAGGTGACTTGCCGAGAACTATCAGTTCAAGATGACATTTGAAATCAGAAGTATTAAGTATAAGTTTACATAACATGTCACGAGTCACACAGTTTTAGAAGCAATATTCTACAAAGGAAAGCTGGAAATATATATTAAAAAATTAAAATTAAAATTGGGTTGGGGAGGTCCACCTGACAATGGCACTACTATCTAAAAAGATCTATTATGTCAAACACTCCCGGCTCAAATCCGCCAGCACAATAGCCGGCGGCAGTAAAAATCCCATTAAGTCTGTACCCTGGGCTGATGACTATCCGGAAGCACCAGTCGGAACAATCTCCAGAAGAATACCCTCTACCTTGTGTATGAAGACAACAATATCCCCCAATGGGTAGTCTTCGTCTCCGAATGTGTGCCCAAGCAACACATTCACAGAGAATATGCTTCTTCGTCTCCTCTTCCGAATCAGGTATCACATTAAGATTGAAGAGGTGATATTTATGATAGTAATGGCCCCTCACGAAGCCAATAAGCCTTCTCATAGTTGTCTTGCCCACGTTGTGCAGCTTCCATTTTAAGTGAAGGGTCTCATTAGCCACTTCGCCTGTCTCAGATTCGAGCATTGTACCCAATATGACGAGTGGAGTTCATGCTCCCAATCATCGATCTTCTACTTGGCCATAGACCAGCTAATACCACAGTATGGCGCTGATACTACAAGATCATGGGCGAGACCTGCCTTGACAGTTCATCAGGGATCTCGTTCCCTATAACACAAAAGTGTCTAGGGACCCTGTTCCCCAATGCCATTCGTGTAACACTCGAATACCAGTCTATAGCCTATATATTCTAAGTAAGTGGCCCTTAGTGCCGCTTGACAATCGCAATATATACTAATAGAAGCGCCCCTGATATCACGCTCCATATTAATCCGCGCCTGGTATTTGGCACGAAAATTCAGGCGCACATACCGTCAACGTAGAGGGATGACACTAGGGACCCATGGTCCCACTCCTTGCGATCATGTATAATAACCATGAAATTGCAACTCAAGTTTAAGTGCACACCCGGTGCACACGTCATTCCTACTTAACAGTAGCACAAAGTCGAAGATACGCCATGTGGGATTAGCCCTACAAAAACTTCCATGGCTACAGTGGGTCAAGTTCCCATTGCATCCGTTAAGGCCAAACAGTCCTCTTAAGCTTCATGCATCTATAGTGCAAAGCTTTTGTTCAGCCTTGAGCCACCATACAAGCGATGCATAAAAACTATCGGTCTAACAATTATGGTATACAACCAGTAAATTATTTCAGAGTTAAGACCTCAGGTCCTGCCATTAAATCAACGACGAGCCCACATTGCCGTAGTAGCCTTACCTAAAACGGCATTTAAATGCCTGTTCCAATTAAGTCTCCGTCGAAACGAATATTATCATTGAATATGTACTTCAAACGCATTCTTTTACTTTGTTTTTTATTAATAAACTCTCAACAAAATACATCCTATAGCATTTCTTAATTCATAAATGCTAGTTTTTAAATCACTACTGTATGTGTGATATTCATGTCATATTTACACTATACGAAGTTTTCTTCTTTTTTTTTTTTTGGTTTAATTTTCAAATTATTAGAATTTCTTGAGCTGACAAACATTCGCTATCACAATTACACATGCAAGTTAATGCAAGTAGTCACATATGACACTTAAACATATGAGTCGTTTTATATTGTTTTGATACGTTTTCTTTAAGGGCCCATTCACTAGGGTCTAAAATTTTGTTAATTATATTGTATCTACGTGCACAGTGGGCAAACTATTATAAAAAATCTTTAGTTTGTCTTTGAAGTATTTTCTAAAGATTTGTTGTATATTAAACTTTATCTCAAAGATCATTATTAAATTAAGACCTGTTATTTTACTCAGTTTGACCCACTGTGTCTTCTTTAAACAGAAGTTTTCAGCTCTATAATAGTGCCATAACATATTGCTTCTATATACATAAGTCTCTATTAAGTCCATATTTAACCTGTTAACTGGGTATAGAATAGAGAAAAAAATGCCCAATGTGCGAAGAGTGGAGCGAACGTTTTTCCCTCGGCTAACAGGTAAAATCTGATCAATTCGTCCTTTGGTCAGTCAGCTTATTTACGGAGGTGTGAGCGTTCTACAGATTTTCCACATTTTCAAAGTTAAACATATATGTTTAATTTGAAAGGGCAGCCATTTTTCTAAATCTTTTAATGGAATGAAAATTTTGTTATTTTAGCAATTAGACGGAGATATGAGGAATTTAATTTTACCAGCTTTTCATATTTTATGTTTCCGGTTTAATTTTGAAAAATTTGAAATTAACGGCTGTTCATATTTTATGTTTCCGGCTTAAATATGAATTTAATGGCTTTTTATGTTACGTTTCCGGCTTAAGTCTGATAAATTTAAATTTTGAATTTAACGGTTATTCATATTTTATGTTTCCGGTTAGAGCTTAACCAACTTCAAATAATTTTTTGTATTTTAACGGGAAATATAAAATATGAAAAGTCGTTAAATTCAAAACCGGAAACGTAAAATATGAAGAACCGTTAAAACCGTTATATTCAAAGTTTAAAAATTTAACTGGAAATATAAAATATGAAAAACCGTTAAATTCAAGTTTTACCAGGAAATGTGAGAAAACCGTTAAGGTCAAAATTTGTCAAATTTTAACCGGTAAATGTAAAATATTAAAACCCATAAAGTTAAAATTTTAGCCGAAAATATAAATATAAAAAACCGTTAAATTAAAATTTTAACCGGAAATATAAAAATCAGTTAAATTAATTTTTTTTCAAATTTTAACCGGAAATATGTAATATGAAAAACCTTTAAATTAAAATTTTTTAATTTTAAACGGAAATGTAGAATATGAAAACCGTTAAATTCAAATTTAAAGAGAAAATAAGAGAAAACAGTTAAATTTAAATTTTTTCAAATTTCAACCGGAAATGTAAAATATGAAAAATTGTTAAAATCAAATTTTTAAATTTTAACCGGAAATGAAAAATATGAAAAACCGTTAAATTCAAATGTTTAAATTTTAACCGGAAATGGAAAATATGAAAAACCGTTAAATTCAAATTTTTATATTTAAAACGAAAATCTAAGATATGAAAAACCGTTAAACTCAAATTTTCAAAATTTAACTGGAAATATATAATATGGAAAACCTTTTAATTCAAATTTTAACAGGAAATAGAAGAAAACCGTTAAATTCAAAATTTGTCAAATTTTAAACGGAAATGTAAAATATAAAAAACCATTAAATTCAAATTTTTAAAATTTAACCGGATATTTAAAATATGAAAAGCCCTTAAATTCAATTTTTTCATATTTAAACCGAAAATCTAAGATATAAAAAACTGTTAATTTCAAATTTTCAAAATTTAACTGGAAATGTAAAATATGGAAAACCGTTTAATTCAAATTTTAACAGGGAATAGGAGAAAACCGTTAAACTGAAAATTTGGCAAGTGTTAACCGGAAATGGAGAATATGAAAAACCGTTAAATTCAATTTTTAACAGGAAATGAGAGAAAACAGTTAAATTTAAAATTTTTCAAAATATAACTGGAAATGTAATATATGAAAAACCGTTAAATGCAATTTTTTCATACATTAACCGAAAATCTAAGATATAAAAATCTCTTAAATTCAAAAATTTTCAAATTTTAACCGGAAATGTAAAAATGAAAAACCATTAAATACAAATTTTTAAATTTCAACCGGATATTTAAAATATGAAAAACCCTTAAATTCAATTTTTTCATATTTAAACCGAAAATCTAAGATATAAAAAACCTTTAAATTCAAATTCCTTTCTTATATAATTGAATGGTCATATCTCCTTAAGTAGGCGTCTATTAGCAAAATTATCATTGCATTTAACAATGATGAAAAATGGCTACCCTTTCGAAAAAATAAAAATCTTTAAGTTCTGGAAATCGAAAATCTTTGAATGCTTATATCTCTACAAATAAGCCTCCAAACGCAAAAAGCTAATAAGTTGAAAGGTAATTAAGAAACTGGAACCATATGCTACCACGATAAGATAATTGGAAAAAGTTCACTTTTCCAACTTTTGAACCACACTGTGCGTGCTTTTAATAAAATTATTATATATGTGTGGACATGTCTTATATTCTTGTGTATGTGTAATTATGTGTGTGTGTGTCTGTTTGTGTACAAAATCATATTTTAGTTGAAATTATTCAAAGGAAACCTATTTAAAAATTTATTTTAAGTAACAGAACTCGAGGAAAAGGACCCAAAGGGCCAGGGATAAAAGGTAGTGTGATGTAGCAACTGCTGACGTATGCATTTACTTGCATATCAGACTACAATTCATGCATAGGCCCTTTGGAAATTGAAGGTCTTTCTTCAGAACAGTGTCATAAAGTTTTTTTTAAGTAGACTTCTTTAAAATGGCGTTTTATTCCCTCCTCCTCTATACTCTTATATAAAGTGTTGCTAAGTGTATGATGTGATTTTTATCATCATTTTCCAACTTATTATTATATTTCATTATGAAAGGCAATAATAACAATAACAACAACGACAACAATGATTAGTATTGTCTGTGTGTGTGCGGTTGATTGTCAAATTCTTCCGTTTCCTGATAATTTTCTACAAAATAAATAAGCAAAAAAATATCCAATAATTTTCCAGTCCATGTTTTTACTCTTCATTTAACATCAAAAGGGGTTTGGGCGGATTACATACATACATACATACATACATATGTAGACACTGATCTGCCATACGATGTTGATGTTGTTGAATGTTTTTCCACATAAAAATATGGGAAAAATTTATTTAGAAATTTTGTTATTAGAGAAGACTCGCAAATTGCTGCTACTGATGCTGTAATGGTTGGCACAGCTGTGTACATCGCTGGCTGCTGGTGTTCGTCATTGTAAGTGAGACGTCACAGTTATTTTTATAGAGAAAACTAAAGAAAATAGCTTTGATTTTGCTACTTTAAGGTTGTCAATAGACTCTTAGGGAAACTCATTTCACTGAGTAGTGGGTATTTGTTTATACCCCGAAAACATACAAAGTTTTACTAATTTCGTACAATGTATGTGTGTATGTGTGTATGTGTGTGTGTATGTATGTTTCTATTTTTCAATTTTTAAAAATTAACTGAAGACAGACAACTGAAGTTATCGTCACTTTGCAGATATTTTCCTCTATTTTTATAGATATAAAACAATTATTTTTTATTTTTATTTCTTTTTTTTTCAAACGACGTTTACAAATCATTGAACAATAATTAATTCAGTATTAATAATGCTTTTAGAAAAAGTTTTATAGAAAAAACTGAAATAAAAAAACCCCAAACGTAAAGGAAGGACAAATTATCACATTGATGGCTTTTATCTTGTCATGTGTGTGCTAATTGGGAGATGGGGTTGCTTAAGTTGTATTTGGCAAGTTAGGGCAAGAGGTTTTCTTTTGTTTTGCTAAAATACATACTATTTATAGCAACTATGGCAAAGAGGTAGGTTATGCTAGGCTAGGTTACATGGGTCGCCGGCGGCTCTATGGCCCATTGTGATATCCTCAAGAAAAAACTCAAAATTTCTACAAGTAGCCTCCCTAAAACCAGACTGTACAAATTAAGAGGTTCTCGCAATAACCAACCGTACCCCTTATAAAATTTACCGGTTTCGTCAGTGATATATTCTTTAGATAGTCCAAATCATAGCAGAGATATGCACTGAGATGCCTTAGTTACAGCTTCGGTAGGGTATGGTAGAGAGAGGAACAATGCTAAAGCGGCTTTTGGCCAATTGAGAAAAGTGTGGAAATCAGCAACTTTATCCCCTTCCGCAAAATTATGAATAATCACATCAAAAGTGAAGTCCATCTTACTCTATGGCTGCGAAATAACAAATAACACGTGGTCTGAAAAATCCCGTGCCTTTCACTTTTCAGCCCATGTATTATATTGCAAGTGTTTGTAAGCCGCTGTCTGCGCCACATACATATTGAGCGTTGTAACGTTGAGGTTGTAACTGCTCAAACTAGGCGTCGCAAATGGAGTGTCTTTGGATTGGAATCCGCTGGTGGCCAACAGCAACATGACGTCAGACAATGAATTCGAAAACTGATGCTTCTGGTACGAGCTAGAAATATATAAAGGCGATTACGGAGAACAGAGAGAGGTGGGAAAAGTTTGCGGATACCAACTAGGAGCTTAACTAGGCCACAAGAAACTGGTGAGGCAGTCACAAAGAATGTGTTTTGCTTACTTATGCTCTTCCTAATCATAATGGCTTCTACTGTAGTCATGATATGGGTAACCTATGACCTCCTACATATCTCCAATCATATCGGGTAATTTTATAAGAGCTTTCGGATTTTATTAATACACTGATGGGCATACTGAAAACCGAATATAAAATTTGCAAATTCAAACTATGACGCTAAATTTTAGCAGGAATATCAATAACAGATGTACCAATTTAACAAAAAAAAAAAAAAAAAAAAAAAAAAAAAAAACGGTCCCAAACATGAAATAAACTGTTCACCGAACGCGCCTCTCAACTGGGCCATTCATTCGCGTGCTGTGTGGCATGTGGCACTGTCTTGTTGAAACCACATGTCAGCCAAGTCCAACTCCTCCATTTTGGGCAAAAAAAAAATTGTAATCATCGCACAGTAGCGCTGGCCATACACAGTAACGTTTCTGCCTTCGTCCTCATTGTAGGGTCAAATGAGGCCGCCAGCCCATAATCCACAGGAAGTTCTTGCAATGCTTCTGGCTGCTCTTCACACCAAATATGGCTTGTTCAAGTATCCATTCATTCAAGCAGAAATGGGCTTTGTCGCAGAATAAAATATTTCCATAAAAACCAATTTTGCCGGCGCGAATTTAACAAAAGTTAGCCGTTGTGGTAGGTCGTGTGGCTTCAGTTCTTGCACCAGCTGTTTTTTAAAAAGGTTCTACACCCAAATCCGTATTCATAGTTTTCCACGTAGTGGAGTAACAGAGGTTCAATGGGTGTGAACGGCGCCGAAACAATAATCCACGGTAATCAATAACACTGGTCGACACAGCTGCTATATTTTCCTCTGTTCGCGCTCTACGTATGCGTGTTGGTGGTTTAATGTCCCATAATGTAAATTTGGTGCCAAATTTAGTCACAAATTTCCGAATAGTCGCCTCAGAAGTTCGCCCATACTGACCTTAATTGAAAAAAGTGCACGTGGCATTTTCTTAACCGATAATAAAATAATAAAATTCGATAACCAGCCAGCGTTGTTCGTTTGAAATTTGATTCATGATTAAATTATAGACCCAACTGAACATGTCTGACAGTGACCTGTTACACGGCAACAGCTTAGCTGTTAAAAAGAAAGTTGCTAAAAAAAAAATTACTCGATACAATGCTCAGTAATTATAATCGCCAGAAGCCTAATCGATTTCCTTTCAAAAGCCAGGAGTCCTGGTTTTTTTCAGCTGGCAGAGAGAGATATCACATTCTTAGATGACTTCTTAGTTGCAGTCATCGAGCAGTCTGGCAAGTTTATCAGATTAAAATCCGATCCTGTGCCCGCCATTGTGTTCGAGTCAACGGAAACTTGATCAGACATCTACTTGATCGGAGATATATCGCAGTAATGTTCGCTGGAGTGTCGAAAAGCGTATTCAAGGGTGTAAGGTGCTACCTGTCATTACAGCAGAATACCCTGTCATTTATCCAAACAGCGGGTGACATGTGTTTCATTGCTCTTTCGAATTTTACCCTGCTGCTATTTTCTTTAGCGCTTAGCGCTAGTGTTTCATCTCAGTTAATTGTGTCACTGTGACACATACACACAAACCTACATGCTCATATGTGGTAATCTCAAGTGCAACTGAAATTTGAAAATAATTTTATATTTTTTATCTAAACGACATACCGACATACCCGTTTAATTCGACCCAATTATTAGGCAGCAACAGTCTGTGTGCAACAGTTTTATCAGGAGATTATTTTTTTAATTTCATTAAATTTGCTTTATTTGCTAACAAATTCGAAGGTAAAATCTAATTAATTTTTATGAAAAAATTCTGTTTTTTTTCTTTCAATAACGTTCGTTTTTGCATGCGATGGCATACGCGTTTCAAAGGAAAACGAAAGTAATGTCTGGGTTGTTTTGGGCGGGAGCGAACAAAAAAAAAAAAAAAACTTAGAACACAGCAGGTCAGCCTGGAATTTCACCAACAGACCCAGTGGTCGTTTTTAGGTCACTTTGTAGAGCATCAAATAGACAAAAACTAAAATAGGAAGCAAAATAGAAGAAAACAACGGCATTTATAAAATTTATGGGCCATGATGGACTGTGTGATTCAAACACACACACGCACACGCACACACACAGTAACGATACAAAGTAAAACCCATGCATGCGTACACAGTTACTGATGCTGGTTGTTGTGTTGGTTGTTTGTAAAGGAAATTACCTACGAGTACATGTTTATCATCATACACTGAGTGGGAGGGATACTCTTCTCTCGAACGATTTCATTTTCATATTTATTGCTACTCTTCTTCTTCTTCTTTTTGTTGTTGTTGTTGTTGTTGTAGTACTCAAGAAGAAAACGTTGACAATCGATGAAAATCGAGTGTTCAAAGTTTAACGAACTTTTCAGTATGTATGTATATTTTTGCTTCCTCTTCTCTATATAAATACTTATTTGTATACACAGATACAGTTACATACATACAGTTATATACAAGCACAGATACATAATAAGATATATTGTTATGGTGTGTGTGAGCTTGAAACTGTATGATGGTATGATAAATACATACATTTACAGCATATTCCCGCTAATTAGGCTTGAGAGCCAAACTATAAAAAACGGTAATAAAGAAAATTTTAATGAAACGTTTAGGATCTGAGTTATCAACTTGATTTAAGCTCAATCTTGATTTATGGTTTTCTACATGGAAACCGCTTGCATTGTAACTCTTCAATAAGCTTAAGCTGTAAATTTATAGGACTGTCTTATCGATTTGTTGATGAAAGCAGTGTTTTCGGGGCTGACCTAATCCGTGTGTGGCGAGAATGTGGTCATATATGTAGATTGTCAGGCTGTCATAAAAGCACTGACTGGGCCTTACGTCAGCTCAAGGTTGGTATTGCTTGTGGACATGTACAGTGTTAAACTGTGTTAGCTTTTAGAGAATTGCACCATAGTGGGGATCGAGACTGCCGATGCATCAGTGCGAGAGTTCGCAACGAAGTGTATACATTTGGCGGACGGGTCTGCAAGAACCCCAAAGAGTTTCTTCGTTGGTTTGTCGAAAAGTGGATTCGTCGTGGAGGTGCAGAGGAGACTGTAGAATCTCTTAGCTGCTCTCGCTTGGACTTAACCGTTCGAGGATGAATTGGGTATTGAATCTGACTAGGGGGCTTCTTAGGAATATGAAAGGTTTTTGAAATGGGCATTATGCTCTAAAAGCATATTCTTTGTTGCGCGACTTGGGCCTCCATTAGTGTCCGGCAATGAAGTGAAGCCTGAGATGGTATATAATATCCTGTGCCTGTGCCCTGTACTTCAGAGCATATATGGCCGTAGTAGCACTGAAGTGTACAAGCTTAATTAGCTCCCTATATGTATACGGTCGGAGGAAAACGAAAATATAATTGAGCCTCTATATCTATTGCTTGTTGCTTTATTCTTTTAAAATTTCATTACAGCGGCAAATATATAGACAAAAATACTCTATTCACTTACTGTAACAAATATAAACTTGAATTTTTCCTTTAGTTATGAACTGATGATCGTTATAGACATATTTTTAGACAAATTGTGTAAAAATTGGCCGGCTAGGGGGTTAACAGAGAATAATAAATAAACAACAATTTCATTCAGTTGTGTGATAGCTTTTGATGAAAGCACAGGCATGTCGCTTTGCGTATTAGAATTGTTTATTTGTTGTTTACTTTTTCAATTGTTTTCTTTAACGCACACTGTTTAAATTTACTACTACTTCTGCTAGAAATATGGTTTTCTCTTTCGCCACCCTTAATCTAGAGACGCGGCTTCAAGTTGTTAAGCTGTGGCTATTTTAGTGGCTTCAGTGAGTTTGTACATGACAGCATCTCTGACCTGGATTATTTCTATCGGATATCGGCTGTCTGTTGAGCGAAACCTGATGGTAGAGAAGTTTGCTTTTGTTTCCTTTATTTCTCTTCTTTTTGTTGTTTCTCTCTATTCCTTTGCTTCATTCATTCTTCTTTTTTGCTATGGTGCTAATCATTTATCATCATCATGTAAAAACTGGAAGGCTTTCACAACGGACTTTCTTTTTTCTACAATAAGTGCGATGCTTAATCAGCGCCCTAGCCTCTAGCTATCTCGAGCTCTAAGTTGTAATTAATTTACAGGAATTTAAAAAAAAGAATACAAATGGTTTTAAACTTCGCTCTAAACACTCAAACTTGTTAATAACTTGCGAAAACGCTGCAGAAGTAAAGAGAGTGGTATTGTGGAATCATTGAATAACAACTCGGGGAGCTACTGATAGCATCAGCAGTGACGTTTAATCTATGCTTGTTTGTTACTTTCGTTGTGACACTTCCTTTAGTGAAGAGATCCCTTTTGAATTGTTGAAAATGTCGAAACTTATTTCGGTTTGTTCAAAAACAGTCTTAATTGGGAACAATGTTCCAACGCAAAAGCTTCGAATTTCCAAAAAAGTTTTATTAGGATATTCTATGGTTAATAAGGAAAAAGCTTTTAATTTTATGCCTTTGATAACGAGCAGTAGAGATAACAAATCTGAATAACAATTCATGACTTTAATTAAGGATTAAGCGTATACTTACTGATAGCGGATCTTGACCCCCAAAGTCTTATTTTTGTTTCCGTTGTTAACGTTGCCCACAAATGTACAGAAAGTTGCAACGATTGGAGAAAGAAAAAGATTGAGACAGAGAAAGATAGATTGAAAGAGAAAATGGGTCAGTGTTGCCACCAATGAAACAAGAGATTAAGCAAAAGGTGATCAAAAATAGAACAAAACCCAGTGTAATAGTACAAACAAATTTGTTTTTCTAATTTCCATTATTTGTATTAAATAAAAAAATCGAGTTATTGATACTTAAATGTGTGTAATCCAAATAGATACGTGGGCTGCATATACATTATTGTCAGATAGCTAAGATACCCTTTACCCTTTACCCAATAAAGTAATTATAGTCTTATGTTTTATTTCGATTACTTTTAAGAAATTTTAGAATGGATACTGTATGTTGTGAAATATAGGTACGTTCGAAGACAACAGTGAATACGATTATATTCGCGTTATTATAGATGCACAATAAAGCATAAGTAGAAATGTAAAATTTGGACCTGCTTTTCAGAGAGTAGAGTTTGCTGATATGCAAACAAAAATAAGTCGTTTTATTTGTAGGAAGATTTTAATTAATTAACGTATAGGAATTGCCAATGAGTGGGTGTTTCAGCACGGCAACTACCCAAAACACTAGTCGATATTGGTGAAAAAATAAATTCAAGTCTTGGATTGGCCATCTCAATCAGCAGACTTCAGTCCCAATAAGATCCTTTTCGGAATTTTAAAGTGTGATGTTGAATCACGTTGTTTTTAAAATAAGCAGGCAGTTTAGATATGGTTTACATTTCGCTACTTATAAGAAATATATATCATTTTAGTTTTTCTTGGACTCCAAATGCGGCAATCTTGAAATCGGTGAAAACTATTGTGTTAAGAAATTCTCATTTTATTGAAAACCGTGATTGATAATTTTGTCACTTGACCAGCATAATTTTTGTATAAACTGAAATAAATATATTTTTAAGATCTAAGAAAGTCTTTTTTTAAATCAAAATTAAAATGATATCTCGATTTTGGACACCCTATTGTCAAAATAGTACGAAAATTATAAAAAATTTGCTTTAATAGTACAGATTTTGTATAATTATACAAAAAGTGGCTACACTGGACTGGGTAAAGAGATATAGAGAAAGAGAGAGAATGTGAAAGAAAATGGGAGAGGGAAACAGAGAGAGAGAAACAGAGAAAAAGTGAAGGGATGAGGTAAAGTCTTTTAGAATTTAAAAAAGCCTTGATACGGTTATATTGAAACTGAGTATTTTGGAAGAGATCACAATTGATAATGATCAGATAATTTTTTCTAAAAAGATCAGACAGGTCAAAAAAAAGTTACGCCTGGAGTGCATTAGCCTTTGGACCCTCTTTAAGGCAAATTAAGTTCAGACCTCAATTTTTAATAATTGCTATCATGTTTTATATTCTGAAGTCGCCAATCGAGCCAAAATCACTACTGGCGGAATGGCATACAAATGTAGAATAGCAGCTGAATTGTTTTTTACTATCTTAACTTTAAAAACTTTCTTACATACTGTTACTAATTAGCTATATGCAGCTATTATTACTTACACTTAAATGGTCCAAAACATCGACACAATTATTGTATTTCCGTTGATTTAAAAAACTTTTTTATTCCCCCGTACAAAAGAGCTCTTGTCAAAGCTCTTGTCAAAGCTTTTTGTAAAAAAATGTATACTGGTTTATGTCTTAGCTAGGAATAAAACACTACCAAAAATTGCAACTGTTATATTAGACTATTATTGTTATATTTAAGGGTTTTTATTCTCTCATAAATTTATTTATAACAAAAAGTATAAAAAAATTCAAAATACATTCAACCACACAAGTACGTTACGTTACGTTATGTTATGTTATTTAACGTTACGTTACGTATGTATATTTAAAAATTATTATTTTTGTATAACCTATTAGCTAATTTGGCAATATACAGAGGGTCTTTGTTAAAAACGAAATAAAATTAAGAGTCCATTTCATTGTAGTTTTCATCCCAGTCCCAGCCATTAAATTGGAAATCCTGCAAGCGGAAAACGGGAAAAAGTATATTAGAGAGAGATTTCCTTCATCTGTTTACCGGTTGAAACAGTAAATACTCACATAATCTTCCAAATCTACATCCTCTACGGCATCTGTAGTAGGCGAGCAGGCCATGTACGACACTCCTGTATTATGGCCCGAACATTCACATGTTTGATTGACTGCTGGTGTAGCACTCTTGGCTACACGTTTGGCAAATATGGTGGCAAATCTCTTGATGGGATATTTAAATTTCGGCATTAGCTTACGGGCACTAAACACTGAACCATTGGTTTCCAAAGCCAAGGGTGTACATATGCCTAAATTGCTCTTGGTTATATGTAATTGAGCTCTCGTGGCATTGTCGCCTTCGGGGAAACGCTTTGAATAAACCAAATCACGATCGAGACCAAAAAAATGACGCAGTTTACGGGTCTTTTCAAATTCAAATTCTGTGTCGGCTAAAATATGAAGATTAACGCCTTCCTCACGCATGTATTGTAATATGGAGCTGTAATCGAAACGCATATGGCGTGCTGCACAATCACTGCAGGATAGGAGAATAAAGGTCTTAGAGACGCCAGGACGGAAATTTAATCTGGACGCGGTAGAAATGGCCTGCAAGATATCATTATTGGTGCCATTCGTAGTGTCTATATGATCGAAATATTTGGCCAAGTTATTGTAATCGCTAGTGAACACTGAGTTCTCGTAATAAATGCTGCGGGGCTTATCGAACGGAGCCACACCACCAAAGGTTACGACAGCATATCTAAGAAAAACAAAAGAATGAGAAATCATTAGCTGTCCTAAGAAAGCGGAGTATGATAGCAATACTTACTGATTATTGGTGATTTTGTGGGCCAATAACTGTTCCTCTAAGGTGCTTACTATGGCCATTATATTCTTATTCTCATTCAATTTACTATTACAAGGCTTGGCCTCTACTATGAACACTATATCACTGCTACGAGGCACAGCGGAGCCGGTTAGCTCTACGAAAGTACCTTCCGGCACATACGAACCATTAGAGAGTTGGCAACTAAGTATGAAAAGATTTAACGTTAGGAAACGTTATAAATTCAAGCTTTTCTAGATTTATGAACTTACTAAACACATTGATCTGGCACTCTCATGGGTATTTTGGCAGTGCTGCAGGCTTCTATATAGGCCAAGGCTGCAGTACATGCACCCTTATTGGCCGGATGACCTGACTTTATTTGATTCGAATTGCTACCCAAATCTAAACAGATGTCATAGAAGGGTTGTATGTCTACGGTATCGGCACAGACTGATAGCATGCCCGATTTAAAGTAATGATCACATACTTTGCTTACTTCTTCTGGCACCGTGGGCTTAACTGAAGAGTGTTTCATTTTTTGCTTACAACTCTGAACGCTCCAGGAGTCAGTGAATTCGGTGGGATTTTTGGTTATTTCATTTTTGGAAGTGGTGAACTCATCGTAGATTTCGTTGTTCATGGTTCCCAAAACACCAGCCGTTTTGCCGAAATACCAACCACTCACCTCGAACCAACACAAATCGAACTGGACATTGCAGCTTAAGGCGTATTCGGTGTCGGATGTTATAGACAAAATATCCAGATCACGGGCTATGGTTACATCATTCAGTTTCAAAGGCAACAAAGACTTTTGATCACCATTTATGGTGATGAACTAAAAAAAAAATTCATTTAAAATTTGGAGGTTTTGTGATTATGATTTCGCTGAACTTACATCGCTGCCTAAATCAATTTCGATCAGCTCCCCATTGGCTATAAAGTTCAATTTTCTGGTGGCTACTGAATCGCTATTGCTGGTTGTTGTCTGTATATGAAGAATAAATCTATTATTGAATCACTAATTTCTAACACAAGGAAGCTTTCAAACTTACCGAGGGTTCTAACATTAAAGTGAAATTACCCTGGAAGAAATCATGGGTCAACAGATATGAACACTGTCTATTGCGTTGACTGCCAGACATTTGTTCGAAACGCAAATTCAAGCCCACAAAACGCTTATCAAAGGTCATGTAATGACGTGAGTCAATCAATAAAGCTCGAGCTAAAATACAAATTTCCTAAAAACTACTGTTCCGTAATCTATTGTTATGTAAAAACTCACAATAATAGGGTGGCAACCAGGTCTTCGGATCCAAATGCTGTCTCATATTGTAGATGCTGCGTATCACTGAGGAATTGGTGTTGGTTAAGAAATTTTGTACTTTAGCCAAGAATTTATACTCTGGTATCTCCTCAAACTTGGGTATCTCGTTGAAGGCATGCCAGGACATGGGCAGTTTTTGTTCCAAATCTATAATGCCTACCTCGGGATCGAATATGAATTTTGTTTTTGCTTCCCTATACATATCAGCAGTTTCCAAAGCATTAGTGGCGTAGTTACGCAATTTATGGGCTAACAAGGCGTACAACTCATGTAATCTGGCCTCGAACTGTAACTCCTCGGCTACCCACTCTATCTTGGCGACTATCTCCTTATACTTCTGTATCACCACCTCCACTTGTTCAATTTTTTGCAGTTCCTTGATTTCCTCCCAGATTTCTGTTAACACCTCATTAAGTTCGGTGCCGAATGGAACCAATTTGAAGTACTTCTCCTTTATAAAGTTCCAAGCAATCAAGGAATACTTCTTTATATTCGTTATGGCATCATGGGATTTGATGTCTCTGTACAAACGATCCACGTCTTGGGTAAAACTGGATACCTTATTGAAATAGGGAGACTCAGCCAATTCATTGGTTCTCTTATAGATGAAATCGAAAACTTCTTTGCTCAGATCCCACAAAGCCGATTCCATATAACTAATAAACTTAAAGATATGCGGCTCTAAACGTTTCAGCACACCTCTCCAGTAGTTTGACATCATATTCCAGAATTTATTCCATAAGTTCTCCACATACTTGATGAACGAAATGTGCAAGTCCTTAACAAACTTATCGTATTTGTGCACTCCTTTCTCGAGAAGGTCAGATAAATACTGCAACGAATCGCCGTGGAAGAAACTGCTTATGGCTTCCAGGATGTTGTTGTAAGTCTTCTTTACAGTTTCTATTAACCAAACGAGGCTATTACGCAAGGCCTTGCCGGAATCACCCATAGCCTGCCATATTTCGGAGAATATTTTCGGCAAAGACTCAATATGATCTCTAATAGCCAATTCATCTATAATGCTGAGCGTGAAGTTAATAACCGTCTTAATGTAGAAATCATTGGCCTCATAGGATTGGTTAACAAACAAACGCAAATCTTCTAGATCTTCCTCAAGAATACTTAGCTGGCCTATATCATCAAAGAACTCCTGGTTGTGACTCTTGGAAGTCTCCCATATAACACCTATGATCTCGGTACTTTCACTGTATAAAGACTTGATCCAAAAGTCTATGCCTTCAGAGAATGAATTATAAACCGAAGAGCCAATGGCATGGAATTTTTCCTTGACCTCCTGTTTGATCTTAGGACGCCAATGAAAACGTCCGGTAATCAAGCGAGAATGATTCATTTTTAAATATGAACTGACATCTATAATGCGTATCTCTTCATAGTTACGCCAGATATCCAAATAGCCACTGCGTACATCGGGTATGGAACCTATAAGCTGTAGATTTTGACTGGCATCTTCAGTCAGATTGACCTCAGCACGGGCATATTTTTGCAGAATATCCACAAACATATAACCGGTGTTGTTGGTTTCTGGCGTGTCCCAAATAGTGGCATTTAAGCCATACACAGGATGTTTGATAGTGGGTATAGCCCATACCCTCACCGAGCGATAAGGAGAATTGCGCTAAACAGAAAATTTTAAATTCTTTAGAGAACTAAAAGGCTTCTTTCTATTATATAACTCACCTCATATTCAATTTCCTTACGATTCAAGTCCAATAAAGCCAAAAATTTGCTATGTTTCTCCGGATAGTAAGACCTCTTGTAATACGCATGGGATTCAGTCCTATAATAAGACGATTTGGCAGCCAATGTGGCATCCATCTGTACATCCAATTCGGAGGCAACATGATGAGCAAAAAATTTGAAGGTATAGTTGGTATGGCCATATTTCTGATACAAATCCTTTAAGACGGCTCCCACAACAATGGCATGATCCTTATCGTCTGAGTAATCGATTATTAAATCGGTTTTCAGTAAATCCACCTGACCACGATAGTAATCGGCTTTCAGAGTAGCATCTTTTTCCAACAACGGATGACCAATGGTAATCAAAATATTTTGATGATCTTTATCTCCCCTGGCCAAGGGAACATCCTGCCATAATACAGCCGTACGTATAACTTTTAAATTGTCATCGAAAGATTCAGGGTGGGTCCACTTAAACTCGATATCGGAAAAGAATTTGCTGTCTGTAATGTAGTACCAGCCTTCGGTGGATAAAGTACGTTTGGGATAGGAAAGCTCGATAAAGAATTTACGTGAGTCATTGCCGCGCTAAAAAGGGGAACAAATGAATTTTTTCTTAATCTGGAGAATGTGGGCACACCATTCGACTTACCACTGTATAATTGCTCAACTCCAAATTGTAGCCTATCCAAGCTGTCTGTGATAGTTCCAGTTTGCTGTGATGTTTGATTTGCCTTTCACTTTCCTCTTCATAGTTCGTGGTTAATACAACTGTGCGATTGGGATGTATGGCCACTATTTTGAATTCTTGGCCATTGACTTTAGTGGTCGTATACAGTTCAGCGGTTAAGTTAAAGTTTTCAACATTTCTAAGCTCAAATACTTGTATATGCTTAATGTCTAAAACCCCTCTTGCATTTTCCGTATCTTTGGTGTTTACATAGTGGATGCCCAAGGGTTTCATTTCATTCTCCACCGTAATGTCGGTGGTAATGACATGTAGAGGCTTATGTTGCTCTACGCATTTGTAAATTCCATTCAGAATTTCTTTGTCATTGTAGTTGATCTTTAAGAAACCCTTATCCAGGTCAGACTTTTCATCTAAGCTATATTCGATATCAGCTCTGTGGCGGGTAGTCAAGGGTATTTCCATTTCCATATTACCATTGAGGTTATGTTCTAAATTTTGGCCTTGGTAAAAACTATGTAACTTGAAATAGGCTGTGTCTCTGGGCCAAGTAGCCTGGAAGTAGCGATAAGTTTCTGGGTTAGTGGTGGTAAAGTTAAAATCTCCCTTTAACCAGGTCATATTAAAGAAAGGCGTGGTGCTGTTTACATAGCCATACATATTGGAAATGGTATAGAAGGATATATCCAAATCAGCTATGGGCCGAGAGGCAGGATAGTCGATGGTGCAGCTGTAAGAAAAGAGAAAAAAAGTTTAAACTCCATTTAAAGTTTTGAACGCTGTTGTACTCACTCCAAAGTATGATATTCATCTGCACGGAAATCGTAATTACCCTTCATAAAGAAGGTGTCCTCATCCTTGTATCTGGGTGTTATTAGTTTGGCATAAAACTCACGTCTGGCTTTATTTTTGCGCAACATTTGAAAGTCACCTTCTACTTTGCTTATATCAGTGTCGACGCCCCATTCCACATGACCCATACCCTGCAAATCGGTGGTATTTCTAAAGGAGAGGCGACCTAAATACTTGCGTTTGGCTTCTTGGGAATTGTATTTGCCTTCCAAGAACATTTCCGGCTTAGTACCTTGTTTACTAACTAAGTTTCCGCGATAGCGCACACCAAAGCTATGAACATCACCTATGGGTTGTGGTAATACTGCATAAGCAGTAGCTTGTAAGTCATCCGAAGAGCGATAGTTCAAGGAACCGTTAAGCGCTAGTTTCCATTTCGAGTCTACATCTAATTTGGCTGCAGTGACTAGACGCTGGAAGCTTTTTTCGGGGTTTACATACTTGGCACTAGCATGCACAATTCTAGGATGAGCTTCTGGACGTTCCAAGTAGCTTTCCAGAGTTAATTGCATGTTTTCAGCCCAGATCCAATACCATATACATTTACCACGCCCTATGTTGGGGCCTATGTGGTACTCGCCGCCTATGTTGCCACTATTCTCACGCAAGGCTATATCTGAACGTAGCTTAACCGAATCAATACCTAATTCTTTCCAGGGTGTTTCTAAGTTGATGTCTCCTATAACATGGCCCTTTTCGCGTGGCCTCAATTTGCCATTGAAGTTAATGCGCTTAATTTCCGGTAGGGTTGACTGCACTAGAACTGAAAAGTCCATGCCCGACTCATCGCTCCTGGAATAACCTCCCGAAATTTGGCACATCTTACCATCTTCTATGGCACTAAATTGGAAATTGTAACCCTTCTGATTGCCTTCAGCCTCGGTAATGCTAAGCTCTATAACACCATCACGGCCACCAGATTTGGGTTGTACTCTTAACCTGGTGTCGGTGGGATAATTGTCAGCCATTATGATAACGCCATTCAGGGCATAGGTAACCATATTGCGATAAAGATTGCCGTTCACATGATATTCTTTGGGATTTTGGCGATTTTGTTGTAGAGAGCCATGCATAGATATATTACGGAAATTCGCTATGGGAGTCCAGACCTCCACATTGAAAATGTCATCCTTTTTACTGGCTCGAGTACCGTATTCAATACGCTGACCCAATTGACTTACAAAAATCAAATCGAAACTGAGCTGAGGATTGGCGCTTCTGGTGATTTGCAAATCGGTTTCCACCAAACGCAAAGGCAGCATAGTGGTTCTAACTTTACCTTGGGCATTAACCAAGTGGCCGGGATCTTTATGCCAAGAAGTTTCTATCTGTATTTCATTGATCACGTCATTATCGGTAACCACAAATTGTATATCCACGCTATTATCTATCTGGGAGAAATCCTTTTTGAAATAGGCTCTACAGCCGTAGTGGGGTATGACATTTGTATTAAGTAAGATGCCAACAGAAGTCTCCAGGAAATTCTCCTCCAACTGCAATGGAAAGCACAAAAGTAAAACCACGTTTTGTTAGAACTAATTTAATAGACTTACCTCCACCGAACCTGCTAAGGTAAGGAAAGTATTGGCAGTGCGAGAGGATATATTTCCTTTATAAATATTACCCACTTCCATTTCCAAGCGACCCCAGATATCCATGTTGTTTAAGGACTCGAACGGTGTCTTTAAATTGATTTTCAAATTGTGTTCCTTGGGCTTGACAGTATCATCAATTCTGGTATAGTTGAGTTCAAAACCGGTAACGGCTGGTTGATCCACGCCATTGCTGACTATAAATTGCATCTTATCGTAGAAATATTTATAATCTAGATCAACGTGATATTCCACTACTGACTTAACTTCCCTGGCCATAGAAAATGGTGTGTTAACGGTCAAAACGTTGAGAATGTTGATATAATCGGGGTAGTATAGACGATCCTTCAAATCAATACGACCCTGAGGCAATTGTAAATTGCCCACCACTATATAATAGTCCATAACTTCTTGGATATCCACAAAACCTTCCACGGTAGGCCACACCAAACTATCGATTTCGAAGGCCACATAATAGGACAAGAACTCATCATAATCAATATCATCGATATCGTAATCCTCCGAGCCAATCTGGGGAGGTTTGAAGTCCTCATCATACAACAGTTCTAGTTCGATTTTATTGCCACCCAGTTGGGTTAAAAATTTCGACTTTGGCTGGCCACTAATCTTAAAGCCCAACTTATACTTCGCTAGTTCGCCATGCAAGAAGAACATAAAGACATCCTTCTTAATGAACTTGACAATGAAACCATTCTCTTCGAAACCCGGCAAGGGGGTAAATACTTTGTAGGAATATTCGAAATCGGTTATATTATTCATGCACCAAACACCAGTGAAACCTAAAGTGGCATTATTCCACATGCCCCTTAAGTCCAAAGTTTCTGTTTTGATTTTGGCAAACAAAGCTGCTTGCTGGAAGCTTTCAATGGGCGTGGCTACACTCAATTTAATATCGAAATTCATCAGAGATATGATATCGAATAAAACCTCAGCACCCAAAGCAGCGGTTGGAGCTCTAACCTCGGCTACAGCATGATGCTGTCTCTCATTCAAACCAAATCGACCATTAATTGTGCGGAACTTTTCCAGAGGCGTAGTTATATTAACCGTCAACATATTATCCGTAAATTTGCGCACATAGCCATCAATTGCCAAAGTGAACTCGCGTATCTCAAAGTCCAAGGAGGCAGCGCCTTGTATCTCATGCTGTTCATTCAACATAAATTTAGCGGCCAAGCCTCCTTTGCGATAACCCTCAAAAGGTGTGGCCATGAATACAGTACCAGTTATGTTCTGTGAGTGAGCACTTTTTTCCAGTTCCCACAAAGACTTAATGTTGTAGACGTTAAGGGTATCATTGGCTCCGCTGTAGCGTAAATTGAAAAGACTATCAAATTTCTTCATATCCTGCCAGTGCTTGAGTTTGACATTTATAATCGGTATATCTTTGACGGTGCTGTTAATGCCAAAGTATACATCAAAGCTAACAATAGGTTCTTGCATTTCGTAGTCGCTCTTATAACCCAATTCTAAAGTCTGATCATCTGCCCATATAAGAGAAGTATTAGCCAGGATAAGATTGTTCACATTATACACGCCTGCATTTAGGCTGTTCTGACGCCAGCCTTCAAAGGGAGTGGTAAGTTCTGCTTTCAACCAATTGTGCAATTGTTTGTCCGGCATTATGCCTACATTATAGGTGAATACAATCATTTCACTGACACTCCAGCTGGCACGTGCCGTGCCATAGTACTCAGGTCCGCCTGTAAACGCATCAAAACCGCAACTTATGGTTCTTTCTGGATAGGTAACCATAACATTGCCTTCATAACGTTTATTTCCAGGATTATTGAACTCCGCAAGAAGACCCAGGCGTTGGGAAGGATCACGATTGGCATCCCATTTTAATTCCAATGACAATTCTTTTCTTTGTTCAATCGATAACATGCCCAGCTTGAGGTGAATGTCACGTAACCTATCCAAATGGATTTCAATTTGTAGCAGCTTAGGTTGTTCCGACAATAGTTTGGCATTTAGCCAATAATCCTTGTCTCTCACCTTCAGACGTACCTCGGCATTGGCATTCTTATTTAGCTCGTTATCATTATATTGAACGGTAAGACCATAAGGATCATTGCCATAACGGGTTTGCACATCGGCAAATAAAATCAATTGATTGCGACGATATACCACATTTAAGGAGGTGACTTGGAAGGAAGGACTTTCCACAATCAGTTTCAAATGATGTAAACTTTGTATGCGAGAGCTTTTGTCCTTGTAATTGCCTTTCAAAGATATGGAGTGTCCAGTGAACCAAGAACCATTCAAATTGACCTGAAAAAGAGTTAAAATTAAATCACTTTCTTCTGTGTTGAAGACTTTTTGGAATACGAACCATGTAAGTTTTGCTAGTTACTTCGGTGAGTTTAAGTCTAGCCGTGCAGGAGTTAAATTCTGGCACTGTGATATTGACATAAGCATCTATGGCAAATAGACTTCTGTGTGGCAAATGTATGGAGAACAAGCCGGTGGCTTCTTTCTCAGGTGCATAACGCAAACCAAGTAACACATTATGTTCGGTGCCATTTTTACTGCGTTCCTCATGTCTGTAAATAAAAAGGGATTATTAGCAGAGATTAGTTGGATTAAGTTTTAGATGAACTTACTTTAAAGAAATTTTAAAATCCACCTTGGACCTGGGTACCTTAACCTCAAAACTGGCTCTAGTATGAGCACCTTCCATAAAGAAATCTTCTGAGTAGGAGCGGGCAAATATTAAACGTACTGAACTAGTAAGCTGGGGATTACCAAAGTTTGGATCATTGTTGTAGGTTAAAACACCTTCCGTGTGGCCCTGCAAACTAAGCCAGGTGGCATTGGAAACAAAGTTGAGCTTGGGATAGGCTGAGGTTTTCAGCTTAACATTACCACGGAACTCAGTCTTAGACTTATCGCCTTTGTTTACCAGTTTACCCTCAAAGTTTATCGTTTCTATCTTGTTGGCCTGGAAGCGGTAGTTCACAGTCAAGTTCGTAGAAGTGGTTATCTCATTTTGTACGTAATTGCCCTTAACCATGGCTTGTAGTTTCTTGGTTTCAAACGATATCTCAAAATCATTTTGTAAAATGCCATTTTTCTCATTTATACGTATGGTGCCTATCAAACCAGTGATATTGACACCGTTAACAGCTAATAACATTTTGGGCTTGTAAATCCAAGCGGTACGATCCTGCCAACGTTTCATCTCCACATTCAAATCGAAACTACGTTTGCCATTGGTGTCGAGGAAAACATCTAAACGACGATCATCCGGATGACCATTGTAATTACAACCAGCCGAGACTTTATTGGCCGCATTAATAAAAGCCACGGAGGCATTAAAAGCATCAACAGTGGTGGTCACATTTGTTACTAGCAAACGTTTAGTTGCTGAACCTGGTGTGTGAAATACCACTGAAAAGCTGGAATCGTTCAAAATCTGATCAAAATTGTATTCAAAAACATATTTCTTGGCTGTCAGATCTGATTTTTTCAATATCACACTGAAATTGGTGGGACCACTAAGCAATAAACTTGGATAGACTTTGTCCGAGGAGTTGGCCAGATCAGGAACACTAAAGTATGAGCACAATTGCAAACCAATGGCTTGATCCAATACTGGCCAGGTGCAGGTACTGTTGGACTTACGCGACTCTATGCCGTTTTGGGCAATCTCCTTCTCCTCTTTGAGTATCAATAACTCCGAACGGGCACTAAAGATTTCATTGGTATCTTGAGGCAAATCAAAGGAAAATGAAACCAAATTTTTGCCTCTCACCTTAAGCTTGGCTTCTATTTCGGAGTTGGAGTACAAATTGCTTTTTACTTTTATGCCCGAGACAGCGTAAAACATATCCGCCTGCATCGTGGAGATAACATCGACCGAAACTGAAGGCTTAAATTTGCCTTCCAAATCGAAATGCCAATCGGTGGCTGGTTCCACCTTATCTAAACTACCAGAGATACGGAAATCTACAGATGAGGCTCCGAAAGCATTGATAGACAAAGGCAAGCCTATGCCCAAAGGTACACTGTAGGATGCATCGAGCAACACACTGGATTTTGTGTAGGTTATCTCCTGGCCCGACAAAACCTTTGCTATTTGCTGGAAGGGATCGAATTCCTTGCAGAAAGCCAAAAACTCAAAGTTACCCTCCATAGAATAGTGGCGCAAATCATTGCCAAATACACGCAGACCTATTTGGGCTTTGGGATTATCATAATTATAGTCCAGCTTGTAACCCATATCCTTGACTTGTTTTTGTATTTTTTCCTTTTGGCTGTCACTCTCGCGGTTGGTAGAACGTTTGGTGCGACTTAACTCCTCTTCAAACTCGTAATCCTTCTCTGAACTTGCCATTTCGTCTGCAGCAGAAGTTTGGCGTTTAAGGCGCAAGTTATCCAGATTCAGAAGATTCTCTAAAGTGTCTAAAATATGGACGAAAGTATTATTGGCATTACCGAGCGTCAAAAGAAATTCAAGATAGTTTTACCGTCTTCTTCGGCACTTTCATTGCCTATCAAACGGTTGAGAAATGAGAACTTCTTACGGAAGTATTCTCTATTAAGAGGACCTTTAGGACCAAACACCGTAGAGATCATTTCTTCGAAACCTTCAGCTCTAGCAGAAATTTCCCAAAAGTTAACCGACTGGCCAAAGAGTTGACTCGTAAAGTTTAGAGTAGCCATGCGTGGCAAATATGAATCCGTGCCGAATAGTAAATTAACGTCGGTAGTAGTGCCTGAAAATAAAAAGAATGAATGAAATCGGTCTTTAATATTTCGAGTATCAATTAACTCACCAAAATTATACTCATCAAAGAAGAGTGAGTGTTCATAATTACGCGAGAACTTGCGTATGTCCATCTTAAACTTATCAGAAAGATCATCGTTGAGCAGTAGGCCCTGAGCCTCTATGCGTATGGGTGAAGAGGATGTGGCCAAATTCTTCAGATGAGACCATACATAAGATCCCACCTGATTTATTTGCTCCTGCTCCAATATCTTTTTAATGCGCTTAATGCTCAAATAGTCGGGACAACGCATGGCTTGCAAGTAACTGAATATACGTATTTCTGAGTTGAGAGTATAGTCGGCATAGGTATCCACAAAGAAGTCGCGATAAAGCATGCAATCAACTCTACGGAAAGCCATAACAGCCTGTAATCTAATCTCCAGTGAAGTGAGGTCTCGAGTAATAATCTCGTGCAGTTGAGCGGCAAAAGGTTCTGAAAGCACACCTATGTTACCCAAACCTTTGAGTATGATAATCATTCGTTCACGAGTGCGTCTTTCCCCCCTATACATATTGAATAAACTAAGGAACTCAGTCTCCAAGAGATTAACTATACGTTGGACTTTCAAATTTTCTGCGCAATTTTCATTGTGGCGGCAAAAACTGTGTATCACGGCCGAGGCTCCTAAAGTGTATTCCGGATCAACTTTCTTACGTGAAAACTCCAAGATGGTATAGAAAGTTTCCAAAGTTTCCTCATCAGGCCTTTGGATGAAAGATAACGAAGTCATCCAGCTGTGGGCCAAACGTTTGGGTATGACATTGGCTATGATCTGATCACGCATTAATTGATAGGAAGCCGTACTGCCGATATAGGGTAGAGATTCCAAAACATGGTTTCTAAACAGGAACAGAAGTTAAAAGGAAATTACAAACAAATTTCAAAGGCAAGATTTTCTCCAACGTACTTCCCATTTTCACATATACTGGCCGAACGTGCCAGCAGTTGAGTCAAGGCTTTATAGTCCAAGTATTTGGTGGTGTGCAGGAAAGTAGTGAAAACATTTATGAATTCTCTTTGAATTTTGGGAAAACCCAAGGCACACATTTCCTTCAACAACTCCCTGGAAGCTTTAATTTCTCCATGAGTAGGTTTCACGGCAGGTGTGTGATCAAATAAAAGGGTGGATCTTTTCTCCACGAACTCATTATCTAGGAAAAGTGAAAAAGTAAATATTATTTTCCGTTTCCTTGAAGCCCAAGGATTAAACTTACTTTCTGCCAAAAATCCTCCAACGCTAAAGGACTCTTCTCCCTTGAATTCCAATTTGTGTGATACAGTTGTTACAGCACCAGTGCTGGCATTCGAAAAGGGTATCAGCTGGTGACGCTCATAGCAGCTTATGTCACGATAAATGTTATTGTCTATGGTGAACTAAAAGGTTAACGTTTAAAGTAATTTTATGCTTTTATAGTGAACAAGTAACTTTGGGACTTTACTTACATTACAATGACTTTGTGAATCCAGAATGGGCCAAATGGTTTTGTCATCACGGAAGTTATAGGGTGTTGTTTGCAATATCGAATGTGTGGAATAACGATTGCGGCAACTTTGCATATTTTTTTCCTTGCGTATTATCACGAACACATTGTCAGTGTTTTGTAGGCTATAGTGCACGTTACAAGTACCAGAGACATCGGTTTCGGTGGTGTTGAAATCTACATCGAAACGCATCATGGTATTTTGGAAGGTGGACAAAATACCCTTTTTAAAATTCAACACCCAGGTGGACTCTGTTGTACTCGGACATACTTCGCTGATCAGACCATCGTGGAAGGCAAAACGTAAAAGGTTTTTTCTCAAATCCAATTCCAAATCTTTACTCTTTGGATGTTCATTGCTGGCTGTGGTCGACGTCTCACTTACCTCATCATCATCATCGTCATTGGCACCAAAGTCCGAATCTGATTGTCTCTCTAGTTCGCCGTAATAATCATAGACATCATTACTGCTCGTTGTATCTTCAGGCTCTTCGTTAGTGTGTTCGAATTTATCCCATAAATTCACATGGTTTATGCGCAAATAACCTTCACAAGGTTTGGGGAAGAATATATCCAAATCGGCTGTAACATATAAATCGGAGGTATTTTCTCCTGTCCCCGAGAATTCAGTACGCAGTTGTACCGTGTAATAGTATTTGAAAATTTTGTCGTTGTACCTAAATTTACCATCTTCGATTTCACAATGGGGTCGACCACAAATTTTTGGATCTTTTAAGGGATCTGAAAAGTTAGAAGGAGGGGGGAAATTATAGATCATATTGTATTTTATTGAACTTGCTATGTTACACTAAAACCTGTTAGAATATTTTGATAAAGAGGTCTCGTATTAAAAACTTATTCTTTTTATTAAAATCTCTCAATCGTTGGGGAATTACTTTAGGTCTTCTATATCTGAATGTAAAACACGCGACGAATGTGCCCGCAGTCGAAGAAAAATGAATAAACGTATGTGTTGAACTAGGACATAGATCTTCATGCTACAATAAGAATCTACTACAGGGCTGTTCAAAGCCTGTCACCTGTCAAACGTTTAGATGTACTATCTGTCTAAAATAACTGAATCAGAAGCTAAAAGGTAATGAAATTGTTTCTTGGCTGAGTAGACTCCAAAGCATTTGACCTAAAATCGCCATTTTGGTGTCATTTTTAACCAATAAGCGCAACTTTTTATAAACGACCACACCAGGTTTCTAGTTGGCGGACTATACGTTTGTAAAAACAATGTTAGTGTTGTTGTTGAACAGTATGCCAAGCACTATATAATGACTTCAACGGCTATATTTTTTTCCCAAACTAAACAATCTGAACTTACACGACGTGCTGTTGTAGCTGCATGGAGCTAAAATTGTGATTTGCTGAAATCGTTGGTTCTGACTGTTTGAAAATAACGTAATGGAGACTTACACCGTCAATGACGTACGCTAGGGAATGATATTAACCGATATGTTTTGACTTAAATTGGCCGAATTGGACTTTACAGATTTAAGATTGCTATTGAATACCACACAGTGTCATAAGTTTTGCTCCATTGGCGTTGCAGTCCCCACATTACATGTCATTATTCCAGGACAGCGCTATGTATCATGATTGGCAACTTTATTGATTCATGTCTGTGAAACATAAAGGCGATGAAGTCTTAAATTACAACAGCAACACTAGAGACTCAAATTTAAAGATCTAGTCGTCGTTGTTTCTATGTTATTCTTGCACAGTTTCATTGCCTACCACAGATTCTGAACCGGCGGTGTCTTTGATCTGTATTTTTTGGAAAAGTACATTGGTGAGGCCAACATTGTCAATGGCGGGCAGTGCAAAACGATAATTATTGATTAAACGTACAGCAAACGCATAAACTGATATTGTAAAGGTAACCTGATTTGATCACCAAGATCGTGCAATTTCATTCAAGTTGTTGTGTTTTCTTTACTAAAACATTGAGTGAAATGTTATGCATGCCTCTACTTGCCATTTGAGGGCATTGACTGCCAGGGCTATGCAAACGACATAGTTCTGATAGCAAGAAGTAGATTCGAAGTTACTCTGTGTGAAATCATATAGAGAGGACTTAGAATAGTAAATCTATGGTAAGGGATGTCGGGCTAAAACATTAACCAGGGCAAACCCTCGATCGTACCATTCACTCCACAAAGGAAGGAGGTTAAATATCTAGGAATAATATTAGATAGTAAACTGTAGTGTAATGCTCAAGAGAAGTTCGTCTCAAGAAAAGCCACGCATACGCTAATGGTGTGTAGGGCACTTGAAGGGAAATCTTGGGGCTTTAACCTCGGAATATTATATTGGATGTATAGTAACACTGATTGTAACTTATGAGGCTGTTGCATGGGTTTTAAGAACTAGCTCGGGAACATTCCAGGCAGAGCTAAATAAGATACGAAGATTAGCGTGCATAGCTGAAATTGTATTCAAATTTTTTATACAGTAAAGACGGATCCGCTGCACTTTATTTTATTTTCGCAATTTAAAAAACTGAAACGTTTTAAAAAGGTGAAGTTACTAGAAACGTGTTAGCGCACCCTCACACTTTTTGAAATTTAGTTTCTTAAAATTGCAGCTAAGAATACCAGCTAGGTATGACTGAAACTATATTCAAATTTCTTATATCAGGTCACTCAACAAGTCCGTAGGATGAAACATAGATGGCGTTACTATAATTTTGTTCATCTGATTTTTATTTAGTACTAAACTTCAAACGATACGTGTATAAATTTGACAGTAATCTGACTTTTAATTCGTGAGTTATAGCATTTTGTGTGAAGCAACTTTTGTTATTGAAAAAAAAAAAAATGGAAAAAAGTGAAAAAAGTACAGTGGAAACCAAACAATGGCTTGATAAACATTATCCAAACTCTGCTCCACCGAAACATACGGTAGTGCAGTGGATTGATGAATTTAAACGTGGTCATACCAGCACAAATAAGGCAGAGCGCAGTGAACGCCCAAATGAGGCTGTTATTTAATAAAATAACCTCAAATTGGTTACGACCCATCGCAAATTGAAGGTGCACACGCTAGCTGAGATTGTAAAAATATCAGATGGTAGTGTTTTAACAATTTTAAACAAACATTTCGGTATGCGAAAGCTCTGTTCAAAGTGGTTGCCGCGTGAGCTCACAAAAAGATGAAAACGATGTTAAAATTGAATAGAGTGGGCTTCGAATTGCTAGCCCACTTACCGTAGTCTTCAGATTTAGCCACCAGCGACTTTTTTCTGTTTACGGATCTCAAGAGAATGCTTGCTGGAAAGAAATTTAAGTCCCATGATGAAGTAATCGCTAAAACTGAGGCCAATTTTGACGAGAAACAGAAATCGTGCCATAAAGGTGGTATCGAAAAGTTGTATTCGTTGTATCGCCCTCGAGTTTTGTCAAAATTTTATTCTTCTCTCACTTGTCCTACGAACTCATTGAGTGACCTGCTATAGTAAAGTTGAATAGCATAAAATTCGTTTTCTTTGTACACACTGAACAACTTAAATTGTAAGCAGAAAAAAATACTTTAGTCAGGACATACTCCCTTGAACTGTGTGCAAGTATAGATCTTCACTAATCAAGAACTATGGTTTTCTAAGAATGTTGGTCAACGCACAACTCTTATAATAGCTAATGCTATGTTCGCTCGACAAGGTTTTTCATCACTCGTAATACAAAATTTAATTTAATTTAAGAGAAAGTCACTCAAATCACCCTATTTCTACAATATTACACTGCGAATTACTTCAAAATCAGTGTCTTGATTAGATCAAATGAGTTTACTATACTTTTTAGCTCTTAATTAGAATTAATCTTATTACAGATTTAATAGAAAAAAATTTAATAAATTGGCTTCCCTAAGGCAAAACAATGGCCGCTGGCTGCATTAATTCAATTTGATAGCAGCTAACAAATGCCGTGCAAACACGATTATTTAAATAAGTAATACAAGCAAAGAGCGAAGTAATTCGAAATCTCATGCGAGCGTAGCATAAACATTTTTGTTGCAATCCTATTAATTTATCAAAACAGTGCTTAAACTAAACTGAAAAAAAGAAACAAAATAATTTGTGTTAAGAAAATGTGTTACTACTCACTTTGTCTTGCCGCCTGTGCAACACCAAACATTGTCAGCCATATGAACAGCAAATAGCATTTGTTAGCGCCTAAAAGCGCTAAATGCTTCATTTTTGTGGAGCGCCTAGTGTGTTTGATTTATGAAAATAATCCGTTTTCTCTTTTCTTTTTTTCTTTCTTTTTTTTACAAATTTTTCCTTTTTAGTTCCATTGGAATTAATAGGTTTATTGTTTTAAAATCTCTGCTTTATACTGTAAACAGATTACAAAAAAAAAAAAATTTTTTTTTTCAATAATTTTTTCTGTTTTTTAATTAAATGTAATTCTTAAAATCTCTTTTTTTATATAGAAAAAAAAAGTAAAAGAGATATGTTTAAACAAATGCCAAAATCAGATACTTTTTCAAATTTTTTTTTCATTTCTCTGTTGTATAGGCAACATTCACCTACAAACTCCACCTCTGGCCCAAAATTGAAATTCAATCAAAATCACTTTGTTATTCAAATAAAATGCTCATCTTCATAATATGCAAACATATACATTCATTCATCAACACATACACACTTACACACATACACTACATAAACCCACTTATTGAATACATGTATGTGTGTACGAGTACACATACAAATCTATAGGATCAAATCTGGCAATATTTTAACAAATACAAACACAAGTCCAAATGCTAGACCATTCGGGTCAGTTCACGTTTAATTTTTTTATAAGAAAAATTCTAAGGCTGCTTTTATTCAAATAGGTCTCATTCATAGCAGTATATAGTTCAAGTTTTTGAATATAAATTGGTTTATGTGGTTAAAGTTGAAGAAAATACCGCTTTAGTTAAACAATGTTGACATGTATGATTAAAAACATAATAAGAACAACCGCACCTTCGAACATTTGGCAAACATTTCTCTGATAAAACATTCGAAAATGATTATTAGCAGCGAAACGAAAAAGAACTCATAGAGTTCACCTCTCGCTCAGTTTGTGGCAGCAAGTTTTTTGAATTCAAAGGTTTGCCTGTGATATCAAAAGCAAACCTTTAGCAATATCTAACACGAATAACTTTGTTTGGCTTTCTGCTGCTTCTAGCGTTACTTTTGCATTTGCATTTTTTCGCATACCAATGCTAAAAACGATAGAAATTGGTTACTTGTTTCTTTAAACTTCCCAATACTGTTCAACACGCCTACACGAAGGGTCGGTCCCCCTAGCTTTTTTGCTTTGGTGAGCAAATTTTAGTCACTGGCGACATTTTTCGATGCGGAGGAGACTTTCAACAATGTTCAATCATTGACGCGTGATGTTAGTGAATGTATAGTGAGGTTTGTGCATGGTCTTTCGACTGAGAGGTTTATCACTGCTTCCGGTAGTAACGGGTCCTCCAAATAACGTTTTTTTTTCAACTAGTGCTTATTTCGTGAATGGTAACACTTAGCTCATGTCTGATTTGACAGATAATTAGTTTTATCCTTCAGCTGAACGAATATTTTTGTGTATACGCTTGAACAACGCTGGGAAATATTGCGACATTACTTTGAAAATCATCATAATGTTGCAGAATGTGTGCGATGTGTTCAGATGAAGCTCATTTTGATCTTGGTGGGTATGTAAACAAGCAAAATTCTCGCATTTGGGGCACAAAAACCCGCACGCATACGTTGAAAAGCCGATACACCCAAGACGAGTCACTGTTTGGTGCGGATTTTGGTCCAGATGCATAATTCGGAAATGAGCAAGGAGTGGCCGTTACAGTGAATGGCGATCGTTATCGGGCCATGTTGAACGAATTTTTGTTCACAAAAATTGAAGAGGAGGATATTAGCAACATTTGGTTTCAACAGGACGGCGCTACGGTACACACAGCCGAAGCTACACTCGATTGTTTTGTGCCCAGTTTTCAAAAAAAAAAAAAAAATTATTTGGCAGACCCATAGTTTAGATAGTCTTTGACACTTTACCATGATTTTAGGGTCGTGTCCAAGCAACACGCCTTTGAATTTGGTACTCAGTGGTGATTTCCATCATAGGTACATAGGTAGGGTATGCCAGCGTGACGAGACTCACGTTAAACTGTGACTTACTTGCCTCCATTGGGGAGGCCAACTAGGTAAGGAACCCCACAAGGGGGGTTTTTTCACCCTTGCTGTTAAACATTGCTGTAGAAGAATTGTTGTGTAATCTGCAACGATGTGGGTTTAGGGTCTTTGGTTATGCGGATGATCCGGCCATTTTAGTGTCTGGTATTGAACCGAATTATCGAATGGTACTTGTCTTGTGGTCTAAGCGTCCACCTCCATAAAACGGAGTTGATGCTCTCTACCAGATGATACAAGATACCTGTATTTAATATACCGTGACTTGGTGGTGTTCAACTCTCTCTATCCACAAAGGTGAAGTATCTGGGTTTTATTCTTGACCACAAGCTCACATGGAGGGGGAACATAATAAATAGGGTGAAAAAGGCGACCATAGCGCTTTACACCTGTAAGAGAGTCGTACGCAAGAAATGCTATCACCTACTGGCTCCATCAGGCCGTAGTAGCAGTCTACTTAACAGTTCTCATATTTGGTGGACGGTGTGTAAGTATCCATGCCATTGTAAACTGATAGACAGGGTGCGCACTCCGCTCCACTAAAAACAAAGCCTTATTTTCTTACATAACTGACTCCTCATCGATCTTCTTCTGAAGCAGAGGACTTAATTAAACTAATTTAAACTACACGATGCGATTATTGTGGACCATAGACATCTTCGGATCGCTTACATCGTTCCTCATAACTTTCTCGATAGCAGATTTGACTATGTTCTACGCACGAGAGAATTCTGGTCTGGAAACACGAGTTTCCCTTCAGATCTATAAGATGCAGGGCAGTGTGGGTTGTTGTATATTCATAAAGGATTCTGACACTTAACTGTCTTATAGGTCACCTGACTACTGCTGACTGTTCTAGACAGAGATCAATGCTATACTGGACGCCGTGTAATGCTTGTTAAATGACGGGATTTTCCCTGAGAATCTTCTGATAAGGTCTCTCGCGAGCGTCCATAAAGATCATGGACGAAACAAGATAAAGCTTCTCAAACGGTGGCAAGGTCACGATTGATACTAAGAAAGGTACTTATCTGTATCTGGTGGGATTAGAAGGGAATTAATCATTATGAGGTTTTTCTACTGGTTAAACGATTGATTCTTCTCTTAATCGGCGTTAATTGTCGACGGTAGAGAAACAGTCATAATTTATCAGTTGAAAATTTGTAGTGACCACACACATCTTTTACGACGTGGCAGAAACTGTAAGAGCTTAGCTGGGAAGCTTCGAAGCATCCACCATATAGTACGGATCTTGCATCTTCACATTGTCATTTGTTTAGATCTCTACAGAACTCCCTTAATGGTGTAAATTTAAATTTCGTAGAGGCCTGTAAAAAGCAATTGGATCAGTGTTTCACTTAGAAAAGCAAGAAGTTCTAAACCATTGGTGTTCATTTCATGGGACAATTGTCCCTTCTCATTTTACATGAATTCTTACGCTCTTGCTTTTAGTCGTCAATGAGGCATCGACGGAAGTACATGTGTAGCGAATGTATGCATATTTTTTTAGACACAGCAAAATAAATAAAAGGTTCTTACGATCTTGCCGTGGCGGATGCATGTCGATTTTTTTTTTTTATATTTTTAAAACATCAACTTTACTCTTTCTAAGAGAGCAAATTCAAGGTTCTCACTAACCCAACTACATTTTTACTTTTGCACATCACTGTTCTAAATGGATTGAATAATTGCTTTGGCAAAAGATTATTGATCAAAACGGCACCTACAGTCAGAGTCAAAAAATAGTATACAGCCTTATGAAAAGCTTTTTCAAACAGGGGCTTTAACTTCGTGAAACTGCAACCGATTTTTAAAAATAAAGTAATATTTTATTCATAACTAAACATACTGTTTTAAAAAATCTAAAAATAGTACGGTTCCAATAAAAAGTAGCTTGTAAAACCTTCGCTAAACTTGGAAAACTTCGAATGAATTGTATAAAAATATGTGTGCTTAGTATGTGTACTAAGTAAAGTATACACTATTCAAGAGATCTGTTGCTCTTCTTTCCAAAACTACCAAGAGCTTAAAATCGGTTAATATTTAGCTAAGTTATCAACTTATAAGTGCTTGAAAGTACAAAAATTCGGTTTATTTCTACCTGTAAGTCCGTAATTTGAAGGTGTTTTGAAAATTTCAATAGAGATGCATTTGGTACCATATGGCATCTACCACAAAAAAATGGTATCAGTTCCAGATATTTCTACTTCATTGTCTCTTGTCGCCTAGGCTTTTATCTTGTATACATGTTTGTGGACAATAAGGCTTTGTAATAAGGCTGTATATGGTTTAATGAAGCTCGTTTTATACAATAAGAAAAATGTATTTAATTTTTGGTCAACTTCCGTAACCGAACTTTTTCGAACACCCAATATAAGTGTGTTATTTTATTATTAGTATTTTTCTTTCCAGTGTGCAGTATCTAATAAATTGTATGAAATTTGTAAAATTGGTTTTTTTACTTTTTAATCCCAATCATTTATTTCTTTCTAATTGATGTGAACAGACCCCCTAAATGTATGTATAGGGTCCGCCATCTAACGCTTTTTTTTCAATTAGTGTTTATTTCATGAATGATAAGTAACACTTAGCTCATGTCTGATTTGACAGATAATTAGTTTTATCCTTCCGCTGAACGAATATGGTTGTGTATATGCTTGAACAACGCTCTGGGCCTGCGATCGACTTACAGAAGATGCCGATTTTGCAAAAAAAAAAAATCATCTTTTCAGATGAAGCTCATTTTGATCTTGGCGGGTATGTAAACAAGCAAAATTGTCGCATTTGGGGCACAGAAAACCCGCACGCATATATTGAAAAGCCGATACACCCAAGACGAGTCACTGTTTGGTGCGGATTTTGGTCCAGAGGCATAATTGGGCCATTTTTCTTCGAAAGTGAGCAAGGAGTGGCCGTTACAGTCAATGGCGATCGTTATCGGGCCATGTTGAACGAATTTTTGTTCACAAAAATTGGAGAGGAGGATATTAGCAACAGGACGTCGCTACGTGCCACACAGCCGAAGCTACACTCGATGTTTTGCCCCCTGTTTTTGAAGATCACATTATCAGCCGCAGAGCTGATGTCGTTTGGCCACCTCGGAGCTGCGATTTGACACCGTTGGACTATTATTTGTGGGGTGCCATCAAAGATAAGTGTTATGCCAACAAGCCAGAGACAATTGACACTTTAAAGAACAATATTCGTGAAGCCATTGGTGAAATACAGCTGCACACAATCGGTAATGTGCTTAAAAATTTGACCGATCGTGTAGGCTACTGCATGGCCAGCCGAGGCAGCCATTTGAATAAAATTATTTTCCATTATTAACCGGAAGGAATGTACTTTCCAATAAAAAAAAATAATTTGAGAAAATATTCAGTAGTTAAAAAAAAATGTATTTGGCGGACCCTTTATGTTTGATTTTATGCCATTTTGCCTCTCTCCAAAGCTGTATGTGTTCGTGTGTGTAGAGTTGTATGTGTGAATGAATACCCGGCTGCTGGTGTTTGTTTGTTGAATAATACTACTCTGTGATTATGCATAATTCTTGTATTTCTTTCTTTTTTTTTAAATTTATTTCTCTCCCTCATATAAGTTTTTGTTGTTTTGTAATATTATGGGTTTAATTGAAATTTTATATTCGTTTTATTTTTATAATTTTTTTTTTCGTTTTTTCAGTTTTTTTTTTTGTATGTGTTGTTGCTGTTGTTTTCTTTAGCAATGCCAACATTTATTTTTGGCCAAAGCAGTTGTTTTTCTCTTTTTATTTTAGTTGTTGTTTTTTAACTTTTGTTTTTGTTGTTTTTTCTTAATTCATTGAATCACTTTTTTAATGCCTTTTGATCTTTTACAAACACACAGAATATTCATACATTTCGGTCTTTTAAATACTCATAGAGTTTCCTTTTGTTGTTGGTTTTTATTATTTAAACTCACATTTATAAGTATACCTATTCGTACACACCTAAGCACACACACACACACACACACACTCACGCGTAAGGTTATATCGCCATGTTCAGCTCAAATAACAAATTCGCACATTTAAGCCAAACCATACAAGCAAACGCTTAAGCATTATCACTTAGGCAATAGTTCAAGAGCAAGCAAAGCGAAAGAAAAAGAGAGAAACAGGGTGAAAGAGAGAGTGAGAGAGAGCGGGTAAGTGTGAGCAAAATATATTTTAATGGTAAAGTTTTATTTTAATACTACAGCAACAACTACACACATGCATAAGTGAGACACCCTAAGCCACCAAGTACAGTGAAAACTCTTAGAGAAAGAAGAGAAACAAATTGATAAAACGAAAGAGCGTTAAAGTGAAGTGAAATGTTTTCTTGCTATAAATGAATTATATATTAATGTAGTTAATCTCTTAGGAAAGTTAAAGTTAAAGAGGTGGGGAACACTTATTCACACTTTTTTTTACTCGAAGCCTTATTTCCGCTTTCAACACACACACACACACTCACACTCACACCCATAAGCACATTTTTAACACGTAAAACCTTTTTTTTATTTCTTACACGTTGAAAAGCATTGCATTACAGCAGCTTCTTTAGATTGTTTTTCACGGTTTTTAAAATTTTTTGTTTTTGCTTTTCTTATCCTTTTCAATTAAAATTTCCCTATTTAATCTATTAATAACCCATTTAAGTATTTTAAGGTGTTTTTTTTTTGAATTTTTTCTATTTTTAATCTTTTTCTTATCACCAAATTATCACTTCCTACCGCCTTAAGTTTTTCTTAAAACCGCCACTTTTTATTTCTTCTTAAAAGACCACAACCGCTCTCGTTCAACAACGCTTAACAACTGATAGTCTGATCTGAAAATTTTTATTATCACTAGACTCTGACGTTAGAAAATGATCTGTCGTCTGTTTTTTTTTCCTTCTCTAAACCACTGATAAGACCTAAGAAATTCATATTTTTTCCTTCAGATGTTGTTGTGGCTTGACTTTTAGCATTTTAAAAAGCAATTTGTTTGTAACAGAAAATAAATCTTCGAATAGAAGTGATTTGTCAGACAAATAATTGTTGTTTTAGCATTATCTGTCAATGAACTGTTGATAAGCACCATTACTCTTCCATCTCTGAATTTTCCTTCTTATCAAGTTTTCTTAAGGGAAAATTTAAGTCTGTTTTAGCTAAAAAACAAGTGTAAATATTTATTTAAGACTGTGATATAAATTTCCAGAATTTTCATTGTTTACAACGAAAATGCCGTTCGCGTCAATTTTCTTTGTCTATTTTTATCTGATAAACGCTGTAATTTCCTAAGCAAATCACGTTCTGGTACGTTTTGCCAATTGAGATGATAAGACTAGCAATGTAAAAAGTAGCTCATAGGTTAATGTTGATTACGTGAGTCATCCGCAAGTTCACTCAGAGGCCCTTTGGCTCATTGTGCTAACCTTTAGATCAGGTTTGCCTGTAATATCAACACAATATCTAGAGCGAATAACTTCACTTCACTTCTGTCTTAGTCGTTACGTTTGCTTTTGCATTCTTACATCTCTTAATACTAAAGGGAAATTAATTACTTGTTTCTTTAAAGAATATCTTAAGAAGAAAGAAAGAAATGCCCGAAACGCCTGACATAGTAGAGTTCCAAAGATCCTCAACTAAAATCTGAAAATCTCTTTCACAAGTCCCTTACATGAGTCAACCGGTACCTCTAACGAAGTTGAACAAATTCAGAAGTGACAGATCTTTGAAACAGCTTAGATCATGTAAGTGATATGCGCTTAGTCTGAGTTTACCGATTTCTCTAATTCTTCATCCTGACGGCTCCTACAGTAGCTATAGCCAGGGCTATCTATGCATCCTATCTTACACTGTCCGATAATTATGCGCGTAAGGAGCCCGCTTGATCCCCTTCCAAGCCTATGAAGATATATATTCCGAACACATCAGCAAAATTAATCTCACAGATATCCGCATGACTCGAAATCTATATTAGTTTGACTTGATGCCGTTCCAGTTAAGCTAGTGAGCGAATAAAGTTGAGAAGACACCTCGATTTTATTAACACATGGGTCGGGCCTAACACCTATTTTTCAGTTAGTGCTAACCTTCAAAATACTGCTGATAAAATTTTACGATATTCTATTAATTAGTTTATGGATTATTGTGCCAAGAGTGACGCTACTTTTGTTATTTTCAGAACGTGTTTTAATTCTACACTACTTCTTGATACGAAAAAATACCGTTCAAGCGAAGCTATGGCTCCATCAGAAACAACAATAAAATGTTGGTTTGCTGTTTGCATACGTGATCATAGAGACACCGATTATGTAGAACGCAGCAGACGTCCAAGCCAGACACCAGTCTAGCTCACTTGTATCCAATATCGATCCCACTGTGATGCCCATATCAGTAATTGAAACGTATCTACATGTCCGCATTCCGGTCAGAACCGAACCAACCAGGCTCATGCACAAAAGAAGAGATCCTGCTGATATTCACATCAGCCAGGTCTGACATGGCCTGCAGAAACGAACTGCCAAGATAAGCAGTCCTGATATCCGAAAGATTTGGACACTAGCACAAAAATGCTCAACATTTTCCTCCTCTTCCTCATCCTGACAATCCATACAACGTGCGTACCAGCTACACAGTGCACAGTAATCACAGCCACCAGAATTCGTAGCCTATGTCGTGGCATACCCATAATAGGCTCTGAGCGAGACCCAATCGTACAAGGGCCAGATTCGCCTTGATACAGAGCACGTGGGCTCATCATCCCGTCGTAACTGTGTCCTGCCTAACATGTACCGACCAACTAGAAGTCTGCAAGAGAACGTATCGTCCCAACCAAATGGCAATCTCTTAATTACCGAGGAGAGAGCCCACCCTTACCAGTTCGTCTGTCACCCAGATAATCTCCAGGTCTCGTCATCTCGTTCAGAGATGTCCGGCATTCACACACCAGTCGCGATGTCGAGTAGGCACCGGAGAGCGCCCCGATCGCAGCCTGACTGTCCGTACAGATCCGAATATCACAATCATATGACCCATAGTACATAAACCAGTTCGCTGACCTCTTTATTTCCGATACCTCAGCCTGTAAGATACTGCAGTGAGCCGGCAGTTTAAAATTTACTCTCAATCCGTATGCAGCAATAAAGATACCGCCCCCAACCCCTTCCGAAGATTTCGATGCATAACTCAACAGAACCGGGTCTAATTATCGACTCTCGTGAGATGCACCCGGAGAACATTGTATCCAGGAATGGTTTGGGTGTGCAGTAATCTATTTCATCAGAGATCGTATTCAAACATGATCGCCGTCTGCCTAGCCATCACGTCCATTGGAAGTCAGATCAGAGTGAACTGAGCGCACCTGTAATCATCAGTGCCGCACTCCGCAATACCCTGTCAAAGATGGATATCTCAAGAGACCTCCACCGACTAAGAAAGCCGAGAGATGTTTGAAGGCGCTGCGACATTGTGTCAAAGTGTTCACGGTCAAATTCTACAGAAGAGGGAAAGAACCTCCCTATGGAGTGCCTCTTTAAGCCACCCTATAGACGGTAGCTGACCACATAGTGGAGACAATGACCCTGTTTAAAAACCTTATTACGGGAAACATTTTGATCTGAATACTTAACTTTGCTAAGGTTTTATGAAATTTTAAAAATCTTTGATAGTAATTCCCTTGATAGTCTATTACAGTGGCTAGTGACCTTTTTTCTAGATCTAATTAAACATTTAAGTTTTAAGAAGCTTTCAAAAATCCTAATTTCAATCCGTACAATGAATTGCAAGAATTTTAAGCAAAAGTTCAATGTTTTTTCTTAAATAGAGATGCAATACAATTAACAAATGTTCTTATCTTCTCTTCCTCTTGCTCTCTGGAGAGGTTTTTATCAACAATGCCAATAGAACAATTCAAACTACTGTTTGGATTCTCCATTAAAGAAAGCCATGCACGTTTTAGCAAAAATTATGAAAAACAGAAACAGAAACAGAAACAAGAAAAAAAAACAACAACAAATGGAAACAATTTGTGATAATACGACTATTGTGGCCCTTTATCTGCTGCAAAGGAATTAAATGATACATGAAAAGAAAGAGAGCGAGAGAGAGAAAGAGAGAGATAGCGAGAGAGTGTGTTTAGTGAATAGCAGTAGTAAGTGACCTTTTAAGGTTACCATATAGGAAAATGATAAGAAGCAGGGGTTTCTTCGTATGTATGTGTGAGTAAGAACATGATTTTTAATTTGAATTACAGAAAAAGAGAGCATTGGACTCGTAAATAGAAAATTAACTTGCATGGATGGACTTAATAAATAACTCACTCACTGTATTTTATTTTTGTTTTCTTAATAACTCAACTCTTTGTGTTCTAAAGAGTGTTGTGAGACGTTCGGTGTAGAAGGATTTTAATTCAAAAATGAAAGATTCTCTAGCAATTCTTTAGAAATGTTGTTACTTTTTCATGTTCTACACATACATATGCACACAACTAAACTTCTCTTTTAAAGAGAACTATATGAATCCATAAAAATATTTTTTCCGTTTGCATATTTAATGAATTTCATCAGAATTTATTTCGAATACGAGGCATTGCAGACATCGATACAAGGAAAATAAAGGCAAGTTTTTTTTTTGATAAAACAAAGACTTTCCCTTTTGAATTCCTTCTAATATGTGAGTCTTTTTTCTATACACCAGCTGTCTGTCCACTTAAAGAGAGTTTTTTTTAAAAAGTCATGTAATTTTTAGATTTTTATCCATTTAGTAGACGTATTTTTGCTGTTTTGTGAAACTATGGAGGTAAATAGTCAACAAGAGCTCTGGATTGGTTACTCGCTCCATAGCTGAAGGGGATGATACCTTACCCACGCGTGCAGTATCTAGCTGGAGACCGAAGCAGCTGTGTCAAACAGATAGTGGAATAAGCTAAAGACTCTGGTATGAAGCAGAACTGAATGGAGTAAAGTCGTGGAGACCCTATATTCTTTGTAGGAACAAGAGAATAAGCTTCTGATCAGATACTTTGCATCTACGAAGAAGTTAAAATCAAAGCTTTATTAAAGGCATCCAGCTGCATCACAATGGCGGCAGCTTCTTGCATTTCTTCTAAGAATCTAAAGTCGTTATAACGCTTACATGATGTCAGTAAACATTTTCTTTCATTAGTATCAATACGCGCCTATAGTTGTATATCTTACATACCATACATACCACCATAAATAAACTCGCCTGTCTCGGTATAATTAGGGTAATGAACGTGGCCAACAGCGACTTTTTGGGCCTTGACGGGTTTGACACCACTTCAAATCCATGTGATGAGAGTTGCGACATATTCGGCGTGCAAATGCGTCGGGAAGTCTGCCAATTCTACGCAGGTTGGTCAGATAACCATCTTCGTTCCTTTTTGTTATGCCTGTGGATCAGTGTTTTGCCAAGATATGCAGGGTTGGATTCCCGAACTGGGATTGGTGGTCTAATGTGGCCTTAGTTCACAGCGAGTTTGATCTAAGCTGTTATACCGACGGATCCAAAATGAATGACTGTGTCGGTGTTGATGTTCATTGACCCGAGAGTTGTCGATCCTACTAGAAGGATCGCTGAGTGTCTTTCATGCTGAGATCATGGTCATTGCTACATGTGCGGGATCAATCTGGACATTGGGCTCAAGGGAAAGACCATTAATATATTATCTGACAGCCAACCTACCTTATGAGCGCCTGCCTCGCATTTTGTGATATCTAGACTGAACGTTTCAGAAAAGGTTCCATGACACCCTTTATCGGTCCGGAACCTTGCAGTGCAGCACTTCTTACTAGCATTCTTAATCTGCTCACAGATTTGAAAATTGCCAGATGCTTGGAACACTGGAATGCTTAAAGGCGACTTCACCTCTAGGGCGGCGATCAGGCCGCAATTTGGGAGTCGATCTGTGGTTCTTAAGAATGGCAGGCTAGATTTTAAACTCCTAAGGTCACTATAGACTAAAAGCGCATCTGTGCTGACAGGCATCAGAGACAGGACACATATTGTATGAATATGTGGTTCTTGATAGGTTTAGGTGAGAATGTTTAGGTTTACATAGGGTCTCACTGGGTGACATATTCACCCTTATGGTTTCAGATCTGCTAGTGTTCATTAGGAAGGCAGCAGATCTACTGAACAAACTATATACCCTAAGGAGCACAATAGATTCCATGGGTCGTAGTGTGCTGCGATAGTACCTGGTCGGTATGATGATAATAATGATAATAATACACATATACATACGTATGTACATAATTCCTACAAAATCCCAAGTGAAACAAGAGAATCATTCATCTGCATCCGATTATATTTATTAACTCATTGAAAGAGACCTACAGTTTAGTGCCAAATCCGAACGGATTTGGCTTTCCACAAAGGCTCCAATGTTTTGTTTCAGTTTCTTTAATCAATTTCATCTTTCCAAGCTAAGTAGATGATTAATCCGCTGTAGCTTCCTCCATATGATTTTTGCGTAGTGGTGAAGATCCTTGCTAATTGGTGGTGATCTTTACTTTAGCATTGTAATTTTTCCCAGTAGGTGGCGTATTTTTCCTGATCATTCATCTGATGGTTGTCATCATCGTCAGAAGTATGCGTGGAAGGTCAGGGGGCTTCTTCTTTATTTTTTAGATGGAATTGTCTTGAGAAAAGTTGAAGCCTTTTTATTAAACATTCGAAACCACAATTAAATTTTTCCTTCGTTATGTCCTCTGCTGGGGCTTGAACATGGGTTGTTTGTGTCGTTATGAGTGCGCTCTAACCATTACACCACGTCACCCCGCTAAACGCAGCCCTACCTCTGTAATTAAATCAAAGTTTAAGTGGGAACATTCAAGTCTACTTAGCCTGTAAAATCTACAGATTAATGAAACTGAAATAAGGCATTGGATGCTTTGTGAAAAAGAAGATGCCCTTAACTAATCTCAGCCTGAATTCGGGGAAATTAATTAGAGAGCTGTGCCAGGGAATTTTGATCTAAAGTTGCCTAATTGTAAACAAAAACTTTTAAATGATGTCGTATATTGCTGCTCATGATTTACCCTGGAATGGTAAGGCCGTAAATAACAAGCCGAAGATGGCTCACTGTTTTCCTTGAATACCTAATCTGGTTAAAGCCATAGGAAATCACATCGAATTGTAGAAAATAAATTCTCAGCCTCAGTATAATCCAATTGCTCTCCCCTTGATTGACTACTTGTGGCTAGTGAAGTGCCTGTTCTTAAGTAGATGAAGTTTGACAATTGTCGGTAATAAATAACTGTTTATTTTTCTTTAACCATTGAGCAATAAACTACAAGAGCAGGATATTTTAAAGGAATTTTTTTTTAATTTTTTAAATTTCCATCGCCAATTATCTGCCAAGTTCCAAATACCCATTATATGGAATATACAAGCGAATACTCGTTTCCTTTAAGTGGTTAGTAAATATTTCATAAGATAAGATAAGAATATAAATAAATAAATAAAAAAAGAGAAGAAATACGCTTTTGATATCATTCGTGTTCGAATATTATTTGCAAATAAATTATTGAAACATTGAAAATAAAAACGAAAACGACACGAACGAAAAGAAAAGCAAAGAACAAATAAGGAAATAAATAACGAGCGAGTCTCTTAAGGAATTACTTGGTGAAAAAAAATTCTGTTTTTTACTCGAATGCATTAGGAAAAGTCTTTAATTTCCCTGGCAATAAAGTACAAGAAAATTTATACGAATTTTCTGTTTAGAAAAGCTTAAATGCAGTTGTTGTTTTTTTTAAATAATTTTCCGTTTTTTCTCTTTTCCTCCCCTGAAATTCATTTCAATTTCGTTTGAAACAAAATACGAGCATATTAACATATACATACGCATATACATACATAGATCCTGCTTATGACTGCCAGTGTATTTGAGAGAGAGAGAGAGAGAGAAGAGGAGAGGATTTCTTAGATGGTGCATATGTTTGTGAAATTTTTGCTTAAAAACCAAAAAAATTTTTAACCTTTTATCTTAAGGATTTTTGCTAGAAAACGAGAAAATGCAGGAAAAGTGGAAGGTCCTTCGAGCAGTAAATGCATATTCTTTCAAATGGTTTGCATATTTCTTAAGTTACTTAATATTACCCAAGTTGAGACGATATGTTAAATTAACTTAAGGAATTGTAACCTCAAATTTCTCTCCTCAAGAGATTTCGTATACGTAAGCCATATTTAAGCATCAAAATCATCTTTAATCTGGAAATGGATCTGCAATCAAGTCTGGCGAGATGATACTACACCCAAATTGGTAAGGAATCAGCGGATGTTGCACAAATAAATTCTTACTTTTTGAAGATTTTTTTTTTTCGATTTGTTCTTTTTAGATAGTTTGATAACTGGGAGTTTAGTGTTTGTTGAGACTGGAGAAATTTATAATAAATTCTTCAACTTGGATCTGCAAGGAACACATGCACTTCAAGGGCAGTTTTACGATTGTTGTGTATAGTACTTTGCCTATACCAGACTCAAGTTACCAAAAATTGCGTCCAATTTACACCATTAGCAAATAATGCAACTGTATTTAGAATCAATTTATATCAAAGAGCTAGGTTATAGCTACCCCGTCCATAACCCAGCGTACGCGCAAAAATAAAGTGGGTACAGAACTTACCTTATAAAATGGTCCCTCGTACTATTTTTTTTTTCATCAGTCATTTCTCTACAAAGCATATTGGGTTTCTACAAAACATTCATTTCTTGGTTTCAGTCTTAGTAATCAATTGACTTTTCAAGTTAAGTAATTCACTGTTGCTTCCCTCCATATGATTGTGTAGTGGTGAAGATCCTTGCTAAGGGATAAAGTCAGTCTTTTAAGTGAGTAGCTGCCAAAGGACTTTACCTCACGAGAGAATACAATGCGTCTACCAACGCCCCCAGCTATGATTAAAATCACCAGTGAGTACAAATTCGAAGCCATGTTATTTGGACATGACCTCCACTTTCATGAGGTGTCGGAGACTATCTACACTCCTATGGATCACGGCACACGGTTAAAAGTGTAACACCACACCGTGCCAACATAGCCCACTCTGCGACTTGGGTCTAAATCACAAACACCACGTTGATCCAGAAAGGGTCTAAGCCATAGTCGGCCAAAATTCAAGTTCCCTGAGATTCTCAATAACCGCGGTACCAGAATTAAGCCTCCGACAAGGCGTCGTAGCATAAATGTTGTTAAATATAGAAAACAAGAAACATAAAACACTTAACAATACAACAATAAACAGAGCCACTCTCACGGGAGAGCTCAAAGTGACTTCGTGCGCCACGGTCACAATACAGAAGCATAAAAACACAACCAGCCAAAGAGCACCATGCTCGGCAGCAACAAATCAGTAACAGCAAGCAGCAAACATCAAATCATCAGCACACCATCAGCAATAGAGCTAAAAGAGCTGAACAGGAGCCGGCTTAGATAACGTTGTGGGTTTAACGTTCTCTAAAAGTGCTGTTCTTCTAGACTTAAATACTTCCTGCGCAAAAGTGCCTAACCTCCCAAACGTACGATCGGCCAACAAAGTCCACCTGCATTCCCACACCCCACACACCATGATACGAGCGGCATGCCTGCTGAGTCCCCATTCACTTTTTAAAATCCACCTAACCCTTGCTTACTTGGCTTTGAAATTTTTTTCCCAGTAGATGGTGTTTTCTCCTGTTCATTCGTCCCATGCTTGTTAAGATTGCCAGGGGTAAGCTGGAAGATCAGGCGGGTTTCTTTTAGATGAATATGTCTGAAGGGAAGTTGAAGTCTCAGTATTAACACTCGAAACTGCTATTAAATTTGTTCTTCATGTTCTCTGCTGGGTATTTGAACCTGGGTCGCTTGTGTTGTATGCACTATACCACGCCACCGCTTTCGGACGTATGAAGCAGACGATGAAGGAATTGGTGTAAGTCCGATCGATGGCCACGCGACACAAGAAAAGAATATCTCTTTTTGTCCAGGTCGGTTCAACAAAGCCTAGCGATACCGCATGGGCTCTCATGCTGCCAATGAAAATGAGCCCCTTTATACATCGACCAGAGTACGTTTAGCTGAACCGAGGCAATCGGAAAACCAATGACCGGTTTCTGAAATTTACAAATTCAGCAACATAATTTTTAAAGCTATTGCTGCGTCCTGGTATTAACATGGCATTCATAGATAAGGATAAATGTTGGGGTGACTTGATAGCAGCTTGTCTGTTCGAGTAAATCAGTTGGTTTTTAGGAAAAATCCTACCAATTAACAAGTTAACATAGTATAGCATTCAGTATGGCCATGGCCACCGCCTGATGTAAACTAGAGTGGTCAGGCAGCCTATAAGAAAGTTTAATGTTCGAATGCCATATGTATATACTACAGCCCACCTTGTCCAGCTGGAGCCGTTAATTTAGACCTCAAGGGCATTGCTAGAAACCTTTGGTCTGATAAAGCAGAAGTCTCTAGTTGGGATCTCAAAGTCAAATTTCCTGTCGAAAAAATTATGAGGGACGACCCAGTTCTGCTGTGGTATGGCAGGTGAGACACCGGCCTAGCAACCAAAAGGTCCAGGGTTCAATCCCAGGCCAGACCATCTGAAAAACAAAAAATACATTATACAGCGGTATCGCCTTATAACATTAGCTAATAACTGATAATGAGTATTACTACTATTGAAAACCACTCTAATACTCTAATACAACGGCAAGTTCGGAACTAGAATCTAAAAATAGAATCGGGTGCAGCTCATTGACTGAGAAAAGTCCCCATGTTCCTCCATGGAATGTTATGGGAATTATTATTATATAGTCGACTGAAGGGTGCAATTCGGTTAACAAAACGAGTAACTATATGGCAGTGCTAACTTTCCAACGGGTCAAATACTAAGCATTCTTAGTCTCCTTCTTGACTAACGTTTTCCTAAACTTCAGCTTAACTCAAGTGCATTTTGCATAATTTCCCTTTAAACTGTAACGAGCGCTTAAAAAAATGTTCTCTTTTTTGCTCTTATGCAGATTATGTTGCACGTTTAGCTTTGGATGACAGAATAAAATAAAAAAACTACGAAAAAAGAAACACACACTCTACCAAGTGGTGGAGTACTTGAGAGAACAACAATTGCAATAAAAGCCTCAGCAAGAAGTAGAAGCGTAAAAAACATACACTCATACACTGTGTGAGTGTATATGTGTGTGTATTTTAAACTTTATTTTTCGCTTATTAGATTTACATGTGCTCAACAACATCCACAGCAACATCATTAACATAATAATCATCATCGTTATTATGAACATCAGCATCATTATTGTCGTTGGCATTTTCACCGTTATTATCATAACAAATGCTGCCGCATGGTGTACCTTTACACGCTCATACGCTTTGAGGGCTCCACTAAGACCAGCAACATATTCTAACTAAAACATACAGTTACGAATTTATGATACTGATGCGAGTGTGTGTGTGTGTGTGTGTGTGTGTGTCTTGCTGCATGTACTTGTAACAAGACACTTAAATTTGACGCACCAACATATACACAAACGTGCACAAAAGAGATGGCAGAGAATAAGAAAAAAAGAGAGGCAGAGTAGCAATCGCAATAAGCATTTTCAGCCACTGGCGTAATTGCATTCCATAAAATTTATGTTTCTGCCCCATACAATTGCCAACGTGTGTGCTTTTGTGTGTGCCTGTATATGTGTAACGATAGGTAGATTTAAGTGAGTGTCTGTCAGTGTGTGTGTGTCTGTACGTGTGTTTGTAAGAGCATTTCCGAAAACACGTTCCTTCTTGTTACTTACACTGAGGCTATAATTTCTTTTCTATCCTTTTGTTGCTGCCGCTGCAGTTCTCTCTCCCTCATTCCCTACCATTTCTCTTTAAATTTCTGTTTCTCAGATTTTTATTATATTTTGTGTGTTGGTTGAAATGTATTTGCGTTTGTTTTTTATTTTATTCTGTTTTCCTTTTATGAGCATGCGATTGTAAGTGAGAAAGTGTGTTTTTTTCTTTTTATATATATTTGTACAGGGAATAGCCAACAAATTGCGGATAAATAAAAATGAAATGTCACCTAATTAGTACTCTAAAAATCAGTTACTCTGCCATTCTTTTTCTACTTTTTGTGAAAATAGAATCAAGCAACCGTAGAAAGTTTTCCGGGCAGCTTTTAAGAATTGCATATAAGAAGAGCATATATTTAACTAAGAAGAGTTTTGAGTTTTATTAAGGTTTTAGCAGGACTAGAGGTTAAGAAAGGATGTCATTTGCTCATCCGCGGATGAGGTTTCGTGAGAAACTAATTCATGCTTCCACGCAGCGTAGTTTTACTCATAGACTCCTAAGCTTTGCAAAAGTTTCAGTAGTTTTATCTTACATACGTCCGTTCGTATTAGCTTCCAACTGATTAATTTGCTGTAAGACAGGTGCTTTTCAACTTAGAAGCTGCTTAACTAATGAAGCTAAAAATCAAAAACTGATGGGAATGGTGTTATGACGTCTGCAAATTGCTTCCACAGTGGTACTCCGAATATTTTTATTGCTGGGTGTGTCTCAATATAATCCATTTCGACGCTGCTGAGTATTCAAAAAATTTGCGAATCAAATGCTTAGAAGTTATTAAATAGCTACAGTTATGACTCCGTTTTAACCCAAGCTGATAGCGAATGATAACACATGTGCTGAAAAGTCCCGGGTCTAACAAAGAAAACACTTTTTTTGTTTAAAATTAGCTGCATTCATAAATTAATCAATTTAATCTCCATCATGAGCAATGCAATCATTCCAGTGCCGCTCTAACATATCAATAGCACTTACGTAGAACGATTTTTGTTTTGGCTCAAAATAGGCGTCAGTTTCAGCTGTAATCTTTTCATTCGTGCGAAATCTTTTTTTAGGTTTGCGAGCAGCCAGTAGCCGCGGGAAGCCAAATCTGGCGAATACCGTGAATGTGAATTCACTTCGAAAATAGCTTTCTCATGGTCAAATGCTCATGCAATATAAAGCCAACACGTTCTTTTGATATCTTTACGTTGTCAAGCTAAGCTCACGCAACTTCACTTTTTGATCATTCAAAACGATTTTGTGAATTTTTTTGATGTTTTGTGGTGTTACCGTCTAATTTGGACGTCCACTGCGTTCTGCATTATCGGTGTCTCTACGACCACGTTTGAAGTCAGCAAACCAACGTTTTATTATTGTTTCTGATGGAGTGAAGTTCACATAACACTTTTCAAGTCTTTGCTTCGCTTGAGCGGTATTTTTTCCCACCAAGAACCAATGTAGAATCAATAAAATTGGCGCCGTCTATGTGCTAGCCCTGAAACTCTTCAGGCCCTGTGTTAAACGCAACCAAACCCCATTCTATTCATTGGAAAAGCATTGAAGGCCTATGTTAAGAGGAAAGTAGGGCAAATTTGATAATGGATTTGCTCACTATTTTCCTCAATTTCACAGACAGGCTGCTTTGGGAGTTCTGGTTATAACTTCAAATGGCTCAATCAAAGAATTAGAAGGATCAACTGTTTTTCTTTATTAGTTCCGTAAATGCCTCAGAAGTCAAATCACTATTTAACACGGCGCAGCAAAGGACATGACAAAAAAATCTAATTGCGGTTTTCAAGTGTTTAATTAAGAGATTTAAACTCCCCTCCAAGTAAATTCATCGAAATGAAGCCCGCCCCTAACATTCTAGCTTAACTCTTTCTATGAATACAAACTCCAAACGAGTGATCAGGAGAAAATGCCGTCTACTGGGGAAAAGTGCTAACTAAAGATCACCAACAACATTTAGCAGGGATCTTCACCACTACATAATAACATGAAGGCGAGTCTACAGTAGACTAATCATCTACTTAGCTTGGAAAATCAACTGAATAATAAAACTGAAACAGGGCGATGGTTCTTCTATAGAATGACATATGCTGCCAAGAGGAATAGCGGAAGAAAAAGAAAATTAGAGTACGCACGTTATGCTTTAAAACGAGGTGGCGTGGTGTAGTGGTTAGAGGGCACGCATAACAACACAAACGATCCAAGTTCGAACGCCAGCAAAGGACACGACGAAGAAAAATTCAATTGTAGTTTCGAATGTTCAATAAAGTTGCTTCACTTGCCTCCAAACAACTCCATATAAAAAAATAAAGAAGAAGCCCCCTTACCTCTCCGCATACCACTGGTGAAGATGACAAACATCAGACGAATAATCAGAAAAACACGCCACCTACTTGGAAAAAAATATAATGCTAAAGTAGAGATCACCACAAATTAGCAAGGATCTCCACCACTACGCAAAATCATATGGAGGGAGCTACAGTGGATTAATCATCCACTTATCTTTAAAGATTAAATTGATTAAAGAAACTGAAATTGAAAAGTAAATATACTTCCCAGAGGAGTGATGGAGAAAGAAAATGCTTTAAAGCCAAAAAATTGCAATTTAGATTGTCAGCCTTAGTTCTACTTATTGAATTCAATTCAATTCAATTTCCAACTTTTTGATTTACTTAGAACAGCAGCAACTTTTTTTTGGACACACCCTGTATACCAATTCTATCTTTATTTAAATAACAAATAAAATAAGAAAGTATACCGAAAAAAAAAAAATTCAAAAAATAACTGCCATAGAACTGAATATAAATTCGTTTTTAACCAAATGCTGGCTGGCTTCAAGCAGGTACTCTGGTTTTTTTTATGGCCCCCATACTCATCATATAAAAATAAGCGAAAGGCGACAGAGAGAAAGAGCATTTCACAGAAATACGTGAAAAAAAAATCGACGAATTTCCTTAAAATCGCTGCCAATTTATTTTATTTTCTTGTCGATTTTTGTTTTCACTTTAAATTTCATTTTCACATTTCCCACAGGATATTTATTATTTGCTTAAGCGGGAGTAGGGGCGGGAAGGGGAAGGGAGCTATGTGGATTGTGTCTGTCCAATAGTCACCGTTAAAATGTCGTTAATTTTTAATTTGCTTCTCATGAAATCAACGTTTATAAATTTAATCGAAATTCAACTGTGAATAATAAGTGAAATCTCGATGAAATAGAGCGAGAGGGAGATAGAGAGAGGGAGTTAATTTAAGGATACTCGTTCTGGACTGCCATTTAAGGATATAAAAAAAGGAAATGCCTGTTGCATTTTCACATTTCGTTAATAATTGTTAAGGCTTTATGTTTATCACCGAGTGAGTGAGTATATTAGTTGGTAGTGGGTGTTACAAAGTACAAGTGTACGTGATTGCCGTTTTTGTTTTTGTATTTCTCATTTAATTGATTGGTTGGTGACAATAATGCTTATCGTTCATGTTTTTCTTTTTTCTTCTTATTTTTGTTGCAATAATACATGAAAATAAATTTAAGATACACGAGCCTCTTCATATCAATGACGCCTGTTATGAAGACCAATAAAAATAATTACGAAAATTGCTATGACATATCCTTTTGAATTGAATTGAAATTGAATGTAATTTTCATGTGAACAGGCCCCTTTGCTACTTACTTAACATCAATTGAAAATATTGATTAAAAAGTGATGGTGATTTTATATAATTTCTGTCAAAAAGCGAAAGGTAAGGTATATGTATAACGAGGGCAGTTCGATAATTATTGGTAAAACTTGGATCAAAAAAAAAAAACGTTTATTTCTCTAAAAATGTCAAGGATACTTTGTTTACAATTTGATCTTCAATACATTCGCATTAGCGATGCAATAAATAAGCAATGCTTGTAAAGCGTTTTAACGTTTAGGGTCAAACACCCTTGTGGCTTTGGCATCATTTATTATATCGAGTGATTTTTAAAGAGCTTTCGCATTTGTTTAAAAAAACACATAAAATATATTGAAATCCCTGAAAACTTTATTTGAGTCGATAGAATGATCTATGATTTCATGTAAATGTTGACCGCGGCTTTGTCTCAAATGGTTCATACGCTGGCTTCGATTTTGGTATACTCTCTCCAACATATCGGCGGGTATATCACGAATAAATTCCTCAATATTAGCTTCCATTTCATAATCAGCTTCGGTCTTGTCCCTATAGACATGAGCCTTAACATAGACCTACAAAAAATAGTCTAAAAGTGTTAAATCAGAGGATATAGGCGACCAAATTATCGGCCCCCCACGTGAAATAAACTGTTGATCGAACTCGCCTCTCAATTGGGCCATTTTTTCGTGTCTTAAGTGGCATGTGGCACTGTCTTGTTAAAACCACATGTCAGTCAAGTCTAGCTCTTCCATTTTGTGTAAAAAAAAAATTTGTAATCAAGGCACGGTAGCTATCGCCATTCACCGTAATGTTCCTGCCTTCATCGTTTTTGAAAAAGTACGGTCCAATGATGACACCGGCCCTATAATCCACAGTAAACAGTAAATTTTTTACGATGCATTGACACTTCTTGCAATATTTCCGACTGCTCTTCACACCACATATGGCTATTTTGCATGTTCACGTATCCTTTCACCCAGAAAAGAGCTTCGTTGCTGAATACAATTTTCTGATATAAAAATGGAACTTCATCCACTTTTGCCAGCGCCCATTCAACGAAAGTTAGTCGTTGTAGTAGATCCTCTGGCTGCAATTCTGGCACCAGCTGTATTTAAAATGGTTTTACACCCAAATCCGTGTGGTGGAGTAACAGCGACCCGATTGCAGCAGACGGCGCCGAATCGATAATTCATGATCATCGACAACACTGGCGAATATATCGTTTGAGCTATCATCGGCTTAAACTTGAACTAGCGGTTATTTCGAATCTGGCAATACTTATACAAAATTCGGTGTATTATTTCCAGTCAACGAAATGAATCGATTTATGCTGAAGCAGCGTTGGGATTTTGATCGGAAATTGAAAAAAAATCGAAAAAAAAAATCATCTTTTCGGATGAAGCTCAGTTTCATCTTGGAAAATTCAAACGTGGTCTTACAGAAAGAAACCAATGCACCCATTACGAGTGTTTGTTTGGTGTGGCTTACGTAGCGGAGGCATCATTGGCCCATACGTCATATATCATGTCTCGCAGCCATTACGGTCAATGGAGGCACCTATGTGCCCGCTCTTCATGGTATTAATGTGAACGATGTTTGGTTTCAATAGGATGGTGCAATTTGCCACACATCTCATGCCACAATCGATTTATTGTGCCAAACGTTTGATGGCCGCTTAATAAGATGAAACGGTGATGTCAGTGAGCCGCCAAGAAGCTACGATTCGACACCGTTGGACTATTTTCTATGGGGCGCCGTTAAAGACAAGTGTTATGCCAACAAACCAGAGACAATTGAGCATTTGTAAGCCAACATTCGTGATGCCACTGCCGAGATACGACCCCATACACTCGAAAAAGTTTTCGAAAATTGGTTCGATCGAATGGGGTACTCTGAGGCCAGCCGCGCCATTCGTATGAATAAAATGATATTTTATTTCTAACCGGAACAATTGTTCTTCACAACAAGAAAAATAAATTTGGCAAAATTTCATTTATGTTTTATGGCATTTTTAAATGGCCCACCCTGTATATAGCTGATGTATGCACTATACATGTGCGTATTGGCGGTTTAATGACTAATAGCGAAATTTGATCACAAGATGCCGAACAGCCGCCTCAGAAGGTCGGCCAAACTGACCATAAAGTGCAAGAAGTGCACGTTGCACTTTTATAATCCATCAAAAACTCAATAATCTCTAAGCCTTGCTCGTTTGCAAGTCGATTCCTGGTTAAATTATAGACCAAACTGAACATGTTTGACAGCATCATGTTACACAATAACACCTGAGCTGACCAAAACAATGTTGCAGAAAAGAAAGTTAATAAAAAATCACCTGATATACGGAGCAGCATCTGTCATCAAAAGCAAAATTAAGTTCAAACTTACATCCAATGTCTGTAACGATGCAGCAAAAAGTTGGGCAATTGTGAAGTGATTGGTTTTGCTAAATTAAGAATTTGGGTTTTAATCACAATGGTTCTTTGTCACAATGTACAATAGGGTAGAAAAGAATAGGATAGGAATAGAATATTTAATTTCCCTCGTAATCGGTTAACAGCACATACACAACCGTTAACGGCAATAAACTTAATTGAGGTCTAGATGGGACAAAAAAGACGTTATTGACAGATACGTAAGTAAAAAAGCCAAGACTGAGTCAGAATTTAAAACAAAAATTTGTTTTCACTGTAAAAATATTTTAGGGCACAAAAAATCCAAATAAATAAAAAAAAAAATGCCGAAAACATGCTCTTTAAATCGAATCATGTCAAAAAAAGCCGTTATGAGAAAAATATGCAAAAATATGCATTAAAAAATCGCTGCCAAAACTAATAAAAATTCATGAAACGGATAAATATCTTACATCCGATTTGATTGGTTGCATGAGAAGAAACATGCAAATGCATATTTCTGGTTTCCCTGCTTATTACCATACTCAATCTAATCAAGAATCTGGAAATTACCTGCTGCCTTAAACACTGTAGTTTTAAGCAAGCTAAGTCGGTGTTAATTTCGAATTTTCGAATGGATCTTTATTTTACATTATTATTGCAATTACAATATCATTCTTAATGATAATCAGCTTATCATTCATTATCTATTTCTTTTCCTCCTTCGGAATATGAAAACAACATTTGGTTGCCATTTTACTTATTTCGTATTGCCTTTTATTTCCATTTTTTTTTTATTAAGGTTTGATGGTTATATATTAGATTGACAGCAACATACAACAACATGGCAACTTAAATTATGACAATAACATTTGCCATCAATATTTCAAACAATTTAAGAATGACTTTTTTGTTGTTTCTTTCTTTTTCGATTTTTTATTGGAAACAATTGTGGCACTTATGAGGGTTAAAATGAAAGTAAACTGGGACCCAAAATAATAATTTTTTTTTTATTTTAAATTGAAAAATAAAAGCTAAAAGGGAAAGAATTATTTTTATTGTTGTTGCTGTCAATCTATTCCCTAAACACACACAGACTTCAAGGAGTTTTGTGTTTCTAAATGAGTATGGGTATGTGTATGCTTGTGTGTGGAGATCCCTTTGAATGTTTTGGTAAATTTTTCATTTTTCTTCTCTAAGTTGTTGCTGCTTTTCTTTTGATATTAAAGCTTCTTGTCATGATTATGGCTGAAGAAATACAGTTGTGCTCAATAAAGTTCAAACGGTAACAGCAGGACTATTTGAAATCTTCTGTATAAAGGGGAAAGCAAATCAAATGATCATACACATACGCTATTCCCGCGAATATGATCGACTTCTCTTAATCAATCTTGCACTCGATTCTATCTTTAGACTCATTGAAAGGCACCTACAGTTTAATGCCAGTTCTGAACGGCAGATGCATTTGCTACAGAAATTTTAGAGAAGTTACGAAACGATATCGCTGTTGAAAATTGTCAGATGGTCTGACCTAGGATTGAACCAAGAACCCTTTGGTTGGTAAGCGGCAAACTATTAAATGATCTCAATTTTTAAAAAATGTATACAAGAAAACCCGATTCTGTTGAAAGGATTCTACCACATCACTGGCCTTGTCTGTCAGTGGAGAGGACGAGGACTCTACAGACCTTTAAGAGCTAGTTGATTAGGCTTCTGACGTTTATAACGGAACGTATGGGTTACTTCTGTTATGGTTACTGTAGGAGCTGTCAGAGTGAGAAAAAGGAAAATGGGGAAGAACAAGGAGATCGATGGCAACGCTTTGCCTGTGACGGAGCTTAGATTAATGCGCCTCGGTGCACATCTCTTTCATGATTTAGACTGTCTCAGGGACATATCACTGACAAATTTAGTCAATTTCGAACCGCAAAAAAAGCCGTGTTTTACTATCTTCTACTTGATTTTAAGTCCTTCAAGAGATTTTAAGTTTTTCTTAAGCAATCATATTAGGCCGTAGTGTACACTCTAACCGCAGTCATATGAGTCATATAACCTATCTTAACCTACACGTTAGAATCATTGTAGGAGTTTAAGTAAAACGATATGTTTGTCTAATGCAGAGTCAGGCAAATAGCTGCTCTTCTCTTTTGTTTACACACGTACGTACTCGTACTCACACGCACAGGCAAAAAACAAGCAAAAAATTAACAAAGAAAAGTAAACAGAAGACAAGTGGAAAAATACAGTGCAAAGTGGCCTGACTGAGAAACTCTAAATTTACTACCATAATTGTAAAATGCATTTATATATATTGCCTTACTCTGGCCTAAGGGGAGTAGCACTGTAACAGGAAAAGCGCAGCTACAAATCATTTCAAATAGTGTTCGGTGATGTCAGGCATCACAACACATCACAGTTTGCTTGGATGAACTTGTACTAAAAAACTCTAAGATTAGTATGTCGACCAACAAGGTCATGACTTTAGTTTGGTTTTTGAAATGCAAGAGCAAAACTATTACCGCTGTATACTAATTCATGATTTAAGGCAAAAATTAACTCTTCTAGAGAAGAAATCCGAGATTTTTCCTCAGGACAAAGTTTTGCTACACACATACAAAAATCGATGGGGTTTTATAATCCCTTTAATTCGTAAAAGGAGCACAGGGCCTCAAATATATTTGTTCCACCCGACTTAATAAAAGGCCAATATCCTTAGCTCATTCCACGATTTACTCATTTCGGCTGCTCTGTTGTCAAGTTGCCTACACCACAAATGGTATGGATAACCTCTCAATTTGCTGCCTTGAGAATTGCAGTCAATGGCATTCCTTGTCTTGTGACCTGTGCATCTTCATTTCCTTCGTTTGATTTAAACAGCTATAGGGGTATGGTGCATTGTCTTTCATAATTAATGGTTGCTTATTACGTGCGACGTTTATATCAGATCTTGCGGTATTCCAGGCTCAGGCTCATGCATGTTGAGAAATAATTCGATCTCTCTCTCTATTGAAAGCTATTGATTCGGTTAGGTCAGGTCGTCCAGTTTTCCAGCAGATTTCTAGATGCGATCACTGAAAACCCAGTTAATACCTCTGCGTACCGAGATTTTGTGTTTCATTACACTATCTATGACCAAGTTAGACAGTGATAGCGGATAGGGGGAGACCCTTACCTCTCTCCTTTTCTTGTTTTTATTACTTTACTTACTAGGTCCTAGTGGGCTATGTGGCCTCTCGCGTCTTTATATAGCCATTGGAATAGTTGCGTTAACTTATTTGGTATGTCTTTGCATTTCAGAGTTTACCATACTATCGCCTGGTTGATAGGGTCAAAGGTCTTGTCGAAATTTTCGAAAAAAAATTTGTACGACTGTTTCGTTATTATTCGAAGATTATTTATTTGGTCAATGCAGGGCTTGATGTGGTGAAAACTTACTTCCCTTCTATGACTGGCAATATAATCTCAGCATTAATGCAAAGGTTGGTGGCGAGGAGCTCCAGTGAGATGTTGTCCAGTCCTGGGGACTTATTATTCATGAGACGTTTCTAGTTTCTCCACATTTGGGCAATGGATTGGTATATTTTTACGTTATTAATGTTGAAGACAATTGCATGTAATGCTGTTTATGAGATGGGCGTGCGTTGAGAAGGTTTGGGTAATGGTCTACCCAACAACGAACAGCTCTTAAAGCATGTCTCTGCTATATTAATGATCACAATTATAAATCTTACTGTTGATTTCGTTGTTGTTTTGCACGATTACGTTGTGGCACATGATGGCTTAAAATCAAAGTATAAAACGTAGAAATGTCTGCTTTATCTCAGGATAATGCAGGCCAACGACAACAATCGACAAAAAAGAGGATTTCAAAGAGTAAAGGCACACAATGTTTAAAAATTATAAAACACAGAGAGAGGTAGAGAAAGTGGAGGAGTAGGAGCAACGATTTAAGGCAAGGAAGTGAGTGTGTGTGTGTTACTATGTGTTTAGCCAAAAGTGATCAGCTTATGGTTGCCAAAGCATTTTACTTTTTCCCATTACGTGACACAGCAGAACATAAATACTCTTGATTTCAAATTTCCCCTATTACTTTCTCTCTCTCTCTTTCTCTCTCTCTCAGTGTTTGCTTTACGGTTTCCTAATCTTGTGTAAAACTAACGAATATTTCATATTTCCTTGTGTTCGATTGTAGATGTGTGTGCTCGGTATAACCACCTAAACGAGTTACATTTTTGTGTCTTTGGTGTTTTCTCTCTAAATCTATCTCTCTCTTTCTCTCTTGTTCTCATAATATTTTTCTATTATTGTAAGGGTATGAGTGTGTGTATGTGTGTTTGTGTGCTTTCTGTTTAAGTTCATTATGTGTAACGTTTAGTAACGACATTGTCAAATATAATATGAAATGGTTGGTTGACACATCAGGGATTTACTACTTGCGGGCGTATGTGGATTATTATGTTTTTCTTTTGTCGTTGTTGCTGTTGTTCGTATTGTCGTTTTTCTTACTTTCTTGCCTTTAATGTTTTCGGTTTTGTTTGTTTGTTTGCTTGGGTGTGTTTGTAAAAAACAGTCTTTACTTTTTCAACTTGTTCTCAATATATTATTTTTCTTTTGGTAAGCGTATGTATATATTAATATGTGTGTGTGTGAATGTTTTCTTTTATTTATTTTAGATTATTGTTGTTGTTAACGTTTATGTTGTTGTACAAATCCCTAAATTTAAACTATTTTTTACTCGTTTATGTAATAAAGAGAAAGTAATAAAAAAAAGTTGAAGTTAAAAAAGATGAAGTGAAATTATTATGTGATTTCTCCAGGTATTTACTTCTAAACTTATACGTTTAATACAATTACTCACACAAATATATGTTTATGAGGGCATTTCATACACAAAGCCTATTAAAGACTGAATAAAATATATATTTTTAACGTTTTATTAGAAACAATGATATGTTTTTTAAGTAGTATTGGCTTATTTATCTTGTAACGAAGCTTCGGCAAATATAATATCATATATTATTGTATACATATATTATTTTTATATACCATTATATTGTATTATTATCACATATTATTATATTCTATAGGGTCCGCCATCTAACGTTTTTCATTTCAACCAGTGCTTATTTCGTGAATGGTAACACTTAGCTCATGTCTGATTTGACAGATAATTTGAGGAATATGGTTGTGTATACGCTTGAATAACGCTTCGCGAAGTGGGCCTGCGATCGACTTACAGAAGATGCCGATTTTGGCAAAAAAAAACCATCTTTTCAGATGAAACTCATTTTGATCTTGGCGGGTATGTAAACAAGCAAAATTGTCGCATTTGGGGCATAGAAAACCCGCACGCATACATTGAAAAGCCGATACACCCAAGATGAGTCACTGTTTGGTGCGGATTTTCGTCCAGAGGCATAATTGGGCCATTTTGTTCACAAAAATTGAAGAGGAGGATATTAGCAACATTTGGTTTCAACAGGACGGCGCTACGTGCCACACAGCCGAAGCTACACTCGATGTTTTGCGCCCTGTTTTTAAAGATCACATTATCAGCCGCGGAGCTAATGTCGTTTGGCCACCTCGGAGCTGCGATTTGACACCGTTGGACTATTATTTGTGGGGTGCCGTCAAAGATAAGTGTTACGCCAACAAGCCAGAGACAATTGACGCTTTAAAGGACAATATTCGTAAAACCATTGGTGAAATACAGCGATCGTGTAGGCTACTGCATGTTGCCTGCCGAGGCAGCCATTTGAATGAAATTATTTTCCATTATTAACCGGAAGCATAGTACTTTCAAATAAAAAAAGAAATTTGAGAATATTCTGTAGTTTTTTTTTAATAGCATTTTCAAAAAAAAAAAAAAAAAAATTATTTGGCGGACCCTTTAGTTATACACCTGAAATTTTGATTGAATTTATTTTTCTGATTTAATCATTCTGAATACCGTTACTTTTAACATACTGTTAAGTTAGAAGAGAATGACAAGAATATCTATGTTATTTTAACAGCCAAAGAGAACTAATACAAGCACGCATGTATATGTTGGTAAGTAGTGTAATACTAAAATTTATGTCTTAGTCACTACTGTTGAAGTATAGAAGCCTTTGCTGTTTCAGTTGAGCTTTGTCTGCGCTTGTATGTGGACAGTTGGTACAAGTATGTAATAGCTTTACCAATAGCCATATGCAAGCGACAGGTAGACCCAGCTGAAGTAGTGGTGTACAGGGACACTACTGGTTTGAAACAGCCATAGGTCCCAGACATAGTCCTCAGGCGTGTTAGTGACATTCATAAATTAATTCAGGACCCAATTCCGCGCAGGACCGGAGTCTAAGTGGGTACGCTAAACTGGACGGTGGACTGTCGGTTTAATATCAACGTTGTAGAATTTTAAGAATTTTTTTTGAACTAATAAATTAAATTTAAAATTGAAATTAAACCTTGTGTTTCGCTTTACGTAACCTGGACCAACTGTTAGCTTTTAGTAGCTTTAAAAATCATAAATAACATTTAACTTACAAATTACTGGCCATTTTGTCTTGTGAACATTAAAAAATAAAGGAAGAGACCTTTTTTTTTGCCTCAGGGACTTTATAACCTGGCATATACTGTATTAAGTTCAACTCTTGCTTAGGATTCGACGCTTTAGTGCGGGTAATGAGGATGGTCCAATCAAACCGCACGATGTTAATTGTAAATAAAACAAGCAGTGTCCAGAGAAACGTCTTAATATCCACTTAATAGCCACTGTGGTCTCTGGGTGGGGTACCTCGGCACCGCCTTTCTTACCATCATCTTAATATTTTTTATTATGATAGAAGGACTTATGACAATTATGTGTGAAAAAAAATATTGGCCAAATATTAGCCTCGGCTTCTGAATTATCTCTTGAATTTTATAGCTTATTGACATGCACTTTTTCTTGTAAATATCCCCAAACAAAGAAGTTAAACGGTGTCAAATCAAGCGTCGCCACGACATGAGATAATACGGTCTTATAGCAACTGGCACCATCCTGTTAGAACCACATATCGCACAGATCAATTTCCCCAATTTCTGGCCATCAGTAGTGCTGGTGAGATGTTCAATTATTGGGCATGACGTCATGTCGAGGTTGACGATGCTTCTGCCACTCTATGGCTAACAAAAGCAATATTTTCCGTAGGACGAAATGGGCGAGCATGCAAAGGTGTTTCCTACAGACCCGGTGTGCTGAAATTTTCGTACAATTCTCCCCATTTTGGACACATTTGGTCGATTACGCTGACCATGAAGTGAACTAAATGCTTTTTGATGTGAACGCCCATTTTCGTAAAAAGCTTCAACAATCTATCTAAATCCATGGTTGCATTTGTCAAACAGTGAATCAAAGAAATGTCAAATTAAGTTGAACAATAAAATTTAGCCTTAAGGTGTGACTCACAATTAACATCGTACATTATGGTTGGGTCACCCTTTATATATTATTTCCACATTTAAAGGAGATTGTCTAGTTATTCTCCATAGATCTTCGTACGTGATCGTTTCCGGCCATTATATTTTTATTGTGTTCCATAAACAAAGACTATAATTAAAAGACAGTGCTCGTGTGGAGGTTAGTAGTGCAGCATGTATTCCGTAGCCTTGTATATGCACCAGCTGCCTTTCCTATGCGGGTGTCAATGTCATCTCAAGCACCTCCATCTACTGGGAGAATACTTTCTCTACAAGTAAAGCTCTCAAGCTTTATATTCTGTTTATTGACCCAGTTTTGCGTAACTTGGTACCACTATTCAGCTGAGTCAAAATTCAGTCATAATCTACAAATTGAATGCATTCTCCTATGATAACTCGCACACTATTCACACTTGCAACGCAGAAACGAACTGTAGGGTAAATTGAAATCCCGCAAGTGCAGCTACCTACTACGAGGCCACATGTAGCCGATCTCTTTGATTTAGCGAATAATTACGCAAAATTTTCAAACCAGTTTTAAGAAGTTATATGAGACAAAATCCTAAGGACTGCCTTTCATTTCAATGCAAAATGTCTCATCTTCACTTCTACTCACAATCTCTCTCTCTCTCTCTCTGTCTCTTTCTCTCTCATCGTGAAGATGAAAAAGAGATTCGAATATAATAAAATCCCTGAAAAATATTTTGTTACCAAATGAAATTATTCAGAAACCATTTTCAAATGTTAAATTTTTTTCTTGGGATATCATGGATGATGATGACAGGAATTTGAAGAAGAACAGTGAAGCAGAAGCTTTAGTAATACATATGTACCTCTTACCTACTTAGTGAATGAAATGTGAAGTGAAATGAAATTATTTATCAAAAGAAAATTTTTTATTCCTCATAAAATTATATTTACGAAAAAACATTTATAATTTCCTTTCGTTTTTTTTTTACCTTCTTTTTCTCGGCAGAAAGGCAGGATTGATGTAAAGCAAGATGTAAAGCAAAGGTGATGTTAAGTAATCAAGTGAATATGTGTTGTTGAAAGTGAAAGGCAGACAGACAAAGAGACAAACAACGTTAAGACAGATGAATTAAAAGTAATAATTGGAAATGTTCTGTGAAGTGACATAAGGTTTTTATTAAAAAAAGTTATTAAAAAGGGGTAAGTAAGACATTAGGGGTTGTGATACATAAAACAAGAGATTTTTTAATGTCATTTTTATGAGCAAAATAAAATTTTCTAAATTTGATTTACAAAGAATTTTAAATTATTTTTTGCCTCTACTAGGTAGGGCCTTTCGCCTTACTGGTATTTCAATCACGGTTACACGGTTACGTTGAGGACCTCCATTTTGGTGATGAAGGATGCATTCAAAAATACTCTTAGATTGCCTGCTGTCTGCAGTTTGTAGGCTGGTGACACAGTCGGACACATGAGGATATAGCGCCTATTTTTTTGCCCATTTTGTTGCTCGGCAGAAACTTTGAGCTCCGTAAACCCGAAAGGAATTAATGGTTGGATAAGTCATGTTGCCGTAACATCGCGGACTGAAAGTCTGCACTTATATGCGAATGGTTTATATCAAGATTGTGAATAGGTTATGAAAAAGAAGGGCGTGACACACTTCATTTGCTAGTGTCTGTGGCTCGGCATAGACTGTTCACATTTGGCTAACCCATTCTCGATAGCTTATCAGAGATATCGACCATTGATATCGGGTTAATGGTTTTCGACTTCCAGTGACTGGCACTATAGCATTGCTTCTTGCATGGTATCACAACTGGCCGCTCAAATATGCCTTAATTTAACGTGCTTGCCATCCCTTTTAATCTGACCTAACATCGCGGACAATGCTTGGTTCCCCGATAGATCAAAACAGACTGTTGGTGTAACTGGAGCCGGTTTGGTTGGTTCTAATTTCCAAAGCGTTTTGGCTGTGAACAAATCCCTTCGGTTTTCCAAGCTGAGTTTTATGCCTCTTCGCCTTCTAAGGAGAAAATCAGAGGGTTTCAGTATTTATTTCATGTCATAAAGTCAGGTGGCCATGTGGGCTTTGTTATCCTCTGAGCTAGGTCACAGATCGTTATGGATTGCATGATATCTCCCAATAAACCTGACATTCACAACATAGTTACTCTATGTTAGGTCCGCGGTCATGAATCTCAACCTGCGAACTAAAGGAATGACTGTTTTGTGAACAGGGGATCTCGCCATGTTCTAATTGGGACTAAGCCATTTATCGGTATCCCTGTAGGATACGCAAGGGCGAGGATCGTTTACTGGACTAAGGGAGACAGGCGAGGACGATTAATTTATTTTCTCCTAGTATATCCAGGAGACTATTACTGCTCAATAAGAGCTCATGGTACAATAAACAAGACATAGCTGCGTATTTTAGGGGCTGTTAAAAGTGATCGGTGTAGGTTCTGCATGACTTATACCCAGACATCTAAACACGTACATATTTTATGCAGTTATTTTGGCCTATAGGATGAAGATCCTAGGGGATGTAATTGTAGCTCCGAAATGGTATTATTCTCTAAACAAATTGGATTACTAGCTTTATTCGCACCTTCAATCTGAAGTGGTGAACTTATGGGTGGCAGTGTGTTTCGGCCCTGTTCAACATATTGTTACGAAAATATAAATGCCTAAATTTTGGTATATTTAGTAGTTATGTGTCGCCCTGTCAATGCCGTACTTCTCTGCGTATTTGGCAGCACCGCTAAACCGAACAACTTTACGTTATTTTTGTATTAACGGATATAAAAGAGAAGACATGAGACATTTCCAAAACCATCCAAACTGTAGGCAATTAGGTATATAAAGAGACTGCTTTACCTGCCCATCAGTTAGTCATCGTTTGGCTGTCAATAAACAAAGTTGTTTAAAGCGGAAATAAAAGTGTTGTATAAACGAATATTAAGTGTTGTGTTAAGACAAACAGTATAAAAGTTACAGTGGAGTAAATGAAAGCCATAAAACAACAAAATAAAGCGGTGTTTATTAACTCAAATACTTTAAAAAGGTTAAAACGCAAAATATTACAACATGGCATCACAAGACATTTCTTGCCGACTTTGAGCTGTTAATCATTCTTTGTCATAAAGAGAGTAAATTAGATGCCACCTGTTTGCAGCTGCACCAACTATGGTCACCTAGCGATAGTTAAAAACTTTTGTGTGTTCTGTGTGGTCCAAGAATATCTGGTTATGTCCACTTATTCTTACCTTATTGCCAAATACCTGGCTAGAGCTCTCATTAGATCTTGCAACTTGGCAACTGAACAACTGTTTGTCAATCCAATAACTACGCTTAGGCGTGTAAGATTTGACTGTTCAATTAAAACGGTCCGAAAAATTCGAAAATCTCTTTATATAAAATAAATCCAGCATTTTGATTAAAACTTTTATAACACTTTTATAACGTTTTTTAGGGTGACAACTGGTCGCTGCCTTATAGGATCATATGTGTAAAGGATGAAATTTGAACGAATTGACATTATCGTGTCTTTAGACACTTCACTGATCGTCTGTTATTTTTATTTTTCGGAGTTATATTACAGCGTAATGATACTTTTGAGTGGAAATTTTTAAGCATTGGCTGCACGAGTATTTTCTGCTTGCCAACAGCCTATGTCATGTCAAAATCTTCCAAAAAATCGATAATTTTTCAAAATGTATTTTTAATTTATATACGTAATTCTGGTCTTTATTTTTAGCCAATCATTTAGTATTAATTTGTGTTTTCATTGCATTTCAATAGAAAAATGCCTTTCAAGCTGTTATCTACAGCGTCTCCTTAATATCGTTCACCTGGCTTGTTTAAAAGAATCCAATAAAAAACACACCAACACCCACATTTTAATCAATCACTTGGTTTGTATTGTTGAAAAATAAAAACCAAACCGCCTTACCAATTCCATTTAAATATTTTATTCCAATTGTCCCCCCTCCCCTTGTTATTCCTCTGAATTCTATTTTTATTCTTCGCCAATCGTTATCGTCATCATGTTTTTCCAGGCAATGAATCACTTAAATTGGAAATAAAACAATAAAAATGTGATTCAACACGATAATGCTAATTTTCTTAGAATAGATAAAGAGAGAAAGAGCGGGAGGAAGAAGAGAAAATATTTATTTATTTATTTTTTTCAAAAAATAGACGAAATTTATAGAGTCTTTTCCCATTGAATTCAAGATTTGGTATTTTAAGCAGCATAAGATAGAGATTTAATTGAGAAAACGACTAAAGAGTAGAACAAACATTTAATGAAATTGGAATCTATTTAATCTCTCTCTCTCTCTCTCTCTCTTTCTTTCTCTTCCTCTCTCTTTGTTTAAAGATTAATTATAGCCAATTACATGAATTACATGAATGACATGAATTACATTTACAATCTTTTATGTGTGTTTTTGAATGTGTGCCTTTGTAACTCTATTAAAAATTCCTTACTCTTTCCCTTTAGCCCTCTCTCGTGCTAAAAAAAACCAAACTTAATAGTAGACAATGTTTAGTTTTTATCTGGAATGGAACGATATGATGAAAAAACTAAATGTTTTTTGTTAAACTTACAAAAGCTCAAAAAGATTTCCATTCATAAGTGAAATTTTCATCACATATACTATACACACACAGGATGTGGTCAACCAATTATGGACAAAATTTTATTTCCATATGGAATAGTTGCTTTGAACACGAGAGCTTAAAATCCTATGAATCGACGAATTAGAAAAAGATTTTAAATCTGTAAGAAAAAGGTTAAATGGTCTAGGCTAAGTAGAGTTTTAACAGACTGTAGTTCTATTTTTTTCTGAAAGAACAGGAACCTTTAAATAGACGTAATCAGTCTTAAACATTGAATAAAAGCTTTGGTCCTGTTTTTTTCCAGGCTCGGAACTTGCACTGTATCTATCCGTTTGTTTTGAATTTCGTAATGAAATTGGTCTAAAAGTAGGGAAAAAAGTTAATAACACTCATTCAATGATATTAAGCGATCGAAGATTAAAAGTACTTGAGTTAGATGAGGCATCCCAGTCGAGCGACCAAAAAACCCCTCTTCCACATAAAAAAGCTACAAAATAATTAAAAAAGTTATTTGTGTGGTTGAGAACGTTCGTTAGTCGATTCTAAAGATTTACGAACGGCGGTCACGGCATACACTGGGGAAGTGAAATATAGTTTCGCTTTTTACCAGCTGTTTGCAACTATGGCAGTATTTATTGCGTGGAAAAGGTGTTGAAAACTGTTTATTTAGAAGGTAGGTAGGTAGATAAGTTGGCTTGTTAACCAAGACACGATCAACTACAATTAGCAACAAAGTGCCGTTTTGAAATCAAGCGAAACCACAGGTAAAAACCACCTAAAAGCATAACGAAAGAGAAAAAAAATTATAGCCCCCTTGAAGTGCTTATGAAGAGGAGAAGATTTAGAGGATCCAGAACTGCCTATTGCGCCAAACCATTGAAAAAAGGTATGCCAAAGTGAGAGATTATTTCCTTCTCAGAGGTGCTTATGTAGCTACTGCAGTGAAGGTTGAAGGACAAGCCCATTTTCTCCGCGTGCGTTCCACGTGAGTTTGAAAACAAAGCGGCCGGGGGTTTTCGTTGCCTGCCATTGAGACCACAGAGTCCTCGAGATAGCACAAGAGGAAGAAAGAAACTTTATATATCCCATTTGCCTACAGTCATAGGGCAGCGGGTGTCAAGGTGGGAGTTTATAGATTCCACGTCCATCGAGGCTGTCCTAGCAATTAATCAGCCTTCTCATTACTAACGATGCCCATATGTTCAGGAACCCGAATCAACGAAGCTACACCTCCTCTTTACTTGAGAATTAAAGCTGGGCTGCTATTAGGCGACACCAGATCCTTGATAGCGGGCTGACTATCAGAGGAAAGCTGATTCTTCCCACAGACACCCGATCTCTCAGCAGTCTACAAGCCTGTATAAACGCAAAAACCTCCACCCGAAAATTGCCAGAGACCTTCGGTGGTCTTAAGCATTCCGCAAAGTCAGCCGATTCGAAGTTAAAAACAGGCATCGCATTAGATGTCATCTTAGATCCATCTGTGATGACTGTAATACCAGAACTCATAGAAATCCTATCTCTTCTCCATGCGTTTTTGTCAGGGAATATGGCTTTGGTGTTTGCGGAGAAGTTCAATTTATGGATAGCCTTTGTCTGTCCCAAATTCCCTTAAAGACGGAACAGAAGTCCCAAAATGCTACCATGGCCACTGAGCGACGGCCTCCAGAACCCAGTGCTTTCAGCCTTATCGCACTCTGCACCGAAAGCGATAAAATGTGGAGATCAGTAAGTGCAGAATGGCGTTGAGGGTAGCACTGGAGCATATCCTGCAAGCACCTGTGGTAAACAAACACGCAGTCTTCTGAACTCTCTCCAGTCTAGTGGTGATAAGGCTCTTACTAAGAGCTCCCCACCACACCAGGTAGCCATATGTAGAACCGGCAGAACCACTAGGTTTTACACCCAGATCACCACTGGGGTGACGTAGTGTATTGGTTAGAGTCCTCCCATACAACACAAGCTTCCCAGGTTCTAATCACAAGCAGGTTACATATACATCGAAAACAAGCTCCCTGATATTTTAGCTTAGCTCTAAAGACAAACATGGCAATAATGATCAAAGGAAATTTTTAATCACTGGGTGGAGTTACATTCCTAACCGGGTGCCGTGATCGGTAAGAGTTTAGATAGTATCTGACACTTCATCAAGGTGGAGGTCATGTCCAAATAACATGGCTTCGGATTGATACTCACCGGTGATTTTAATCATAGGTGGGGGCTTTGGTGGACGCATTGTATTCACTTATGATTTGGCACCGTGAGGTAAAATCCTAGAGCAGATACTCACGTAAAGCGACTGCCTTTATCACTCAGCAAGATTAACCGACGCCTTAAAAGTATTGGTAGGTGTAGCACCCTTTGACATGGAGGTAATACGACGCGTTATTAGGTTCAAGACCAGGAGGGGGGCTAACGCTTCTTGCTACTGATTGGGTTTCTTATCTGGCAAATGGAGGTGATAGGAGTCTTGCGTCAATTCTTGACGGAATTCTAATCGAGAGGTGGCAGGCACGTTGGACAGACAGCGAAAAGTGGAGGTTGATGTATGGATTCATGCTTGATCTAAGATTTGTACGGGAATGGCCAGACTATGGCTACGACTTGAGTCCGGGACTCTTACTGATTAGACAGGGCTCGCAATGTGCATTTTTGCATAAAAGGGGTCTTAGTTTGTCTGCTGATTGCAGGTGTGGGATGTTACCGAAGAATTCGCAGCCTGTGTAAGATATCACTCTACGATGACATCAAGGATGTAGGAGCGATGGAAGTCATAGTAATGGGGGATGTGGTGGACATTTTTGTTGATTACTGGCCTGCAGTGTGCATGTCTGGTTGTGTGGTAGTGTCGTTTGTACGTTTGCGTGGTTGTTGGTGTATATGTGGATTGCACTGTTAGTTTTGGTTATTATTGCCTTATTATGGAGCTAGAAACTATAGATAGGTAGGAGCTTAGATAGTTTCCAACACTTTATGTAGGCGGAAACTATGTTCAAATAACATGTCTTCGAATTTGGTACTCACGGGTGAATTTAGTTAAATGCGAGGCGGTGGTGGACGCATTGTATTTACTCGTGTCTTGGGAACTGTAGCGAATGATAGCGGGGCGATACTCACGTAAAACTATGACTTAGAACTCAACAAGAATCTGCCCTCGTATAAAAGAAAATTAAGAAACATACTAAGAAATATATTAACCCTAGAGCGTCTTTATTTTGAAGGTTACACCCTTTAAATCATTCTACTAAAGAGCATATAGAGAGTATTTAATCTCTTTTGAAGCCTAAAGTCAACTAAAACTCCCTTCACAATCATCACATGAAAGAAGGATGAATATAAGTGATGGTGATGTTGATGTGAGTGTATTGGTAAAGGAATGTGTGTAACAGTATGTGTTTTATAATATTTTCTAAATATGCTTAAACAAACATTCATGTGTGTGTCTGTATAGAGATAATGTGTTGTATACACCCACATATATATGCATTTATATACATAGCTGTAGTTAACTAATTAGCATAAACAATAACCCAAAGCTAAGTATGAATTATTGAAATAAGCCTCTAGTCAAGGGAACACAAGAACTACATGCGAATGAAGTGAGAAGCAGTTAAAGCTTAACATTGGGGTGAGCAGCTTAAATATTTCTGTTGGCAATGCTTTTGTTGTCAAAAGGGGCAAAAAGGGAGGACTTAAGAGAAAACAAATAATTTTATAAAATAGATATTAACACAGAAAAACAGTTTTTTGTTACTAATTAGCTATTAACTACTGTTGGTATTTAAAAATCAACTCATTTGTAAAACATTTTTCGCGCTTTTAACATGAATGCTTTCGTTGTGATCTGTGTCACTATGCTCCCTTGTATTGCAATTTATACCGAAAATTTTTTTAAGCAGGCAGGCAGGCAGACAGCCAGGCAAAGCCCTTTAGTGATGAAAGCAGGGGGATAAAGTACAAAAGGAGAGGGAGAGCAAATTGAGGGTGTGCATATCACTACACTTGTATAACCCTTAAGTGTAAGTGTGTGTTGAAGTGTATGGCTTTGTTTGTAACGTTTTTGTGTTATTTTAACAACAATAACAACAAAGAAAAAATTCAACTCAAGCTTGGTTATGTTTACTTGTGTTCTGGTGTTTGTTTTGTCTTCTTGTATTGCATTGCGTTATATGTTGCATTGTGTTGAGTTGTATGCACATCCTTGAACACCATGTCGTCAACATTTGAGCTGTTGTTGTTGTTGTTGTTGTTGTTGTTGTGTCATGTTGCTTCATATTCATTTAAATTCCTCAACATTTTTTTTTTCTTTATAATGTTTTCATTGCTGTATTGGTGTTGATGGCTTTTACGTTGCAACAACAATCACTTTGATGGTTGGCTCCATAATCTGTATGTGTGTGGCTGTGTGAGTGTGTAAATTTTTGTCTTACAAAAATACATGCAAAATTTATTGTGTAAAACAAGACCAAGACAACATCAAGATTTTTTAGATTCATCATTTACAAACACACACACACACACACGCACACAACTACAAATAAATATCCTTTCTTTCATTCACTCATTCATTCATTTATTTAAATACGCGAGAATATTTTGTTTTTTTTTTCTTTTTGAATTCTCATTGAAATATGCCATGTGTCAACACGACAACACGATGATGGCAAACAGAGAGACAAATGAGAAGACAGACAGACAGACGGTCACATGCACAATAGAACAACACATTCCTTGTTTTATTTATTCATTTTGCATACAAACTGCTACAGAAAACGAAGATACTAGACGTGAAGAAAAGAATGCTTCAGAGTAAAAGGATACCTTCTGTCATCATGCACACGTATAAGCAATAAGGATAACAGTGTCACAACAATGGTGGGATATTGTATTAAAAACTCGTGTTTGTCTGTCTGTGTATGTGTGCGTATGTTTCTGTATGGCATGAATACAAAGTTGTTGATTTAAGTTAAGAGACTTGTATTGCGTATCCTGGTTTCATAAGGATACAAGTTTTTTTTCCACAATAAAAGCGAGCAATACAGAGTATATTTATTTGTAGTGTTTTTACTGCCTACTTAGTTTTGTGTTTGCATGCAACATATGCTGCCAAGGCTCAAATCTCAGCAAGACAAGAAAAAATTTTTATTTCAACTCCGGATTCTAAAAACTCAAGAGTTTCCAGCCCCCTTCAGATGATATAATTAAGTAGGATAGTAGAGAGTGGCAGCCCCGCTAAACAAGCCACACTTAAGCATGCATAGCGGCCCGTTGTGATACCACATAACGCGTTGTTTCTGTTCTATTCACCACAGTCGTGGTGATCAAACAGTGGCACCGACAAGAAGCACTTCCCAAGATTAGATCGGAAACCAACCCGGCTGTCTATAGATAGATTGATAGCTTCGATAAGCTGTGAAGAAAGGGAGAGCCCTGTGTTAGAAATCGGAGACTGTCTCGTGAGAAAGACGGAAATTGGCAAATAAAGTGAACCAAGGTATCCTTCGCCTCAGCCAATCCACAGTCACGGCAAAAGTCATTTGCAGGTAAGCGCAGCCCTTATGCGTGCCTATCCACGACTCAGTAGCCCGTCAGGATGGATACAAGGGAGGAGATGCTCCGACGGTCGAGTTTGAACAGTTGGTTAGTACGCTCTATGTTCAACCTGAGCCAGGTGAGTCTGGCAATAAAGCACGAGTCACCTTCCGTTCAGGCTCTTTCAGCGTCTACCATATACTTTCGCTTGATTGCAAGTTTAACGGAGGTAAGAGGCACACCCACCCTTACGTGAAGATGAATGTTTGTAAGAAGTGTGCCCGCTCTAGCGGGCTCATCAGCAGTACAGTTACCTGGGATGTTCTTGTGACCAGGAACCCAGATGAGACGTATACAGAACTGTCGTAATAATGCCACAAGAGAATCACGAAGTCCCTGACCTGCTTAGAGTTGAAGGTTACACCTAAAAGAGATTCGCCTGGCTATCAGAAAAATGGCCATCAACAATGGCCTGAAACACACTGCAGTAGTCAGGCAGGAAGGTGAAGAGAAACACCAAGGTTGAGCCTTTAGGAAAAAATTTTATTGCCCACCCAGATCTCTAGTCTAGAGCCGTCCGTATAGACGTCCACTGAATCGCTTCAGATGATCTTCTCTACTAGGAATCATAACACGGAATCCTCTATACAGTTTAGGTCTACAAGAGGCATAGTCGATATCAGCCAGTATCAGGGGTCCTCAGGTAGAATAGCGTCACATTTATACAGTAGGGAGCATTCCGGATACTATGATCGGGTGTTCAATCACAGACTATGTGAATACTAAACTAGTTTTCGACTGGAAGATCGACATTATGTCCCCAGATCGAATGGGTTTAGGGTGCCCATATTGATCCCATAAGCCCAAAATGGCTTAAGGACTGATAGAGGCCTGACTCGGGTGTAAGAGCGGGGGTCTTTAGATCTAATACAAAGATTTCCATATCCACAAACCACTGGTCACGTATGAAAATCATGCAATTTCAGTCTGCACTGAGATAAAGCTTCAAAAAAGTATCAGGGGTAAGCAGATAACTATTTTTTTGGCCAGTCAAGCAACATTGAGGGCACTGGCTTCATGTTCGGTGAATTTTTGGCTAGTCGAGGAGTGCTTTGACTATCTACACAACTCAGTGTGGTGAACCGGGTCATTCTGAAGTGGCTGGCAATGAAACTGCTCATAGACTGGGAAGATCGCGGCCAACGCAGAGGGCAGGTTGGGGCTGAACAGATGGAATCCTTTTTCAGGGTTGCACATTAGGAGGGCGCCAGAGGACTACGACAGACCTAACGGTTGGTGAGATTTTTTTCCTATTGAGAAAAATGTATACGTTACGGAGGGCTGACGTTGGTATGACACTACTGCTTAAGATATTATCTCTACAGGCTAAGTCTCCTGAACGAGAGTTTACATTTTGTGCCACTGTAGTGAACATTTGTCAATTGGAGCTGGGTGAGATCAGATCTGAATCTGTTGCTAGTAGGGATTTACTCGACTTTATTCGGAGGAGCGAGAAATTATTGTTTGAACACGGCTTTCGACCTGCCACTTTCTGTATGGAGGAAATTGAGAAGGATGTTATCAGTGGATGATTGTGGTTAACTGCAGAGGGAGAGTGTGTGGAGGTGATTTTAGGGGCATTTTTCGTGACTACAGTAGGACCCAGAAGATCTTTTAGGTCGAGGGGTCTGCGGTTGGGCGATCTACTGGCTGATAATAAGAGAATAGGTTTTAGAAACAAATTTTCTGCTTATCAGAGAAACAATTCGGTGTAATCTATACCTAGTTGAGATCTGCTTCCTCACGTCTTATGTAAATGAGTCCAAATCATCCTTAAATAACACTCCCTATGCTTAAAATGTTCTCTTGTATACTACACTATAATCTATAAATGTTTGGAATCTGTTCTCTCCCAACTTTTCAAACACATATTGCATCATCACTTAGGGGTACCAAAAATTGGTCTAAAGCCGCTTTTAAATAAAATATCTTATTGTGGATAAAAATTCAGTCTTAGCTTCTGAAGTTTATTTGATACCTAAATGGTAGGAAACTATAAATATTGAGATAGAGCTTTAGGAAATACAATTAGGTTCACTTAAAATGGTAGATGAAGCGCACACATATGTATATAACACATGGGATGATAATTAGCGTACTTAACATATAGATGGCGTAAGTTTTATTGCATTCATCTCTTTTTCAGTTAGTGCTAACCTTCAAAACACAGCTGTACAAATTTCACCATATTCTATTAATTAGTTTGTAAGTTATTGTTCTAAAAGTGACCCTACCTTTGTTATTTTCAAAACAATGGATCAAAAAAAAATTTCGTGTTCTAACTCTACACTGCTTCTTGGTGGGAAAAAAATACTGTTCAAACGAAACAATGGGGACTCAGCTCCAACAGAAATAACAATAAGACGTTGGTTTATTGACTTCAAACGTATTTGCAGAGACACCGATAAAAAAAAAAACATCAAAAAAATCCACAAAATCGTTTTGAATGATAGCAACTGCGTGAGTTAGCTGACATCGAAAAGATATCAAAAGAACGTGTTAACTTTATATCGCATGAGCATTTGACTATGAGAAAACTCTGTTCAAAGTGGGCGCCGCGTTTGCTGACTGTTGACCAAAAGCAAGAACGTGTTGATGATTCTGAAACTATGGCAAAACTACATGAATTGAACTTCGAATTGCTTTCACATCCGCCGTATTCGCCAGATGGCTCCTAGCGACTACTGGCTGTTCGGAGAACTCAAAAAAGTACTCGCCGGTAAGAAATTTCGCACGAATGATGAGGTCATAGCTGAAACTGAGGCCTATTTTGAGACAAAATATAAATCGTTCTAAAAGAGTGGTATTGAAATGTTAGAGCGGCGCTTGAATGATTGCATTGCTCTTGATGGAAATTACCTTGATAAATAAAGCTAAATTTAAACAAACGCCCCGGATTTTCAGTCCATGTGTTATATCTTATTTTTGATAAAAATTCAGTCATAGTTTTTTTATTTATCTGATACAATATAGGAAACCTTAAATACTGAGCTTCAGGAAAGACATTTGGGTCCTCTGGCAATGGAATATATGAATATATTTTGAATTGGGACCTATTCACACCAAAGCACCATTAGCACTGTAAAAAAGACTAAAGACTGTTTTAGCCCCAATTCCTATAAAATTAAATGCAAAGCTTAAATTTTAAGACTACAATATTTGAACTGTGATATGTGTATACTTTACGCATAAAAATGTTTTAAAGTGCCTGTAAGTCTTTTTCTTCTTCTTCTGCAAATTGCAAAGAAATAACATTTGTGTTAATAACTACAGTATGCCTTTAGGCATATATTTTTCCCAATACTTAAAGCATAACTATAGGTCTTATATATTTTCTACAGTAAACCTTTAGGCGGACTATTTTTATTTCTTAACGCCTAAAGCATAAATCTAGGCATTATAGGTATTATTTTTATTTTTAATGAAAATAAAAAATAAAAAAGCTTATAATTCATTTCACAAATAACACCTCAAGTCTTTAGAACTCTTTTCATAAATTCTTATACATGTTGTTACAATATTAATATGTGCACATGTATGCATGCATGTATATGTGTATATGAGAATGTATTTTGTATGCAATAGAATGTCATTCGTTTTACTTATTTACCTACAAACACTTTTAAACAATTTTCAATGCAATGGCTGAGTCTTTTGTCAATTTGAACAAATGCAAGAACATTTATTGTTTAGATATTTGTCTTAAAAGAGTATCTATGTATGTGTATATGTATATGCCTATGTATGTGGAAATGTATTTGTATGTGTGTGCGTGTCGCATAGTTATAAAGTTCGCTTCTTTTTCATAAGTATTAAAGTCAATGAAATGCAGTTAAAGTTAAAAAATGTGAGCGTGTGTGTGTATGTGCATGTGTGCCGACAACAACAATTACGTGAAGCGAAATTTAATGAATGGCATACAAATGCAAATACAGACACACTCATACGTAAAGGCTTTTGTCCGTATTCGCGTTTAAAATCTAAGGTTGGAGATAAAATCATGTGACGTAATTGAGCTCAGTAAACTGGTAGGAGATCACTGATTATATACATATACAAAACAGTTATTCTAGTTTTCTAGTCGGAGAATCATAAATCGTTAGATGGCTGATAATAAAGGATTCTTGATCAAGCGTATTTAATACAGTTTGTTGAAGTGTTTCGTTACGAAAAAGTTATCTGTTCCAAAAGAGCAGTAATTGTTTGCAATAAGAATTTATTGATGTTCAGATTCAATTCAAAAGAGTTTTTGCACCGACCATCGACAGGCAAAAAGCTGCTCTTCACTTATGTTTTCACACGTACGTACTCACACACATAACCAATAATAAAAAAAATAAGTAAAGAAAAAACAAGTGGAAAAATACAGTGCAAAGTGGCCTGAGTGAGAAACTCTCAAAGTACTAGCAAAAATGTAAGCTGCATTAATATTAGTTTGCCTGACACTGCTTTAAACGAAACATGAAGCCGTCAGAATACATATCAGAATACAAAACAATTAAAAGATTGAATTTCTTAAAACGAAAGTACAGCAAATAAGGCCATGGCAGGTCATGCAGCAGGCGAAACACTTCAACTGATTGAATTTGATTGATTGGCGCTTTTATTGCTTACACTCGACCTTAATCGTACCCAATTGACTTGTAACAAAAGACCGTTTGGCAATTCTCAGGTTTAAGCTGGACAACGTCTTGCTAGTCAATCGAGTTTTGTTATTTCAACTTACCTTCGCTTATTAAGACCCGTAACTGCATGAAATTAATGTTACGAGTACATGTTTATAAAAAAGTCTTCTAAAAAAACTAGGCTGAAGTCGTAAAAATATATGCATTTTTTTATGGTTTTACTTATTCGAGAAATTACTTTTGTCCTTAACCAATTATATGTGTCAACACTGTTTCTAATATGACAGTAAGTCATATATTTAATGCTGTTGATATAAGTACGTAAGTATCTATCTATGTATGTATGTGTGAGAGAAGTATTTTCATACAATATTCAGGCGGTATACACAGTTGTGTTACAAACAATAGCATAACTTTAATTAATGGAATGGAATAAAGAAAATATGTGCAATTTTAATTAAATCAAGATACTTTTCGGATTATTCATGAGAACAAACGCCGAAGAATACCAGTACCTCACGGTGCGAGCCTGGCCTGGGTTTTGTCACCACTGTTTTTTAATATTGTTCTAGACAGAGTCATGAAAAAGGCCCTTGTATGCAAAAGAGAAAGAGTGTAAGTGCTTAATAGTCGATTGGAAGACTTGGACTATGCGAACGTCATTTGTTTGATGTCCCACAACTACACGGACATGTCGGAAAAACTAAGCTAAGAGTAAATGTGAAGAAGACGAAAGTACTGGGAATGGACAGTGACGTACACAGGGTCTCTACAGTCGATTATGAGATAATTGAGGAGGTGGACAACTTCTGCTGTCTAAGTAGCATTATAACGAACAGAGATGGGTATTGAGAATCGCATAAAGTCTGCGAAGCAAGCATTTGGACAATTGGCGAACGTATGAAGATCCTTCTCACTCTCATCAAATGTTAAAATTCGAACGCCAAGTCAATACTTTTGTACAGCTGCGAGGCTTAGAACGCCGCACCCCGCGACGTCAAAGTTATACAGGTATTTTTTAAGAGATGTTTGCGAAGAATTTTGAGAATCTCTTGGCCCAACACGTTACCAAATAGTATGCTATGATCGCAAAACTGTCAAATACCTATCGTGTTGGAGTTAAGAAGACGCAAATGGAACTGGGTTGGTCATATGCTAAGAAAACCACTTAACGAAGTTGAAAAGATGAGGAAAAGCAGGATGGATGTTAAATATGAGGCCATGGATAAATCAAGTTAAAGATCATTTGTCGAAGCCCAAATCTCCTTTTAGGATTATGGGGTATACACTAATGTGTAGAAATATGAGTAAGACTTTATTTATAACTTTTGAAATCTTTACTTATTCTTCTAAATCTAATTCATCCCCTTCAAAATTATACCCCCGGATGCAATGCAACTATGTAAACATTTTTTGTATGCGTCTTCCATTTTTTGTATGCGTCTTCCATTATGGCCAACAGTTCCTTCTGCGATTCAGCTTTTATATCTTCAATCGAATTAAAACCGTGTCCACGAAGTGATCTTTTCAGTTTTCTAAACAGCCAAATGTCATATAGTGCTAAATCAGGCGAATACGGTGGTTGCGGAACGATATTAGTTGAATTTTTGACGAAATGGTTTCGAACAAATTGAGTGTATTTGGAACAAATCGAGAAATGACTTTTTTCAGACACAAAATGTCTTTTAAATTTTTTGGACTGATCAACTTGAAATTCTAACACTATCATCAAGCTCGCTAGTAGTCCATCGATGATTTTGCAGCATCAATTCTTTGATTTTGTTGAAGTGTAGCTCTCATCAGTATATCTTCTTGGTCGTCTTTAATGTTGTTCATATTCAACGCGTTCTTGATCTTCTTTGAACAATTTGTGTCAATCAAAAGCGCTTGCTCTTTACATTGACTTCACGCCAAAGGCCTTCTGCAACATTCTGAACGAAATCGAGAAACAACTTTTCTTTGTTTGCAAATACGAGCATAACTACTGCACCAATAAACCAATTGATGTAAAATATTATAAAGATGTCAATAACTGTGATGCCAACTTAATAAAAAAACATTTTTCCGAGTCGATAAATCAGAGAAGCTTCAGTCTTACTCATATTTCTACACAGTAGTATATATATAAAGAGAGAGAGAGAGAGAGAGAGAGTTTTAGATTCTTCTTTTTGAAAATTGGTTCGAAAACTTGGAGACCAAATTATGTTTTTTTTTTTAAAGCGTGGATTTTAGGCAGAGATAAACCAACGCTATTTATACCAGCAGTACTACGTTGATATGGATTGAGGCGCTTCATAATTTTGTTTTTATTTAAATTCGTTTACAATTAACAGCTCCCTCTAGTGTTTAATGAGGTTTGGTAATGCTAAGAGGGTTAAGCTATTTTATGATCAATATTTCTTTACCAAGATCTTTACCGTTCAATGTTTTAGGTAGAGGTTTACGCCACCTTTACTTGTATTACGGAATGTCTAGAAACCATACAGGCCTTGTCATTCTGTACGGCCTAGTCGAATGTTTTTATAGACTGCATGACGTCCTGAAACCAACTTGACGTTTATTACAGAGTTACTGTATAATTAATCACGAGAGTCATAGCAGGAACAAAAGAGCTGACAGTTGGAGAAATAGGGGCGCCCGCTATGCTGTGGGATAAGTAAAGGAAGAGGTTAAATTCTGAACTGAAGTAGAACACACTTGGTTTTGCAGAGGATTCCTCGATATGAGACAGGCGAGGAGGATAATTTCACTTTCTCCCGGTATTTCTAGAATGCTATTGCTGCTCGAGCAATCAGGGTACTAACGGGTCTATACCATTTTGTTTGTTTATAATTTTTGTTTAGGCAGAGATACAGGGAATGGATCTTATATTGATAAATGTTTTATATAATGTCGACAATTATGTATGGAATACAATATCAAATAAATGCCCGTCTCTGTTGGCCTCACAATTCCGTGCCGTTTTGAGTACATTTTTCATTACATTCTTACACATTTCACGCTGTATTTCATTAATTTCATTACGAATATTTTGTTTGATTGCTCTAGCGTTTCTGGTTTGTCTGCATGAACCTTGCTTTTAAGATATCCCCACAAAATAGTCCGGAGCAGTCACATCAGGGAACCGTGGAGGCCAATCAACATCACTATTCCTTGAAATAGTCTGTTGTGAAAGGAGGTCTCGCTGTAATTCTATTGTAATTCTGGCTGTATGCGATGTGGCACCGTCTTGTTGAAACCACATGTTAGTCAAGCCCATAGCATGCAGTTTTGGCGTTAAAAAATTTTCAATATATATATGGCTCCCCATTGACAGTTACCGTTGCGCCGTCAGGTCCAATGATTCTTCCTGATCAAATTGCACACCAGACTGTCACTTTCAATGGATGCAAAGGTGACTGATGAATAATTTGAGGGTTTTCCATTGACCAGAACCGACTATTCTGCTTATTCACATAACCATTCAAATGAAAATGTGCCTCGTCACTTATTATGATTTTTTCACGAAAATCGGGGTTGTCATGGGCAAGCTGTAACATCCTATTGGCATATGTACGGCAACGTAAATGGTCTTCTGGAAGAAGCTCTTGTGTCAACTGAATCTTAAATGGAAGCGAATGCAAATCTTTGTCCATAGTTGTTCTTTGAAGACCAAGCTCCTGAGCACGGCGTCGAATTGAGGTTGATGGATTGTTTTGAACACTTTCTGGAACGGCAGTAATGTTTTCAGACGCCTATTAGCTACAGTCCCTCTTTCTTCGAAATCATTCACTACACGATAAATACTCCGTCTTGTTGGCAGGTTGTTTCTCCCAAAAATTTCACGTATCTTTCTTATCATCACAGTAATCGATGACTGAATTTGATAAAATGTTTTAACGATTAAAACACGTTATTTTACTGACTAATTTTCCATAATAAATTTACGACGTTTCTACTTCACGACTGCCAAATATGAACTGTCAAGACTAATGTTTTTGGTAAACATAGCGGTAAAACAAAGTAGCATACCTTCCTGGTGGACACCCTGTATTACGGTCTTAGATACTAACAGCGTATTTTAAAAAGTGTTGAGGATGTTCGATATAGGTTCTACATGTCTTACGCCGAGACGAGTAAAAGGTTCCACTTTTAAATTCTAAAGATTTTCTGTTGTTTTGTCAACTCACTGGTTGCAGTGCTACAAATTTGCACCGCTATGTAACACTCATATGTGTAATACTATTTAAGACTGTAAGTTTTGTAATGTACGAGTAAATTATTACATTTTGTTGCAACAAATCTTATATATTTTTTCAATATTTTTCTTTTTATTTAAAAGAAGATTTTCGACAAAGAAAAAGTATTTTCTTTGACAACTATAATGACATTTTAATGGATGTTGTGTTTTAGTTTTCTTTCTATTTTCGTTTTCTTAAACAAAAAACACTATTTAACTGGAACAAACAAAACCAATTGTTTTATTTAATTGTGAACAAAGTTTTAATTAATGATTTTGCATTAAATTGCTAAAATATTTACTATTTATTTCAATTTCATTTCTTTTTATTTTATTTTATTTCATTTTATTTTTTTTTTCAAAAAGTGCTCGTATTATGCTGCACTTTTTTACCTCAATTTGATTTAATAAGTAAAGTTTAGTTTTTATATTATTTTTGCTGTTTTTGTTACAGTTGTTGTCTATGAAAGACACTTCCGTTGCGATAAGTTGTTTTTATATGAATATGTGCCATCCTGAGATTTTTCTTAAACTAAAATTTAATTGATAACTATCAGTTAGAGAAGCTAAAGTTCACATTTAGACACATATACTGCAAATTATGATCTGAGACGTGTTTCCCAGCAAACTTAAAGGCTTGATTTCGAATCGAAATGATTTCATAAGCGATAAGCACAATGTAAAGATTTTACATAAAGGGTCCGCCAAAAAAAATTTTTTTTGAAAATGCTATAAAAAAACTGCTGAATATTTTCTCAAATTTCTTTTTTTATTTGAAAGTACAATCCTTCAGTAGCCTATACGATTGGTCTAATTTTTAAGCACATTACCGATTGTGTACAGCTGTATTTCACCAATGACTTCACGAATATTGGCCTTTAAAGCGTCAATTGTCTCTGGCTTGTTGGCGTAACACTTATTTTTGACGGCACTCCACGGTATCAAATAATAGTCCAACGGTGTCAAATCGCAGCCCCGAGGTGGACAAACGAAATTAGCTCTGCGGCTGATAATGCGATCTTCAAAAACAGGGCGCAAAACATCGAGTGTAGCTTCGGCTGTGTGGCACGTAGCGCCGTCCTGTTGAAACCAAATGTTGCTTATATCCTCCTCTTCAATTATTGTGAACAAAAATTCGTTCAACATGGCCTGATAACGATCGCCATTGACTGTAACGGCCACTCCTTGCTCATTTTCGAGGAAAAATGGCCCAATTATGCCTCTGGACCAGAATCCGCACCAAACAGTGACTCGTCTTGGGTGTATCGGCTTTTCAATGTATGCGGGCGGGTTTTTTGTGCCCCAAATGCGAAAATTTTGCTTGTTTGCATACCCGCCAAGATCAAAATGAGCTTGATCTGAAAAGATAATTTTTTTTTGGCAAAATGGCATCTTCTGTAAGTCGATCGCAGGCCCAGATTTCCAGCGTCCTTCAAGCGTATACACAACCATATTCGTTCAGCGGAATGATAAAACTAATTATCTGTCAAATCAGACATGAGCTAAGTGTTACCATTTACGAAATAGATGACGTTAGATGGCGGACTCTTTAGTAATACACTCAGTTTCAGTTTTAATACGATTGTCTTTCGCCGGTTCGTATTATAATGAAAATGCTGTCTGTAAACTTCAGGTTTTATTTCTAAACATTTTTCTCTGATATATATTAGGCAGAATAGCTTCTTTTCAAAGACCCAAAAAAGTACTAGGATACATTCGAGTTCTTTTTACTTACGTCAAAATAAAATAAACACCACATTGTTATTGTTGTTTTATAGTTTTTATTTTCCCACTTTATGTTTATACAGTTTAACTTAATACAGTAACTTATTAACTTGCACTTGATATTCGTTTATACAACACCTTTATTTACAGCTAAACACGACTTTATTTAATGACTGCAAAACGATAACCTTTTATATACAATTGACATTACTACCGAATGTTCTTGTTCTTCCTATAACATTTGATATCCGTTAGTTTTAAATTTAACACACAAAGATGGTCGAATTGGCAATGCTGCCAACTACACAAATAAGCCCAGTATTGCCAGAGCGACACATTAGCAATCTAGGCACAATCCAGTGTTACCCAAATTGCACAATGCAGTTTCAAAGGCTGATGTGGTATATCTCTTTTTTAGTTTAGACGGAAGTGGACACAACTGTTCATGTGCTTCATGCTATCACCTGCCTTTAACAAGCTTAAAATCGTGATTTCACGATTTCTGGTAAAAACATTTATACAAATGGACTCATATGTTACTCTTGTTCTGTAATCAGTTAAAGAAATTAATCATTAATTTCGTTCTTTAGCTTCTTAAAACACCAACTAAGTTCATTGATTTCCTTTTGGGTACTTTTTTTTTATATAAGACCAGCACCCAGGGGATGGCCACTACTCATGCAGTGCATTGTGCTGGTACTAGGAAAATAGGTTATTGGAAGGAGGACAGAGGGAGTAGTGTTTATGGACGTTAGATTTAAATTTACTCATGTCGTAGGTGGCAGGAAATACTTTCGCTGGAAGATTATTCCACAACCGAACAGTGCGACCAAAGAACGAATTCTCCCTATAATGCGTTGTGCGATTTACTGGACAATCAACTACAAAGGGATGCCCTCTACGAAAAATACGAGTACTACGTAAAAATATATGATTTTTGGGAATTAATTCTTTAATTTCGTTAGAACACATTCCGTTATAGTACCGATAGAACAATGAAACACACAGTACTTTAGTACTTATTTCTACACAAGGCCGAAAAAACCAACTCCCATATAGTTTTACTGAAGACAATTTTTATTTAAACTAAAAATTCATAAATAACTAAAATCGCCTAAAAATAGTTCGTTTAGTAAGAGATACCAGTGTTGGCTTAGATCCAATCCAAATAACTGCTCAAACAAGGGAAGGCAGCTGGATAGCCCTTGGCGCAATCGGTAGTGGAGCAAAATGAAGTCGAACCGACTTGTACCTTGGAGGATTCCAAGACCAATGGGCCACCAGAAACACCTGAGCAGGTAGAAACGCCACCGGGAGTAGAAACATAGATGTTGGAAGAGCTAATGGAGTTTCCGAAGGTTCTGGCGCACAAAGCGTTAGTGATGACTTCCAAGACAGCCCATTACAAGTGATTGGCAACACTAGCGCCATCAGAGGTATGACCCCAACCGGAGGCAATAACATTTTCACCAACATAGGTAGAGTAAGAGCCAGAGATGGCAGGCAATTTAACGGCTAACAGGGGGAATCTTGATCAAGGAAGTGTCGTTCTTGGCAGTGTATCTATTCCAGCCTTCATGGATGATGATATCACTCTTGGAAACGGTCTAAGTGACTTCAGCTGATGTACGTACGGTAGCACCCAAGTAGACGGTAACGGATTTTACACCCTCGGTACAATGAGCAGCAGTCAATACCTATTCATTGCCAATCAAAGAACCACCACACCAGGATGAAGCCAAAGCGTTCAACTTCAAGGATAAACCAACCTGATAGGGAAATTGACCAACAGCAGCATCTTGGCCATTGGTGAAACGGCCTCCAGCTTCTAAAGGGTCCGCCGAATAATTATTTTATTTAAATGTTATAAAAAAAACTACTGAATATTTTCTCAAATTTCTTTTTTTATTTGAAAGTACAATCCTTCCGGTTAATAATGGAAAATAATTTCATTCAAATGGCTGCCTCGGCTGGCCATGCAGTAGCCTACACGATCGGTCCAATTTTTAAGCACATTATAGATTGTGTACAGCTGTATTTCACCAATGACTTCACGAATATTGTCCTTTAAAGCGTCAATTGTCTATGGCTTGTTGGCGTAACACTTATCTTTGACGGCACCACACAAATAATAGTCCAAAGGTGTCAAATCGCAGCCCCGAGGTGGACAAACGAAATCAGCTCTGCGGCTGATAATGCGATCTTCAAAAACATGGCGCAAAACATCGACTGTAGCTTCGGCTGTTTGGCACGTAGCGCCGTCCTGTTGAAACCAAATATTGCTAATATCCTCCTTTTCAATTTTTGTGAACAAAAATTCGTTCACCATGGCCCGATAACGATCGCCATTGACTGTAACGGCCACTCCTTGCTCATTTCCGAAGAAAAATGGCCCAATTATGTCTCTGGACCAAAATCCGCACCAAACAGTGATCCGTCTTGGGTGTATCGGCTTTTCAATGTATGCGTGCGGGTTTTTTGTGCCCCAAATGCGAAAATTTAGCTTGTTTACATATCCGCCAAGATCAAAATGAGCTTCATCTGAAACGATGATTTTTGATTCTGCAACATTACCATGATTTTCAAAGTAATGTCGCAATATTTCCCAGCGTTGTTCAAGCGTATACACAATCATATTCGTTCAGCGGAAGGATAAAACTAATTATCTGTCAAATCAGACATGAGCTAAGTGTTACCATTCACGAAATAAGCACTACTTTAAAAAAAAAAAACTTTAGATGGCGGACCCTTTATAACAGGTACCACAACATTGCGTTGTTTAATTTCAGCGTTGCGCAAATCGAAAGCAGAGGCGGTGGCGAAAATAACCAAGAACTTTATATTGCTTCCAGAGGATTAACCAAGCAACTGATAATCTTCTCTAGCAAAGTTGCCCTCTTATATACTAGCAGTCGTTGACCACAAAGAGGATATAAAATTTGCATTTTTCAAAAACAACTTAAGATAGGATATGCAATTTAAGAAATGATGGAAAATATAATCATTTTCTACAAAAGTAATTAAAATAACAGCCAATAAATTGAAGTAAAATTTGGCACCAAAAAAAAAAAAGTTTTTAATCTTATCTTTTTTTGTTAAACTTGTACGATTGTATGTGTCATAGACGAGGGCTAAAATCAGTATCGTTTTTGTTTTAAAATCATAAAATTTTTTGTTGGAATACATTTTGTCACACTTTTTATTATATTGTGCAGGTTATTTTATGTCTGGGGTATTTTGTTTTATTTTTATTATCAAAAGAATGATTTTATTTCCCGAATTTTTACTTTCTTAGTGACAGAGATTTTGGAATCGTTTTTATTATATTTTTAATTATTCTATTATTTATTTACTATTTATTTAATACCGAACTTAATGCATTTATTTTTTGGACTTCTTGTTTCTCTGTTATCCTTGTTATCCATCACATCACATTTTACCCTGTTTTAATTTCTTTGTCATCAGTTTGTTTTCCAGCTAAGTAGTTGATTAGTCTACTATACCATGCTGGTGCTGCCATCTGTCGTTGCTGAGAAACAACACCCTTTGTGTACTTGGTAGAGTGGTGAGGAACTTTATTGCTTATCAGAGGCTACAACCTTCTTTATTATCGCCTAAGAGCTCATGTTGGTTCTTCTTGTCATAATGGCTTTAAGTTAAGGCCTTAAGCCATTCACAACAAAGGTGAGGTTAAAATTTTAGTCTAGAATTGAAGAAACGTTACTCTACTATCCTGTAGCTAAAATTTCAATATTTTCGCAAAGAAATTCTAAAATGATCGCCCTTCAAAAAATCGTTTAATGAGTTTCTAGAAAAACAAAGAAATAAGAAAAGATAATTAAAATAAAAAACCGTGTTAATCTTAAAATAAAACTTTTTACTGACTAACAGTTATATTTTGCATCAGCAGATATGATAAAACACGATTGGTTATCACTATTTTGGAAAAATTATCTTTTTAATAAATTTCTAAATCTAATTCTAATCAAATCGAACATTCGCTTTCAAGTTCATATCTTATCAAAATGTTTTTTTTTTTTAACTGCAAATTTACATACTCTCTAGGGGTATATAACAAGGCCTTTTACCTGCAGCCAGACATAAGTTGTTTGGCACGCTTTTGGTAAACACCATGAAATTCTTAGTTATCTTTGCCTTGGCTTTGGCCACCACCTCTGCTTTCGATTTCCGCAACGCTATGGAAAAATGCTTGGGGGTTAAGACCTGTGAAGAGGTTCATTTCACTTACTTCTTATAGTTCCCACAATAAGAGCGAGCTAAAGACTACCAATAGGATCGCCGAGCATTGTAGTCTGACATTCTATCAGCACATTTAAGGAAATCGTGAAACTAATCAGCATAAATCGGACACAATGTACAACGTTGAGACATCTAAACGCGTACTGTGTGATTGCTGCGCTATTTCAGCTCACTGTATAAATTTTCAAAGGGAAACTACAGTTACTCCAAAAAGGGCGGTTGTTATCTCAGCAGACAAGGTAACCGGCTTTTTTCGAAGCATTAGCTTGATGCGATGAACATATAAGAAAGTACAAAAGATAATTTCGTTCGTGGTGCATATGGTCTCAATCAATCAATCAACATACACCTCAAAGATCTGCAATGATTACAGAACTCGAATCATGATTCATAAATTCTTATAATCATACACATTCATACTTATTGCAATGGCTATTCATATGTTTTCATACTCCAAAGCAGATTTCGGTAAAAAGCTGCTCTTCTCTTCTGTTTTCATACGTACGTAGTCACACGCATAGACAAAAAATAAGCAAAAAATAAACAAAGAGAAGTAAAGAGAAGACAAGTGGAAAAACACAGCGCAAACTGATCTAAGAGAGAGACTCTCAAATCACTACCACAATTGTAAAATGCATTAATATTAGTTTGCTTGACGCTGCTCTAAGGCTTGAAGTTCTCATCATACTCATACTTATTAACATTTATGACGCTATTGATTCATACGTTACTTATTTGAAATTATTGGGTGTAGACTATATGTGCTCACAGTCGCACAAAAGTGCACTTGTTTAATCGGCTTTGAATATATATGCACCTGAACGAAAACAAAAATATTCAACAGAGAATAAGAACATAAACAACAATTTCATGCAATTGAGTGATAGCTTTTAATGAAAGCAAATGTATGTATGAAGCTTTGCGTATTTATATTGTTTATTTGTTTTATTGTTTACTTTCTCGATTTTTTTCTTCAACACACACTAAAAATTTTCTGCTAATACTACTACAAATTCAGATTTATCTCTGGCAACCCTTGGTGTATACAATGCAATATGAGTATGATTCGAGTATAAGGTTGAGTGTTTGCTATGGTGCTTTTCATTTATTTTTCTTTTAACCAATATTGTTTGCTTACTTGATGAGTAATACTCGAATGAGTTGAATGATTCGAATCATTTATGAGTGAACTCAAACCTCGTTTTATGCAAAACGAAATTTTTAGTGTGGTTCTAGTTGCGGAACGAGTAATAAGCCTTCAACATGAACTTAACGATCTATTTTCTGAATATCAGAAGCTGCATAAATAACTGAAAATTGCAACCCCGCAAAGTCTGCTGACAAATTATTTTGTACGAGAAAAAAGTTCCTGAAGACTCCCTGACCGTTCCTTATTGTATGAGAAATAAGCCGATCGCTGTTAGTTTTTTTTTTTTGTGGCACTACGTCAAAGATAATATCTACGTGGATAGTGCCCTAAGGGAACATTAGAACATTTGAAGTGATCAAGAACTGCCTCAAAAGGATCGTCTGCTGCAAAAGATCCAGAGGAGGTCATTAAAATGACATTGTATTTCATATATAATAGCAATGTCCAAGCATTATAATAAAATAAAAGTTTGATCGAAATTATAGCTTTATGTGTGTTACCATACTATTTTCCCAAGGTGCCAAATAAGTAGTAAAGGCCATGACTGACTATCAGATTTAGTCGTTCGATATATGAAATATTTTATGTGTGTTCAGAAAGTATGATGGTGTGGACAAAAAGTGCATTTGTGTAACAGATTTTTTGACAAGTGTGTCCAATCCAATTTGATAATCTATTGAAAATTTCAAAACTTAGTAATGGGTCCGCCATCTAACGTGAAAGGTAACACTTAACTCATGTCTGATCTGACAGATAATTAGTTTTATCCTTCCGCTGAACGAATATGGTTGTGTCCAATGCGTTTTCGCTTCGCTAAGTGGGCCTGCGATCGACTTAGAGAAGATGCCGATTTTGCCAAAAAAATCATCTTTTCGGATGAAGTTCATTTTGAAGCTCAAGCAAAATTGATCGAAAAGCCGATACACCAAAGGCGAGTCACTGTTTGGTGCGGATTTTGGTCCAGAGGCATAATTGGGCCATTTTTCTTCGAAAATGAGCAAGAAGTGGCCGTTGCAGTCAATGGCGATCGTTATCGGGCCATGTTGAACGAATTTTTGTTCACAAAAATGGAAGAGGAGGATATAAGCAACATTTGATTTCAACAGGACGGCGCTACGTGCCACACAGTCGAAGCTACACTCGATGTTTTGCACCCTGTTCTTGAAGATCGCATTATCGGCCGCAGAGCTGATGTCGTTTGGCTACCTCGGAGCTGCGATTTGATACCGTTGGACTATTATTTGTGGGGTGCCGTCAAAGATAAGTGTTACGAGACAATTGACGCTTTAAAGAACAATATTCGTGAAGACATTGGTCAAATACAGTTGCACACAATCGATAATGTGCTTAAAAATTGGACCGATCGTGTAGGCTACTGCATGGCCAGCTGAGGCAGCCATTTGAATGAAATTATTTTCCATTATTAACCGGAAGGATTGTACTTTCAAATAAAAAAAGAAATTTGGGAAAATATTCAGTAGTTTTTTTTAGCGCATTTTCAAAAAGAAAAAATTTATTTGGTGGAACCTTTATTTTCTGGGCGATCAGAGTTGCTTTTTGTGTAGCATATGTTTCTGCATCTTTTTGCAAGACAGTGTGGCACCCAATCACACATTTTGTTTCGATTATCTTAGGTCGGACAGAAATTTATCAGATTTTTATTTGACATAATCGCACTACTTTGTAGGATAGTCAGTTATGGCCTTAAATTGTTATCAAAGCATAACCGTTTTGCATAAATAAAAAACCTTGCCACAGTTTTGAAAGGAATAAAATTTAAAAGCTTAAAAACCATCACATACATAGGTGCATATGTATTCGTATTTCTTATTTTATATATTCTTTAAGTTTATTTATTTTTGGTTTTTATTAATTTTTTATTTTTATTTAATTTGATTAATTAATTTATTTATTTTTTTCTATTAAATGAAATATATTTCTATCATTTTATAGAATTTTTTTTTCTCTTTTTTTAAATATATGTATAGGTATACTATATATCTTTAAACAAACTTTTCTTTTTTATTAAAAACAAAAAATAATTTATTAATTTAATATTTTCTTCTTTGAAAATCATTTGTTATTCAAAAAAACAAATTTCTGTTTAATTGAGCCAATCAAGTATTTTATTTGTGGTTTCATTTAATTTTGTTTTATTTTATTTTCTATGACATGTATTATTTAATTTAAATTATTTATTTCAAAACCTTTTTAATTGGCACTTATTTATTTTATGATTTTCTTTTCATTGTACTCGTACAAAACAATAGGAAAAAACTGAAAATTTATTTTATTTGTGTGACTGGCTTTTGACTTCCGTTATATATTTTCAAATTTTACACGTTTGATTACTTCCGTTTTAAATTAACTACCGTTACACTTAAAACTCAGCCAGGCAAACTCTCTTCATAACATAAATACACTCATACGCTTTTACACAAACACACACATGCACACACACATACACTGTAACACTTTTATATTTGCACGCTCACCTGTAAAGAGACAAATAAAATCCTACACGTAACAAACAAAATTATCGTTTCCAAAGTAAATCCTCAAGACAGACATACACACTCGCATACTACGCTTTCATACTTAAAAAAACACACGCACACACACACACACACTCAACTCTGAGCAGTAGCAGTTTAAATTGCATGTGAATGTATGTATGCTTGTGTGTATTTGTTGTATAGGTTTATAAGACGAGTCTAACGAGAGTTTTTCGTTTCGTTTTTATTTGTTGTTGTCGTTATTGTTGTTATAGGATTTTTATATAGAAAAATATTATTGTACCACTACTACACGTTTAATCGACGTCCGTTGCGTACGAAGACGAAATAACGAATGAAATAAAATTTTCTGCCAACACAGTATAAAAGCCAGAAAAGCTCAGTTGGCTGGCTGGCTATGGCTCCTACACACTGGCTGCTGGATGTAATGTGTGTATTGCTATTATTGTTGCAGTAGTAGTAGGTTTCGCTTTTATGTTTGAGTGTCTGTGTGTATGTGTGTACCTATATGTGTGATTTTGAGAGCCTGTTTTATTTTTAATATTGTTTTTATTATTGTTGCAAAAGGAAAATGCGCACATTTTATTGTCGGCTTTTATTTACAAGTGTTGGTAGTAAAAAATACAACTCAATAGTGTACTGGCTGACTGACTGGCTGGCTGGTGTAGTATTTAACACAACAACAACAGCAACATATTTTTGTTCTTGCTTGTTTTGTCTTGTTTTCTGTGTGTGCTTGTAAGATGTTGTTGATGAGTAGTCAAGTAGCAGTAGTAGTCCACTATCAGTGTTTGTTTGTTAATATTTTTTTTTTTTTTTTTTTTGTAGAACCTCTCCATCTCTCTCTCATTGAATTATATGTGTTCTGTTTTATTTCGGCATATGCAATTTTATTACAAGCAAGACTAAGTGTGTGTTCTCTTATCAACAACATCATCTTCTCTCTACGTGTGTGTGTGTATGTGTGTGTGCGTGTGTATTATTTTATTAAATAGATAGACAAAGTATCATTATAATAACAAGTATTAAAATAGCAGTCGTCTATCATAAGCTTGTCTCATCTTAAATATCTCCAACAACTGAATAAATATTTAGTAAGTAAATAATCACCACAAAAGAAGAAGAGAAGAGAATAGTGGGAAAGCGTAGTTGTTGCTTGCATAGTTTCTTTTTTATTATCCCTTAAGATTATGCTGTATATTTTATTAGTTTACTTTGAATATTGTGTGTGGCAAATTTATTGTTGTGCTGCTACCAGCTTATTGTAAAGCTTTTGCTACTGATGATAACGTTGTTGTTGTTTTAGCTGTTTCTTGTGTCAAAACACCGTACGACAAGTGTAGTGTATATTGTGTGCATTGTGGTTAAAATCGAAAAGGTATTATGGTTTTAACCAGATCATAAGTAACGATAATTATACAAATTGGTAGGCTTAAATAGCATAATGCGAAGAAAATATGTAAAATATTTTATAACGAATATGCACAGTGGGATAGATAGATTTAGACAAAATAGCAAAAAGCAATATTCATTGAAAAAATATGGCATATTTTTAGGCAATACTGAAAAAGAAAAATTCCTAAACAGCTTAAGTTGCAAGGAGATTAAGCTACTGCTTGCCAAAGCCATAAAGTAAACCTCATATATAAAGTCTAAGCAGTAAGACTAAGTTTAAGCGTGACCTTTATCTAAAAGGCTATATATTTAAAAATATAACATAGTTTCAGGTTTTTTGCGTTGGTTTTTTGTTATATTTAAAAACTAAGAGGGTTTTCAACATTTTTGGAGAATTTCAAAAGGAAAAATTGAACGGTTTGCCATAAATTTGATTTTATATTAAAAAATTTGCCTATTTTTAGGCGGCACTAACCACTTTTTAACAGCAGCTTTGAGAGCTTAAGGAAACAGTTTGAAAGTATAATTTTACCGAAAACTTTGCTTTCGTTTTAAATAATTCAAAACCTCTGTTTATGCCCCAATGGAATCAGGTTTCATGGTATCCATTTGAGAAAAAACCTGTCTGCATTCATTTATTCTGCCTTTTTTTAAAAAATAACCTATACTTCCAGTAATATATCCATTGTATGCCTTAAAGTATGCAAAAATTTGCATATCTTCTTACCCCATAGGTTAGACTAGATTACGTGGGTCGCTCGCGATCCACGATTTCTCTCGCAGGCCCTACGGCCCATTGGTCTACTCTTTATAGGACAGGCCAATAAAATGGGCCATAAAGCCAGACGTCTAAGAGTCTCAAGATGTCCAGCTAAGTCCGAAAAACCAGTTAGCTAATTGTTACCCATGACGACCGGTCATGGTAGTGGAGCAGTCATAGAGAATGGGTTGTACCACACACTTATATATAAAACTTTTATTTGTTATCAGTAAATTATTTCCTAGATCCCTAAAAGTGCGCTTTAGGATTGCTTCATAAGGATTTAGCTGATTTAAATAAAACTGAATAATAATAGGAGACTATTGTCTTTAATTACTACAAAATTAAATATATTTTTAAATAATCCTAAAAGTAGGCCAAAATATTTTTACATCTTAATAGACAGCTAAACCGTTGAACTGATCTTCTTGAAACTTTTACAGCATCTCCCAGTAGGTCTGGAAGGAACTGTAGGCTATATAAATTTCAAAATTTCTAACCGGATGGTGCCACGCCCATACAAAGCATATATTTATTTGTTCATGTCTTCAAAATGGTAACTAAAAGATTCGCTAACTTTAGCCGAAATAGGTCTATAGTCAAGGCAAATCATCAGTCAAAAAATGAGCGAAATTTGACAACTGGGCGTAGTGCCTCCCATACAACGTAAATATTTATTTTAGTATATTCTCTGTATCAGTTACAGCTTAAGTTACAGAATGTGGTCTGATTAAATCTTGACTATAGATCTCCCAATAGGTCTGGAAGGAATAAAGGCCATATAAATTTTAAAAATTCAAACTGGACTGTGACACGCCCATTCAAGGTGTATATTTATTTGTTTATATCTTCAAAATGGTAACAAAAAGATTCACTTAACAAGTGGAAGGAATCTGACAAGTGGATGTGGTACCGCCCATACAAATTAAATATTGATTTTAATATATCTTGAGAACGGTTGCAACTAAATATTCAGAATTTTGTCTGATTAAATCTATAGTTAATACAAATCAGCAGTCACAAAGCGGGCAGAATGGTACAAGTGGATTTGGTACCTCTTAAACAAGCTAATTATTGATTTCATTATATCTTGCGAAAGTCAATACAAATCATCAAACAAAAAATGAGCGCAATTCTACTAGTGGGCGTGATACCTCCCATACAAAGTAAATATCAATTTTCGTAAATCTAAAAAACGACAATAGTGGAAGTTTCTAAATTAGGTTCAAGTAACGTCCTGAAAAATACATATCATCAGTGAGTAACTGGGCGAGATTGGATAAGTGCGCGTAGCACCTTCGAATTACAGTATAAAAGCAGAACCTACAGTGTGTTTCTGGAAGAAACAAATGATCATCATAATAATTATGATGATAGTGGCGAAGCTCGCCGGGTTTTACCTAGTATTTTACAAAAAAGCATTGTGTGAACTTGAAATATTCCTTCTTTTCAGTTTCTAAGACAATTTATTTGTTTCAAATCAAACAAATTTTATATTTTACAAACATTATCCTAAAAGTAGGCAATGTTTTTAACTTTAAGTAACACTTATTTTAAATAACACCTAGTGAACTTTAAAAAATGTTTTTGTTTGTTTTGTTTTTAAAGTGTTTCCACAACAATCGAAATAAATGTTTTGAAAAGTAACCTTAAAAGTAGGCTACATTTTTGGTTGTTAAAACTCGATCTGGGCATTTTTCGTTGTTAAGAAGTTGAATGTGGTACATGGAGTTAGTCGCCTATCTGGTAGAGTATTTAAACAGTCTTTTTGATTGGTCCTCACCCTGGTAATTTGGTAATCACTTTTAAAAAATTACTGAGCTGTGTTATTATTTTTTATTTTTTTGTTTTTTTTTTTGATGTTGTTGTTGCTGTCTTGTTTTCTTTCTTATCCATAACCAACCAACATCATCATCATTTTTGAACATTAAAAATGTTTTCAATTTTAGTTTTTTTCTTAACATTTTTTTGTCTTCAAGGTTTTAAGCTGCTGCTGGTAATATGATGATATGATGATGGGGTATAGTGGGGAATGGTGAGTTAACGAAAGGTGGTTGTAATTTTACAAGATTGCAACTGCTGTTGGCATTCTCAAGCTAAGTAAAGCTGGGAGAAGTAGTAGAAGAAGGGAAAAGAATTCCAAAATTGAAATACCAATTTGAAGTAAATATTTAGAGCATAAAAATAAGTTTTTACATCAAAACTGACTGACTCACTGTCTGTCCGTTTGTCTATCTTTAGTTTCTTCAAAGGCAAATCAGAAAAAAAATACAACGAACACAGTAAAAACAGGCATCATTAACAGCTGCTCACTCAGTCACTCTCTCGATATCCTTTCTATAGACTGATTGTAAATGCCTTTTGCAAATTCAGATTTTCAATATTTTTTTTTTTTGTGTCTCCCAGTTTTCGGACTATTTGTCTGACTGTCAGTCTATTATTTATAGTTTTTTCTTTTTTACTTTTGCACTGTTTCTTTAGATATTGAAAGTGATTTCAGCATTTGTTTTGTCACTTCCTGTTTCTATCATTTTTGCTGGAGTTGTTTTTTTTTCAATTTTTATTTTGTTTTTGTTCATATTCGAAAGTCATTTGAAGTAAAACATAGCAGCAGGAGCTACAAAATGAATTGCTACTGCTTGGCAGCGGCAGTATTTCGTTGCAATATCAAGTAGAAAATTTTAATAATGATGACACACATTCAACCGAAAAAAGTATCCAAAAAGAATGAAAAACACTGTGATTGTAAATGAGTCTTAATGTCCTGCTTCCTGTCTTAACTACCACCCTTCAACAGCCCCTTCACCCCACTATCCATCACAATTGCACTGAATAATCGCAATTGTGAATTTTGATCATGAAGTGGATAATGCTGATGATGCCCGACTGATGCTGCTGGCAATGCGTTTGCGTTAACGATTATAATGGAAATAAAATGAATAAATTCTCACTGCTTTTCATCGTTTCTTTTGGTTTAAAAATTTTACACAAGAAAAAAAAAATAAAAAAAAATAAAAAAATAAAACATTTTTTATTGCTGTGGCAGTATCTGACACCCACTATCACGTAGCGGTATGATTAATAAATTGTCACAATGTTGCCAGCAAAACAATACAATTGCTGTCGTTATTGTTGTTGTGGTTGTAGTATCTGTCCACTTGTTATTGTACAACAAAATGCTATCGAAATTATTGTATATACAAATAAAAAAGCATGCAGCAATTTGTTGCACGATAATACGTGAATAATAAAAAACCAGTCATCAAGAAATTTCATCGATTTTTTCTGCACAAAAAAAAAACGTGCAAGAGAAAGAACAAAAATCATGTATTTTCTGGAAATTTGTTTGTTTTTGTTTCTGTATTTCGTTTGTAGCAATTCATTTCATTGATTTCATCAGTGGCAGTAGAAAAAAGGATTGATTTGGGTTTTAATGGGCACTTAGCAGTTATTAAAAGCATTTGTGGCAGTTTAAAAGTCGCACTTAAATTTCTCGCTTTTTTTTTCTTTAATGAAATTGATTTAAAATTATACGACAACAAAGGGGCATCTAAGACGCAGATTGTATTACTTGGTGGAGCATCATAGTGTAGAAGTTAGGAGCCCACATTGTCATTAACCAATTCAAAACCGCCTATGAACCGGAACTTTGTTGAGAGCAAGCGGACTTCCGCCCGCCATGTGGATACACTGCTGCTCATAGTTGAACAGTCAGTGAAATAGATATTTCTACTATTAAAGGGTGCCCCAAAATTGACGCAAGATTTGAATTAAATAGCAAACATAGTTTTTAGTCTTTTGATTGTTATTTTTTTATTAAATCATAAAGGACACTGGATAAGGTTATTTATCGCATATAATATCGGACAAATGGTCACCATGCTTTTACATGCACATACGCATTCGTTTGTCGAAATTTTCCATGGCCATTTTGCATAAATGTGGTGAATTTTGTTGATACAGCGTTGAGTCCCCTCCTTTAATGTGGGTTTGTAGACATAGACTTGCGATTTCAAATAACCACACAAAGCAAACCTAATGGTATTAAATCACACGATCTAGGGGGCCAATTCTGATCACCGCGACTAGAGAGTACATGAGGTGGAAATGTCTCATGCAGTAATTGAATTATTCCATAGGCTGTATAGCATATGGCACCGTCTTGTTGAAATCACATATTGGCCACATCAATATCATCAAATGTTGGCAGAAAGAACTGTGTTATCATGGGCACTGCTTGACCAGCCTCAATTTAAAACACACTTTACTGCACAAATGGCGACAAATTAAAATCTTACTTTAATTTTCGGACACCCTTTGCATATCTTTTATATATTGACGTAAAGAAAGAATTTGAAAAACTCAACCATAATACCGTCTGGAATGTGCTGGAATGCAAATGCTCCTTAAAAATGTATCTCACTTATTAAAGGCCTATACAACTGTACGAAGAGCAGAGTTTTCCATGAGAACATAATTGGCAACAAACTCAGTGAAGGAACGGATTAACAGCACTGTTGAGAAATGTCACCCCTACTACTCAATACAGTTCGTAATGACTACAGGAAACTCTAGTTAGTGGAATCAATACAGACGTCCAGACGATGTCAGTGAATTATGCTGATTGACATTTGTGTGCTGTCACATACGTTCCACGACAAGTGTCAAGAAGCATCGACAACAAAAGCCGGATTAAGTATAAATATGAAAAAGCACAAATATACGCATGTGAACACCGAGAACAAAGATATACTCCATATGAACGGCACTGCGCTTAAGGATATCGATAACTCCTGCTATCTCGACCGTATTGTTAACAACAAGGGTGGATCGAAAGCCGATATTATAATTATATTGAGGTATAAAGGTACTGCGACCTCTCGATCTATTGTACAGCCATCCAACTATATAAGGTTTTCCTATAATATTGTTACGAAAAAAAAAAATACATAAAAAGAAAATACACCACATCAGCGCCTTTAAAACTGTATTGTAGGATTTTGGTATATTTGGTATTAATGTGTCGCACTGCCAATTCGGCCTTCTTTGTGTGTTACCTATGAATTAACGGAAATAATTTGAATGTTGTAACAAGAACAAGGACATTCGGAATTAATTGAAATTCTATATAAAAGGTGGCGCCGTATGCATTAGTGACATAGTTATCGTTTTGCTGTCATAAAATAAAGTTGTGTTTAAGGGTAAATAAAAGTGTTGTATAAACGAATATTAAGTTGTTGTATTAAGATAAACTGTATAAAGATAAAATGAGAAAATAGAAACTGTAAAAGAACAACAAAGTGGTGTTCATTTTATTTTGACGCAGTGTAAAAGAACTCAAACGTTTTAAAAAGGTTAAAACGTAACAATATCTTCCCAAACCTAGTATAACCCAAACCTAGATAACTCGCTACCTAGTATCCGATAGGCATTTAGATATTTCTTTCTAGAATGCATCAATGCCTCGCATGTAACCAGTATGTGCTCTGGTGATTAGATTTCTGCGTCACACAATCTACACATCGGGCTTGAGACTAATTCTCTTTTACTCAGATGTCCATTTAGCCTGCAATGACCGGTCAAAAGCCCGTTTAGTATCCTGAGGTTTTCTCTAAATTAGAAATCAGACTGCAGGATTCAAATATTCTTCTGTTATAGTTACCCAAAAAAGTTTAGATTGTCTCAGACTCGTACAGCCAGAGTATCCGCCTCCCATTATCCTCATTTTTGTTCAGTATGTCCTTCGGGGGCCCGCTTCCCAGTCCACGAAACGGTTCTGGCTCCACCAGTTGAGTAGAAGTTCCCTTTCTAGCCAGTTCAGCGACCCTTACCCAAACTAGCCTTGAGTTAACCTCATAGGAGCCAAGTGCTCGAATGGCCGCCTGACTATCAGATAGTAAGCCTATGTCTTATCCTCTATATTTCCTCTGCAGGTTAAATTGAGCATATCTCTTAATTGCATAAGCTTCCGCCTTGAATATGCTGGCGAAAAGCCGATAACGAACACCGTATAAATTGCTCTGGGCGCACTGTTATCGGGAACACATACCATATTTCTGGGATACTGAACTCTATCATCATATCAGCGCTTTTATATGGACGTACGACTGGGAATATGGAATTCCGGTACGTAAATGAACTCCAAACGTTTTTTAATCGATGTCTAAGAAGGATAATAGGAATATTCTGGAGGATGTCTAAGAAGGATAATAGGAATATTCTGGAGGAATATGATACCTAACAACAACCTGTGGGCAGATACAAGCCAGAATGCACTGTAGATCGAGATAAGAAGACGTAAATGAAACTGGCTGAGTCTATACATTCCACAAGCTAGCGATATACTAGTACACTACAGGATAATGGTGATTGAAACATGGGTTTCCCAAGCTACTATTAGTAATATGCAGGGAAATCAGAAATATGCTCTTAAAAATTGTTTTATGAGCATAAAATATGCACTAAAAATATGCTTTAAAAAAGCAAAAACTCCTTCTTTGTTAATAGTACAAGGTTTTATGCTAAAATTCAATATCGTTGGTAAAAGTACAAGCATATCGTCGTATAGAATCCAAAACATTCAGGTCCAACTTCTTGATTGATGATTCATCCTTTTCATCCGTTTTTGTCAGAAATTTTCTAAGCATAAGCTAAATGTGTTGTTTTTTTAATTTTAGTGACTTTTTACTTCTGTCAAATTTTTCGAATTGAAACTTAGGGCTTTTTGAATTTCATATTACGATATATTAAAAGTAAAATACAAAAATATACAAATTTTTAATTGTTGTTGCAACAAGCAACAAACTAAACCGTCTGAGCAAACACTAAAAGCGTCCTTCCTACGTCTACTTATGTGCAATGTGGGCATATTTCAAGATTTACAATCTTTTAAGGTTATATTTTAAAACTTGAATTGAAGAAGGTACGTTGTGACCTTATTTAATATGTTGGTACATATTTCATATGCTCTAAAAAGTATAAAATGCTCTTTAAATACGAAAAAATGACGAAAATATGAAATATGCAAGAAAAATGCAGTTATAAGCAAAATATGCAAAAAAATGCTCTAACAAATCGATGCCAAAACTCATAAAAATTTCTAAAACGGCTAAATATACGAAAACATGCAATTGCATATTTCTGGTTTCCCTTGTAATATGACTTTTTTTAGACATGTTTTACTTAACTGGTGCAAAAAATTCAGTATCTTATGCATCCTTGTCTAGATATGGTGGACTATACGGGTGGACTGGTGACAATCTTTAGAACCAATTATAAGATCTCTAGAACTGCCAGTAATACCTCTGGAATTGTAAATACGATTTTGGAAAATGGTGCTTAAGTTTTTAGGTAAGATTATGTTGAAAAATTTAATGTTTTTCTGCCAAAAAATTAAACACAATCTTTTAACCAAAAATTAACTGCCTTTCTTTTAAGTCTTTTATTAAAAAAAGCAAACAAAATTTTAAATTTTTTACCCCAAACTGGTAGACCAATAGACAGACAACTAGCCAGACAATCGTTTGGTAACAAATGAAGCAGGACTAACTGCGAGTGTATAATAAATTCGAAACAGTCGATGTCAGATTCATGTTTCTTTTCTTTATATTCCTGTTTCTCTCTTTAAATAACTTAAGTTTATATTTAAGGTATTTTGGTTATGTGTGTGTGTGTGTGTGTGTGTGTATGTGAACGCCTGAATGCATGTATCTTTTAATATGTGTATGTATGTATGTATGTGTCAAATTTAAAATGCAAATAAAGTTTAAAAGTTTTTCTTCATTTTGAACCCAACGGTAAAATTAGTTTAAGTGCAACAATGCACTCTTTTACTTACAACCATCACTGTAATGCTACGTAAGAGGGTTGTTTAACAAGTTTACATTACATATACATACATCCATACATACCTATGTTATATATAATATTTAATGACATTCAGTTACATCTACTAACTGTTGGAATATTTAATAAGGCTTGTAGATCATGTGAAATTCCGCTATGAGTTTATTCGCGTTTAATCAAGCATCAAGGTTTTTTTTATGGATCAAATGTTTCGATAAGATTTATGGCATGACGGCATCAGTGTGCATGTTAACTTGTCGTTTAGTAACGTAATAAAGCAGTTCTTTCTATGTTTCTATAACCTTTGTTTACTCTTGACCCTAAGAAACTGGGGAACAATTCATATGCACAACTAATTATCAGACCACAATAATAGCTTTGCCGTTGTTTTTAATGCAGAATCAAAAGCGTAAGCTGTGTTTTAATTTGATTCTTAAAGAGGACTACTTACCACATTCGTATAGAGAGCATTACACGCCAAAAACTAAAATTAAGGCGTGAAGGACCATAAACTGCATTAAACACATAGACTTCTTCGTAGTCTCTCTCTTTTGAAAGGTGTATCAAAATTTGTAATAATAGCTAAACAAAGCCATATTTCTTGGTCTTGTATTAATTTTACTTATAGAAACAGTTGAAACAGCGACCACAATTGGTATCGAAGGACCATAAGAGGATAATGAACATAAAAGTGATTATGTTGTCTTTATTTGATTACTTTAAACTACAATTTCTGTTGCACAATAAATGATCAGTAGAACTGAAAAAAATGTATAAAGGGATTAGACTTTTAAGAGCTTAAATATCATCTGTTAAAAACAGTAGAGACAATAAACGAAATATGATTCGAAGGACTATAAATAAGATATTAAAGATATAACAACGCAGTGATCGGTAAAAGTTTAACAATTTACAGAAGTTACATAAATTTTAAAAGGTCAGTATTTATATACATTAGAGATAACAAACGGAAACTGATTCGCAGGACCATAAAGAAGATATCTAACATTATATTAATTTCAAACAACAATTCATGATGCACGTAGTAAGGGACCAAGACAGTTTAACTACTTTAAGTAAAATATTCCTATAAATAAAGGACAAAAAGTCAGCTTTTTTAAACCGTAGAAAAAACAAATACAATTTGATTCGAATGACCCTGAATAAGATATTAAAGATAAAATAGCTTATGCCCGTATTACTTAAATACTTTAGACAACAATTCTTGGTGGACAGTAAATAGGCAGAAAAATTTTGTAAATATATTTTGCTAACAAATGTATTTTGTAACAATAAACAGTAGCTGATTCGAAGGACCACAGATCTTCTTAATACAGTATGTTATTAGACATAAAACTGACTTTAAATAACAATTCATGATGCACAAGTGACCACAACATACTTCTGAGCTCTTAGTAAGAACCGACATTCCGAGAGGTTTGCCCACTAATTTGCCTGATGATAATGCTGATAATAGTGGCATCAATACCTATCCTCCTTCAGTGGCCGGGATCGCGAAGGCTATCAAGAATCTTAAGCCAGGGTAAGCCCAAGGCGCAGACAGCTTTCCACCGGAGATACTCAGAGCTTGCCCGGAAAACATGGCGAAGCTACTACACCACTTCTCGACGCTATTTGGTGTAAAGATCAATTGGCTGCTGACTGGTTGGAAGGTATCCTGATGAAAATTACTAAAAAGTGTGCTCTTTCGCATTGCAAGAACTACAGGGGCCGTATTCTGCTCTCAATTCTCTCTAGAAATCTAACATCCTTTCTTCTCAGTCGTATCAACAGAAGCAACAGGCGAGCTTTAGAGCTAAGATATCATGGATTTATCATATAAGTATCCTGCGTATTTTAGTAAAACAGATGGCGACCTTCTGTCAATTTATCTTTCATTGATTTTTGAAAGGCCTTTGATAGTATCAATAGTGCATCAATATAGAATGTACTCCACAGTGCTGGTATACCGAACAAATTAATGATTCTGTTAAAGCCGGACCATTACGACGGTTTTAAATGTAGAGTTCTTCACAATGGTCGTCTTTGTGATTCGTCAGGGCTGCATCCTCTCACCAATATTATTTTTAATGCTCTGGGGATGGACGAAACAGAGGCTTACCAATAACATTTACTGAACAGCTTGAAGTTCACTATTATGCCGACGAAATATGTCTGATGTCGGTTCGGTATAGTGAAATGCAGCCTGATACAAGAGCCAGAGAAACATGGCCTGAGAATTAATATTGATAAGACAAAGACCATCAGCCTCGGGTCAATCAATTCCACAGACTTGTATATAAAAATGGCCACGTTGAATCTGTGGACTCTTAAGGATACAATAGCTTTTGCAGAACTTGGGAAATCTGGCGAACAAGCGTTCTCTCAACGAATACGAAATTACGAATATATCGATCAAACGTGGTCTCTGTGTTGCTTTATGGTTGTGAGGCATGGTTGACTACGGATGCTATTTTGCAGCAACTTCAAACGCTTGCAAATCGAAGCCTTCAACGCATTTCGAAAATCATCTGGCCAAACTTCATCAGTTATACCGACATGGGCCTTGGCTGTATGAAGTTGGATTAGCCATACCCTCAGAAAACCGCAACATGAGGTCTGCAGGATCATGCTCAACTAGAATACATAAGATCCGAGGAAGAGAGAAAGGCCGAAGATAACAAGGCGCAGGACAGTGATGAAAGATGTAGAACAAGCTGATCACGATTTAGATGCTTCTCAGAGGTCCTATGCTTCTCAAGGAGTTAAAGGAATAAATTTTGATGATGATTGATATATTTAAAGGTCAATAGGTCAGCTTTTACGTACACAATAATATATTTATATGGGCTTATATGTATAAACAAAATTCCTTTTTACAGTTATTTTAACAACAACTCTCGTATACTCGTCTGCATTCATATATCTAAGCGTACAAGTTCATATTCATTTTGAATGTTTTCTTAGAAGCACACTTACAACAATAAAAAGAGAGTAAGAAAAAGGACAATAACACTAATGGTTAGATTTGTACAACATACTGCTGCTGTTGCTGCTGCATCATGCCTCATACACAATTTCCGTTTGTCATAACGTTTGCAACACAACAGCAACAGCAATAGTAAATGATCTTCGTAATCATAAGGAAATTTATCTTTATTTGTTAAGTTTATCATCCAAATGCAAACTCTAATTGGTATTATTTATTGATTTTTAGATAAAATATTAGAAAAAAAAAATAAAAGAGAAGACAATGTAGCAGTAACAACAGAGTGAGTTAAAATATTTCAAATCAATTTTCCATATAGTATATGTACTCGTATATAAAAGGGTGTAACAAAATTCGTTTTAATTGTTGGAGTTGAAAACAAAAGAAAATATTTTTTTTTCGAAATTTTTGTATCTTTTCTTGTCTGTTGATGAACAAAAGCAATAAAAACGTTTCAAAGTTTATGTATAAAATTTAGATATTTTTTCCCTTACGTGCACTACTTTCTCTCCATTTTTCTCTCTTTCTTTTATACAATAAGGGGGAGAGTTGTTTGATAATGATGAAAAAACAAAAACGAAAAAATTAAAATCAAGAAACTAAAAGTCTGTGTTGCCAATTTAGCGCCTTACGCGCTATATTTAACGCGTTTCAACTAGCGAAAAGTCGCATTTTTTCTCTTTAGCGCTTTTTTCAAAAAACGCGCTAGGTTAGCGCTTTTCTACTTGCATGATTGCAAGTAAACTCATTAATTCATATAAACTATTGACTGAAAATGCTTCATGCCATAAGATTTACATAACTTCCGATAATATTTGTCAAAAAATGAATACAAACAGTGTTTTAGAAACGTAATAGTGTTATCGTACATGTGAAATCGTTATAGTGCAATTTTAACAGTGTTATTGTTATAAAATACCGAATTACTGTAATTGTAAAAATGTGTTCGAAATATTTCATTTTTAATTGAGCATTTTAAGTAGCGTAATCGTAATAGTGAAACGTATTAGTGTAATCGGAATTGAGTATCCGTTATAATGAAATCGTATAGTGCATTTTCAATAGTGAAATCGTAATAGCGCATTTTTAATAGTGCAATCGTAATAAAATAATCGAATTAGTGTAATCGGAAGAGTGTAAACGAAATAGCGCAATCGTAATAGAGCAGTTTTAATAATGTAATCGTAATAAAATAACCGAATTACTGTTATGGTAAATGTGTGATCGTAATAGAGCATATCTAATGGTGTAATCGTAATAGTAAAATCGTAATAGAGCAATTTTTATAATGTAATCGTAGTGGAATAATCGAATTAGTGTAATCGTAAAAGTGTAATCGTAATAATGAAGTCGTAATAGTGTAATCATAATAGTGCAATCTTAAAAGTGTAATCGTAATAGTGTAATCGTAATAAAATAATCGAAATACTGTAATCTTAAAAGTGTAACAATCTAAGAGCACATTTTTCAAGACTTTATTTAATTAAAGTACTAAACTTGTTATTTGTTATTACACCTTTAAAGATCCCAAGGGGATCACAGAGCCATAACGAATTCTTTCCATTTACGCCTGTCTAAAGTCGATGACCTAATCTGATACCAAGTCATGCTATGGCTTTTCTTTCAATCTGTCTTCCTAGTAATGGGCTTGCCCTCCGCTTCTTCTGTTTATCTGCGAGTTCCATTCAATTGGTAGTTTTACTAATTCGTAGTTTGGTTTCCTTAGAGTGGTCCCAGTCCATTTCCTTCATTACAAGAACTTGGTGTAATCTGGTTTCTGCCCAGAAAATTTTCAAAATCCACCGTAGACAGTAGTTTATAAATGCCTGAATGGCAGAGAACGCCCTATAGTAATCAGTCGGCCTGAATAGGTCTAATCTGTTCTGAATAACAGTGCTGGAACCTCTGGACGTCGTGAGGGCGTCAAAAAGACGGCACTTCTCCCAAATTTCTGATTTAGATTCGGAATATCGTTCTGTTATTAGCGTTGGTTGGTTGAAGATTTTTATCCACAAGCTCAGTCTGTATGAGTAATCTAGATCTTACAGCTTTGTGTTAAGTCCAAAGGTTATATCACGTTGCAACACATCGAATCGAATACAACGTTAAACAGCAGTGAAGAAAGAACACAACCTTGCATAACACCAGCACCAAAAAAATTAAGAAAAAGCTTTTAAGTTCTCGTTTTGTTCTAAATCTTTATTAATTTCATTTTTAATCGTTAAAATTATAAAAAAATCTTTGTAAAAATCGAAGATTTAATAGTAGAAATTATTTCTTTACAATTTCAGTATATTTGTTGGCTTTAAATATTATTAACGCTTTTTTACGGAGCGTTTGGATTACAAATAGTTACATAAATTATAATTTAGTGCTTTTGAGTACTAGGTCTGCGCGTTTTGATCATAAAAAGTTGGCAACACTGCTAAAAGTTATTCCATATATGAGAGCAAAAGTCTTTTCAAAAAATGTGAAAAAAAATTATGAAGAAAACTTGCAAAATAAAATAAAAGGAAAAAAGGGAAAGAATATATTACCGTACTGCTACTTAAACTTTTAGTTTTGATACCAAAAATACAGGCAACGGGTCATAACAAAATATTTTCAATATATTTTTTTATTATTTTAAGAATTTCTATATTTTAACATACATTTCACTATATTTCACTCTTCTATAGCGCATTTTAATACACCCTGTTAATATATTTCTAACAAAAGCTGTTTATGACAGGACCAAACAGATTTCATAGACGTCTTCCTTCACTTTTTATTATTTTTTAAAACAAAAATCTCTTCTTTTTTTCTTTCTGTTGATGAATTAGAATTTTAAGGCAAATAAAGTAGGAACTTCAATGTAAACTCCCAAAGGATATTTTCCTAAATTTGCTTTTTTTTTGCAAGAAATAGAAATTAATTTTTCTTGCCGAAAAACTTAAAAAAAAAAATAAATTAAAACAAAAAAGGTAAAACTTAAGATTTCTTAAATATTTGAAATATTTTGTTAAAAATTACATTTTCTAAGCTAAGGCATTAAACACATAACCGACAGCAAGCAGCAGACAACAAAATGTAAAAACTAGAATACGTGCATTTATATGAAACCAAATATTTTAAAGGCAGCACAGCAAAAGCCTAGACAACAACCTTTGCTGCTGCTGTTGCTAAGCATAAAATAATTTCAATTATTTTAAGCAGCAAAACAAAAATTAAGCATTAAACACATAATCGACAGCAAGCAGCAGACAACAAAGTGTTAAAAATAGAATATGTACGTCTATATGAAACCAATTATTTTAAAGGAAACACAGCAAAAGCCTAGACAACAACCTTTGCTGCTACTGCTGTTGCTGCTGCTGCTAAGCATAAAATAATATCAATTTTTTAAAGCAGCAAAACAAAAATTAAGCATTAAACACATAATCGGCAGCAAGCATCAGACAGCAAAATGTCAAAATTAGAATACGTACGTTTATATGAAACCAATTATTTTAAAGGCAGCACAGCAAAAGCTTAAACAAAAGCCTTTGCTGCTGCTGCTAAATAAAAAATAATTTCAATTTTTTTAGGCAGCAAAACAAAAATTACTGATACTAAAACATCAAACAACATTTATGTTATAGCCTATTTACATCTGAGCTGAATCTACTACTTACCCATCTTTCACAACTAGAGGAGTACCTTAAGACACTAGTCTCTCAAGGCGTACTTAATCAAGTTCCGAGCGAACAATCCTGCCCTCAAGCACACTGACTATCCACTTAACCAGGAAATCATTGAAGCCAAAATCGATCACACTCTCATCATTATAGAAGGCACCTTCAATATCCAGGAAGGCGTCTCAACTCCTCTCAATGTTGCCGATGATCTCGTGTAGAGCCGTCTCCAAAGATCTACCTCTCAAGTAGGCCTGGTGAGCTACTCCTTCTGATCTTCCTCTTCAGAGACAAATCTACTACTCTCTCCATCGTTTTCAGCAAAAACGATGACAGACTGATCGGCTTAAAATCACCAGGAATGGAGTAGCATGATCACAACAAAACTCAGTAAACCACTTTTAAACCTTCAAAACAGTAGTGATGTATCCGTACGGTTGAGATACATATCTTAAGTTGCAACCATCTCACGCAATTTCATTCTCCGAGTGTCAGATATCTCATCACAGGTTTATCGATTATGTATGGCGTTAAGATCTTTTTTAATTGTCCTGAATATCTGACAAAATTAGTAAACCACTTTTAAGTATAGCGCTGTGGTATGGTAGCGAAAATACGGGCTTTACAACCAAGAGGACCTCGGTTAAATCCTGGGTCAGCCCGTCTGACGGGAATTATGTAGTTGTGTATTCGATGGTGAGCAGCCCCCTTTGTGGTATATCTGGTCGGTTAAAATGTTTTCAGCTTCAACTAACTTACGCACTTTCATTATTCGATCTGATGTTCAATTTTGACGTGACGTTTCTCTTTGTGCTGATAAAAAGGTGCTGAGTCTACATGCCCATCTTTAGTTTCGGCCAGGGTTTTGATGGCTGCCAGAAACATATTTTTCGACTCAACATGACAGTTGCTCAATGTCTAATGAAGCACACTCGGCATCGTTGTTGGTGTCATTACTTTAACTAAGCACTCACGCCAGGCGGTTAGAACTGGGTCTCCTGGCCAATGATTTCTATCACTACTGAGCTTGCGGAATTGTCATAAGCAGGCATTGGGAAACTTAACGTCTTTATTATGAACTCCGGGTGATATGTACTTCTTCTGGAAACAGCCACTCTTAACTACATCACAGCAGTTCAGTAGCATGTACAAGTTAACGCCAGCAGTGTTTCATTGAAAGTTTTTGAGTTGAAAATATAAAAATTTATGTAATTATCGAACTGACCTCGTAGAAGGATTCAAAACTTAAAAGCTTGAAAATTTAAATAAGATAACATGCTTTTTGCCATTTTGACCGACTTGACCTTTACTATTTACATATATAGGAAAAAACAGCAGCAGCAGAAGGTTCGACGACTGCGTCAACTGCAAATGAAACAATTTGATCTTTGCTAGTGTTGTTGTTGTTGTTGTTGATGTTGATGTTGATGTTGATGTTGCTGTTGCCGTAGCTGTAGCTGTTCTTAATTTAAAGTTTATACTTTAGTTGGTAATACTTTCTTGTTACAATTAATTGTATGTGTTTTTTGTTTTTGGTGTTGTTGTAATTTCTCTTTTTTTAATTGAAGACTTTTCTCGTTATCATTGGTGTTGTTGTTGTTATTGTTTCTGCTGCTGCTGTAGCTCTACTCCCAAATTCCCTTAACACTAAACACCAGTGGACATGAGATAAAAAACTTTTTCATTATGTTTTTGCGTAACTTTTGTTGTTTTCGTTGTTTGTGTTGTTTCGTTATTATTTATTTTGCTCATCTGTCTTCTGCTGACTGCTGCCACTATCCTTCTACAATTGTCTTTAACCCGTTTTATCGACTTGGCTGTTGGTTGGCTGGTTGGTTGGTGACTAGTAAACTGACTCTACTTAATGGATATTTTTCATGTTGTTATTCGTTGTTGTTGTTTAATGATATAGTATGTATGGATGGGTTCTTTAATTTAGTTGCAATTAACAACAACAACTACATCATTAAGATGTACAAAACAACAACAACAATACCAATAAGGATAATAATTTAATATCGTTTTCTATCTTTCGTTCAAAGAAATGCAAGTAAATAATGCTGCAACACATCAAGCACCCTCGTGTTGGAACACTTTACTCTTCTTTAGTCCCACTACTGCTTTATAATTGTTTGTAAATGTATCAGCATTTTATTGCAATTGTGTATGTGTGTGTCTATGTCAGTGCTAATCAGTTAAAGAGAGAGTGTGTGTGTGTATGTGTGTGCGTGTGCTAAAATGTATTATTCAAAACACATTTCAAAAGTTTTGAATGTTTTTTGTTTTTTTGTTTTGTTTTTGCTTTTGCTTTAGCATACAAAAAGGCTGAGGCTGAGCACTGAAAAAACTACTCCATTTAAGAGTTCATTTAAGTCGTTTAAGTACGATTTGGTGTCACGGATTAGTTTTCTGCTGTTTGATTTGTCTTTCACAACGATTTCAAGATAAAAAAGAAAATAAGAAAAAATAAGCAATTAAAGATGATTATTTTGTTAGAGAATAACATGTTTTTAATGAGTACGGGCCGTGAATTATTTAACTAAAATTTAAATCAAGTATATGGCATTATACAGGCATGCTACAGCGAACTCGACAGACGGGTAAAGGGTAGTTCTCGGCGAGACAAACGGCGGTTAATCGACTCCATAAGTAGAAATGCTAAGAGCGCTGCTGAAAGCCATTGTATTGGCGGCTTGTACAGGACACTTAGGAAGATCACAACTGGCTATACCACATCGCAAAGACCCCTTAAAAAAGCGAATGGCGAACTTGCGACGAAAATGGAGGATCATATTGAGGTTTAGGCTGCTCATTATAGTAATCTACTGGCGATAAATAGTCAACCTGTACGCTACGAATGCGCATGCGAGTAGTATGTGGAGGACACACACATCCCATCTGTCTGTCCGATCCTCGAGGAAATCGCGAGCTCCATTAGCAGCCTCAAGAATAACAAAACTCCAGGTGTAGATGGAATAGCTGCAGATCTATTAAGAACTGATCCCCTCGTTGAGATCGTGAGCTCCATCATCAGTCTCAAGAATAACACAATTCCAGGTGTAGATGTAATAGCTATAGATCTATTAAGATCTGATCCCCTTATTAGCGCTACAATAATCTACCCAATTATTCGATCATTTTGGGAGGACGGTAAACTTGCTGAGGGTGTGTTGATTAATACCATATTCCGAAAAAGGGAGACCTTAAAAACCCTAATAACTGGCAAATTATTATACTGCTGTGCATGACCAACAAGGTTATCGTTTATATGATTTCCAAGATAATTTCCGAAGGAATAACACAAATATTGAGACAAGAGCAAGCTGGTTTCAGTTCACAAATACTCTTCGATCATTACAGAACAATCAGTAGAGTGGCGCTCACCACTATATCTATGCTTCATAGATTTCGAGAAGGCCTTTGACTGACTGAAGCATGAAGTGATATGAAGTGCGCTGGCATGCAAGGAAGTTCCGCTTAAACTTACTGAGGGTTTATATCACAATGCATCTTGCAGAGTTAGACACGGCAAACTATTAAGCAGACCGATAGAAGTGGGAATTTGATTCCAGCGAAGGTGTGTCCTACCACCACTGCTACTTAATATAGTTTTGGACACGATCCTTGAGAAGACCCTCTTCGACGGCAGAGAGATAACATGGGGACTGTAAAACCGACTAAACGACATCGTTTAAAATATATTCTTATCTATGATTCTTAGCATTTTACGGTCATTTTCATCATGCCGTCTCTGTAGCCATATGATTTTTCCATTCGATTTCGGCCATATGGGCGATATGGTGGATGGGCGTATCAGAACTTCCAAGTCAAGTGTAGTGATTTTATTTTTAGGGGGTTTATGTTAATGTTGTCTATGTACTGTGGAATTGTCATAAACGAAACACAACAGCATTTCTTTTGGTCAATTCTGCTCGCTATTTAAAAATTGCTTCATTCAAACGTTCAAGTTGTGAGCAGTAAATATCAAAATTTATCGCTTCGCCATTTCGCAACAGTCACCAAAAACTCAACTCGTGTGTGCAAGGTTACCTAAGGCTTCTTTCCCTATATATATGGTCGCATTACGCCCATTTCTCAATGCTGGTAGTAATGCGCTTTAAGAACGATTTGGTTTCGTTACGTTTCGGCAGCGTTTTACTCCATGGTAATGCCAGCCAAGAAACGAATTGCCTGGTATAGCCATGCTTCTATGATATTTGGAATTAAAATGGATCGATTCCTTTTTAACCATTCACGTTTCACAGTCAAATATATCTCTGATGTGTGGCCAGGCCGCAATAAATCCTGAAGATGTCTTTTATTGGCTTTAATTCATTTGGCAATCGATTTTTAAGCTTTTAAATGATTAAATGCATTTGGTCTTCTCTTTCTACGTTCATCCAGTTCATTCGTTGCACCATTTCAATTATATTACTGTGTTCGCCTCTCCGCACAGCTCATAATCAATCAACGGAGATAGGCAGGTCTATTTTACCAAGTAATTCCCTCTAAAACCCAAAGAATTATTTAAAGGCCCTTGTAAATTTTGGTGTTTTATTATTTCCCAGATAACTTTTTTGTTTATAATTCGTCACAACAAGTTTCCCTTTTTCGCACATTGCCGCTTCCATTTGAAAATCATTATTGCTACCCTCGAACAACAACAAATAACGACATAAACAATAAAAAAGCAACGATTTGGCCGCATAAGTGACTTACTGGCTCACTCACTCACTTACTGCTCGTGATGTTTATTACCCTATAAAAGCGCATGAAGTAAAAACAAAGCGCTGTTGTTCTCTTTGCCATTTCAAATAGCAGGTCAAAAAAGAAAAACGAAAAATTTTAAAAAAAATTGCTCGAGAAATAGTTTTTCCATTAACTTTGGCAGTGAGTGGTGGTGGCGGCGGCATATCCATTCATTGCCCTGTTGACGCAAGTCAAACACTTAGGGAATTTGCTTAAATACATGACTGGGTGGGTTTACTATTTTCGCTGGTTCTTTTATTATTTTTTTATAACGCACCTGCCATTGCACCAACGTAGTGATGTTGTAACACACACTGTTGCTTTAGTTTAGAATTTTTTTGCCGGCTACACCCTTGCCTTCGCTTACACACTATTTTGTAATTGCTTTGTAGGAATTTGGACAAGAGAATGTCTGCAGCACGAACAAGATGAATTACCTTCTTGTTAATAAAAAATAAATAAAAACAAGCATCTGCAGCGTTAGTTTATTGGAGGAAGGTGCGAAAAGAAAGGTATCGAAATTCTTCTTATTTCCTGGTTATTTGCATGCAAGCATTTCGTGACAACAGCCACTGAGACAGTGAGGGGCGAGACACATGTTTAGCTCCAAAAGAATATGCCAAATTTGTAAATGTGCATATGTTTCAAAATTATTTATAAAAAAGTGCCAATAATAGTACCAAAAAAGGTACTTTAAATAGTGACTTTTAAAACAAATGTTTTATTATTCTTATCGTATTATCATATCGACCAGGCACTATTTCCAGATACTGCGACCCATATATATAGTTTGTTCAGCAGATCTTCTGCCTTCCTCATAAACATCAGCAGATCTAAGACCATAATGGTGGATATGTCACCCAGCAAAAACCTATATTCACCTAAACCTATTAAAACCCTCACATTCACACAATATTTATTCTGGTGTCTCTGATGCCTGTGAGCACAGTCTGCAAACATCCACATCTATGACCGCCATCATCTTGAGATGCACTCTTAGCCTACAGTGGCCCTTTAGAAACTCCGTAGGAAGTTTTAAGTCCGCTCTAAGTAATCATGTTTTAGTGTTGGTCAAAAATCACTCAAAGTTGGGGATGCCAGAGTACTTCTAAATACATTCTAGGTATTTGGTGAAGATTTCAAGTATTAATATACCGCAACCATTACTTGAGAAAACGGAAAATTAACCAATTAGGTTCGAATTGACAACCAAAAAGCCACCAGAATTACCTTTGAAGCTGCTAATAACATTGTAGCCTCCTCTCGCAGATATTTCATTAGTGGTAGCATTAATCGTTTGACCCCAATAGCTGAAAATAAGTTCAATTAGTACAAGAAGCGTTTGGTAATTCAATGAATTGAATTTTATCATCAATTGTCAAAATCAAGAATCCTGATGAATGCAACGTCATTATCGTTGGTTTTGGGATTGTAATCCCCGTAGTCAGTAAATATTTTTATGTTTACGACATAGCAGCAGCAGCAAGATTCGTCTTAATTGGCGAATTTCCTTGCCGCCTATCAACCAGAAGGTCCTCGGTTCAATACCAGGCCAGATCATCTGAAAAAAGAAAAATTTTTCAACAATGTTATCACTTCATAACATTAGTTAGTAACTGTTTATGAGTATAACTACTATCGAAAACTTCTCTAATGCATTTTGTCGTTCGGAGCCGGCGTTAAACTGTAGGTCCCTTTCATGAGTGCAGCTCATTGACTGAGAGAAGTCCCCATGTTCCTTCATGGAATATTATGGGAATTAATATAATATAAGGCGAATCCAAGAACCGCCACACCATATGTAAGTGTTGTCAGTAAATTGTATCTTCAAACCAATTTCATAAGAGAATTAACCAAGATGAGCCAAATTTGTTCTATGGTACGGTACTTTGTACCATTTTGGTACTTCAAAAGGAAAATGCAGCATAAAATATTTTCTTTAATAAAAAAAAATTTATTTAAATTGGAATTAAAAAATATAAATAAAATCGAGAAAAAAATCAATTGCGTTTAGTGGGAAATACCAGTATTGGCTTCAATCCATTTCAAGTAGCTGGTCAAACGAGTAAAGGCAACTGGGTTACCCGCGACGCAACCGGCAAGAGAACCATAGGAAGTCAAACCAATTTGGATGCCCGAAGATTCCCCAACCAATGGACCACCAGAATCACCTTGGCAAGTAGAAACACCACCGGGGGTAGAAACACAGATATTGGACGGGGTAAAGAAGCTATCGTACTGTTTTTTGCATGCAACGTTACCGATAACTTGCAGGCGAGCCCATTGCAAATGATTGGCATCGTTGCCACCATAAGTATCACCCCAACCGGAGGCAATAACCTTATCACCAACATATGAAGAGTAAGAGCTAGAGATAGTGGGCAATTTAATCGGTTGTATCTTAGCGCTGTAGGTAACAGGAGGAATTTTGATTAAAGAAATATCGTTCTTTACAGTTGCCGGATTCCAATTAGCATGAACGATAATATCGCTCTTGGGAACTTTATAAGTGACTTCAGCCTCAGTACGTATGGTGGCACCCAAGTAGACGATAACCGATTGTACTTCAGCTGTACAGTGAGCAGCTGTTAATACCCAGTTTGGTCCAATCAAAGAACCACCACACCAGGAAGTGCCTTCTTCGTATATCAAAGATATACCAACTTGGTAAGGGAATTGACCAACAGCAGCATCTTGACCATTGGTAATACGGCCTTCAGCTTCTATAACAGGTACCACAACATTGCGTTGTTTAATTTCAGCGTTGCGTAAATCGAAAGCAGTGGCAGTAGACAAAGCGAAGGCAAAGAGCGCCAAGAATTTCATATTGTTTTCCGAAAGCAAGCGAAACAACTGATAGTTTGTGTTAACAAAGGGGCGTATTATATACGAAACAAAACAGAATTTTAGAAGATATATTTTTGATAAGATATGAACTTGAAACGAAAAATTGATTTGTTAATTTTAAAAAAATATTCTAAGATAGTAAAAGCCCATCGATTTCGATTTGCGTTATCGTTTTTAAAATGTAATTGTTGGGCAAACCTTTTTAAAAATTTAAACTTTCTAATTGAGGACAAAAGTCTGAGATAAGATCTGTTTTTAAACACAGACATCCTTGGTCTTAAAATTTCCTTTCGAACATATTTTCATATGATTAATCTGTTTCAACCTTGAGTGTTGTCAGTATTAACTCTTATATATGGTTTATTGCTTGAAGTGGCAAAGAGGCTTAGTAATGACTACAGGGTAGAGCATGTCTATTTATAATCATTAGGAGAGTTCACCGCACAATTCATAGCAGGCAGCATATTTTTCACTAGAATTTCTATTGGAATGAAAATAGCTTAGGTACTGGCAAAAACATTTAGTTTCCCTTAAAGGGAAACTGTTTAATTAATTTGACCTTCAATAACTTATTAAGATACTTACTAAACCTTGAAAAATTTATATTCTGATCAGCTTTGTTGTTATTTTAAAGAAAATGGTACTGGAAACACCGAAACTTTAGTTGATAAGACCCTTAACACTACTGGCATATCGTACAAAACAAAAAAGCCCAAAAAATCCAAAAGAAGTGATAACGAATCAGAATACATACTTAATTGTTAACAATAATTATTATCAATTTTATAGTAAAAGAATTAAAATTAAAACAAAGTTTTTCTATAATAAATAAAGGGTGTTTTTTTAGACTGTCCAATGTTCAAATAACCTGCTACCATTCTAACTGTAAACTGTCACTTACTTTTAAACGTTTCTTTTTTCTGTTGGAAAATTTTTGTACGCAAACGGCCGAGTTGCGGATTGAGAATTGAGAATTGATCATTTCACCAAACTGTAGCAGCTAACAAAAGGCTTATTCCTTTGCGCTTCAAACAAATGGTCAACACCATACCGTTTGCCATTAAACCATGCTTTAAAGTTCTTTGTGAAGTTTTACCGACCATAGTACCTATTTTTGAATATTTAAGGAAGGTTCCATTTTATCTAGATAATGCCATCAGAAAGCAGCTTTATCCTCTTAAAAGAAAAAAAAAACAACGTGAAGAACAAAATTATCATAGAAAGTTGAGAAAACTCCACCACTCATGGAAAAGAGGAACAGAAAAAGGTTGGAAGTCTCTGATAAGCAACGATTGCTCACTACTACACCAAATACACAGAGGATGTTGGTTATAGGCGACGACAGATGGCAGCACTATCATTAATCCTGGATCTGGACCAGTCATGAGCTTTTCATGGGACTTTTGTTCCCGATCAACTCACACGTTTCTTACGCTTTTGCTTTTAATCGTTAATGAGACAGTATGCGCAGAGAGTTTTTTCAAGGCACAGAAAAATAATTTAAGAAGTTTTTTACGTTCCTGCTTTTAGTTGTTACTGAAACAGCCGCGAGTGTTCATGTGTGCCGGATGCATGTTGTTTTTTTTTTTGTTAATTTTCTTTAAACATCAACTTTACTCTCTCTGAGAGAGTAATTTTCATGTCCTCACTAACACAACTACATATTTATTTTTACACATCACTGATCTAGACCATAGTTGAAGAGATAAGCTCTTTTGAGTCTTAACTGGCTAAAAATTCTCTATAGCGTATATGTATACAATCGAATGAAAATGAGCAGCAAATAAAAAGATAACAAATAAGGAACAAATACAAATATTATTTAGTTGTGGAATAGATGTCAATGTGAGCAGACGTATGTTCCTTTGCTTTTAAAAATTGTTTGTTTGTATTGTTGTTTACCTTTTTCATTTTCCTCTTCAACGCAAGGAGAAAAAATTCACTATTTCTACCACACCACTAATTTATCTTCTTGGTCATCTATGATCTAGACCGATCACCTGCTTAGATAATTTATCATGGAATTTAAATTACGTTATAAATGATATTGCAACATGGAAAGAATGATATGTGAAAGCCATGTATTCGCAAAGGAATAATACGCCTTAAAAATTGTTCGACTTTGTTGCATTTCATCATGTTAATGTATGTGGCACACAAATATAAAGCTTATTTGAATGACGAGCTTTCTGCTAAACTATATTCATACGAAAACGCTTATGCGTAATTCGCCTCTTCATTCATAATTCAATCCCCAATTCTGATATGAGCGAATCACCTAAATTTTCAGTAATTCAGTTTCAATTACCATTTTAATTACTAAAAAATCAACGTGATTACTAATTTGTGTCGGGTGTCTGTCTACGCTAAATTTGTCTATTTAATTTCCTTACGTTTTCTTTCCATTTTAAGAACACAGCAAACAATAAATAAAATAATAAAAATAGCACAAAACTAAGAACGAAGTAGTCCGTATAAGTAATTCAATCAACGAACGAAGTACTTTGCAAACTTCTGTAAATCTGCTATAAGAAATTTTGAAATTTGATTTTGCTCCACACATTGCAAAAATTTCATACTCTTTTTTAGTGGCTGCCCGACTAGAGCACTGACATTAAAGTTGGTGAAACAGAATCGAGCAAATCACTCTTACAGTCAAACCTAAATTAGAGCGTTAAGCGGCGGCTGCCGCTGACACTGAAGTGACATACCTAAATAATAGCGTTAACGTTGCGTCGTTGTGTAATGTCAAAACGTAACTACATAAAAATTGAGTAGTGATTAAATCGCTAAATGTGATGTGAAAATAGTTAATTAACATTAAAATCCAACACTGCCATTTTTGGCAACGTTTCGCAGCCACCTTCACTTTCTAATGCGCTGCTAAAATTGGATTTTTCAATTACAAAGTGTTGACGCCGTGCTATTTGGGTTTGCTCCATACAATTTATATGTACATGAGAGTTTTTGACAACTAAATAGCGCTCAACGTTCTAATTTATGTTTGAGCGTTAGGTTCAGCGTTTAGATGTTTGGTTTCTGTGACAGTTCACTGAGCGCAAGCAGTAAAAAGGAATCTGTGCTTACTTAAATGGCTCTCACCATACAGCTTAGAAATTTCTCAGCGTATTTTAGTAGCGTTTCTTTGTTTTCCTGCCATAAAACATTGATTTAAATATTTCACTTACCATATATTCAAAGTTTAGTTTAGTTTTTACACAAGCCACGCATAAAAGAACGGTCTTTATCAAAAATGTAACTCAGTGTTGTCATACGTTTAACACAATTAAAGTAAAAAGATGTCAGATATATGCCAGAATATATGATTGTGCCACGCAATACCGGGAGCATAAAGCGGGTATACATAGTAGTACAAGTAACTTTTATGATCTATAGTGTTAAACAAGGCATATGAAGCTAATAAACACATGAATTACACTTTTATATGGATTGAAAAGGAGTGATTTGTTTTTGGTTCTTCTTTGCCATGAAAATATTTGGAATGTTTATAGGGTGTAATTGAAAAACTGTTAGCAATCTACACAACCTAACCTAACTTTTTAAAAAGAAAACAATTTCAGTTTCTATGCCACGTTATTACTGAATCATAGCTAAGCCTTCCATGTACCAGGTAAAAAGCTTTTGTATTGTATGCATTGTATTAAAGAGCCAACCATAATATGCGTAGGCTAGCTTAAACAACTGTGCTAAAACTCACAATCAACCATGATGCACTTTACAAATTTTCCGTCAAGTTTCGTTCAGTTTCATTTGCTTACGTTTTGAGCAAACCTAATCGCACCGCACGTACGTAAATACTCGTAGCTTATTGTGTATTATATGCAAAACGTTAACATAAGAAACACGTTGCGTCATGGATGCTCTAGCTTTTATTCGTCACTGAAACAGCGACGATTTAACATGCGCAGCAGGTGTATGCAGATTTTTTTTTAAATTTTTATTTAAACTATTATTTTTCTGATAATACTTGAATCTTAATACAAAATATGAAAATTTTTGTAATTTTTAATCAAAAATAAATCAATCGAGATACTAATAATGCTAATTACCGATTCAACTCAACTTTTATATAGAAATTTTTATCTTCTCATAACGCAACTATTGTAAAAGTACATTATAGCCACTAAAAAGTTGATTAAGAACTTGACAGACTTTTCGTTGAGTTTTTGAGAGAAGCTTAATTAAGCAAAACTATATTAGGATGGGCCTTAATACTTTATTTTATTGGGACATTATTTTTTTCTTAGTAACTCCTTTTTGTGACTTCCATTTGGCATCTTTGGCTTTGCATTAGTTTCTTTGTAATCAGTTTTTCGTTTTCTAGCTAAGCAGGCGATTGATCTACAGCAGCTTGATAATACTGGAATCTGTCGTTGTTTAGAATAAACGTCCTATGTGTACTTGGAAAAGTGGATAGAAGCTTTGCTGCTTATCAAAGTTTTTCACCTTCTGTTCGCATAAGAGCCCATGTTAATAGGTTTGCTTAGATTTGACTTGTGAAAACGTCTTTTACTTGGGGTCTTACGCCATAAAAATGAAGTTAAAGTTGAAGTCATCCTACAGACTGTGTAGGCATACATACATATGTAATAATAAAAAAAAACAGTTTTAATCTTAAAATAAAATCAATTTTTCGCATTTAACTGACTAACAAATATACTATATATTGCAAAATCCGATAAGATATAACTCCGATTAGCTGTTATTATATTAGAGAAACTATTTTAGTATAGTTGCACTTTTAATCAAATCAAAATTTCCCTTTCAAGTTCATATCTTATCAAAATGTTTGTAAATTGCTTATTTCCTTTTTTTAAACCGACTGGTATATAATAGAGTCCCTTTACTAGAGCCAGACACCAGTTGTTTGGCACGCTCTTGGAAAACAACATGAAATTCTTGGTTATTTTCGCCTTAGCTTTGGCTACCGCCTCTGCTTTCGATTTACGCAATGCTGAAATTAAACAACGCAATGTTGTGGTACCTGTTATAGAAGCTGAAGGACGTATTACCAATGGTCAAAATGCTGCTGTCGGTCAATTCCCCTACCAAGTTGGTTTATCCTTGCAATTGAGTGAATGGTCTTCATCCTGGTGTGGTGGTTCTTTGATTGGCAATAATTGGGTGTTGACAGCTGCTCACTGTACCGATGGTGTACAATCAGTTACCGTCTACTTGGGTGCTACCGTACGTACCCAGGCTGAGGTCACTTACACCGTTTCCAAGAGCGATATCATCATCCATGCCGGTTATAACAGCGCAACTTTGAAAGATGACATTTCTTTGATCAAGATCCCCTCTGTTAGCTACAGTCCTAAAATTCAAGCCGTTAAATTGCCTGCCATCTCCAGCTCCTACTCTACCTATGTTGGTGATAAAGTTATTGCCTCCGGTTGGGGTCGTTTGTCTGATGACAGCAGTGTTACCAATCACTTGCAATGGGCTGCCATGAAAGTTATTTCTAACGCTTTGTGTGCCAGAACCTATGGTGCCACTATTAAGTCTTCTAACATCTGTGTTTCTACTCCCGGTGGTGTTTCTACCTGCCAAGGTGATTCTGGCGGTCCATTGGTCTTGGAATCCTCCAAGATCCAAGTGGGTTTGACTTCCTTCGTGCCCTCTGCCGGTTGTGCAAAGGGTTTCCCAGCTGGTTTCACTCGTGTGACCAGCTATTTGGATTGGATCAAAGACAACACTGGTATTTCCAGCTAAACGTACTATTTTTTTTAATGATTTTAATATTTTTGTATGTAAAAATTTTTTTTTATAAACGATAAGTTGAAAAAAAGTTTTATTCCTTTTTAAGTACCAAAAATAAGGTACAAACATTACTTACGGTACTAAAGTACCAAGGAAATTTTTTAGCCATATGTGTAGTAGACTTGAACTCCTAAGGATTAAAACAGAATTTAAAGCAGAGGTGAACTGTTTGATAACATTTTTAGGCTAAAAGTACTTTTTTTTTTAAATGTAAAAGTATCAAAATTATTATGAACCTGACAGAGCTTACAGAGAGCCACAAGACTTTTATAAATCGATATTATTTTGGCTCAGACTAATACTTACAATATGAAGGTCAAAATTTCTTACAGACATGCTGTCTGGTAGTAGTCTTACGTGCTCCAATAGATGGTCTGAATTCTGTAAAATTTATTTCATTTTTGTGACCAGTAAAAGGTAATCTGTGTTAAATACTTTCAAATTATTTATAATATTACGGCCTGTACTGTAACAAAATTGTAAAAGGGGGTCAAGGGAATGTAAGCTAATTGGCATGTAGCTTTCATACTTACATATACGAGTACATATTTATTTTGTTCGTTCTGTTATGGAGCAGAGGGTCAACACAAATACCTACCATTCAGATCTATTATGTAGCTTTCATAGTTACATATACGAGTACATATTTATTTTGTTCGTTCAATTATGGAGCAGAGGGTCAACACAAATACCTACCATTCAGATCTATTATGTGATAATATTTTAATTTTTTTTTCGACTTCCAAAGAGTCTCTCAATTGCTTGGCCTTTCACTTCCATTTAAGCAGGAGACTGCTGTCATCTGTCACTGCCTGGAAATAACTTTCTTCGTGCATTTGGTGTAGTTGCGGGGAACCTTGCTAATCGCTACCACTCTCTTTTCCCAAAAATTGGCGTTTTCTAGTATTGCTATGAAGTATGTAAAAGATGCTTTCTTTGTATGGAGCGTAGAGTCATTAGGCTGGATGGATTCGTTTTTGTGATTTCAACTTTCGAAAACCATTAGGAAAAATTTTTCCTCCTTTCTTCCTTTCGGCAAGCACTTTAACCATTACACCATACCGCCTCCGTGAGCATATATTGATTGATAGAGGCCTTAGGCACTACACTCCAAAGTTACTTTTATGCTTTCTTGTATGTTTTCCACAACAAACAAATGCTTTGAACAAGGCCGGTTGTTTTGTTTGGTGTTCTCAGCTATGTACTCGTATGTTTGGTGAGGACACAAACCGCCATTTTGGAGTTACTATAGAGCTTTCTGCTATGAGCTGCAACAGAGTGGCACTCAGATGGCTCAACGTACATTGTGCATTATCTAAATAGATCCCAGCTTTATACAAAAATAAAGAAATAAAAAAATTGATTATTGTTTCTTTAGTGTCAGATACCAATCAAATAGCTGGTCAAGCGAGTGCAAGCAGTTGGATTGCCCTTGAAGCAACCTTCTGTGGAGCCAAAGAAAGTCAAACCAATTTGAATCTGAGAGGATTCTATAACCAGTTCCCTACCAGTATTATATCGACAGGTAGAAACACCACCGGAAGTTAAAATACAGATGTTGGAAGAGGTGAGATAGCTACCGTATGATCTGACACACACAGCGTTAAGCTAGTATCACACGATTGTCATAAATGTACCAATATAATACAATTTCGATTGTGCTTTATTGCTGCTCAATAACAGAATTATCCCAATTCATTCTCCGAACAAAATTTTAAAATTTAAATATTGGTACGTATTGTCGCACTGGAACACAATAAATATTGCCGCATTATTACCTATTGGGCGGTCACACGATTGCCGTACCAATAATTGATGCATTGCGATGACTTACATGCAAGCTCACTGCATGTGGTTAGCAACACTGCCGCCATTACAGGTATGACTCCAACCAGAGGCAATAAACTTATCGCCAAAATACGCAGAGTAAGCGCCAGAGTTGGCAGACAGTTGAAGGAGTTGACTCTTAGCACTGTAGGCGACAGAATGAATTTTGATCGAAAATTTGTCGTTTTTTAAAGTTCCTCTGTTATAAGCGGCAGGGATAATTATTATACACTTGGAAACTGTATAATTGACTTCAGTCTGAGAACGTATGGTAGCAATCAAGTATACAGTAACACGACTGTACACTTTCGGTACATTGAGCAGAACCCAACACCAATCAAAGAACTACCAAACCAGGATGAAGTGTTAGCATTTAATTTGAAGGATAAACCAACTTGATAGGGTAATTGACCGACAGCAGCGTCTTAACCATTAGTAAAACGCCTTTAGTTTGTATAACAGGTACCAAAACATTACGTTGCTAATCTTCAGCGCTGCCTATATCGAAAGTACTCGCGGTGGCCAAAGCTAAGGCGAAAATAACCGAAAATTTCATGTTGTTTTCCAAAAGCGTGCATTTTGCATTTTTTTTTTTAATATTTTGATAAGATATGAAATTGAATTGAAATTATCACAGCCAATCATTGCTATATCTTATCTGATTATTGAAAAATATGGTCAATTAGTTAGTTTTGCACTCTTAACCTTTTTAAGATTAAAACTATTTCTTATTTGAATTATTATTTATTTATTTTTTTGTTTGATAATCTTATTGCAATATTTTGCAAACAATTTTCTTTTTATTACTTTGTTTTTCTAGAAACTTATAAGTTATAAGCAGTTTGCTTGAACTATGAGCGTTCTAGGATTTTTTAATATGAATTAAATTCACCAAAAACTTGCTAGTCCCGAGCTAGTCCTGAACTTTAGCTTTTTTAATTGGCTACATAAGAAAAATGTGCGATTTGGTGTGTGTCTTGGCTAAATTTTCTAAAAGTATGAACTGGAGGATTTTGATGTGAAAACTAGAACAAACATACACGGAAAAGAATTGAAAAAAAAATATCGGGTGCGCCATCAAAAGTTTTTTTTTTCGACTAGTGCTTATTTCGTGAATGGTAACACTTAGCTCATGTCTGATTTAACAGAACGAATATGGTTGTGTATACGCTTGAACAACGCTGGGAAATATTGCGACATTACTTTGAAAATCATGGTAATATTGCAGAATGTGTGCGATGTGTTCAGATGAAGCTCATTTTGATCTTGGCGGGTATGTAAACAAGCAAAATTGTCGCATTTGGGGCACAGAAAAACCGCACGCATACATTGAAAAGCCGATACACCCAAGACGAGTCACTGTTTGGTGCGGATTTTGATTCAGAGGTATAATTAGGCCATTTTTCTTCGAAATTGAGCCAGGAGTGGCCATGTTGAACGAATTTTTGTTCACACAAATTGAAGAGGAGGATATTAGCAACATTTGGTTTTAACAGTACGGCGCTACGTGCCACACAGCCGCAGCTACAGTCGTTGTTTTGAGCCCTGTTTTTGAAGATCGCATTATCAGCCGCAGAGCTGATGTCGTTTGGCCACCTCGGAGCTGCGATTTGACACCGTTAGGCTATTATTTGTGGGGTGCCGTCAAAGATAAGTGTTACGCCAACAAGCCAGAGACAATTGACGATTTAAAGAACAATATTCGTGAAGCCATTGGTGAAATACAGCTGCACACAATCGATAATGTGCTTAAAATTTGCACCGATCGTGTAGGCTACTGCATGGCCAGCCGAGGCAGCCATTTGAATGAAATTATTTTCCATTATTAAGCGGAAGGATTGTACTTTCAAATAAAAAAAGAAATTTGAGAAAATATTCTGTAGTTTTTTTATAGCATTTGCAAAAGAAAAAAAATTTATTTGGCGCACCCTTTATTCGATTTTTTACATTTTTGGATAGTTTGTGCGCAATAAATGACTATGAACACTAGACATAATGGTTCTAAACCCAACAACACCGAAAAAGAAGTAATTTTTTTTTAATTAATAAAAAATACATACATAGTTGGTGGGATGTATCAAATACTGTTATCGTCTGTTATCGTCTAGGCTTAAATTTTAACTTCGTTTTTATTGTGAACTACTAAGGCTTTAACTGAAAGTCGTTTTGACAATTAAAATTATAATCACCAACATGGACTCTTAGGCAATAAAAAAAGTAGGTGGGAAGAAGGAAGCATTAATGTTCTCGATTCAATCACAGGCCACACCAACTGACAATTTTCAACAGCGGTATTACCTCACAACATTGCTTACGTCTGCTTACGAGTATTTATGCTGTGAAAAACTTCGTTAACTAACACATCAGCTGATCAGCATTTTCCATACACATACAAAGGCGAAAGATTTAATAGGGACACTTTCATTTATGCCAAATAACTGAAGATTAATTTATTTGGGTCGGATAGAAAATCGTATGTAGGAACTTTTTTCAAGCACAATGCGTTCTTTATTTAAAAAAATTTGGATGTATCTCTACTATTTCTTCCACCACTGTACAGAAAAAGTTATTGTATTGTATTGTTATTGTACATGTATGTTATTCGAATAAAAAACAAAAAAAAAAAAATAATTTTGGCACTCGTGTACGAGAAATAAAATTAATAATGAACATACAGAGATAAGATTTTAATCTGATTGTTAGTTTTATTATCTACATAATCGTTTGATTTTTAATAATTTCTAATTAAGTCAGACTTTCGCTTAAATCGTTTATCTTATCGAACTTATTTTCGAAAAGTTGTATATCCTCCTCTTGGGCAATGACTCTGCTCGTATATAATAAGGCGACTTCGCCAGAGAAAAGTATCAGTTGTTTAGTTAACTCTTTGGGAACAACATGAAAACCTTAGTTATCTTCGCTCTGGCTTTGGCTACTGCCTCTGCTTTTAAGTTGCGCAAAGCCGAAATTAGACAACGCAATGTTGTGGTACCTGTTAAACACGCTGAAGGCCGTATTGTCAATGGTAAAGATGCTGATGTTGGTCAATTTCCCTATCAGGTTGTTTTAGATATGACAATCGATGATAACCTTTACGTGTGTGGTGGTTCCTTAATTGGCAACGAATGGGTATTGACTGCTGCTCATTGCACCATTGGTGCATCATCCATTGACGTCACCTTGGGTGCTACCATACGCACCGAGACTGAAGTCACTTACACCGCTACCCAGAAAGATATCATCATGCATCCTGACTATGATGATGAAACTCTAGATAATGATATTGCCTTGATCAAGATCCCCGCTGTTAGGTATAGTGATACAATTCAAGCCGTTAAATTACCTGCCATCTCTGACTCTTACTCTACCTATGTTGGGGAAAAAGCTATTACCTCCGGTTGGGGTCATACCTATGATGGCGGCGTTGATGTCGATCACTTGCAGTGGGGTGCCATGGACGTCATCTCTAACCGTAAGTGCGGACGTTTCTTTGAAATTAACTCTTCCAACATTTGCGTTACTCCTCGCGATCGTGCTGCTACCTGCCAAGGTGATTCCGGCGGCCCATTGGTTTTGAAATCCTCCAAGGTGCTAGTTGGTGTGACTTCCTATGGTTCCGCTGAGAGTTGCACACTTGGCTATCCAGAAGTCTTCACCCGTGTGACCAGCTACTTGGATTGGATCGAAGAGCACACTGGTATCTCCTACTAAGCTAATTGTTCTTAAAATTTGATTTTAGTTTTAGCCTAAATAAAGACTTTTATTAAAAATATATGGAAGTTGTTTTCTCCGGCGTGTTCTGGGAAGAAATACAAAAGTACTGAAGAAAAGACCACTTTTTTTTGCTGAAGATGTTAGACTTTTAAAATGAGCTGTTTTGGCTTTTATGTACCGTTATAATTCTACCTGTGACATTCAAATGAAGTGTTTAGAAACACATTCACTAATAAGTTATTAATATCTCTGTCAATGATAAAGGGTCCACCAAATAAATTTTTTTTTTTAAAACGCTATAAAAAAAAACTACTGAATATTTTCTCAAATTTCTTTTTTTATTTGAAAGTACAATCCTTCAGGTTAATAATGGAAAATAATTTCATTCAAATGGCTGCCTCGGCTGGCCAGGCAGTAGTCTACACGATCGGTCCAATTTTTAAGCACATTATCGATTGTGTGCAGCTGTATTTCACCAATGGCTTCACGAATATTGTCCTTTAAAGCGTCAATTGTCTGTGGTTTGTTGGCGTAACACTTATCTTTGACGGCACCGCACAAATAATAGTCCAACGGTGTCAAATCATAGCTCAGAGGTGGCTAAACGACATCAGCTCTGTGGCTGATAATGCGATCTTGAAAAACAGGACGCAAAAGATCGAATGTAGCTTCGGCTGTGTGGCACGTAGTGCCGTCCTGTTGAAACCAAATGTTGCTAATATCCTCCTCTTTAATTTTTGTGAACAAAAATTCGTTCGACATGGCCCGATAACGATCGCGATTGACTGTAACGGCCGCTCCTTGCTCATTTTCGAAGAAAAATGGCCCAATTATGTCTGTGGACCAAAATCCGCACCAAACAGTGCCTCGTATTGGGTGTGTCGGCTTATCAATGTATGCGTGCGACAATTTTGCTTGTTTACATACCCACCAAGATCAAAATGAGCTTCATCTGAATACATCGCACACATTCTGCAACATTACCATGATTTTCAAAGTAATGTCGCTATATTTCCCAGCGTTGTTCAAGCGTATACACAACCATATTCGTTCAGCGGAAGGATAAAACTAATTATCTGTCAAGTCAGACATGCGCTAAGTGTTATCATACACGAAATAAGCACTAGTTAAAAAAAGAAACGTAAGATGGCGGACCCGATAAAAAAAATTAAATCACAAGATAGTGCCCACTCGTATATTTTATAACAACTTGACGTAAAAATTAATTAAAAATATTTTTTAACATATTCAGTGTTCATATGAGCAGGTGATCAGTTGCAGGTCCAGCATTGGTGATGGTAGTGCCATCGGTTGTTACCTGAAAACAACACCTTACTTATATTTGGAGTAGTTGTGAGAACTCTTGCTGCTTGGTATAGATATATACCTTTTTTCTTACCTTTTCTCTCTGCTGTCCTGTTTTCCCTTAACGGGACAAATACTTTTCCTTAAAATCTTTTACAAGTTCATATTTGGAGGGTGGATTTATTAAACAATCCTACCCCGGCATGGGCTCCACCATCAGGATGATTACTACAAATAAAATCATAACCTTTTATTTTCATAAAAGACACAGTTAAGTAAGCTGTTAACACAAAAGCTGAAAAGTCCCGGAGCGAACACACAGATGGCGCTAGTTTTGTTGCATGCATCTCTTTTTTAGTTAGTGCTAACCTTCAAAAGACAGCTGTTAACATTTCATGATATTCTATGAATTAGTTTGTGAGTTATTGTGCTAAAAGTGACACTACTTTTGACGGGAAAAAATACCGTTCAAGTGAAGCAATGGCTTGAAAATTGTTATGGGGGGACTCCGCTCCATCAGAAACAGCAATAAAACGTTGGTTTGCTGACTTTAAACGCGATCTTAGAGACACCGAAGATGCAGAACACAGTGGACGTCCAAACAAGGTGGTAACTCCAAAAAACATCACGAAAATTCCACAAAATCGTTTTGAATGATCGAAAACTGAAGTAAGCTGTGTAAGTTAGCTGACATCGTAAAGATATGAAAAGAACATGTTGGTTATATATTGCATGAGCATTTGTCTATGAGTAAGCTCTGTTCAAATTGGGTGCAGCGTTTGCTCACTGTTGATCAAAAATAAGAACGTGTTGATGAATCTGAAACAATGGTAAAACTACATGAATTAAACTTCGAATTGCCAGATTTGGCTCCCAGTGACTACTGGCTGTTCGCATGAATGAAGGTTATCGCTGAAACTGGGGCCTATTTTGAGACAAAACATAAATCGTTCATAAATCGGTATTGAAATATAAAAGAGGCGCTGGAAAGGTAGCATTGCACTTGATGGAGATAATGTTTTCTTTGTTAAGTCTAGTACTCTGTTTAAGCTTGTGAAAAATGTTGTGCAACATTTATTTTTTTTTTTTGTACAAAAAAATAAACATGCAAGCAATGTAGTCATCTAGCGATTTTTCAAAATTTGTCGCTTTTATGCCTTAAAATTTGCGACATAGTTTTAGATTTGTAAACAAAAACCATATGTTTACCCCAACAACATAACAAATGATAAGCAGTAGGGATATAAATAGAGTTACACATAGAAAGAACAATGAAATAATAAAAGGATTTTAAATTGAGAGCAATTTTGATCCTTTTTGCCCTATGAGCTGTCGTAAAATTCTGTTCAAAAGTACATCTTAAGACGCACTCACATATCATGACTGCAGTTAAAAGATGACCACATTCTACTAATGCGATAAACACAGGGAATACTTCTTAAAATGATTTTAGACACTGTGCGGTCTGTGATTAAAAAGTGCAATAACAACGATACGATTGAATGTTTATACAATTTCGAATTCGCGTTGTAGACTAACGATATAAGGCTTAGCTTTATTTATGTCCCAGCTGCTGCTTAAAATTTCGTACGAAATAAGTGAGTCTCATCTTAAGTGAGTCTCATCTTATTTCGTAGTTGAAAAAAATGTTGCTGGAAATTTGCTGCAGTAGAAAATATTGTTGAGTATATACATACTAGGGAGATCGATTATTTGACATTTTCAGAAACCGGTGTTTGAATAATTCGAAAAGTAGCATTTTTTAAAAAACCGGTTTTCAGATACTAACAATTCAAATAACTGGTTAAGCGGTTCTTTTATTTAAATAAAATTGGTCTTAATTCTTGAAGCGCAGAGCTCGACCAAGTCATTTAAAAAAAAGCAGAAGCTAGCGGAGATCTTAAAATTAAAGTGGCAATCAATACGAACAGTAATTCTAACAAATCTCATAAAAGCTATGCCAAAACGGTTTGCGGAGGCCATAAAAACAAAGTTTATTTCACAAAGTACTGAAAGTTGCTAAAGTTGCGAACAGCTATTCAAGGAGCTAATTTTGTTTTTGTTGTATTATTTGGTAGAGAATGGGGTGAAAGGTTTGTTATTAGAGTTATAATTTAGGTGCCTATGATAACAAAAATTAGAATTTTTACTTTGAATAAATCTATTAGTAATACGCGGGTCCTTAATTACCTCGACAAGAAAATTTGCTTAGATTTCGAGCAGCACTGTATGTAAATTTATGCAACACGTATTTAATAGTGTGTGTGTCACTATGGTATGTTGGTCGTCGGCTCAATCCCAGGCCACACCGTCTGATAGTTTTCAACAGAGATATCGACTCACAACATGACTAGCGACTTAATCATAAGTTTTCATTCATAATAGATTTCAATAAAATTTTTGTTTTTATATAAAACCTAGTATTGTGTTCAAAATTTCGTGTGAAATGCTGTCAAATTACATATAAAAAAATATTTCGTACGAAATAATTGTGAAATAATGTTGAGAAAGCAGTACTCTGTTCTTTTTACGAAAAACATGTGATATGTACATGTCAACATTAGTTTTCAACGGCAACAAATTTGTAGCAACATTTTTTTCAACTACGAAATAACTGTCAAGTTCAGCGAATTTTTCAATGTTTGAGCAGCTTGGTTCGTCATCAGAATTCTTTGTTTCTGTTCTTTTTTTTCTTTGAACGATGGTTAAAATGTAACAATATTAACAATATTGTTAATAAATATTGGTGGAGGCTTGGTGCCAGTTTCTTCTTCAACATTATTATCATCTTCCATAATATTGACATGTTCAGCGAATTTGTTAATGTTTAAACAGCTTGGTTTTTCATCAGGATTATTATTATTATTTTTTTTTTTTTTTGCTAATCTGTTTTTATACCAGGGTCAGTTAGACTTAGACTACACTGCAAGAAAACTTGCTATATGTTTCTTACACAAATAGTTGTGTACTAGAGGGCTGCGCAAGCACAACTTGTATGTCTTACATTTTAAATACTTCTCTTGTACTCTTGCTAATAAAAGTACATTTTAAAATTGTGGTAGTAATTTGAGAGCCTCTCTCTCTCTTACACCACACTGCAAGAAAAAATTGCATTTTGTTTCTTACACAAATAGTTGTGTACACTGTGCTTTCATACTTTATGTTTAAATATTTCAACAAAGAATTTTAAAGGAAGAAAGGAAAACAAAGATCAAAGCAGTAGCAAAATAAAAGAAGAATATAAAAATAACAACAGCAACAAAACATCGAAAAAGGAAAACAAAAATAAGGGAAAACAACAAAGAACAATTTTTAAAAAATAATAAAATACACAAAAACTAAAAGGTCAAATTAAGAGAAATATAAAATGAAAAAGAATATGTTTAATAACATCATCAAAAAAATCATCTGTCATCTGGAACTCTTCCAGTCAATGCATTCGCTATTTCATTACTACTAGTTCCATAGTGTCCAGGTATAAAAAAAATGAAAGTTATTTCCAAGCAAAAGCTTTTGCAACGTATCGTAGCAATATTTGACTAGTCTAGATGTCATACGGTTCGAACCGAGTGCCCTTAAGACAGATGATCAAAAAAATTTCTCGCAGTGTATTTTTCTATTTATTTACTCTTTATTCCTCTCTGTTTATTTTTTGCTTTTGCATGTGAGTATCTACGTTAGACAACAAAAGAGAAAATTTGCTCAAAGTCATTTTGTGTCTCTCGATGTTTTATACAATTAAAAATGTATGTGTATTGGTGAGAATATAAGAAATGCACTGTAAGAAATTTTTAACAGATTAAAAGTAATATTAAGTTCTCTAAGCATTAATTTAAATTCAAAATATAAAAATTTAAATGTTTTGTGTAAAATTTATAATGCATTGGGGATTACTAAATGCATTAATAATCATTAAATATTCGTTGCACATTATCAATAACTTTAATCAGAACATTTAGTGGGAAATAAAAAAAATCTACAAACAGCCACTCCACATGTTAATTCGTCGCTGTTTCAGTGACGACTAAGCTAAAATTTCTTCCAGTGCTTAAAAAAAAACACAGACAAAGAGAGGAATTGGACGTGAATAATTGTTCTATGAAATGATCACCATTGTTTTATACTTAATTTGTTGAATTTTGTTAGAAAGCATTGCCAGTTTAATAAGTTATCTTCACTAGAGCTGTAGTCAGTATCTGAGGGCATTGCTTAGCAAGTGTATTTTGTTGTTTAGCTTGATCGTAAATTATTATTTTTGTAATTTTTTTTTTGCGTTTCATTTTGTTATTTATGAATATTATTTGTTTTAAAAAAATAAATGAGAAAATCACAAAAAAGTACGCAGATTACGTCTGGTTTCTAGGATTAATACAATGCCATCTTATCAAATTTGTTAAAAAAAAATAAATTTTATATCCTCTTTCTAATCAATTACTGTTAGTAAATAAGATAGCAACGTTGCTAGAAAAAACTAGCAGTTGTTTGGTTAACTTTGTGGAAACAATATGAAATTCTTGGCTTTGGCCACTGCCTCTACTTTCGATTTTAGCAACGTTGTAGAAGATAATGGCATACTAGCTAGTCGTCATATTACCAATGGTGAAAATGCTGCTTACGGTTGATTCCCCTACCAAGTTGGTTTATCCTTGTAAAAGAGTGGATCGTTTCCATCCTGGTGTGGTGGATCTTTGATTAGCAACAACTGGGTTTTGACTGCTGCTCACTGTACTTAGGGTACACAATATGTTACCGTATATTTGGGTGCTACCGTACGTACCCAGCCTGAAGTCATTTATACAGTTGTTAATAGTGACATCATTATCCATGCCGGTTATAGTACCACAACTATGAAGGCGATATTTCTCTGATCAAGATCACCTTTGTTAACTACAGTGCTAAAATTCAAGCCGTATTGTTGCCTCCCAGATCTAACGCTTACTCTTCTTATGATGGTAATAAGGTTATTGCCTCCGGTTGGAGTCATACCTATGATGGCGGCAGTATTGCCAATCACTTGCAGTGGGCTGTACTGGAAGTCATCTCTAACGATTTGTGCGCCAGAATCTACGGAAACCACATTAAACATTCCAACATTTGCACTTATGCTCCCCGTTTTGGAAACCAATATCCAAGTAGGTTTGGTATCCTTCGGTTCGCTTGACGGTTGTACCCTGGGTTATTCAGCTGTCTTCACTCGTCTCATCAGCTACTTGGATTGGATCAAAACCTATACTGGTATCTGCTACGTAGAGTTGAGTTATGGTATACGCACTTAAAGAGTACACATACTCTTTTTTACAAAAAGTATTCTAAGAATATGAAATCTCAAGTATATCCCAAAAACACTTCTTTTTAGATACATATGTACGAGTATATATAATGATTAATTTCTTTAATATGTAGATTTCATTTGAAGCTATTTGCTTAGATGTATACAATAGAATATAAATCGATTATGAAATTTTGCTGGATTCTGATACTTAAAAATGCACCCCTTTTTAGCGCTTGTACTCTTTTTTATCTTTTAAATGTACTCTGGAATCTATCATCCCTACTTCTACTAAACGAATTGTTTTTAAAGATTTTATTTTAGTTTTAATTTAAATAAAGATTTTTATTAAAAATATATGGAAGTTGTTTTCTTCGGTGTATAATTGGAATAAACACTGAAGTACTAAAGAAAAGGTCACTTTCTTAACACTGTAATACTTGATCTAAACTGATGTTTGACTTTTGATATGCACTTAGAGAAATTAAATTTTTGCTTTTCATGTAACGTTATACTATTAGTTGGTAACACTCAAGTTAAATGTTTAGAAACACAGTCACTAAGAAGTTGTTAAACCGGCTATTCCCGGAACTTTTTTTTGTCTTATAAAGGGTCCGCCATCTAACGTTTTTTTTCAACTAGTGCTTATTTCGTGAATGGTAAAACTTAGCTCATGTCTGATGTGACAGATAATTAGTTTTATCCTTCCGCTGAAGGAATATGATTGTGTATACGCTTGAATAACGCTGGGAAATATTGCGACATTACTTTGAAAATCATGGTAATGTTGCAGAATCAAAAATCATCTTCTCAGATGAAGCTCATTTTGATCTTGACGGGTATGTAAACAAGCAAAATTGTCATATTTGGGACACAGAAAACCCGCACGCATACATTGATAAGCCGATACACCCAAGACGAGTCACTGTTTGGTGCGAATTTTGGTCCAGAGGCATAATTGGATAATTTTTCGTCGAAAATGAGCAAGGAGTGGCCCTTACAGTCAATGGCGATCGTTATCGGGCTATGGTGAACAAATTTTTGTTCACAAAATTTGAAGAGGGGATATTAGCAACATTTGGTTTCAACAGGACGGCGCTACGTACCACACAGCTGAAGCTACACTCGATGTTTTGCGCCCTGATTTTGAAGATCGCATTATCAGCCGCGGAGCTGATGTCGTTTGGCCACCTCGGAGCTGCGATTTGACACCGTTGGACTATTATTAGTGGGATGCCGAAAAAGATAAGTGTTACGCCAACAAGCCAGAGACAATTGACGCTTTAAAGGACAATATTCGTGAAGCCATTGGTGAAATACAGCTGCACACAATCGATAACGTGCCTAAAAATTGGACCGATGGTGTAGGTTACTGCATGGCCAGCCTAGGCAGCCATTTAAAGAAATTATTTTCTATTATTAAACGGAAGGATTGTACTTTCAAATAAAAAAAGAAATTTGAGAAAATATTCAGTATTTTTTTATAGAATTTTCAAAAATTTATATGGCGGACCCTTTATTTTGTTGAAAAGCTGTATACTTATACATATATTTCGTTGTCCTGAGCATGAAAGTGAAGTGCATTTTTTACTACATTGCTACGCTTTCGTGAATAGCGCGAAAAACTAGCGGTCCCGTATGGTAACTATAAGTCGCCTAGAGTACATGTTTTTTATGAATGTGAGCATATTTTGGACACGTTTTTCTTTTTTAAAAGATATGAGCATTTTCCGATATTAATTTCATTAACTACCAATTAGTGTGACTAACTATTATTAAAATTGATCAAAAAGTAATTTTAAATCCGTACAAAACTGACGTACTTTATCGAAAACGTGAAATTTTTAACATTTTTTTTTCGCCATCTGAATTTGACTTGCGATATCATCGCTAATTGAACGTGGAATAGTAAAAGCTTTATATTTTTGGGAACCCACAAATGTTTTGCATCAAACAACGTTTTTTCTTCTAATTTTGTTATGTTGTTTTGGCCGATACGGCGTTATTATTGAGCATTTTAAAGATGAATATATAGGGTGGGCAATTTAAAAGTTTAAATTTAAAAGTGCAATAAAACAATAACCTAAATATCGGGTATTTTTTAGCAACTCTCGTTTTGCCAGCTCAGCTCATGTTCAACGCTTGCAGACTATTGAATTTTGTTTTCAAAATTCATGCTCGATTAAGAAAGTGCATTGTGCACTTCTTCCATTTTATGGTGACTTCGGGCGACCTTCCGCGGGGCGGCTATTCGGAAACTTGTGACTAAATTTCGTACCAAATTTACATTATTAGACATTAAACACCAATACGCATACGTAGAGTGGGATCAGAGGAATATATTGCATTTGTATCTGCCAGTGTTGTTGAAGACCGTGAACCATTGATGTGGCGCCGTTCACAGCAATTGGGTATCTTTTACCACGTGGAAAATTTTGCGGATGAATTTGGGTGTAAAAAGCCACACGACCTACCACAACGGCTAACTTTTAGTGAATGAGCGCTGGTAAAATTGAATGAAGATCCACTTTTATATCGGAAAATTGTGTTGAGCCACGAAGCTCATTTCTGCATAATTTCCATATGAGTGTGAAGAGCAGCCAGAAGCATTGCCAGAACTCCAAATTCATACCGAAAAATACTATATTTGGTGTGAGTTATTGGCTGGTGGCATCATTAGACTGTATTTTTTCAAAGACGACGAAGGCAAGCACGTTATCGTGAATGGCGAGCGAAATGGAAGAACTGGACATGTGATTTCAACAAGAGGGTGCCACCTACCACACAGTACGCGAAATAATGGCTCAATTGAGAGGCGAGTTCAGTGAACAGTTTATTTCACATTTAGGGCCGGTCAATTGACCACCTAGACTGTGGGATTTAACGCCTTTAGACTATTTTTTGTAGGACTATATTAATGCTCATGTCTATAGGGACAAGCCCGCAACGATTGATTCGCTGGAAGCTAATATTGAAGAAACTGGCTGATATGTTAGAGAGTATGCCCAATTTAGACCCATTTACATGAAATCGTCTTTAAACACTGAATTATATAGATCGTTGTATCGCAGTACATACATTGTCATTTTGTTTGTGTGTGAGTTCTCTCATACTTAATGCACTTGGAGAAACTTATAGTAAAAACGAAATATAAACAGGAATATATTTTCGTCAGAATTGGTTCCCAGCGACTACTGGCTGTTCGCAGACCTCAATATAATGTTCCCCGGTAAGAAATTACTCTTGATGAAGATTATGTTGATAAATAAAGCTAATTTTGAACAAAAGAAAGTTTTCTTTGTTAAGCCCGGGGCTTAAAAACTATTATTTGAAGGGAAATAACTTTTTATTGCAGCATAATTCTTATAGTATTTCGATTGCTAGAGTTAAGCTAAGCCAACGTGATATTACATGACGGAGAATTTCGCTTCACTCTTAATCACAAAACTCGAACTTTTCGTTAAGCTTTTTATTGGAAATTTTCAGATCATTTTAATTGTAGTATTTTTAAACACATTTACCCTCATCATGGCTGTCGAGTCGTAGTAATTTTTAAAAATTTTTTTCTTTAATATACATATATATTATTACGAAAATCAGGTTGGGCACCCCTGTCGTTATTTATATTGCTAAAAAGAATAAACAAAAACGACAACAAAAACAGAAATCTGTTAAATATAAGTATACGGCAGCAACAAAAACAGGCAGAAAAGAAAATAAGTAGCAGACAATAACAAACAACAACAACAAACAACAAGTATTAGTATGTATAAATTTAAACATTTTTTTAACAAATAAAAATGAGATGAATTTTTAAATAAATTATAAATGAGTTAAAATGTCTTGCCACGTCATATGTAGTGCAGCATGACTACATGCGCTGAAAGACTAAACATTTGGGTCTACCAAAAAAAATCCTTTAATTAAACATTTCGCGGTGTGTTCGTTTGCGAGACTGATAGTTTGTTGTTATTTTTGTTCAATGTGTGAGCTCATGTAGGTGTGAGAGAAAGAGAATCATTTTACGTTGCGTAGTGCTTTTGACAAGCACTGTTCTATCGACTCAAATACAGATTTCATACATTTCCCTAAATTGTATGTGTTTTTTTAAATCATATCCAAAAGCTCTTAAAAATCACCCAATACAAACAGTGAATTAATTTTTATTGGTGCAAACTTCGCTATATTTCTCTAAAAAAAACTGAAAAGCAATGGCCTCTGATTTCTTCATCAGTATGCGATATTAACTGAGACAATTCAAAATAGTGCCAAGATAAAGGATTATAGATAAAAATTCAATATTAAAACTTAACTAAAACAGATTATAGCGAAAAACGTAGTACTTGATATAGAAAAAGAACTAACAAAAGATCTCTAAGCGTCATCTTCGAATCAATTTCTAAAATGTGATCTTGAGGAATTGTTATCCTTTAAATACGCCCCCATGGCATAAGTAGACATTGAAATGATGTTTTCAACACAACGAAAATTTATCGGATCTTATATCAAATAGGTCCTTTGTTTGGGTAATATTTTTTTTTTATCTTTGAAAACTCAAAACTTATTAACAATTTCCGAATAATTTCAGGGGCAAAAACTTTAAACAATCAATTCTCAACAAAATTACTACAAAGAAAAAGCAAGGAAATATAAAAAATAATTTTTTTTATTACAAAAACACATAATAAATCAATATTAAATAAGAAATGAAATAAAATTACTTGCAAAATAACGCTCATATTTTACATAAACGATAAGATATTCGATCAGTTAATCTGTTATTATTGTAGACAAAATATTTTTTTTCATAAATTTCTAATTCTAATCAAATCAAACTTTCACTTTCAAGTTCATATCTTATCAAAATTATTGAAAAAAATGTAAATTTTCTCACTGCCAACGGGTATATAAGAGCACCCCTATGCCAGGAAAAAAGTATCAGTTGTTTGGTTAAGTTTCTGGACACAACATGAAATTCTTGGTTATCTTCGCCTTGGCTTTGGCCACCGCCTCTGCTTTCGATTTACGCAACGCTGAAATTGAACAACGCAATGTTGTAGTACCTGTTATAGAATCAGAAGGTCGTATTACCAATGGCCAAAACGCTGCTGTCGGTCAATTTCCCTACCAAGTTGGTTTATCCTTGCAATTGAGTGCATGGTCTTCATCCTGGTGTGGTGGTTCTTTGATTGGCAACGAATGGGTATTGACTGCTGCTCACTGTACCGATGGTGTACAATCTATTACCGTCTATTTGGGTGCTACCGTGCGTACCTCGGCTGAAGTCAGCTATACTGTTTCCAGAAACGATATTCTTATCCATGCCGGCTGGAATAGCAAAACTTTAAAGAACGACATTTCCTTGATCAAAATCCCTGCTGTTACCTACAGTGCCAAGATTCAACCCGTTAAATTGCCTGCCATCTCTAGCTCTTACTCCGCCTATGTTGGTGATAAAGTTATTGCCTCCGGTTGGGGTCGTATGTCTGACAATAGCGGTGTTAGCAATCACTTGCAATGGGCTGTTATGGAAGTTATTTCTAACGCTTTGTGTGCCAGAACCTTTGGTGCCACTATTAAGTCTTCTAACATCTGTGTTTCTACTCCCGGTGGTGTTTCTACCTGCCAAGGTGATTCTGGCGGCCCATTGGTTTTGGAATCCTCCAAGGTCCAAATTGGTTTGACTTCCTTCGGTTCCGCTGCCGGTTGCGCTCAGGGCTATCCAGCTGCTTTCACACGTGTGACCAGCTACTTGGATTGGATCGAAGCTAACACTGGCATCTCCTACTAAACGAACTATTTTTAACGATTTTACTTCAGTAATAAAGTTTTATTTTAAATAAAAATTTTTTAAAAGAAAGATATGAAAGTTGTTCGTTGTTTTCTACGGCTTTGGATAGAAATAAATAATAAAGTACCAACGAAATAGTCAATAGTGATAAATTTGTTAATTTCGTTGAAAAAACGTGCCGATTTAAAAAATTCAGATGAAACTATTTCATTACGTATTCTGTCTGTCTGAAATTGGTCGATGTCTAAAGCTTTTGAAATTGCCTGGGATACTGATGTCCAACTTACAACTTAAGAATATTATTTTTCTCATCTTAGCCAACATCGCCTTAGCAACTTTTCAATCTTTATTTCGAGTTTAATTAATTCTGACTCTGATAGTGGCGTGGTGTCGTGACTAGAGTGGCCGCAAGAGGCCTAGGTTAACCAGCGGAGGATATAAAGAAATAAATTTAATTGCAGCTTTCGAATGTTTAGTTAAGAGACTTCAAATAAATCTGTCCAACGAAAGCCTCACGACATTACAGCTTACTTCTGGCGACAATGATAAACATCACACGAGTGATCAAGAGAAACTGCCACCTACTGGAGAAAATGCCACCGATTTTATTTTACAGTGACGTTTATCCACAAACACTTTCGTAAATCTTCCAAACGCGTGACTTTAATCAATTTTCTATATCCTTTGAATAACTGACTGAATTTGTTATAATACTACACCAATATTAGAAGTTATCCACGTCTCTAAATTTTTTCTTACAGTGGGTATGGCAAAATACTTAAGACAATCAGCTGTCATTTAATAAATGTTGAAACAGTTAGTTAACAATCTGAATATTGTTTCAAAATGCTTTTTGCAGGGCGGCGTGGTGTACATAAGCGTGTTTAATTATGAGACTTCAACCCCCTCTCTAGACAAATCAATCCAAAAGAAGCCTTCCAGACATTTCAACTTACCCCTTGGCGATGATGGCAAACAAGCGAATGATCAGGAGAAAACGACATCTACTGGAACAAAATAACAATGCTATCACCTCCACCACTTAGCAAGGATCTTCACCACTACACAATTACATGGAGGCGAGCTACAGTAAGCTAATTATCTACTTGAAATCAATAGATCATTGAAACTGAAGGAAGGCAATGGAAACTTTGTGCAAAGCCATATGCTCCCAAGAGGGCTGACGGGGAAAAGAAATTATGTTTCTTAGGACCGCTGTGAAATTGCGGGCTTTAGTTAATTTTACAACAGTGGCAAAGCATAATTTTAAAGCTATTTCAGCGTTTAAACATTATCCTGAATCGCCTTTTATTACAGTGACCGCATGTCTACTTGAAAGTCGGGCCACGTCTGTTGACTTTCTTTCAGAATAAAAACCAAAATAAAAAAGTTTTAAATGCTTTGATGCAGGCATACTTAAGATTTCCTTTAATTGCCCTGTGAATAAGAAACTTCACAACGATTTCAAATGATCAAATGATTGAGAAAAAAATTGGAGCACATTGGAGTTTCTTTAAGAACACACATAATCAAAGTTTAGAATGTAAAACTAATTTGCTTAGGAACTAGGCTTTTTAAAGTTGTGAGTCCATTGGCAATTTAAGTTTTCTTGAGTAGTGTAGTAAAGAGTAAGAACTAAAAATATAGACTTGTTTTAAGGGATGCAAACAATTTTAAAGTGAAATTTATTGATAATGGAAACGGTTGGAAATTGTAATGATCTTTGCTTAGAGGGGAGGAGTTTTGATATATAAGGTACATATTGGTATGGTATGCAGTAGAGACTTGCATGAATGCCAATAAAAGCAAAACTGTGTATCTATTTTTAAATGAATTAGTGTTGTGATCTCATTCACCATTTGAAATGCGCTAAAATGTGTGTATATCTTTGATTAGTTCTTAATACATCTAAACACATTACTCTCTGGTTTTGTTGAAATGTTGTGAAGAAAATTATGAGGCAACTCAATAAAAATATCAATGAATGGCTCACACTACACAGTAAATCATTCATTGTGTTAATTTCTTTTCTTAGTTTTAACATATTGTATTTTGAAGCAGTCTTGAGTCTGCTGATAGGAGGGGCAGAGAAATAAGGAAAGCAAAAACTTTTTCGAGCTCACAAGATGAATGAGCTCTTCGTTTTTAAAAGTAGAAAACACAAACAACAGTACATTTGTATTTGAATTTGAAGAATTAAAAAATAATTTTTTTAACAAATCCATGCTTTTATTGGTGAATGCATGTTGCTTAGTGAATGAATCGTTTTGATTTGCTGTACCCATTTTATTTTTTGCAAAATTTGTGTACAATTGTACTTTTTTTTGGTACAATTTAGGCTCAAAAGTACATGGTAGACCAATTACACATTTGATACAATTTACGAACTTCTCAATTTATTCTTTTAATGGAATTTCCCTATATTATCGTTTAATTCATTTACAGGGCGACTCATCTATACTATTATTTCTTTGTGACTTAGCTTTTGAATTTTGGCTGTTTATTTTCGAACAACTGCCACCAGGTATGGGAAAGTAGGTACAATTGTATTTTTTCGTAGCACTATTTGTAAGTCAAGAGTACAATAGCACTCTAATGACTAATTTATCACTATTTCAAAATTCCACATTCGTATCAAAATATAATAAAAGCCAACGAAAGTTGGAGACTGTGTCGTCTGCAACGAATAACTTTTTTGCTTCATCTGTGCAACTCGTTGTCGGATAAAGTACTTACTCTCACTCTAGATGGGGCGATACATGCAAACGTTTGTTTGCAAACATCGCAAATACGGAGAAGTAAGTTATCCGTGTATGTCCTTAAAGGAGGTGATACATTGGCAAACATTTGTTGGCAAAAATCGCAAATAGCTCATGTCTGATTTGACAGATAATTAGTTTTATCCTTCCGCTGAACGAATATGGTTGTCTATACCCTTGAACTTCGCTTCGCTAAGTGGGCCTGCGATCGACTTACAGAAGATGCCGATTTTGGCAAAAAAATCATCTTTTCAGAAGCTCATTTTGATCTTGGCGTGTATGTAAACAAGCAAAATTGTCGCATTTGGGGCACAGAAAATCCGCACGCATACATTGAAAAACCGATACATCCAAGACGAGTCACTGTTTGGTGCGGATTTTGGTCCAGAGGCATAATGGGGCCATTTTTCTTCGAAAATGAGCAAAGAATGGCCGTTACAGTCAATGGCGATCGTTATCGGGCCATGTTGAACAAATTTTTGTTCACAGAAATTGAAGAGGAGGATATTAGCAACATCTGGTTTCAACAGGACGGCGCTACGTGCCACACAGCAGAAGCTACACTCGATGTTTTGTGCCCTGTTTTTGAAGATCGCATTATCAGCCGCAGAGCTGATGTCGTTTGGCCACCTCGGAGCTGCGATTTGACACCGTTGAACTATTATTTGTGGAGTGCCGTCAAAGATAAGTGTTACGCCAACAAGCCAGAGACAATTGACACTTTAAAGGACAATATTCGTGCAGCCATTGGTGAAATACAGCTGCACACAATCGATAATGTGCTTAAAAATTGGCTACTGCATGCCCAGCCAAGGCAGCCATTTGAATGAAATTATTTTCCATTATTAACCGGAAAGTACAATCTTTCAAATACAAAAATAAATTTGAGAAAATATTCAGTAGTTTATTTTATAGTATTTTCAAAAAAAAAAATTATTTGGCGGACCCTTTAAATTAATCATTGAAATAAAAAAAATGGAAATTAATTCAATTTTTTTCAAAATATTTTTTTTTGCTTTTTGATTAAAAAAGTCCTTATTTTCAATGAACTAAAAATCACTTAAAAGTACTAAAATGTAAAAAAACATGGTTTATATTACATATCATTAGAGATAAAGTCATAAAAGTATGTAAAAAGTAGTTTGTATATCCTTTTTTTTTGTTTTAGTGTGTTTTTTCAAAATTTCAATACCTGCCAATATCCAATAACATATTATTGATCTTTTTTTAAAAATAGCATTTCCTTGAAAATATTTTTTAAAACGTATTTTCAAAAATTTTACTCTTTGGAATTACGAATATATTTTATAAGAAGATTTGTCAATGAGGTCAAAAATAAATAATTGTATTATCTCTTGCTATGGTCTCTGTCAGCATTGGTCTTGTTTCACAATATAAATTTTTTCTTTGCCAAACTTCTTTTTAGTACTTGTAGTACTACATGAAGTTTGATGATACTCATTGTACTCGACATGTTTCTTGCCGGTATTTACGAGTAAAAAAGAAAGCTGAACATGTATTTGTATGCAGCGAACACAGTCAAATAACAACAAGTATTTATTCGATAATTTTGTGGTTCTAAAAAAAGTACTTTTCTAGTTCGAATACTTCGGATAAGTGTGCGTGTATGCTAGATCATATGTACTTTTTATGCAGACCTTTAGTAAATAAGCAAAAAGAGTATCATTAATGAAGCTCCTAGATTTAGTTCTCATCAGCTACGAGTAGTAGTCTTTCATATACTTTTTGCAATTATGCCTTAATTGTTAAAATTATTTACAGTACTACAGTACTGCTACACACATTAAAGTGAATGTAACATTTTTTGAATGACGTTTTTCTTTCTTTTATTAACATTCTTTATTTCGTGTATGCTGTATAGTAAATATTCACCCAGTGTTATATTGAATTCGATGTGGATAAAAGCAATGAATGCAGTAATGCAGGTCTCTAGTACGTTGTGGTATTTCTGGAACAAAATTTTATCGAATCGTAATATACACAAAAATAGATCATTTGTTTGGGCAATAGATTTATTGTTTTGTTTTTTTGATCTGCAAAAGCTGTAAAACCATCGAAAACTGGGAAAATAAAAGCCAACATTTCTTTATAATGTTTGAGTATATTCAGGGAGAAATCTTTGATCGATCAATGTTCAAACAAATCACTTCAAAGTCTCTTATCTTTAAAGGCTTTTAGAAAAACAAGGCAATAAAAACAATTTTATTTATAACAAAAAAAAAAAAAAAAAAAAAAAAAATCATCATAAATCAACATTAAATAAGAAATGGGTTAAAATAACCTCAACACAATATTCTTGAAAGTATAGCCAAATATCACTTTTAGTCTTTCTGTGCACGCGCCTGTACTAATCGTCGTATAGGCGCGTGCACAAAAAGACGCTCATATTTGACATAAATGATAATTTATTGGCTGTTATTATTGTAGAAAAAATATTTTTTTCATAAATTTCTAATTCTAATCGAATCAAACTTTCACTTTCAAGTGCATATCTTATCAAAATTATTAAAAAAAAAAAATGCAAATTCTCTAATTGCCAACGGGTATATAAGAGTGCCCCTTTGTCGGGAAAAAAGTATCAGTTGTTTGATTAACTTTCGGGAAACAACATGAAATTCTTGGTTATCTTCGCCTTGGCTTTGGCCACCGCCTCTGCTTTCGATTTACGCAACGCTGAAATTGAACAACGTAATGTTGTAGTACCTGTTATAGAATCAGAAGGTCGTATTACCAATGGCCAAAACGCTGCTGTCGGTCAATTCCCCTACCAAGTTGGTTTATCCTTGCAATTGAGTGCCTGGTCTTCATCCTGGTGTGGTGGTTCTTTGATTGGCAACAAATGGGTATTGACTGCTGCTCACTGTACCGATGGTGTACAATCTATTACCGTCTATTTGGGTGCTACCGTGCGTACCTCGGCTGAAGTCAGCTATACTGTTTCCAAGAACGATATTCTTATCCATGCCGGCTGGAATAGCAAAACTCTAAAGAACGACATTTCCTTGATCAAGATCCCTGCTGTTACCTACAGCGCCAAGATTCAACCCGTTAAATTGCCTTCCATCTCTAGCTCTTACTCCGCCTATGTTGGCGATAAAGTTATTGCCTCCGGTTGGGGTCGTATGTCTGATGATAGCGGTGTTGCCAGTCACTTGCAATGGGCTGTCATGAAAGTTATCACTAACGCTTTATGCACTAGAACCTACGGTGGCTCTGTTACCTCTTCCAACATCTGTGTTTCTACTCCCGGTGGTGTTTCTACCTGCCAAGGTGATTCTGGTGGCCCCTTGGTTTTGGAATCCTCCAAGGTTCAAGTTGGCTTGACTTCCTTCGGTGCCGCTGACGGTTGCGCCAAGGGCTATCCAGTTGCCTTCACTCGTGTGACCAGCTATTTGGATTGGATCGAAGCTAACACTGGTATTTCCTACTAAACGAACTATTCAAATCATTCGTCTGTTTTTTTAATACGAAAAGTTGTATTTGGTTTTTGTAAAAATTGCTAGAAATTCTTTGTGAACATCAGACTTTATTACTTATACAAATCACTACGTTCACATGACACTTTTCTAATACGTTTTTTTAGTTTTTCTGCTTTTTCTTTTGTTTTCTGTTATTTTTATTTATTGATTTGTTATTGTCCTTAAATTATTATTTTTTAATAGAAAAAAAGGTTGGAAAATTGAAGAAACAAATTGATTTTTTGGCGGCTTACAGACTAATTGAAGATTAATAACTTACGTTGTGGGTGATTTATTTTTAAAATTTTGTGTGTAGAACTATGTGATTCGGGTCATAGTTGGAGTTGAACTATGAATGATGTTGGTCCACCTGTGTTCTATCTTGCACAGCGCCCATCATTCACATCCGCCTGCACTGGAGACTGAGAGAACCCTGTAGTAGCACAATCATCAGAATTTTCATTCCCTCGGATGCCCACATGACTCGGAGAACTCACATTAGTTCGACTTGATTCCGTTCCAGCCGGGCCAGTGAGCGAATGCAACTGTGGGGAATTGAGAGTATTGATCGTGGCGAGACTGCCCACATATATTATAACATGCCTAGATTATCATAGTAAAAACCCTACCCACGACTGTGTTATCTCGGAAGACAGATCCAGCAGAACACTCATCCTGTTGTGATAAGCTCTACTGTGATAAGCTGCTGTGATAAGCTCTACCGAAGTTCATAGTAGGTACCGCCCAGTCTGTCTGACTCATTAAAATCGGTCCGCCCACTTTCTGTAGAATGGTACCGTGCTCAATGCGAACGTGCCTTAGTCCACCCGACTTCCTGAGTCTAAGCGCAGACTTTGCAGAGACATATTTGACACCAGGGTGGTGTGCTCAGCATTGTCTCCAGACCGGTGACCGCATGAGAGGTCTGTATCCTATTCAGAATGGTCCTTAAATGAAAGGTGAAGTCAATACCAAGGATTTTATTTATATGCGGTTTTTGTAGGTACATTGGTTTTCGAATTGTTCACGTTAGAGTGAACCCCTTTATAATAAGTTTTAAAAGAAGTTATAACTGAAGAACCACTTAACCGCTTTACAAACCAATACATGCGTTGGAAAGGTGTATATTTACTGATGGTTTTTTTTTCAAATGGGCGGTGCCACGCCTATATAAAATTTTTATTTGTATATCTATATCTTAAAACAGTAATGGTAAGAGTTTTTAAATTTGGCCCAATAACTTTGTGGTCAATACATATTATCAGTCCAAAAGTAGGCGGAATTTGATAAGTGGGAGTGGCATCTGTATTACAAAGTAAATATTGATTTTTGTATATCTTTTTTCTTATGAGGAATACATTTTATAGCTAAACAATACAAAGGCTCCCAGCAACGCGGGAAGGCATACTCTAGTCCAATATAAGATATGTGGTCTAAGACCACATTTTTTCCCAAAAGCCCTTCCAGAAAAATAATAGACACATAATATCTTTCTCATTACACTCTCAGCATTATGTTTTCACGAGAGTTTTAAGTCTAAAATCACGCTCAGGTAGTGGGCCTCCTTTCATAATTTCAGAGTAATGCCGTCTAACTTTAGCGGCCTAAGTTCAACAAAACCAGCTCGGTTTTCGCAGGATTAAGCCATAGACCATTCTCCCGAGCACAGATCAAAAGAACACCGAGCGATTATTCCATCAGCTTGCTTAACGTGGGAAGAAATTTCCCCATGATAAGCAGCACGATATCAATTGCATATGCGAACACCTTGGTACCCATGCCCCTGAGCTGGAAAAGGATTTCATTTAGCAAAATGTAAGCCAATTTTAATATTTTTAGCAGATATGGAAAGAAGAGGAACATACCTTTCAATGATACTTTACTTAAGCAAACTTGTGCAATCTGTATACATTGCTTAAGTAAACGCATTTTTTATCCAATTTATCAAAAATTTTCAAGTTATAGGAAGGCATTTACACGCTATTTTATTTACGAGCCGTACCATTTATAAATCTATCAGAAAAATATGTCTATTTAAGGATAACATATTTGCTTTTTTAAGATTCCGTTGCAAATTATCGGAGTTAAACCATGTATTTGGAAAAGCACTAAATACACATAAGATCTTCCAAATGGCTTTTTATGTAACTTCTCTTAATTTTGACATGATACGAACCTGGTCTATATAATTTTGACGCCTTGAAATTTTACATTAAAAAAATTCTCTATCTGTATAGATAAAAATTAATAAAACTTAAGGTTGAATGTATCCAACACCTCAACCTCTTAAAACAAGCAAATAATTTTGATCAACGTAAATGACTTACAAAAACTAGGGCAGCTTGATAACTTTTTAAAAGCTATTTTATCAGGATGGTGCCGCTGTGATATGGTAGGTAAAACACCCGCATACCTACCAGAAGGTCCTCGGTTCAAAACCAGGCCAGACCATCTGAAAAAAGAAAAAGTTTCTAAACAGCGGTATCACTTCATAACATACATTAACATTACATTCGGAGCCGGCGTTAAACTGTAGGTCCCTTTCAATGAGTCCAAGAATAGAATCGGGTGCAGCTCATTGACTGAGAAAAGTCCCCATGTTCCTTCATGGAATGTTATGAGAATTAATATAATATATATTATCAGGATATATATCAGATGTAAACTTCTCTGGTTATTGAGGTGAAAATACATACGCTTTGCTACGAAATGCTATCGCAGCCTTCCAACTATTTTATGGCTAAATAGTAACACATATAAGTGAACTGTGTGAATCCATTCAATGTATTGCTACGAAATTGAAAACGCCTGAAAATATGCATCAACATTTAAAGCTGTAAACTTTATTATGAAAATTTCTCTATTGGTTTGTGTAAAGGCTACGATCACCCTCTCAAGGTTATATTTATTTGAACAGTGCTACCAATTTAATTTAGAATATTAAGGCTTAACATTTGAGTTAACGCAGCTGAATAGTAGGTTGTGGAATATACTAGAATATTCGAAACTAATGTTAATTTACTATAAAATGGCGTCACACTCTGCTTAAGGGGCCCATACACAGTATTTGTGCCACCGGTTTATCGTGTATGGTCTTTTTGAGTGATTGTACACTTTGCTGTAGTGATGTCAAACAGAGTTTGATATTTTGCTGATGGTGCAATCTAGCCATTGTAGTGTTTGGTGAAATTAACTCAGTTCAGAAAAGTTTTCATAAAGTAAACTTCATACAAAAAGTTACATTTATTTGAATATTGCAATAACAACGATAATATTTACAACAACACACACACTTTGATTTTGTGAAACAAAAGGATTATGAGTTGCAAAGAAAATATGTTTTAGAATTAATTCCTGGAACTTTACCAGTCAATTCCATTCTTATGGAAAATTTGAAGAAGTAAATATTGCGCCAGTTTGAGTTGATGTTATGCCTGTTTGTTCAAGCACTTGAATGCGCGTGCCTGCCGTTATCTTATATGACCTGCTTAAGTCAGTCAGTTATAGTTTAGCAGTCATACATTAAAGTCATACTATGAGTTGAGTATCGAATAAATTACTGTATAAGACGAAAGTTAAATAAGTTGGACACTGTTCGAAGTGAAATTTTCGAAATAAAATGAATGTATAAAGTGAAACAACAAATTCGTGTAATTTTTTTCTATTTGAGGCAGTTTAAAAGAACTTAAACGTTTTAAAAAGGTTAAAAAGTAACAGTATATTATAAGACTTCGGAGTAAACGCAGTCTGAAACTATTTTAAGTTGCCCTCGTATTTTACACGATATTTAGACACAAAATTAATTGGTTGTTAATATTTCGTAATAATATCTATAACATTACCTTTATAAACGTGATATTGTATCCTAAACTTATATTATATTGTTAACCTATAAGCAACACCCCTATATAGTAGACTCACTTTACTTAAGAAACGTAACAATTGTTTGCTGCGTTTCAAAAAAACAACATGAAATTCTTGATTATCGCTTTGGTTTTGGCTACTACAGGCTTTCAATTGCTGCTGTAAAGGATGAAGAACTCAATCTCTATATACCACTATCTGCTTCTGTAGAGGATGACGAATTCATTGACGCTGCAGAAGCTATTATGCCCGGCTTTGTAAGGACTGAAGGACTCCTTGCCAGTAATTTTGGATTTGAGGCTATAGAGGCTGGGAGACTAATTCCCAATATTTCTGTAACTGCTAATAAAGTTGCTGCAGACCGTATTACTAAAGGCCAATATGCTAAAACTGGTCAGTTCCCCTATCAGATTGGCCTCTCACTGAAATTGGCAAGTATTAGCCAATCCTGGTGTGGTGATTCCTTAATTGGCAGAAACCAGGTATTAACTGCTGCTCACTGTACCTGGGATGTACGATATATAACTGTATACTTGCGTGCTATGGTACGTAACTCACCTGCAGTCACTCATACTGCTGTTATAACAGCAGAAGCTTAAGAAACGATATATCCTTGATCAAAACCCCCTCCGTTACCTACAACTCTAGAGTCCAGCCAGTTAGATTACCTTCCTACAATTCTAATACATATGCCGGCAATATCGCTATTGAGTCCGGTTGGGGTCGTACTTACATAATTACCAATTACTTGCGTTGGGGTCGCATGAGAATCATCACAAATGCTGTGTATGCCAGAACTTATGGTTCATTGATTTTCACCTCAAACATCTGTGTCTCTACTCAGAGGCGCGTTTCCACCTGTTATGGTGATTCCGGCGGTCCATTGGTTTTGGAATCCTCTAAAATTCAAATTGGTTTGACTTCCTTCGGCTCCGCTGCCGGTTGCTCTAAAGCCTACCTAGCTGAGTTCACCCGTTTAACCAGCTACTTGACATGGATCAGACACTACACTGGTATCTCCTACTAAATAGAATTATTTCATATATTTTTTTAAACTTTATCGGCTATGATGTCAAGGACTTTTCTACTAAAGGTTAAGAAATATGTTTGTAAAAATATAACATAGCCCGGTATATTGTAACTCAAAATGGAACCAATTAAACTTAAGAAATTGAGCATACAGGAGACAACACAAAAACTGTTTCAAAGTAAAACACCTTAATACTGCACTCGTATTTTATGTTGCACTTATTTCAGTTTGTAATCAGGTTGTTGCAATCAGGTTGTTTATGTAAAATAATATTACACTGTTAACGTTTACCTAAGAAATGCTATATAATGGTGAGCATTTGTTAGAGGCAAGTATTGAAATTTTTATAAATCTTCGCTTGGGCTTTGGCTACCGCCTCTACTTTCGATTTACGCATCGCTAAAGTGGAACAGCGCAATGTTGTGGTGCCTGCTATAGAAGCTGAAGGATTTATTGCCAATGCTTCTGTACCTTTTGCTTTAGAGTATGCTGAACTCATGGCCTATAATACTGTACCGACAGGAATAGGATTTGAAGGCCGCATCACTAATGGCAAAACTGCCAAGGAGGGTCAACTTCCCTACCAAGCTTATTTATCCATATTTGGTCGCAGTGGTTTCTTTTATTGTGGTGGTATTTTAATTGGCAGAAATTAAGTATTGAGTGCATACGTTATAACGGTCTACTTGGGTGGCATAAGGCATAATTCAGGTGAAGTTAAGCATACCGCTTACAGCAAAAGTATTATCAACCATTCCAAATATAAAACAACAAATAAATTATATGACATTTCCCTCATCAAAATCCCTACGGTTACATAAAGTGCTAGAATACAACCTGTTCGTTTGCCAATCATCTCGTGAAATTACAATACATATGCCGGTTATAAGGTGATTGCCTCCGGTTGGGGTCAAACATTCAGGTCAGCCTATTACTTGCAATGGGCTGGCCTTGAAGTCATCTGTAATGCTCAGTGCCGTAGAAGCTGTCCTTGGCTTCCTTCCTCTATTGTCTGTATTTCTACGTACGGTGGTATTTCTCCTTGTTTTGCTGATTCCGGTGGGCCTTTCGTAGTGGATTCCTTCAAAATCCTTATTGGTGTGGCTTCTTTTGTTGCCAGTCACAATTGTCGCCGAGGTGATCCAGCTGGTTATACCCGTATAACAAGTTTTTTGGATTCGAGCAAACAATATACTGGCATCTAGAAATTAATTTAAAATCATAATTTTTTCTTTTTTAATAAAAATTGTTAATAAAACAGATTTGGAAATGTTATTTTTTAGTCTTAATGCCAGAGTTGCTATCATTAGCTTGGATTTAAAAAAAATAGAGTCAATAGAGTCATAGGGCTAGTTAAGGGATGAAAACTAAAAAAGTATTTTCAAGCAATTGAGCTGATGAATGTTAGTGTGAATCCTGATCAATGTTCTATTTAATTGCGCACTGCCTAGAAATTAAATTTTCTTCATATTAAAAGGAATTATATCGGATGCTTTTTAAGAGCCTTTGGATTTGACTAAAAAAAAAAAATACTTAAAATTTAGAGAAATGTATGAAATCTTTATTTGAGTCGATGGGCCGATCTATATAATATAATGTTTAAAGATGATTTCATATAAATTTTGTCCGCGGCTACACCTTTAATGGTTCAATCTGTCCGACATATCGACCGGTATCTCAAGAATAAATTCTTCAATATTCTAGTGCATCACTCGTTGCGGGCTGGTCCCTATAGACATGAGTCTAAAGGCGTTAAATCGCACGGTCTAAGCGGCAAATTGACCGGTTCCAAACATGAAATAAACTTATCACCGAAATCGCCTCTTAATTAGACCATTGTTTCGCGTGCTATGTGGCATGTGGCACCGTCACCGGCTCTTCAATTATGGGCAAACAAAATTTTTTATCATGGCACGGAAGCGCTCGTCATTTACAATACAATTCCTGCCTTGTTCGCCTTTGAAAAAGTACGGTCTAATGATGATGATGGATTAATAAGCCGCAATCTTGCTTGTTCATGTATGCATTCAACCAGAAATGAGTTTCGTCGCTGAACGCAATTGTGCACGATGCACTTTCATGAATTTTGATAATAAAATTCAATAATCTGCAAGCGTTATTCGTCATAGACCAAACTGAACATGTTTGACGTTAACATGTTACACGAGGGATAAAGCGATTATCTTGCCAGCAACAATTGTGTTCGAGGCGCACCAGCTGCTTTTACCCGTCTAACAAGCTATTTGAATTCGATCAAACAAAATACTGGTTGGTATCTACTATTAAACTAATTTTTATCGAAGTTTTTTGTAATAAAAAAATAATTTTTATAAAAAAAGAATGAAAAAACCAATTTCATCTATACTCCATACACAGTAATTCATTTAACTGTCCCAATGCACATGTAGAGAGTACATGTTTGCCAGAGATGTGCATGACAATATTCAGTTTTGTTCTCTTTTATTATACTCACAGCTTTTGTGTTGTTTTCATTCATCAACATTTGTTTATAATCTTGCTGGCATCGCTTTCTCTCTCACAATGAGTGCTAGTTTCTCATTCATTCAATACCACTTTCGTAGAAAACTACATGAAATTAACTTCGAATAGCTCCCATATTTACCTTGTTCGCCAGATGTAGCTCACAGCAACTACCGGCTGTTCGCAGACCTAAAAAAAATGCTTGGCGGTAAGAAATTTCACACGAATGAAGAGGTTATCGCTGAAATTGAGGCCTATTATGAGGTGGTTTACAAAATTGGTATTGAAATGTTAGATTACGTTGATGAATAAAGTTAATTATCAACAAAAAACAAATGTTTTCTTTGTTAGGCTCCGATCTTTTCAGTCCATGTGTTAAAATACGAGTAGTTTCTGACTGATTTATGTGCTGTTTACCGAAGTACAGAGTGTACTTTTGCTGGTTTACTTATCTAATGTATTATATTTTTCTTATACCATACGAGCAAAACACGTAAATGATTTAGTAAGGCGTCACTACATTAATAGGCAGAGTGGTCGCCATAGTATTTATCAGGCATTTCAATTAAATTTGACCTTAAAAGTCCATATCTAATCAAGTTACTAGTATTACTTTGTTCCGTATTGGGCTGTAACTTCTGCTATAAAATAGGAACACTCTGCAAGCGCAAAATATCAGTCGTTATACACACTTTTGAAAAACAACATGAAAGTCATGGTTATCTTTGCCTTTTCTTTGGCGATTGTTTCTGCTTTTGATTTACGCAACGCTGAAATTAAACGACGCCATGCTATTGTACCAGCTGAAGGACTCATTTCAAATGTTCCTGCACTTGTAGATGATGGTCTTATAGCTGCAGATGCTGCAGATGTTTCGCCGGAATCTGCTCCCGTAGAGGAGCTGAAAAGTTCGTTCCCAGTACTCCTGTATCTGATCGTGTAGATGTTGAAGATTCTGGTGGTCCATTGGTTGTGGAAGACTCGAGTACTTTGGATGGCATAAATGCTCTTCTTCCCTATTAAAATTGTGAAAAGTGCTATATAGTTGGGTTCACTCGTGTATCAAACTATTTGTCTTGGATCAAACAACACACTGGTATCTACTACCCGTAGATAAAATATTTTTATAATTTTTTTTTTTTTTTTTGTAATAAATTTTTCAGAAAAAACGATTTTTATTTTTACCTTTGCAAAGTTGAAGTACCAAATTGTATAAGTCCACTAATAACTGAATCATGATAAGTCGAGGTAATTAGATAGCTGTGTTTAGCTGTGTTTGGCAACAATTTTGTGGTAATATTTTACCAAGAAATCTTTGGCAAGATTGAAGAAAAGCTTGGCCTAGTCATGACAAACTCGATAAAATTTAAAGGCTTTTTTTGACACTGACAAAACCTGTGTTAATGCTTTAACTACGAATGAATGTTTTATTGAAATACATTTAAATCAGTGACTTCCCTGGTCACAGACAGTCAGTCCAGACCTAATTTGTTATTGAATTTCAAAAATCCGATTCATTTCAAATAAATGTAATAGAGGCAGAATTCTATAAAATTCAAATGAAAAGTTCTCATATGAAACAGTGCTTACAGCAGCTGGTAATAAATTAAATCATAAATTATTAAAAAAATTTATTGCGTAATTGATAAAATGGGAAATTTATGGGTTAATTGTGATCATAAAAAGAATTTCTTGTCACCTTTAAATCTTATCTTTACTTCGAAATTTTTGAATGAAATAGAAAAATCTCTAGACAGATTGTATAGAAGCAAAATGTTATTTATCAATAAAATTTATAAATTTTTTTCTTTCTTTCTTTTTCTTAACTGATATCTGAGATATATAATATCGGCATAAGTAATATATAGGGTGTTTTTTTACAGTTGCACAAGTTGAACAAAACAAAGAAATATATTTTTAGTATTAATTAAACGTGCCTTGTGGGATAGTACATTTTATGACATTAATGTATAAATATAATTTGGGTCATGTGGCCGATTTCCGGTCAGCGCGCAATCTGTTTCACCAATTTTCACAGACTTTTCGCAGCATATATCGGTCGTATTTCGCCAATAAATTTTTGATTTTTAAGTTCCCTGTGTTCAATTGTCTCTGTTTTATCGACACAGACAAGGGAGTTTACATAAATCCAAAGAAAGTAAGCCCATGGGCTTAAATCACACACCTTTGGTGGCCAATTAATTGGATGATGACATGAAATCACTCTTTCAGCGAAATTTTCTTTGAGTTAATCAATTGTAGAACGCGCTATGGCTCCACTCTCTTGTTACTAAATGTAAATCAGATTAATGCCAGTTATTTGAGGTACGCGACAATGGCTAAACGTGACACTAACATTCTGACCATTATAGTTTTTGATGGCGTAAGAGGCAATGTCTCCGCCAGTCCATAAAGCGCACCAAACAGATATTGCTTGTGGATGTTAAAGCGTTTCAATAAAAGTTTATGGATTATTCTCACTCCAAATGCTACAAATCTGCTCATTTACACACCGATTTAACCAAAAAAGGAATGAATTGAATGTAAATTCAATATCAAATTTTCAACAATTTGCAAGCGTTGTTCTGGTGTAAGTCTATACATAATGAAATGTCAAAGCAAATTAAAATAAAAGCTGTTAATGCGGTTGTCAAATAATGCAGTGCTGCCAACCCAAAGTTATGAAAATCTAAAAAAAACACCGCATTGTTTGGTTAACTACAAGCTAAGAAAGATCCATGCAGAAATGATCAAATCTTGCCTTAAGTGAATTCTACAGAGATCAACTGTCTCTAAGAATAAAGGCCCAACCATAATATGCGAAGGCTGGCTTAAACGACTGTGCGAATACAGACAGTCAAGTGTGTATAACTATAATGTACTTAACAAACTTTTCTTCGAGTTTCGTTCAGTTTCATTTGCTGTACGTATGTAAACATCTGTTTTTGTGTTTTATATAAAACAATAACGAAAGAAACACTTGGTGCTATGGACGCTCTTGCTTATATTCGTCCCTGAAACATCGACGAGTGAACATGCGTAGCGGGTGTATGCAGACATTTTATAAATTTGTATATAAACTATTATTTTTTTCTGATATATAATAAAAAAGGTTATTCATTCAGATACGTAGGTAGGCAAAAGTGCTATTTTTGTGCCTTAACCTGTCGGATATCACTGAAAGATGAATTTGCTTAAAAACAAGGGATGAATACACAAAAAGGCATCCGATTTAAAAGTTTTTTTCAGACTTTGAACTAAAAAAAAATTCATTGTAACAACTGACTATCGTGGCTCACTTGTGTGAATAATTCAATTGAACAGATAATATTGTAGATTATTTTGATTATTAATTTACAATATTTGTTTTCCCTAGACAGACTGTATAAAAGTAAAATGTCTTTTGTCAATGAAATTTAAAATTTTTTTTTTTTTTTCATTTTCTTAACTGATATCTGATATCTTTAATGTCGTCATAAGTGATGTATTATGCGAGGTTTGTTTGAAATATAAAGTAACATGACTTAACTTGGATATGATCATGACGACGAAGTCTGACGCATTAAATAAAGTCTATGAATGGGGTTCTGAGCTGCACACATAGCAAAAGCGGCAATATCTAGAAGTCGTATCAAATTTAATGAATTTCGTAGGACACTATGAACACTTTTAAACTGGCGCTATAGAAATCTCTATAACGATATTCAATTTGTATCCGTAGTGGTTCAGCTCAAAGGCTCAGAGGGCCATTCTTTAGAGTAAATAAAAGCTGAACAATTTTTTTGCCTGCTGGATACTCCAAGACTGACTGTAAAATAAATAGATACTGCGGTTAGAAAATTAGACATCATCATCACGAAGCACATTTGAGCACAAATAGCGGCCCTTTGTGGGTAAAGCCCCTGAGCTTTCAATTGGGTCCAGAATTACTGGCCCCTGTGCCAGTACACTCAAAAGCATAACTAGTCCAAAAATCAAGCCCTAATTGAGAACAAAATCCTAACAAATCTGACGTTAAACTTAACAGCAGGGTTCGACCAACATTCATTCGCAGGTAGGTGCAGGTGCTCTTTCATGCCTACATTTTATACAATAACTCATGAGAATAGATACTGTGGAGATGTCCGCACGATCCGCTTAATGTCCTATCTGGCTCAGGTAAGTCTTGCAATGAAGCAAGTTTTAGTTCCTTCACTTGCTGTACAGTGGAGTAAGAAAAGTGCTTCTACCTAATATACTTTACCGAAATGTAAGAGCTATATCTATATTCAACAATCAGGAATGCCTCTATGACCTGTGATACATATAATGTATCCCAAGGAAATCGAGACAGTTCCTCACCAGTTGAGAAGATGTGACTGCCGCGTAGTTATCAGACAAGATAAATATATTTGTCAGTAACAGGAACCCTGCTAATCAGCATCAACTCTGCAGCAAGCAAAAGCTACCACTTTAGCTTGGAACACGCTACAATAGTCCGGAAAGCGGGGGAGAGACGCTCTTATATTACGCCTGTCGCAAAAAATTCTTCCGCCCATCATGTTCTCTAGTATAGAGACTTCCATCAGTATAGACATCCACCGAATCTCCGGGGATGACCGAGTCCTATGTAATACCGGCCCAGATAAGGTAGACGAGTGCTCCGCGGAAATATTATGCTAACGTGACCGAATATTTAGTCTCACTGCTGCAAGTTTCGCCTATTGCAACAGAACAAAGAGGGCCTTCGTGGGGATGGTGTGCTGCGCCCCTCTAATTTGGACTAAAGCAGATCTCCCGACCTTGTCAAGCATTCTGATATTGTAGTTCTTATCGAGAGCAGTCCACCAAAACACGACTTCATATAGAATATTAGGTCCGATAACTATTTAGTAGATCCAGCAAATAACGCTAAGACTTTTTTCATTAGAGATACTGCACCTAACCATGGTAATGTAGCTGGATGATGACTATTTTTGACTTCTGATATGAGATTAACTGCTTCTTTAGATGATGGTGAATACAAATAAAATTTTAAACAACATTTTTCTGTGCAGGTCATTAGCTTTCTTCAGTAGCAGACTTATGAACTTTGTTTTTAAGCTGCAGTTAATAAATGTCCGTTACGACACTTAGATATCACGTCTTCTCATTAATCTTATTGGTCATTATTTTCAGTTTACATCGAGTCTTTTATTAGTAAGACGACTTTGATGACGTACTGTGATCGTAATACAGGTTGGCACTGCAGACGCGGGCGGTTTTTTTGTATTTCTTGAACTTACGATATCGAACGGATGGAGCATTTTTAAAAAATCGGCGACACGGAAAATACTACCCCATTAAAAATCCAATACAGATTTCAGAATTCTGTCGAAGACTTCGCTCAGTTTTAAATTTTTTTAACAGTGTCCCCTTAAACAATACTATGTACCTTTAAGCCAACTTGAGATTAAATTTGAAATGAAAGAGCTATAGGTGGTAAGGTAAACTAATACTATAAGTGTGTTAGCTTTCATTAGATATATAATAATAAAAGATTATGTTTAATTCTTCTAAAATAACAAGTTTGTTCAATATTATACGAGTATTTATGTCCCTAATAAGTAAATAAGAAATTGTTTCCTTATCTTATCAACGTTAGTAGATAAAGCGTGTTTTTTATAGAGGTATAGAACTTTAAGTTGGCATTACTTTTTGAGATGGCGACTGATTTAACAGCTGTCAAGTGATTTATTCTCAGTTTGGTTTGGCAATTCATCATGAATAGACTCACGCCTGAACAACGCTTGCAAATAGTGCAGTTTTCATTTTTCATAAGTGAATTTTGTTTAGCGATGAAGAGCACTTCTGGTTGAATGGCTACGTCAACAAACAAAACTGCCGCATTTGGAGTGAAGGTAATCTTCAAGTGTATGTGCAAACACCGTTACATCCAGAAAAACTGACTGTTTGGTGCGCTTTATGGGCTGGTGGAATCACTGGTCCGTACTTTTTCATTCCTGAATTGAATAACCATGATGTCCAGGAGATTTGGTTTCAGCAAGACGGCGCAACATGTCACACAGCTCGTGCCACAATAGATTTATTGAAGGACACGTTTGGTGACAGCCTAATTCCACGTTTTGGACCTGTGAATTCGCCTCCAAGATCTTGTGATTTAACACCGCTAGACTACTTTCTGTGGGGCTATGTAAAGTCATTGGTCTATGCGGTAAAGCCACAAACGCTTGACCATTTGGAAGACAACATTCGCTGTGTTATTGCCGATATACGGCCACAAATGTTGGAAAAAGTCATCGAAAATTGAACCGCGCCAGCCGTGACGGTCATATGCCATAAAATCATATTTAAAACGTAATGCCACAAGATTATCTTTCGGATAAATAAAATTCATGTCAATCGAATAATCCATTGTTGTTTTATTGCAACTTAAAGTTCTATACCTCTATAAAAAACACCCTTTACAATAGTTTTGCTTTCCAACATCGTAGAACGAACTATTGTGGAATGTCTTTTGAATATAATTAAACTTCTAATTAACAGTTTTGACCCCAGTTATTATACGAATAAAGCGTGTTGGGCCCTTTCCTCTTGTCACCACCTGTTTGCGTAGGAAGTATTAGTTATGATTTGCGAAATGTTTCCACTACAATTTTTCTCATATATTTTATGTAAAATATAAATGTAAAGTTTTTTGGCCGAGTTAAGGTATTAGTTGTTTTAGTCTTTTCATATAAGCTTAACAAAATGTTGGTCTTGGCTAACACCACCTCTGCTTTTGGCTTGTAATCCTCTATTAGATTTTACTAAAAGCAACACTTCATTCTCATAACAAAAAATGATTTTTATTTTTTGTACAAGAAATAAGAAAAAATAAATAAAATTCATTTGAATAATTTCTAATCGTTTTAAAGTGCTCTGAGTTCTCATCTGTTTTTGATATCAAAGGCTTGCAATAGTCTTTCAATTTTGATTCATTATTTATGCATTTTCTAATTCATTTATTCTTTCATACATCTACTCATACATTTGTTCATTCATTCGTTTATACATTCATTCAATCATTTGTTCAATCATTACTAAATTATATCTGTTGCTGTCTGCTCAAAAAAACTTTGAAAATATATTTTATAAAATGAATTGTTTAGAGAGAAATCGATATAAATCAATATGTACTGTACTGTACTATATATTATATAATAAATATAACTACGAACTAACAACAATAACAATTTAAAAAAAAAGTACATTTATAGGTTGACAATCTTTGTTATCGTTCTTACACACGCTCCGAAAGTAATTTCAGATTTATTTTCTAAATAAATGTATTTAAGATTTAAAATAAATCATTATCGTCATCATAATCAATATTAATGATGCTGCTCAAAGTAGCAACAGCTTTAGTTCCTAAAGCCATCTCTTGTATTGACCCCAGTTCTAAACATTAAACTTTAAACTCGTTATGTTAAACTCCTGCCTTAATATGAAATACAAAGAAATTTTGAAATGATTAAAAACCATTGTTGCTGGCAGCACGCATATCAAAACGAATGTAAATACAGAGACATCTACACTCGGAAGAAAGAGAATAGGAACACAATTCTATAAGAATTACGTAAGAGTTTATCTACATATGATTTAAAGCAGTAACAGCGAAACCTAAATTAGAGCGCTGAGCGTTATTTATCTGTTAAAAACTCTCATGTGCATACAAATTGTATGGAGTAAGTGAAGTTGGCTGCGAAACGCTGTCGCATTTGTTTCCCTTATACTTTTTTTAACGGAAAATCCACGTTTTTTAACAGTAGAACGAGGTAAATTGCGCTTAAAGCGAATGTGTACCATAATACAAACAGGTAGTTATAGTGAAATGCCAATGTAAAGAAAGCCTGTATAAAAAGGTGTGAGTATATTGTATCCGTTACAACAGCCGACGGAGCAATGTTCGAAGAGTACGACGGATGCGGCATTTGAGCCATTTTAATAGTTGTTTTTAAGCTTTTGCTACATGAAGTCTGTCTTTATATGCCGGCCGTTTTTCTCATAACGCCCAATTCAAACGAAGTAATTGCAATCTGCTTCGATCACCCATTTAGCAGCTCATAGTATACAATGACGCCTTGATTCCACCAAGACTGCAAAATTGCATTATAAATAGTAGTGGGTCAGAACTTTAATGGCGTTGCCAGTTGCCGAAAATTGCATTACGTATGGCAACTGGCAATTAAAAATCTATTAATTCCAATTGCTATTATGGAACCACAAACTTCTAGTAGGCGTTCGACAACGCAACTGAAGTTCTGTTGCCCTTCATAATCGACCCATAAAACAACTTTATTGTATAAAAAATAAAAGATATTGTCGACTTGCACGAAATTTGGTAGCATTTATAAAACCCAAAAAAAACCCAGAGTTTCTGCCAACCCTGGTGTAGAAACTACTTCATTCCATCTGATCTCCTTAATTATTACAAAACCTATATCCGATCTATTATGCACTACAACTTTAATGTATGGGCCGGTGCTTCAAAGTCTATTTTAGAGCTTTTCGACCGTGAACAGAAGTGGGCGAAGATACTCATTAATGACGGTAGGCTAACCAAATCCAACGATTCGTTAAAGCATCGTAGCAGTGTGGCGTGTGTTTCATTGTTCTATGGCTACTAAAGGAATGAATTCCTAATAATCATATATTCTAACGTAGTTTTCGTATTTCTCGTAGAGCACATCCCTTTATAGTTGATTTTCCGTTGAATAGCACAATACATTATAGGGAAAGTTCGTTCATTGGTCGCCCAGTTTGTTTATGGAATAATCTTCCAGCGAGAGTCTTTCCTGCCATTTACGATATGAGAAAACTGAAATGGAACATCCATAGACACTACTCCCTCTATCCTCCTTGGCACAACCTGTTTTCCGAATACCAGCACAATGCACTGCATGAGTAGGGTTATCCGCGGGTGCTGGTCTCAAGAAAAAGAACCGCCAACCGGAACGGAACGTTACTGTGAATGTCCAGCGCTAACGTGAGGTGTTTACTAATTTTTTTGGACATGGCTGACATGTGGTTTCAACAAGCCGGTGCCATATTTCACACAGCAAGCGAAACAATGGCATCCATGCACACTACTCTCTGTATCCTCCTTGGCACAACCTATTTTCCGAATACCAGCACAATGCACTGCATGAGTAGGGTTATCCCCGGGTGCTGGTCTCAAGAAAAAGAACCGCCAACCGGAATGAAACGTTACTGTGAAAGGCCTTCCCACAACCTATTTTCCTAGAGCCAGCATAGTGCACTGCATGAGTTGGGTTATCCACCGCCAACCAGAAGGTATTTAGTACTCAATTGAAAACAGGTTTAATTCCAGAGTGTTTTTTTTTTATATAAGACCAGCACCCAGGGGATGGCCCCTACTCATGCAGTGCATTGTGCTGGTACTAGGAAATGAAGGAGGACAGAGGGAGTAGTGTTTATGGACGTTAGATTTAAATTTACTCATGTCGTAGGTGGCAGGAAATACTTTCGCTGGAAGATTATTCCACAACCGAACAGTGCGACCAAAGAACGAATTCTCCCTATAATGCGTTGTGCGATTTACTGGGCAGTCAACTACAAAGGGATGCGCTCTACGAGAAATACGAGTACTACGTAAAAATATATGATTTTTGGGAATTAATTCCTTAATTTCGTTAGAACACATTCCGTTATAGTACCGATAGAACAATGAAACACACGCCACATTGCGACGGTGCTCCAATGAATCGATAGAGTTGGCTACCCTATCGTCATTGATGAGCATCTTCGCCCCCTCCTGTACGCGGTCGAGAAGCTCCAAAATAGACTTTGAAGCACCGGCCCATACATTTGAGCTGTATTCCATTTTGGGTCGGATATAGGTCTTGCAAATATTAAGGAGATCAGATGGGGTGAAGTATTTCTTGCACCGTCTCAAAAAACCAAGGCACTTGAATGCTTCTTTCGACGCTTGAAATATGTGATCATTCCAACGAACGTCGCAGTGAATTCTCATGCCCAGAACATCAAGAGCATCTGATACCTCAATATCCACATTACCCATTGACACAGATGACAGCACACCACCACGCCTGTGTAAAAAACAACATTGAGTCTTACGTGCATTAAAATCGACCCTGTTCGCACGACCCCACTCGGAGACCTTCACCAGGTCACTTGTGAGTGTGACGTTCATATTCATCCTTCTTACCCCAACCTCCAAAAGGCTCGGTCTACGATCAAAGGAATATGAGTGACAAATGTTGCTGTTATCCGCAAAAGAGTAGACAGAAAGTCGTTAAGAAATATTAGAAAAAGAGTAGGAGAAAGAACAGAGCCTTGCGGTACCCCTGAGTTTACCCTGAACTCGTCGGATGAGACCCCATCTATAACCACTCTTATAGAGCGATCTCTGAGAAAACTCGATATGAGAAGTGACTACCGACACCAAAAGCATTAAGTTTCGAAATGAGAGCCTCGTGCCAAACTCTATCAAACGCCTTTGATATATCCAGAGCCACAACCTACTCTCGCCAAAACCATGAATGGACTTGTTCCACTTCTCCTAGAGCAACGCCAGCAGGTCACCAGTAGAACGGCCCTTTCGGAAACCGTACTGACGATCGCTAAGTAAATCGTTGGACTCCAGATAACCCACAAGGTGGTGATTAATCATACTCTCCATAACCTTGGAGAGTGTGGAACAAACTGCTGTTGGACGGTAGTTCTCAGGGTTACTAGCCTAGCCCGTTTTGGGGATTGGCGTTACATTAGCAACCTTCCAGCAAATAGAAAAATACCGGCGCGATATGACGCACTGAAAAGGTGAGCTAATGGACGCGCAAGCATCGAAGAGCACTGCTTCAGGACCAGTGCTGGTATGCCATCCGCTTCCTTAATTTCCTTCAATTGTTCTTTTAAATATTTTTACGATTTCAATGACACATCATTCAAATCAATTGTTGTGTTTATTACTCGTATTTGTCTGCTCGTTTGTTTGTCTGTCTGCCTTTGGACAAGATTTGCAATACAAAACATACATCCTTTTACATTAATACGCTTGTGTGTGTGTGTGTGTGTGCGTGTGTGTGGATGTAAGAGTATGTGCTTATATTGTAAAACATTTTGCACATTATGGATCCTAAACATATACCATCTGATGACCAACTTTGATGATCATAATGACGTTGGGATATGGTTAAACGTTTAAGCATGTGTGTGTACGGATGTGTGATTACATTTAGAAAGCACATTTACTTGCATACACTGACACACACACTTAAATAACAATTTACATGTGTTTATGTGATAAATTTTACAAGACTATTGCCATAATAAATCGTTGATCGAAATGTGTTTCCTTTTTTTTTATTTTTTGTTTTCTGTTTTGCTCCCATTGAAATTGTTTGTTAAACAACAATATGCTGCTGCTGTTGCTGTAAGCATGTAAATGCAATTTTATGGTACGTGTGGCAAGCAAGTTGCAACTTGTATTATTAATGGCATATGTAAAGAATATGTATTTATTGTATGTAAATAAAATCCAAATGAAATTTTCATAAATTTATTGTAAAAAAGATAAGAAAAGAAAAAATTTAAAACCATTTTCCTTAAAAGCATTTTTTTTGTCGTTGACTGTCGTCAACATTTCGACTGACGAAGCAGTATTAACAAATAGTTGCACAGACCATGGAATGGCTTTTTTTTTTTTTTTTTTTTTTTTTTTTTTTTTTTTTAGCTATACGAGCTACGGCTAGGAAATCTTCAAAAGATATTGGTAGTCCGGACTAACCAATATGCACGATTCGCGACAAGACTTACTCTCTGGCTTGTCATGCGCCTACGTACTAAACCCCATCCACGTTCGTAATCCTTCCATCCGTTTCCTCCCGCGGGACCACTATCAAATATTACTTCAGGGGAGTGGTGATTCAGCGAATACTGCTTCCCCTTTCCGCAGATCTTGCCATCTCGGCCAATCTCTGACGCACCAAAATTTCCTTTGCGAAAACGCACACCAGGTCCCAATTCCTGGCTGAGGTCAGCATTAGTCCAACGATGTTGTTCGGCACAATCCGGGATCGAATCACCGTTTCCAAGGAACGCCTTTGATCTTCATACCGCGGGCAGTCAAAGAAAACATGACCCGCGGTTTCGGTCACATTCGGACAATCCGGGCACACATCATCGTCGTCGTGCCCATATTTAAAAAGGTAGGCCCTAAAGCATCCATGACCGCTCAACAACTGAGTCAGGTAAAAATTTACCTGCCCGTGTCTCCTTCCTACCCAATCAGCTACGCTCGGTATGAGCGTGTGGGTCCATCTTCCCCTCAAGGAGTTATCCCAATAACGTTGCCACCTTTCCATAGCACCCTCCTCCAGTCGGCCCACGTTTACCGACCCTGATCTTTTCGCAGCATGCTTCTCTCCTTCAACATCCGACACCAGCTGCAGTGGCATCAGTCCCGCAATAACAAAAGCCGCGTCAGTGGATACCGTGCGGAAGGCAGAGGCGACCCTGAGCGCACATCTTCTATAGGCTGCATCAATACCCATACACTAGTAAGCAACAGCCTCCTCTCCTGTCTAGGGCCGCCTATGTTTGGCATTATCCGTGCAAGTGCACAAGCTGCGAGTGTACATTTCCCACCGACATACTTCAGGTGCTCCCTAAATGTGAGTCTGTTGTCGATCATGATCCCCAAGTATCTGATCGCTTGTCTAGAGGCTATCCGCTGGTCACCAACTGTTATAGTTATAAACTCCATTTTCTTTCTACTGCTTACCAGTAGAACCTCAGTTTTGTGATGCGCAAGTTTGAGACCTGCGCTCACAATCCAGCCTCTGACCACAGCAACTGCAACATTGCAAGCTCTTTCCAGTTTGTCGAGATGTTTTCCTCTTATCACCAAGGCAATATCATCTGCGAAGCCAATGATTTGCGCTCCTCTTGGGAGCTCGAGCCTTAGCACACCATCATACAGACCATGGAATGGTGATGGTGCGTGTGTGTGTGTGTGCGTGTCTTTATCTGTAGTATGAATGAAATTAAAATTAAATTTACGATTATTGTTATTGTTATTGCTGTTATGGGTCATTGAGCATGTTTTTCATTTCAATATTTATTCCTCACATTCATCCGTAATGACAATGATGTCTATGATGATGATGATGATGTTGATGACAATGTCTAGTGATTAGTTTAAGAGATATATGTATGTATGTATGTGTGTGTAAGTACTCATGTATTAGAAATAAATATAATTTATGGATTAAAGAGAAAAACTAAAAATCTAAAACAAATCAAATAATTTGATTACAATAACCAAATAGTAGTTGCATGAGTTCTTGTATGTACGATTTGTGTTTTTGTGTTTTTTTGTTGTTTTTTTTTTTTAAATTTCCATAAACCAATAATCTCAGGTTTGGTCAGACTGTCGTTGGTTGTCACATATTTATTTAAAAAAATACGAGTATATATACAAAAACATAAAAAAATAAATAAAAATACTCATATATGTTAAGCCTTTTTTGAAAATAAAAATTAAAGTGAAATTGTACAGCAAAAACTAAAATAAAAGGCTAACAAACTAAAAAAAAAAACGAATTGGATTTTACGTTTTACGTACTTTAATTAACCCTGATGTTGTTCGTTAAATAAATTAAAACAATAAAATGAAAAAAAAGGAAAATATTTATTTTTATGTTTTAAAAATTGTAAAAAACACACAATATTTTACAAAAGGAAAAAAAAGAAAAATTAACAACAAGTTCAATTGATATGTTTATTTTCTGGCTTGTCTCTCTGCAGTCATGTGTATCGAATGACGCCCCCATTTTATTACAAAACAAGAAGAAGAAAACACAGACACTCAACAAAAAAATACCAGTCAAATCAGCATTAAACAAATGGAACTAAAGTTTGTTTTAAGCATCAGTTAAATACAATATCGGATTTATTTTAAATAAAAACTATTCGAAAAACTATTTCGAAGGAGTTAATAATTCTATACAAACATAAGAAACTTGTCACAGTAAGTTCTTTGTATAGATATGTGTACTAAACTATACTCACAGTTAGAACAAAGGGCGCCCACTCACTCTCTTCTTCGTCCCATATATGATATCACAACAATTACAAGAGTAATTTAACCATTACCTAACCAGTAGACCTAATCTATCTGTATAAGTTTCAAAAAACTGTAGAGTTACATGATATAAACCAACAAACAAATAATTTGATTTATAAGATAGACAAGATTACCACCTTGATCAAAAAGTTCCCGGAATTTATTCAGAAAATTGAAAATACAAGTTTATTAATCGAAATTTTTATTGTCCCCTTCAAAGTAATCTCCATCGACTACAACACACTTATACCAGCACTTGATCCAATCCTCGAAGCATTTTTTATATCCGGTCTTCGGTAGGTCCAACAGTGCTTTCTGCGATTTGCCCATTAATTCCTCTCGACTGCTGAAACGCGTTCCCCGTAATGGCTTTTTAACTCGATTGAATAGAAAGAAACCACTAGGAGCCAAATCAGGTGAACTCGGTGGCTGTTGGATGGTATTCGTTGTAGATATTTTTCGTCAAAAAATTTCGAATAATGATGGCACTGTTCGACGGTGCGTTATCATGGTGCAAAATCCACGAGTTTTCTGCCCAAAATTCTGGTCCCTTTTCGGCGAATTGCTTCACGCAAAAGTCTCATAACATCCAAATAATACTCTTTGATTACTGTCTGGCACTATACCGTTGTAATCCATGAAAACCGTGAGCACTGCTTTCTTTTTTGACTGAAAATGGTCTCGGCTCATTTGGTGATAATGTCGCACTCATAAACCCACGTCTCATCTCTAGTAATGATCCTTTTGATGAATGTAGAATCGGATTCGGCCTCGCAAATCATGCCTTTTGCGACCTCAACACGGTTTTTTTATTTGCATGAAATTGAGATCTTTTGGCACCAACTTTGCTGCTACACGACGGACACCCAAATCATTAACCAAAATGTCTTGGATGGATCCATAGGCAATGTTCAAGTCCTCCAACATTCACCAACATTTCTTTTACTTTATCAATGTTTTCGTCGGTTTTCGATGGTCTACCACTGCATTCATCATCTACGAACCGCTCGATAATCGTTGCCGAAACACCTTTCCAACATTTTCAACGTTAGCGCACCATTAAATCCATTTTTTACGCAAACTTTAATACAAGTTCGCTGTTGCAAATTTAAGTCCATGTCTAAAATTGTAAAAAATCGCCAACATACATATGGATAGATGTACTCTTGGCTACGTAGCTTTTGCAAATGTCAAGCTATGACGCTAAGACTTAGCGGGAATATCAACAATAGATGTACCGACTTAACAAAAAGAAAAAAAAAGAAAACTCAACTGGGAACGGCGAAATCGTCACACGAGGTTATTTCGACATCTTTTTATCACTGATGGACACCAAACTCGATGATCCCATTACTGAGCAGTATACTATTAGTCTGACAATCCCCGCAGAACTCTTCTCAACGACTAGGAATGACTATCTTAACCCCTGCTGCACTATTAGCAGCCTTGGTTGCACTGCCACTTCACAACGAGTCATAAACTAGCCCCTTCCCGATGTAGGTATAAGCTACAGCTAGAACGTATATTCCCCGAAAATATGAATTCAGTCATTAGGTAAGAATCTTAGTCTCTGTAGCTTTTAGTGCAGTAACTACCAACATAAAGTTCCTAATCTGGATAGCTAGGAATAGGAATAACATCTCCCTATTTCCTTGGGTAGCTTAAAACCAAGAGTGATACATGGATTTCCATGCGAGACCAGAGGATTCTAGTTAGTTCGTAAATAGATTCAGTATCCCACCTACATTATGCCAAGCCCGTAAGATTGTTATTGACATGATTGCAGACTGAGAGTGGAAAAAAGCAACATGATTTTAAACACTAATTTGGCTCTTATGTACACACTGAAGCTGTTATTTTCGGTCTTACTTAAGTTCCTATTTGGACACCGGTTTGTCGTATTTCTTGTGTTAGGCCACGACATTGAACATACGGAGGACCTCAATTCAATATTTCCGTAAAAAATAGCCATCTGTAGGGTTTTAGCATAAACGGGGAAGAGAAAGACCACAGCATTTGTCAATTAAAGTATTTACCAATCTCTCACGCTTATTTGTTTACCTGTTCCTGATATAACGACTAGTCGGGACTCTCTATTTAGCCTTTAGAAGATTAACCACCTCTTCCGTACGCCATTTTCCTCTTGCTGGCTGCTTATTCTTTGAAATTTGTTAAGCAGGTGTGATCGAGAGGTGGGAGGATAAAACCAATTGCTCGGTGGCTATTATCACCAGGCACATGTGTGTAGGTGTGCATGCGAGAAGACTTCGTCTGCCTTTAAATCTTCAATGTAAAAGTTTTCAGGGTGAAGAAGAGCAGGCGATAGTGGAGCATTTCTCGAGCCAAAATCAAAACGTAAGGATATTAGGACTGTTTTCCTTACCGGTGCTATTCTGCATGCCATTTCGGAACTGGCTGACATAGATGATAACACGTTGTCTTCTTTTGTGCCTTCGTCTGATTGGTTCGTTTCGGGCTTGAGCACGGACATGTAGGTGCAACTTTTTTTTGGGCATCATAGTGGCATCAGCATATGTTAGAACTAACTAACCAGTCTAGGATCTTATCAAAATGTTATTAATTGAACAAGTCGGTAAATACGCCAACGGATTCGGCATAAAGCCCTTTGGTAGGATTAACTGTACATGCAGAGGTCAGGTCGACTTCGGACAGATGGGAACAATTTCTCAGGACCGCTTATTGGAAAGATCCCATGCTAGACATTCTTTTACGAAGGAGGGTTGTATATATTACGGATGGCTTACGTTTGTAGGATAGTGGATTTTCTATCGACACAGTACTACCTGCGATATCCTGGATGGGATGGAGTGTCGGATATGTCTGGAGCGGGATGAAAACACAGAGCAATTGAATCCGTGGAAGATCATATACATTGTTTTCCGGACAGCCTCTTTTTATGTGGGAAACAATTGTATGGTATGTTATCAGTGGGCGATTGTGTTAACCGGACATCATCCGCGGGCGGAAACTGATCAGTACAGTAGAACACAAGAGATCTTATAGGTCGGGGTCTCTGCCGCTGGGCAATCCACTAGCTGATAATAATAATAATATACATCAATCTGTCCCTAATGAATGCAAAAAAGATGTTAATCGCGGTTTTACTTTAAAATACTTTAGAGAAGGTGTTCAGTCAAAACATATGGTCTTTTTTCCAGACTATCCTGTGCTGGGTAAACCCCATCTTTCATGGTATCTCAATCCTGGGATGTGATAGGTCACTAAGGGTAAATTGAACATATGGGGTCGTTTTGTATGCAACAAATAATGCGCACAAGATTGTTGTCGATGCAATTCCAGCGTGGAAAAGAGGAAGATCATAACATTTGTATATATATCGGGTGATTTCTTAGCAACTTTGTTTTTGGCAACACTGTTTCAGGCAGCTCAGCTGTTCCCGTGTAACATGTTCAGTTTTGTCTATAATTTAACCATGAATTGACTTATTTTTTTATCAAAATTCATACCCGGTCCAGAAAGTGCAGCATGCACTTGCATTTGTGTAACTGTGTTCAGCTGCGCAGCTAATTTATGGTTAAATGGATTTGCGAACAAGCAAAATTGCCGTATTTGGTGTAAAGTGCAGCCAGAAGAATTCCAAGTGCACCCCGACCAATACACTGTTTGGTAGGGATTATGGACCAGTGATCTCATTGAACCGTACTTTTTCATAGACGACAGAGACAGGAACGTTACTGTGAATGGCGAATGCTAATGTACGACGATTACAATCTTTTTTTTTGCCGAAAATAGAAGAGCTGGACTTGGCTGACATGTGGTTTCAACAAGACGAAACACTGGCCCAATTATTTCAGGCTTGCGGCTGGTCAATTGGCCGCCTAGATCATGTGATTCAACACCTTAAGACTATTTTTTGTGAGGCTATGTTAAGGCTTATGTCTATAGGGACAAGATTGCAACGGTTGACGTACTAAAAGTCAATATTGAAGAATTTATTCAGGAGATACAGTTCGATATGTTGGAGAGATTATGCCAAAATTGGACCCAGCGTATGAACCATTTGGACCGAAACTGCGGTTAACATTTACATGAAATCATCTTATATAGATTGTGCTATCGACTCAAATAAAGATTTCTGACATTTCTCTGAACTTTACATATTGTTTTCAGTCACATCCGAAAGCTCCTAAAAAATCGTCCGATATAAGTATACCTCACTCACGCTTATTCATTCATCTGTCACTGACATAGCTATCTTAGGATCTTATCGCAACTTTACTTTAGAAAAGATGCCCAATAAAAATTCTTGATTTTTTAAAGTTTAAAACAGTCTGCCCAGCCTTAAGCTTTAAAAACTTTCATATAAACTCCTGTGACCTTAAAACATCATATCTATGCTCTATATATGTATGTATGTTGTGGCTCTTAAAATTGTTGAGGTAAAAACACTATCGAGGAGAGTGCACTTCTGCAATAACATTTTAATAGTTTAGAAAATAAATGTTTTTACAGCTAAAAAATACCACAAAATTTTCAACAAAACATCAATATTTTTCAACAAAAATATACCTTTTTTTCATACCCTTGCTCCCCCTCATCCTCCTCTATTATTCAAACTACAACTTCATGTTGTTGCCGTCTCGATACTTTTCGAAAACTTGCACTGAAACAGCATACGATTGTTATAGGAAATCTTTTGAAAAATGCAGCACATTTTGCATTGAAGTAGAGGAGGGGCGAAAGAGTAAAAACAAATGCATATAAGAATTACTCAGAAGTACATGTGCACACCCGCACGGTAAAAATACCAATATATGGACGAACACATACACACATACAGACACACACACACACACACGTAGCAATAGTAAGTGGCATGTGAAAATCCTGTGAAGCTTAAAATGCTGGAAGAGTTGAAAATTGGTTGTGAGAGGGTGGGGTTTTATTGAAAGCGGATAATGCTGGGCAAGCTAACGTTGTTGCCGATGATATTGATGTTACTGCTGACTAGTATTTCATTGCTACTTTTACCACATATTCGTATATTTACTCTTTCCGTTTGGAGCTCTTCCACTCCCCTTTTTTAAAACTTGAAGAGGAAGAATGTGAATTCTGTTCAGCTGTGTTATCGTTCAATTTTATTTGCAGAATATAATTTTGGTATTGTTGCTGTTGCTGCTGCTGTTGTTATTGTTATTATTGCTCTTGCTGTTGCTGTTGCTGTTGTTCTGGTATTTTCCCTTTTTTAAAATTGTTGCTATTGCTGTTGGCATTGATGGTCATGAAATAACCTCTAACCGTTGTATGTTTGCTCTCTCCTACACATTCATATCAATATGTTATAATTTTGGTATTGTTGCTGTTGCTGCTGCTGTTGTTATTGTTATTATTGCTCTTGCTGTTGCTGTTGCTGTTGTTGTGGTATTTTCCCTTTTTTAAAATTGTTGCTATTGCTGTTGGCATTGATGGTCATGAAATAACCTCTAACCGTTGTATGTTTGCTCTCTCCTACACATTCATATCAATATGTTACCAACAGCAGTTGCCGCAGCCTGTTTAAAAGAACTGCCAAGCTCTGCTGCATCCTTGGCTCACCCCCTCCGACTTATCCCCCTTCTATGCTTTATTTAAAGTATTTATTTCAATTCGATTCCAACTCTTCCATACACGGCTAAAACAAAGACAACAAAAAATCAATGTAAAAAAGCATAAAATTTAAATCGAAAAAAATGTGTGTCAATGGTGTATTTGCCCAGTAGTTTTTTACTCTACTCCTCTTGCCCTCAAGAACCCCAGGAATATACTCTTTTAACGAGTTTATAAAATATTCACTCTTGTATGACTGTTGGGTCGAAAGTAACAACAGTTTTTTGTTTTTATTTTTTTTTTTTCAAAAATTTTATTTCATTTTATGTTGCACACTTGGTCTGGTCTCTCTGGTTAATATTTTTTTTGTGCCGCTGCTTGTGTAGATGTGTAGTTTTGAACTCAGATGTTAACAGAGCAGGCGGTAGCTGGCGTTAGGTAGCGTCGGTAGTAAAGGAAGTGTTTCCTTTTCAGTAATAGTGTCATGGGTTCAGGCAATTTGCCAACTGAATGCTTACAATTGGCGAAAGCAGGGTGAGGGTGGTGCAGGAAAGATTTATGAGCAAAAGTGTATTTTAAACAATATTGGACGCGATGAGTATTGGCAAGTAGGGAGCATAGTTACATGATCGAAATCCTAGGAAAAAGAAGAGAAAGATTTTTGAATTAATTTCATTAATTAACTAATTAAAAAATTACAATATTATTCCGCCATAACGGTCTTGGTTCCAGTTACAATTCAACCTTACAGAGCAAAAAAATGCTCTTTCGGTGCGGATCAGTAAAGGAGTTCTCTTACTTTTCACCGTTACAGTGTAAACATCTTTCTCAAAAAAAGTATGGCTTGACAATATTGCCTGATGAATGTGCACCCTACAATAAAAAAAATTGTAGAATTACCAGTCATGGAGTATTTCTTGCTAACCTAGAAATACTTTATACTGCTTTATACTTCGTTGACAAAAGGGTATGGTTTTGACTGCTTTCTCCGCTTTCCAAAGGTTGTAAAGGGTCCGCCAAATAATTTTTTTTTTTTTTTTTTGCAAATGCTATTAAAGAAAAACTACTGAATATTTTCTCAAATTTCTTTTTTTATTTGAAAGTACAATCCTTCCGGTTAATATAGGAAAATAATTTCATTCAAATGGCTGCCTCAGCTGGCCATGCAGTAGCCTACACGATCGGTCCAATTTTTAAGCACATTATCGATTGTGTGCAGCTGTATTTCACTAATGGCTTCACGAATATTGTCCTTTAAAGCTTCAATTGTCTCTGGCTTGTTGGCGAAACACTTATCTTTGACGGCAACCCACAAGTTATAGTCCAACGGTGTCAAATCGCAGCTCTGAGGTGGCCAAACGACATCAGCTCTGCCGTTGATAATGCGATCTTCAAAAACATGGCGCAAAACATCGAGAGTAGCTTCGGCTATGTGGCACGTAGCGCCGTCCTGTTGAAACCAAATGTTGCTAATATCCTCCTCTTTAATTTTTGTGTACAAAAATTCGTTCAACATGGCCCGATAACAATCGCCATTGACTGTAACGGCCACTCCTTGCGCATTTTCGAAGAAAAATGGCCCATTTATGCCTCTGGACCAAAATCCGCACCAAACAGTGACACTTCTTGGGTGTATCGGCTTTTCAATGTATGCGTGCGGGTTTTCTGTGCCACAAATGCGACAATTTTGCTTATTTACATAGCCGCCAAGGTCAAAATGAGCTTCATCTGAACACGTCGCACACATTCTGCAACATTACCATGATTTTCAAAGTAGTGTCGCAATATTTCCCAGCGTTGTTCAAGCGTATACACAACCATATTCGTTCAGCTGAAGGATAAAACTAATTATCTGTCAAATCAGACATGAGCTAAGTGTTGCCATTCACGAAATAAGCACTACTTAAAAAAAAACTTTAGATGGCGGACCCGATAGAACACTGTACAAAAAATTTCAAGTATAACAGAAAGTTCGTAAGATTTAACCATTTGGGTTTTTTTCTCGGGACCAGCATACAGTTGATAACCCCCACTCATGTAAAGCATTGTGCTGGCACTAGGGAAATAGGTTGTGGGAAGGAGGAAGTGCCTATGTACCTTTAATTTAAATTTACCCATGTCATAAGTGGCAGGGCTAAAATTGGCAGAAAATTGTTCCACAAACTAACAGTGCGAATAAAGAATGAATTTTTCCTATAATGAGTTGTGCGATTCAATGGAAAAGCAACTACAAAGGGATGCGCTCTACGAGAAATACGAGTACTACGTAAGAATACATGATTATTAGGAATTATTTCCTTTTCTCAGAACAACACATTCCGTTATAGTACCAACAGAGCAATGAAACGCCCGCCAGATTGAGACAATGCTCAAATGAATCTATAGAGTTGCCTATCCTACCCTCACTTATGAGTACCTTCGCACTCTTCTGCAGGCGGTCGAGAAGCTTCAAAATAGATTTTACGGCACCGGCCTATACATGAAGGTTGTATTCCATTGTATTCCACAGATGGAGTGAAGTATTTCTTGCATCGTCTTAAAAAACCGAGGCACTTGAATGCTTGTTTCGTTCCAATAAACATCGCAATGAATTCTCATGCCCAGAGCATTAAGAGCATCTGACTCCTCAATATCTATATTACCCATAGACACAGATGACACCACACCACACGTATTGCGTACATTAAAATTGACCCCACTCGGAGATATTCACCAGGTCACTCTTGAATGTGTCGTTTATATTTATACTTTTCTCCCCAATCTCCAAGAGGCTCGGCCTACAAACAAAAGAATATGAATGACAAATGTTGCTGTCATCTACAAAGGAGTAGATAGGATTAGAAGTGAGAAGAAGAAAGTCGTTAAGAAATATTAGAAAAAGAGAGAAAGAAGAGAGTCTTGCGGTACGCCTAAGTTTATTCTGAAGTTGTCGAATGCGACCCTGTCTTATAAAGCGATCTCTGAAAAAGCTTGATATGAATCGAGAGAAGTGATTACCAACCAACACCAAAACCATTACGTTTCGAAAGGCGGGCCTCATGCCAAACTGTATCAAATGCCTTGGAGATATCCAGAGCCACAACCTGTTCCACCTCTCAGACAGCAGGTCACCAGTAGAACGGCCTTTGCGGGAACCGTTCAGCAAATCGTTGGATTCCAAAAAAGTCAGATGACAGATATTTAACAGCTGACAGCCTTGCCAGACCGGCAGTCTTAAAACCACTAAATGGATAACCCGATAAACGATCTGTAACTCTTCTTGTCTTCCTTGGACAACGCGACTGGATGCTCTTATCACCCCACCTAACCTAACCTTAAGTTTAAAGTTGAGTTTTAAACATACCAGATTTTTATGGTGCAAAATATTGAGGTTTTATCTTATCGCTATAGCCTTTTCATATTACAAGTATTTTAACAAATTCACTCACTTAACGATTTCATTCCTTTACAGCACCCATTTACAATAGTTTGTTACTTATGATTTTTAAAATAATTTTAAAATATTTTCCTCCAATTATTCTCAGATATTTTTTGATTTTACGCTCGTGTATTAAGGAAATGCGTGAATGAATGAATGAATGAATGAATGAATGATGACTTTAATTAATTTGTTTTCATTTATTTTACAACAACAGCAACAACAAGAAATATTAAAAATTTCTGTTATAATCCCCATAGGTTTCTTGTTATTGCGGTTCAAAATTCAAACAATTTTCTTTCCAAATTTATTATTAAAACTTATTCATGCCACAACTCTCCAAATGTACAAAAGAAACTTGCAACAAGGTGTTATTCAAATAACAAATAATGTGGCAAACAACGACAACAACAACAGCAACAAGGATGTATATTTAAGGTAAAACGTGAAAAACAAAATCTGTGGAAAAAGTAAAAAATTTACAAAAACTTTTCATAAAATTTCATTAAAACAGTAAGTCAAAGCTGACTACATGATATCCTACTACAAAAAATTATTTTTTTTTAATTATTTAAGCTACTGAAGACACTTTTGAGCTTTCTTTTTCGATTTCTGCCAGAGGTCAATGATATATTCTGTTTGTAGGCCTTAGTAACCCGATTTTATAATATAAACTTTTGTTAAAGTCTTTATAGTATCAATTCTAGTTTAATGTGCACCAATAGAACTGTTCACCTAGGAATTTTTGAACTATGAAATTTTCTGCCAGTAGTCCGCTTGACTTGAGATTCGCAACAGGCGATTGTTCGCTATTAGCGAAGAATTTTCGACAAAAAAAATAGTTTTTATCGAACAAAAATGCTTAACAGAGAGTAGAACATTGCAGTTGATTTCTTAAAAATATTTTCCTTCTCAATTCACATTTGTTCTTACGCTCTTGCTTTTAGTCGTCACTGAAACAGCGGCGAATGAAAACGCGTCGAGGGTGTATGTTGATTTTCTTTTATTTTTTAATTTCTATTGTTTTTAGCATTGCAAAAGCAAAAGTAAAGGCAAAAACAGAGAGCAAAAGCAAAAAGAGAGAAGAGCAAAACAAAGTTATTCGCTTTAGATATTACTAAAGGTTTACGGTTGATATCACAAGCAAACCTTCGGGATCAAAAGATTTGCTGCCACAAACTGAGCGACGGATGAACTCCATCAGTTCTTTTTCGTTTCGCTTGCAATAGTCGTTTTCAAATGTATATCAGAGAAATGTTTGCCAAACGTTCGAAGGTGATGTTATTATCGAATGTCGTGCTCAAGCGGATGATTGATTACATGAAACTTTTAAAAGAATAACATATCTTTTTGATTGTTTGGCCCCTGTGGTCATTATAAACTGATTTTTTGAAAAATTGAATTGATTAAGTTATTACAGAGATCAGTTTAAGCACAAATTAAAGCTCTACCTGATGTTGGGTAGCGTGGGGGAGTAAAAAAAAACAATTTATTATAAAACTTTGGCCACAGTTTTATTAGTAATGTTTTGTTTTATTGTGAATTGTATTGTTGTTGCCAAAAATACTTACAAAACAGGTATATTTTGCGACTATGTATGCTATCGATAACTGAAGTCTACTATTGCGAAATGTAATTGTTAATTGTGATCACTTTGTAGTTGTTTTTATTTCATATTTCTTACTCCACGAACGAACACTGCTACTATCTTATGGTTAATGGTAGTAATTGCAGTGTTTCGTTCTAAAAGAATAGCGTATAAGTAGTTTACCCATTGGCATCCCTTAAGTACCACAAATCAACTGGATTTCAGTTTTGTTTGTTTGTTTCTTTCTTTCTTCTTGTACTGTTTTGATTTAACCCCAACAATTTTCAATTTCTTTTTTTGTTTTGCTTTCATTGTTTCTATTCCGAAGAATGCAATCAACTAACCATCCAGTCAGCCATTCAAATATACAAACAACTAAACATATTGCCATCTAAGCAATAAACCATCCCCGTCAAGTTAGCAATAACAACATCAAAATCATTTGCAGAAAATTGTTATGTGACCTTAACCCATTAAGAGAATTAAATTTGAAATAATTTTTATATAAAAAATGAAAAACATTTTTTGAAATAGGTTAAGTTAGGTTAGGTTAGATTTACATCACTGTAAGTCTATTAAGTTTATTGCGATAGCTCATACCGGTTTTCGAATACTTAAACACAGTCTACCTAGCCTTTACACTGTTTTTACGATTCCACAAATAAAGCTATAATGGAATAAGTAGCAACTGGGATACTTTAAAAAAGCCTTTCTAAAGCTGATTTGTGCAAAGAAAAGAGAAGCTGCGTGTTCTCTCCTTAATAGACTTCCAAAAACCTATAAAGCTATCATTAGAGTTGTAGTCGCACTGTCATTGTGCGTCTTAAAATACGGCTCTTGGCAATGGTTCCCTTCATCGTCTAATCACTATCAAAACATCATTCCATCAAGGGAGTGTTATCATCCCGCTATGTGCTATTGAAGGTTTTTTTTAAGTGTGTGACAATCATTAGTCATCTCTCTTCATTGACTTCCTGACTGTTTCAATATCGAAATATGTTTTACACTCTGCAAGCCACACGACTAGGCACAGGATGAGCAGAAAAAGGAATCGGTACAGCAATTTTTGGTGATTATCACACTCTATACGGAAGATTAAACTAAAGTAGCTTGACGCCCATTTCTTCCATGATTTTGACTGTCTCAGGGATTTATCATTAACGAATTTGGTCCTGTCTAGATGATAAGCCGGTTGGCTATTGCGAGAACTACGAGAATTGTATATTAAGGTTTAGGGATGGCTTGACTCGATTTCTCTCGACTTTGGGTCTTTGATGAGTATTCGGGTTCTTTCTTAGACCTCCTAACCTTACCTAGCTACCTGGCTACATTCTGTTATAAGCTTCTTTGTTTTATTTATACCATAGGCTATAGCCTAAGGAAGGATAAGGGAGAAGAAAGTGCGTTTCTGGACTAAATTTTTATTGCGAAATTTTTTTTATAAGCCCGTCTAGATGATAAACGAACTCAAATGGCCTATCATTTATTTTGCCAAACCTGGACTTATAAAACTGCGTTCTAGACATTGGCTATTTCTACAGTGTGTCTATCAATGCCTCAATTGGAGCTCTGCTATAGTGGAGACATCCCATATAGAACGATGGATAAGAAGAAAACCTGGCGAAGTACATTACCGTCTGATACAGATGTCTGCAACATCTGAGTGGATGCCACTGAACTCACGATATTTCTGTGCATCCAATAAAAAGCTGACTGCGAAGAATGGCTGGTATAATACCAGCAAATTTGGTGAAAAAAATGGCGCTGGAGAAACAGAAGAGGCTGATTTTATATCAGGGCTTTAGAGGAAGGCAGCTCGAAGTAATGCGGGTAAGGTTTCTAGGAATATTGGGATATTTGACGGAGCCCAACATAACACTAAGCTACAGTTTCTAGTTTAAGCAGGAAGGCATTTTTCATCTTAATTCAGAAGGAAACAAAGGTTAGTAGAGACACTCAAGCTAGAATTAGAGGCTACACAGTTTGGTTTTAGCACTGAACTACAGTGTTACTTCACATTGAGTCAATAGACTCTCCTTACGGTATACATCCAAACCATAGACTTTATTTGTATCCTACAAAAGGATGCAGCCAATCATTAAACATTAATTCAAGTTGCTGACGCTTCTAGTGTCTATGCAGTAGTTCTCTGCTAAGATCTCGAAGGTATTTGTTTGCCTTTCAGTTTTGCAAAATTTAGGTTAAGATATCTGAAGAATTACTCTGATCACAGTATATAATTTCTAGGAGAAGATATAGTTACTCCAAGAATGGCATTGTTTAGAATTTCAATTTGATGTGACATACAGACTAGGCTGCACAAAAGATTATTTGTGTTGTGGTGCATGTGGACTTTACACTGTGTGTGTAGTAGCTTTTTCCCATACTCAGTGGTTGAGGACTATTATAACTCCCTTTGCATATTTGGCAGTTTAAGCCACAACCAGAATACAATTTTCGAAACGTGCTCCCATTCCCATACAAATCTCCCAAGCGCCAATGCCCGTGGTATTAGAAATAAGTCTCTAACCAGACCACGAGAGTGCTTCTCTTAATATTCTAATATCAGACTACCCAAAGGTCCAACAAGCATCTATTTTAGCCACCAGGGTTAAAAAATAATGTTTCCATTTCACATATCGACTCTTTCAATTAAAGTCCTTTAAGATCTTGCCGTCTGAAGAATGGTTGCATATTAAGCCCGCCGGAATGTTATTAGTGATCTAACCAAGGTTTTAGATATTCGTTACAAATATCGAGATCTACGCTCCCTTTAATCCTATGGCCATTTCCCTTCATTCCCCTGCACAGTGGGTTAAAAGCATATTTGTTTTTAAAAAGCCAATACAACCGCACTATTACTGATACGAGTACATACATAATGACAACAAAAACAACAGCGACAACAAATAAATGCAAGTACCAATGTTGAATGTCTCGACTACCACAACTTTGACACTTCACTTGAAATTTTATCTGATGATGAGCACACACAACCGAACAACCGAACAACCAACAACCATGGATTGTAAAAATAAAGTTGTGAAAAGTCTGTTTAACGCCCCCCCCCCCCCCCCCCCGTGGTTTCAGTTTCTATCATTTGCTACAATTTTATGTAATTCTTTTTGTGCCAGTCTTTTATAACAGATCCTGTGCTGTTTTTTCCGTCCTTTTGTTCTTTTGTGTAATGCAATGTTCTCGTGGAAATTATTTATTTTTTTGTTTTTGTTTTCACTTCATGTGTGTTTTTTATTTCTGCTCACTTTTTTCTATACCGTTGACTATTGCAGCAACGCAAGTACTCGTACTACTATGTATAGCCGACGATACAACTAGTGTTGTGCCATTATTATTATAGCAGTAGTTGTTGTTGTTATTTTATTATTATTTTAGTGAAAGTAGTATTAGTAGAGTAGTTAAGTTAGTATTTCTATGCTAACGCACACACACCCCCACCATTTAAGCAATGACCCACATCGCATTGGCATTGTATTGAAATGGTGTAGGAAAAAACAAGAACAACAACAATAACAACAACAAATTGTAATAATATTTTGATGGGACCTTAAATTACAGCTTTTATGATGTCCATTTTTTTGTTTTTTCTATTTTGTTTGTAATTTTATTTCTATTTTTTTATTTCTCACTATTTTTTTATATATTTTTCTTGTAAACCCATTTCCTATTTTAGCTTTCTCCCTCTCTTTTATTACATTAATTTTTCCCATTTTTATTTTTTTATTTTTTATTTTTTGACTCGTAAGTTTAATTGAAAAAATTTAAAAGCAATTTGTTACTTAAAATTGAATTTCATTTTTATTTTTCTATTTTCTCTCGCTCTCTCTCTCTCTCTCTTTTACTATTTTTATATTAATGAAGGCGATGAGGAATAAAAAAACAGGAATTGGGCATTGAGTGAATAGTTGGACAGACTTGAATGAACGAGATTAATTACAAATTATTATTAAAATGCAAAATTTTTATTGTAAAAACTAAAAACCTGTAATTAAATAGTTGAAAAGAAATAACGAGGGCGTTGAGTGGCGAACACTTTGCTCTTTTATACATCGCTCCTCTTGTTAGTATCCACAGGTTTAGAACAGAGAAAAACTATCAAAACTGATTTGAAATATGCCATGAGAACAAGGTAGTTCGTATAAGTAATCTAAGCACATTTGTGTGTCGCTGTGGTATGGTTTAATACCATGCCAGACCATCTGATAATTTTCAACAGCTGCATCACCCCATAACACTGCTAGCGACTGGTTGTGAGATTTACTCGGCGTTAAATTGTAGGTCCCTTTCAATGTGCATCTCATTGATTCAAAGAAGCCCCACTTGTTCCACTTGGAAAGTCTCTGCAGTTATGTATGTATGTACATAATTTAAACAGTACGTACCTGGCGATGGTACGGAAGAATCAAGTAGAGGAAGACATCTCGAAACTTGGTGTCAGAAATTAGAGAAATAGTGTAAAAGATCGTAGCGCCTGGAGATCTCTTCTATGTTCGACCACTGCTGCAAACGCTTCAGTAAGTAAGTAATTGAAACAGCGAACAAAGTATGTGATTCGAAGTCTAGAAGTGAACATAGAACAAAACTCACAGAGTTAAATGAACAAGCTTTTAAAATAAATTTCAAAAATTTTAAAGCCTTTGTTAAGCATAATATAGGGTGATTTTTTACGAGCTTTTGTAATTGATCCAAAAAACACATAAAATTTAGAGAAATCTATGAAATCTTTATTTGAGTCTATAAAACAATCGGTATAATGTTCAATGTTTAAAGATGATTTCATATAAATGTTGACCGGGGCTACGTTTCAAATGGTTTTTAGGCTGGGTCAAATTTTGGCATACTCTATCGAACATATCGGCCGGTATCTCACGAATATATTCTTCAGTGTTGGTTTCCAGTACGTCAACCGTTGCAGGCTTGTCCCTATAGACATGAGCTATAACATAACCACACAAAAAATAGTCTATATCACACGATATAAGGGGCCAATTGATCGGTCCCAAACGTGAAATAAACTGTTCACCGAACTCGCCTCTCATTTAGGCCATTGTTTCTCGTAGTGTGTGGCATGTAGCACCGTCTTGTTGAAGTCATATGTCAGCCAAGTTCAGCTCTGCCTTTTTGGCAAAAATGCCATTCACAGTAACGTTTCCGCTTTCGTCGTCTTTGAAAAAGTACGGTCCAATGATGTCACCAGCTCATAATCCGGACCAAACAGTGAATTTTTCGGGATGCATTGGCAGTTCTTGCAATGCTTCTGACTGCTGTTCACACCAAATACGGCAATTTTGTTTGTTCACGTACCCATTCTACCAGAAATGAGCTTCGTCGCTGAACACAATTTTCCAAAAAAGGCATGAATTTTGAGCAGGAATTTTGAGCACGAATTTTGATAATAAAATTCAACAATCTACAGGCGCTGTTGGTTTGTAAGTCGATTCATGGTTAAATTATAGACCAAACTGAACATGTTACACGAAAACAGCTGAGCTGCCAATAACAGTGTTGCCAAAAATAAAGTTGCTGAAAAAAAAAATTACTCGATATTTTTCGTGGTGCTCTTAGGAAACGTTAAAGCAAATTACTGTTTAGAGTTCAATAAGTATAAAATGGTATGACGTGGTGTAGTGGTTAGAGCGCTCGCATAATAGTGTATTTTCGGGTGTTTATTAAATAGGCTTGCCTGACCTTCCAGCTTACCTCTGTCGATGATAATAAATATCAGACAAATGATCAGGGAAAAAATCCCACCTGCTGGGAAACAATTACAATCAGTGTTACCACAACTTCGAATTTCTTGTAACCAAATTTTAAAAAAAAGTAACAAGAATTTTAGTACAAAATTAAGAAAAGACGATAAATGATGGGATAAAAAATTATGATAATAATTAAAAACCAGGGTCTACGGGCATGCGGCCTCTTTAGGTATTTGGATACGATCCCTGAGGGGATAGATTACTGCACACCCAAACCCTTCCTGGATAGAATGTTCTCCACGGATACTGTTGAGATTTTCACGGATGGATCAAAATCTTCGGCAGGGGTTGGAGGCGGCATCTTTATTCCTGTATACGGGGTGAGGGAATCCTTTAAACTGCCGGACCACTGCAGTGTCTTACAGGCGGAGGTCTCGGCGATAAAGAAGGCAGAGGACTGGTTGATGTACTACGGGGTATATGACAGTGATATGCGGATTTGTACGGACAGTCAGGCTGCAATCAGGGCGCTCTCCAGTGCCTACTCGACATCGCGACTGGTGTGTGAATACCGAGCATCTCTCAACGAGATGGCAACACATTCAGATCTGGAGATTTTCTTAGTAAAGGGTCACTCGGACACCCGAGGGAACTGTGTGGCGGAGGGACTTGCGAGGGCTGGCTGCCTCCTCAGAAATGAGGAGATTGACCACTCAGTTGGGATGCCACTCTCCTCTTGCAGACTTATGGTCATGCGGTACATGTTGGGTAGGGCACAGCTACGGTGGGATGATGAACTCACGTGCTCTGGCCCCTATATGATCCGGCTCGCTCGGAGTCTATTATAGGGGTGACGCGACTTAGGCTGCGAACTCTGGGGGCTGTGGGCACTAGGTGGCTGGTGCGTACGCTAGGAGATTGGGTTTGCCGTTCAATGACTATTGTAGTGGTTGTCAAGATGAAGAGGAATAGGAGACTGTCGACTTCCCATGCCAGTGCCCGAGTCTTTCGGATATTAGGACTGCTTTCCTTGGCAGTCCGTTTCTGGATGGCTTGTCGGTTCTGGCCGGTGTGAATATCGGCAAGACCTCTTCTTTTGCACATGCGTCTGGTTGGTTCGAATGGCACCGGGACGCGGACATATAGGTTGTCCATTTTCTGGATTACTGATAGGTATCACAGTGGGATCAATACTGGACCCAGGTGGGCTGGACGTGTCTGCCTACCCGTCGTAACTAACTAATTTTTGATAATGATATATGTATGTATGTATGTATGTAATATAATATTGTGATCATGTTATGTATATCGATTTTATAGAAATATTTATTCAATATGGACTAGTCTAACACGACTTGGTATAATAATTGACAAGTTTGTTTCGAATTTTTAAATATATTTTTGCAAAATTTTACACTTAATAAAGCGAAAAATACCCGAATCAAAGAGTAGCGTTAAAGTGAAATATTTGCCAAATTTCATAAATAAAAAGAGCAGCTAAAGAACATCGATTGCTTACAGAAGCTTGAGAGATTATCAGTATTTTGAATAAATTTCGGTTGTGCCGATATTTCACAACAAAAGTCCCGTTTTTATGCTATGCACCCAATAAAAAACCGAGTAATAATGAAATCATTTCTCTATTTCGCGCATTGAGAAAAAAAGTAACCAAAATGAAAAAAAAGTCCACATCTACACAACGAAGAAAAACATAACCAAAATGGCAACACTGATTACAATGCCAAAGTTACGGTCATCACCACCAATTAGCAAGAATATTCACCACTACACGTCATATGGAGCTTGAAACTCAACTTGATTAATGAAATTGAAACAAAGAAATAAATGCTTTGTGGAAAGCCTCGAGGGGTGACTGAAAAAATTGATAACAAGACCTTATTAAAAATGATCAGACGAGTTTTTATTGTGATTCAAATCAATTTTTTTTTAAATTATTAACAATAACGACTATCCTCCTCCCTATGTAGTTCCACGCTACTGCCTTTGACTGATACCATCCTCATATAGTATATATTTTATTACATTAATGTCGTAATATAAAGCCAAGCAAACACTCAACTTATGACTCCATTCATATTACCGGATGAAAAACAGAAAAAATTATTTTGTTTTTAATATTTTATTTTCATAACTTGAATGAATTGAATGATGTATCGGTTTTCATACACTTAACTTTACCACCACCCAACTAACATACATACATTGTGTTGTTGATATTTTAAACATACTCATACATAGTATATATACAGGGTGTCCGCCGGAAAGGTATACTACTTTGTTTTGTCGCCATTTTGGTAAACATTGGTCTTGACAGTTCATATTTGGCAGTCGTGAAGTAGAGGCGTGGCAAATTTATTATGGAAAAATACTCAGTAAACCAACGTGTTTTAATGGTCAAAACATTTTATCAAAATCAATCATCGATTTTCATGAAAAAATCATAATGAGTGACGAGGCACATTTTCATTTGAATGGTTATGTGAATAAACAGAGTAGTCGGTTCTGGGCGATGGAAATCCTCAAATTATTTAATAGACACAGATCAGGAGGAATCATTGGACCTTACTTGCTTGAAACTGAAAACAGCGTAACGGCATTTTTTAATGGGGAGCGATATCGTAATATTATAGAAAACTTGTTAACGCCACAACTGCATGCTTTGGACTTGACTGACACGTGGTTTCAACAAGGATTACAATGGAATTACTGCGACACCTCTTTCCACAACAAATTATTTCAAAGAATGGTGATGTTGATTGGCTTTCACGGTCGCCTGATTTGACTGCTCCGGACTTCTTTTTGTGGGGATATCTTAGAAGAAAGGTTTATGCAAACAAACCAGAAACTCTGGAGCAACTCAAACAAAATATTCGTCATGAAATTAATGAAATATCGTGTGAAATGTGGGCTCGCATTTGTGAGGCTAACAGAGGCGGGCATTTATCTGATATTGTATTCCATACATCATTGCCGACATTAAATAAAACATTTATCAATATAAGATCCATTCTTTTTCATATAATCAAAAATTATAAACAAACAAAATAGTATACCTTCCCGGCGGACACCCTGTACATACATACATATCCATTCATAACACATATGAAGTGAAGTTTAGGATAAAAAAAGCAAAAATATACCAAATTCATCATAAATTTTTTTTAGAAGAAGAAAAAACTTTCAAAACTCTTTGGAATTCTTTAAAATACACCCCGTAAAACATCCAGCCATTTAAACATTTTCTACATACACACACACTCACACGTAGGTTAGCTTAGTTCAACTTTCCTTTCCACGTCATCAATGGCTAAAGTTTAGTTTTTAAAATAAAAATAATAAAACCCAGGAATAAAACCAGTGTTAGAAAGGAAGACACAAGAAGAGAATCTATTTGTGCCACATGAGCTGTAGTTGTAGTGGTAGTAGTGGTAGTAAGTAGTAGAGTACTTTAGGTGGTTAATGAACTTCTCTTTTATAACTTAATGGCTGGTTTTTCATTTTTGGTTTTATATGACCAGACACGGCAAAATGTGGGCACTAGACTACTGGTCTATGACGTGACATGCTCTCATTATCATTATTTCGTACATAAACATACATGTACATTAGTGTGTATGTATGTATGTATGTATGTATGTATGTATGTATGTGTGTGTACCCGTATGTCAAGTTAACCAGAAAGTTGACATTAAAGTTTTTAAAAATTAAAAGCTATGACTGTTTCACGCAGCCTTTAAAAAAAGGACAATTTTTTCTTTTTAGTTTTTAATAAAAAATTTAACGTTTTTTTATGTAGACTCTCATACCCTACACTACCTTAGAAACAGACAATTAATTGTGTTTATAGCTGACTTTTTTTAAATAAGAAAAAAGCTCTATTGTACCAAATGACCCACTGTCAGAGTTCGAGAGTCGAAAAAAAATGTAATCGTCCTTGGATGCTTGTAAACATAGTATAACTCAAAGATAATGAGCAGTTTACCGACAAAATATCTCTCACTATTGCAGATTTCCAAAACCTTGTTTGTAACCTGCAAAACAAGGCTGGCTGTCGTATATGAGCAATCTTGTCCTAAATTAAAACGAAATACGCCATTGCAATGGCCTGCAAGAAGAATACAATTTGAAGGATTCAAAACTTGCCTTCAATTATTGAATGCCATCCTGTGTTGCCTTGTCGAAAGACTGTCACCCACATAGTACATTAATATCGTCTATTTTTCCTGCTAAGGCTCTAGAATCCAACTGGAAAGATAAGAAAACGAGACTGCAATTATTAACTTGGCCCAAAAGACCAAGGTTTCGAAGGTTTCAAATTAATAAATATCCCATTTCTTATATAAATTTGCCAGAAAACGGTTTGAAACATTATAAACAGTTATTAAATGCAATCTCTTTTCTGCTTGGCTATCCTGATCCATCGCGAAGGACCATCAAATAAGCTACAATACACTTATTTCGCCTTTAATTTTTACTGCTCTAACGCTATTACCAGGCTCGAAGGTCCATAAACTAAACTGTGATCACTTAACTTCGACCATTTTTTTTTGCTAAGTCACCAGAATTCTGCTCGAAAAGCAATAAATTTAACTAAAATCGTTAATTGTGGTCTTTTTTCAATTAAGGTGAGAGAATTCAGCTCGAAGGACCATAAACTAAACAAGAATTACTAATTGTGGCCTTTTTCCTTCAAAGACGCTAGACTCCATTTCGAAAAGCAAATACCATGTCTACCGGTATGAAGTGAGCTTCAAGATACAAATATCTTTATAGGGAACATTTATTGTGAAGAACCTTAATTTTTTTTTTTGGGTTGGCAATGACATCTGTCAAACATATTCAGTCTATAGTGCATTAAATCAGTGAACAAGCAACATCATATTTTTCCATCGTGTTAAAGATAACGAATTTTGTAGTAGGAAGTGATGATTTGCGGAAAGCATTAACAGAGTCGTATCGCAAAATCGGAAAAAATCATGTGTTAATCTGGGACGACCATCAACTTTGGCTGCAAAACCTGATCGATTCAACAGGAAGACAATGCTGTGTGTCTGTTGGACCAGAAAGGTGTGGTGTACAACGAGCTCCTAAAACCTACCGCTACCGACAACAAATGAGCCAGAATGGGCCACACGACACGGCAAAGTAATTTTGCAACATGACAATGCACCTGCACACAAAGCAAAACCGGTTCACAGTCAATCAAAATCAATGAAGGCAATAAGCTGGAAGCTGCTACTTCAACCGCCGTACTCACCAGACTTGACTTCTTCCGAATACTTTTTGTTTTCATCACTTCGCCTTCTACGAGGAAGTCGAAAATTGGCGTGGAATCCACAAATTGCCTGAATGATGGGAAAAATGTGTAGCCAGCTAATGCTTGAATAAAATTTTTTACTTTCCCTTAAATTTTTTTTTTACAAAACAAAAACGCTCATTTCATACCGGTACACTTGGCTAATTTTATTATTATTACCTTTAGGATAGAATTGACTCAGATGCTTACTGTAAAATGTATACGCTGGCACCGCAAAGCATAAAGGTTACTAGCGTTTCAAAAAGAGCTCAAAGCCAACACTCCACTCTTTGTTTATAGTAATGGACACCTGATTAAGGGATGTTTTTAGACCTAAAAACCAAAACGCTTTATATGTACTAAAGTCAGCCTATATGCATAACATATGTATATGTTTTTTGATCAAATTAGTCCTTTTAAGTCTACTCAGTCTAAAAAAGTTTACTACTCCACAATAGACCGACCGCATCTGCATACAAATTGATGCAAAAAATTATAAAAAGTCAGTGTTATCATAGGTCTTAGTCTTAATAGTTACTTACTATAGGTAACCAGACACTGGTCCATTTTACTTGATTCTAATACTCTTTCTACTGTGCTGCACGTAGGAAATTGCATCCAAGCAGACCTACTTGTCTGTGCTCCCGAAACGAACCAGACGCATGCACAAAGGATAAAGCCTTCTGACATTTATATCTGGTAGGCATGCAGAAACGGACTGCCAAGACAAACAGTCTTAATATCCGAAAGATTCGGACATTAACAAAGGAAATGTTAGATAGACTTCTCTTCTTTCTCTTCTTTCTTTCAGCTCCTACACTAATCATTGAATAGTAGTCCCAGTCTCCTAGCATGCGCACTAGCTACCCAGTGCCAAGTGATAAGAGCTATCAGGATTCGCAGCCCATGTCGCAGCATCCCCATGATAGACTCAGAAAGAGCCCGATCGTATAGGAGCCAGATTTATCTTGATATGGAGCAGGTGGGTTCGTTTCGCCACCGTTACTGTGCCCTGGCCAACATGTATTGCAAAATAATAATAATAATAGTCGCTATGTTGAGCAGACACATCAACCACTCTTTATCGCCGAGAACCCCGGCCTGTATAACCCTGCAGTGGTCCGGAAATTTAGGCAATACTCTCACCCTATATTCAAAAATAAAATCATGGTCCCTGATTTATTCTAATGATTTCTACCCGTCCTCAACAGAACCGGATCCAATTACCGATTCTTGTGAATTGTTTCACAGAAAACATTCAATCCGGGTAGGGTTTAGGTGTACAGTAGTCCACCCCAAATATCGCACCATGCCCTCGCCAGCTTTAGCCATATCGCAGACATAATCGCCATCTACTTAGCCATCAGGTCCAGCAGAACATAGTTCAACAAGAACACATGAAAACAAAGCATTAAAAATACCAGTAATTTCGTGGATAGACAACCGCTTTAAGACCGATTGAGTATAAATTTTGTGCTTAAACAGCTTTTCGTACTATTTTCGTAAAAACTTGGTTTAGGGTACCGGGCAGTAGTGGTTTAATGTTTCTTTACTCCACGCTGTAAAGTCTACAGCCACTTGTTGGTTGGTTATCAAACAAGGATTTCTTCTGAAAAGCCTGACGTTCATAAATATTCTATTACTTTACTTACGAGTGTAAATATTTATTTAAAACTTGTCAACTCAAAGACACTGCTGATGCACAAACTTTTACATTAAATTACATTTTATATGCAGTAGAGTTGTTTCTTTTAGAGTACTTTCATGCCCTAAGCCACTATAAGTGTTAACAATGATGCGGGAATACTATATAACTAGGATATGTGTGAATTAATTTTTTTTTTGTTTTTTTCAAAAAAGTACTTTGTCGTAAAAGGTACTTTTTCTTAAATAGCATTTTTTGTCTTTTTTCGAACAAAAAATAGTAATAATTTCTTAAAGCAGTGCTTTTTTACATATCGATAAGTACTTTTTTAAAATCTTTTTTGTCCCTAAAAAGTACTTTCTGCGGCATCATGTTAAAAATTTGTTCAAACGTAATTTTTGTTTTTTGTTGCTATTTATTGCCTTTAATAAATAAAGAAGTTTTTGGACGTAAAATCACTTATTTGGCTTTATGCTCCTTGTGTCACAGAGCTGGAACTATGTGTCTATTTGTGAGAAAGTGTTTGTGTGTATTTAAAAGTTTTTCTTTTCATTTCCCCTATTTTGTTATTGTTTTCAGTTCTTTAGTTTATTTATTTTTTCTTTTCTTGTTTGTGCAAAAGTAAAAGTTTCTTTCTTCATTTCCGAGCCAGCCAGCCTGCTTTCCTTTGCAAGTTGCTTTCTGTTTGCCATTGTGTGGTGGTGGTGATAGTACTATCAACACGGTATTAGTGCATAAGTGCTGGTATTTTCACAGACATTTGGCTGCAATAGTGCATGCGGAAAAGTATATTTTATATTTAGAAAACGATAAGTTATCACTGAAGAAAGTATTCAACGGTGAGATTGAAGAAGAAAAGAAAACTTTGCTGTGCTCCACTTATTTCAGTCTATTTTCTTTCCTGTAAGTTTTTGCCTTTTGTAAAGTACTTTTCCGCTCAAAAGACATTTAAAAGTGGTGAAAACGATTAAAACTTGTTTTAATTTTATTTGCATTCTTTAACGATTCACTGATTCCCTGTTTTCCTTACTCTTTGCCTTTGGCCAACTTCTCACGATGACTTTCCTGGCTTCTTTTGTTGCAAAGTGTTTGTTCAGTCATGTATTGGGTTGCAACAAATAAATGGCAAATTAATAAATAAAACAAAAAAAAGGTTAAGAGAGTTGCAAGTAAAGGAAGAGGAGTAGCAAGTGGAAACAGAATATGTCGTCGTTAAATCTCTTTTCTCTAAATAAGCCTGCAATTAAATCCTTAAAAGAGGAGAAAAAATTATAACGATAATGGGAATTTAATCTTAAATGTGAAGCCAACAGTCGCGAGCCATCATATTTTTTATTTTTAATTTCTTTCAGCCTTAAATGTTTCACTAACAATGGATCAACGAAAGAATACCCCAATATGTTGTTTGTTTATTGGGCGCACCGCACAGAATTTAATTAATTTTTCTTTTTAATTTCGATTTAATTTAAGCCATTTTGTAAAATTTAATTAAATTTATTTGAATTTTTTCGGCTTTTTTTTTTGTATATTTGCCAAAGAAACAAAACAAACTGAAAAAAACCGAAAAATTAAATGGTAATAACTTACGGTTATAAAAGCTGTTGCTACTTAAAGCCTTGCCATGCCATTCCTACACTAATGGCAACTAGCTCACACACTTAAATACATACATACGTGCACAGATTTCCAAAATGTATTTTAACCACTCAAGAGATTAATTTACTCATTTAGTACTTATTGCTGATACTACTACTGCTGCTGCTGTTGTTGTCTGGCAGTCTGCCTGCCTGCCTGCTTTAACTGATGCTTGTTGTTGATATTGTTTATTATTGTTGCTATTGCTCTCGTTACTTTGGTTGTTGTTATTGTTGTAATTGTTGGCTTCGTTACAAATAATGAAATAAGCAGTGTAGTGTATGAATGTATGAATGCATACAAAACGTTTCCTATTACACTTACACATGATTGAGTCGAACAACAGTGGGAATTAAAAGTGTTTAAATACTCTCTTAAAGAATTATTAATAAATTTATGGTTTTACTTTATAATTTGTTAAGGAATGAAGTGCCTTTTCAATTTAAAGTATTAAGGCCTAAATTGTAGTCTGAAAAACGGGATTATTATAGTTCTTGCTAGGATGTAGGGAGATTAGTGCAGTGCTGTCGGGGATAGCACTACTAGATTTGTGCATAGAGGTACTCCTTAGGGTGGTGTTCTCTCTTCTCTTCTATGGTTAGTCGTTGTGAATGATATTTATCCGAAATTAACGGTGGTGGGGTGAAGATAATGGTGGTACTCCTCAGTGTGATGCTCTCTTCCCTCTTCTATGGTTAGTCGTTGTGAATGATATTTTTCAGAAATTAACGGTGGTGTGGTGAATATAATGGCTTATGCTGATAACTTGGTCTATGGTGTCGGCAACTTTCCCCTCAGTAGTGAACGAAATTCTGAAAGTTGCTTAGGCAAGGCTTGGTCGTTGGGATGACAGTTGCGGTCTTAGGGTTAATCCTGATAAGACCGAACTTGTGCTAATCACCCGCAAGTAAAAACCTACTTCGTTTAGCATACTGTACAATTAAACTCTAAAATCTTCATCAAGGGTCAAGTATCTGGATGTGATATTGGACTCAAAACTTCAATTTAAGCTGCATGTGGAATAGCTGGTAAGGAAGGTGTGCAGCTTTTTAATGCTGCAAATCTATGTTCAGCCGAAAATGAGTACTCAAACCACATATGGTGCTCTGATGGCTTTGGAGAGGCCTAGGTAAGAGCTTTATCACCACTAGCCTGGGAAAAGTTCAGCGAACTATGTGTTTGGATATCACTGATGCTGACAAGACATGTCACAGTACTGCTCTCAACGTTATCCTGCACTTACTATCTACTGATCTCCACTTTTTATCGCTTTCAGTGCGATTTCTATTGCAATCGCTCAGTAGCCGCGATAGATTTTTGGTAGTTTTTGCTCCGTCTGTAAAGGAATTGGGAAAAGACTTGCCTATCCGTTAACTGGAATTCCCTGGGCATTTCTAGGAGAAACATATGGAGAGGAGGTAGAATTTCTAAGAGTTGTGGTATTTCGATCGGCAGATTTTTCTATCTTCTCTGCACTCTCCAAGGCTATAGAGAGTATGATTAATCACCACCTTGTGAGATATCTGGAGTCCAACGATTTACTTAGCGATCGTCTGTACAGTTTCCGAAAAGGCCGTTCTACTGGTGACCTGCTGGCGTTACTCTCGGAGAAGTGGAACGAGTCCACTCATGGTTTTGACGAGAGTAAGTTTGTGGCTCTGGATACCTCAGAGATATTTGATAGAGTTTGGCACGAGGTTCTCATTTCAAAACTTAATGCTTTTGTTGTCGGTAGTCACTTCTCTCGATTTAAGTATATCGAGTTTTTTCAGATATCTCTCCATAAGGGTGGTTATAGACCTCGAAACTTAATGCTTTTGGTGTCGGTAGTCACTTCTCTCGATTCATATCCAGTTTTCTCAGAGATTGCTCTATAAGAGTGGTTATAGATGGGGTCTCATCCGACGAGTTCAGGGTAAACTGAGCGATACCGCAAGGCTCCGTTCATTCTCTTTCTTTTCTAATATTTCTTAACGACTTTCTTCTTCCCACTTCTAATCCTATCTACTCTTTTGCGAATGACAGCAACATTTGTTACTCATATTCTTTTGATCGTGGACCGAGCCTTTTGGAGGTTGTGGCGAGAAGGATGAATATGAACGACACACTCACAAGTGACCTGGTGAAGGTCTCCGAATGGGGTCGTGCCAACAGGGTCTATTTTAATGCACGCAAGACTCAATGTTGTTTTTTAACACACAGACGTGGTGTGCTGTCATCTGTGTCAATGAGTAATGTGGATATAGGGGAATCAGATGCTCTTTATATTCTGAGCATGAAAATACACTGTGGTGTTCTTTGGAATGATCACATATTTCAAGTGTCGAAAGAAGCATTCAAGTGCCTCAGTGCAAGAAATACTTTACTCCATCTGATCTCCTTAATATTTACAAGACTTTTATCCGACCCAAAATTGAATACCTCTCTCATGTATGGGCCGGTGCTCCAAAGTCTATTTTGAAGCTTCTCGACCGCTTACAGAAGAGGGCAAAGATGCTCATCAATGACGGTACGGTAGCCAAGTCTATGGATTCATTGGGGCATCGTCGCAATGTGGCGTGTGTTTTATTGTTCTATCGGTACTATAACGGAATGAAATTAAGGAATTAATTCCTAAAAATCATATATTTTTACGTAGTACTCGTATTTCTCGTAGAGCGCATCTCTTTATAGATGAGTGTCCAGTAAAACGCACAACGCATTATAGGGAGAATTAGTTCTTTGGTAGCACCGTTCGGTTGTGGAATAATCTTCCAGCGAAAGTATTTCCTGCCACTTACGACTTGATTAAGTTTAAATCTAACATCCATAAACACTACTCCCTCCATAACCTATTTTCCTAGTAAAAGCACAATGCACTGCCTGAGTAGGGGCCATCCCCTGGGTGCTGGTCTTATATAAAAAATAAACAAAATGTCGTAAGACCATTAACTAGACTAAACTAGAAAAAGGTGATAAAAATTCTGCTGCCAGTATCATATCTCACAATTGCATTTATTTATTGGTTAGAATCGGCTCAGGTAGATCGTATCTTTTACGGTATACTTAATGAAAATTAATGCTTTTATTATAATTTGTACACTAACTATTGGCTCTCACTGTTGTTATTTTTATGTATTCAATTAAGTATGTACTTAAGTTGCTATAGTTGTTTGTTATATAATGGATAAAATACATAAAATATACATTCAATGAATGAATGAATGAATGAATGGATAAAATGCTGTTGTTTTTATTATTTTCGTTATTATTATACATCCTTTTACAAAAATCAACTTCTGTGGAAAGTAAGACGTAAAATATGAAGAAATAAAGCTGCTGTTCAATGCCAAAGGCTACTTATCGAAAATTTTCTTTTGTCTTTAGAACTTAAACAATATTTATTATTATATTGTATTTAATGAATATTTAAATAATACAATAATAACAATATAATTTGTGTTAAAAATTTCATAAATATTAGTTTATAAATTTAAATGAATGACTTTACTTAGCTCTCAGGCAAACAATACATTTTATTGAAAATAACTCTATTCCTACGAACAAACTGACAGACAGTCAAGCAGGAAGGAAGACTTTTAGGATATTTTATGCATTTTAATAACATAAAAACCAATGATTAGCATTGTTATTATTATTATTACAGATTTAAATGGTGAAATAATATTTTATATTTTAATAAAACAATCGAGAATGATAATTGGAAAGTGTCTATCGAGGCATAAAATATTGTTGAAAATAATTGAAAATCTTAAAAGGAAACAGGCTGTCTGTCTCATTATACGACTACGTTACATTATAGGACTTACAACACCATGTGTCTTAGATGGCTCATTTCATTTCGTTTTGTTTCTTTCATTTTCTTTTTTAATTTATTGGGAAAAGGTTTTTAAATGCTCATTTGGCCAAAATTATATTACTTTGTCACTATGAGCCTTTGCCTTTTTCTTCAAGAGCTTATTTGTCTACGAGTTGATGGCTTTTATTGGAAGTACTTTAGGTTTTTTTTTTCTTTTCATTTTATTTTAAAGCCATTTTATTGAAATGAAATTTTTCCTAAAATTGTTATCAATTAATGCTTTAAACACATAGACGACGGCAGACTACCGACTACAAACTACAAGTAATTTTATTGAAATGAAATTTTTCCTAAAATTGTTATCAATTAACGCTTTAAACACATAGACGACGGCAGACTACCGACTACAAACTACAAATAATAAAATACACACATTTTTATGAATACGCTTACACAGCTACACGGCCGCACGACTACGTTTGCTGCTGTAGCCAACGTGAGCTTATTTCTAATCAAAATGTGTCGAGAAAACTAATTTGTATTGCTTTTGGGTTATTAAAATCTTATATATAAAAATTAATATATATGCCTTATAGGCAGTTAAGCGATTAAGCCGATTTTCTTGAATTTCTTACAGTATCTCTCTGTATGTCTAGAATAAGCTATAGGCTCCATAAATTACAAAAAATTCTAACTGCGCGATGCCGCGCTTATACAAAAGTAATACTTATTTGTCTACATCTTCAAAATGGTAACGGAAGGAGTCTCCAAATTTGTCAAAAAAGTTCCTAGTCAATACAAATCATCAATCAAAAGTGAGCGTAATAGGACAAGTGGGCGTGGTACATACAAAGTAAATATTAATTTTTTATATCTACGGTGATAGTAAAAGTTTTTAGAAGCAGAACTGATTATCCTGAAATTTGTTATAGTAGCTACTGGCTACTATAACGTAAATGTTTGAACTTGAACCGAATGGTCCAAAACGGGATAAATAAGTTAAAAATTATAAATAAGATACTGAAAATAATTAAATAAAATAAAATATCAAAGATAGGGGTAGCGATGTACGCACTATGGGCTTTAGTTAGTAAAAATAGAAGGAAAGAAATGCGCACTGAAAGAAGCTATAAATGCAATTTAAATTTTATTTCTCAAAACGTATTTTTTTCTTCTTTCTTTTTGGATCAGCTGCTTATTACGAGTATGCTGTCGTTTCCAATATATTTAAGTCTGCTGCTAACAGCAATTGTAGTTGCGTTGTCGTATAGCCTGCCGTCGTCTATGTGTTTAAAGTATAAAGCAAAAAATCTAATATTATTTGGTATCTAAGGCTTATTGATGTTTTAATTTATTTAAAAAATATGATATAAGATATGATACGATGTGATATGTTACGGTATGATATGGTATGTAAATGATAGGTAGGTTGATAAGTAAGTTAACCAAAACGAGATCAACTACAATTAGGAGCAAAATACAGTTTTAAAACCAAGCCAGACCACAGGTAAAGAACCACCTAAAAGGACAATGAAAGGTAAAATCTGCTAAGGAAGTGAAGAAGAAAGGTACGCCAAAGTATTGCCGACGTCTGCTCGCCAGACACGGATATTCACACTGAAAGTGAAGTAAAGCACAGTTCTACGTGAGTATCACCATGCTGTCATACCCTACCATGCCCGAGACACGAGTGAATACAATGCATCCACCAACGCCCCCACCTATGATGAAAATCACCAGTGAGTAGCAAATTCAAAAGGCGTGCTGTTTGGACACACACCCTCACACCTTGGTAAAGTGTTGGAGACTACCTAAACTACAACCGATCTATGGGTCACGGCACTTGGTTAAGAGTGTAACACCGCACCATGCTCATACTATCCCCGCATTTTGGATATAAAACCACAGCCACCATGTAGTCAAACAAGGGGTCTTCACAAAAGTCAGGCAGGGACCGTGGTCTCTGGAACTCCTGACACCCGTGGTAGCGGCATACGTCCGGTTAGGCTTCGTAACATGAATTCTACTCGCAGTTTAAGTCCCAAACGATTCCGGACTGGTGGCCAGGAATAGAAAGTGAAGGATTGTCTTCTTCTCAAAGGTACTTTTGCAGCTTCTGCAGTGAAGGTTTAATGTTAAGCCCATTTTCTCCTCGTGTGTTTTGATTAGCCAATGACCCGTGTACACCGCAATGAGTGTGGAAATAGAGTGGCGGGGGCTTTTCAGTAGTTTCAGCGTCCTGCCACTGTCATACTGAGACCACAGCGTAAGAGGAAAGGGACTCCACCTGTTTTGTGTCCTCTCACAAAAAACTATAGATTTGCCATTTGACTATAGTCATAGGGTAGCAGATGTCAGTAGGAGGTAACAGATTCCACATCCATCGAGGTCCTTCTAGCAAGTTCATCAGACTTCTCATTACCAACTATGTTCAGGAACTTCACATCCTTTTTATATTGGAGAACTAATGCCGAGTTGCTATTGGGCGATACCAGGGCCTTGATAGCAAGTTGACTATCAGAAAAAATTCTGATCCTTAACATAGAGCTCCGAACTCTCAGCGTCCCACTAGCCTGCATAAACGCAGAAACCTTCACCTGAAAAATGCTAGAGATCTCCAGTAGTCTAAATGATTCCGAAAAGTCATCAGACTCAGAGAAAATACCAGAACCCACACCGGATGTCAACTTTGATCCATCTGTCAAGTTCGTAATGCCAAAACTCGTATATATCCTACCTCTTCTGCATACGTTTCTCCCAGGGTAGAAGTTCTTGGCTTGTCCGGAGAAGTATATGTTAATTATATTATATTCTGTGATATAAAGGGTGTTTTTTATAGAAGTATAGAACTTTAAGTTGCAATAAAACAACGATTGTTTGACATGAATTTTATTCATCCGAAAGATAATCTTGTGGCATTACATTTTAAATATGATTTCTGGCATATGACCGCCACGGCTGGCGCGGATGTAGTCCAATCTGGACGTACAATTTTCGATGACTTTTTCCAACATTTGTGGCCATATATCAGCAATAACACGGCGAATGTTGTCTTCCAAATGGTCAAGCGTTTGTAGCTTTACCGCATAGACCAATGACTTTACATAGCCCCACAGAAAGTAGTCTAGCGGTGTTAAATCACAAGATCTTGGAGGCCAATGCACAGGTCCAAAACGTGGAATTACAGGTCCAAAATGTGTCTCAATAAATCTATTGTGGCACGAGTTGTGTGACATGTTGCGCCGTCTTTTTGAAACCAAATCTCCTGGACATCATGGTTATTCAATTCAGGAATAAAAAAGTTAATAATCATGGCTCTATACCAATCACCATTGACTGTAACGTTCTGGCCACCATCGTTTTTGAAAAAGTACGCACCAATGATTCCACCAGCCCATAAAGCGCACCAAACGGTCAGTTTTTCTGGATGTAATGGTGTTTTCACATACACTTGAGGATTACCTTCACTCCAAATGCGGCAGTTTTGTTTGTAGACGTAGCCATTCAACCAGAAGTGCGCTTCATCGCTAAACAAAATTCGCTTATGAAAATCGGGAACAACGGTAATCTCGTTTTAGGCCCATTCGACGAATCTACGCCTTACTTGATGATCGCTTGGCTTCAATTCTTGCACGAGTTGGATTTTGTAAGCACGCAAACCAAGATCCTTCCTCAAAGTCCTCCATAAAGTTGATGGACACAGATCCAATTTCTGTGCTCGATAGCGGATGGACTCATTCGGGTCTTCCTCAATGCTACGCTCTACAGCAGCAATAGCTTCTTCTGTACGCATCGTACAGCGTCTCTGGGGGTGCGAGTTATCAATAAGAGTAAACGGAGTGCGGAAACTTTCCATGGTTAATCGATTTAACTGCTCTGATGGACGATTTTGTCGACGATAAAATGGACGTAGTGCGCATACGTTTTCCGTACAGAACCATTATTTTCGAAACAAAATTGCACTATTTGCAAGCCTTGTCCAGGCGTGAGTCTATTCATGATTAATTGCCAACCCAAACTGAGAATAAATCACTTGACAGCTGTTAAATCGGTCGCCATCTTGAAAAGTAATGCAAACTTAAAGTTCTATACCTCTATAAAAAACACGCTTTATAAATAAACGATACAGAAACGGTACATGATATGATCTATTGGCTGCTTAGTTAAGAAATGTGAAAAATTTTACCAAAAATTTTTATATGTGAAGCAAGCTTTTTAAAGCAAATATCTACCATGTTGATCGTTAATCGCTTGGAATTTTTAGGGGGGAAGCCGGTATTTTTTCAGTGAAGAACTTTTGGGTTTTCTGTGAAAAAAACTGATTTAATATCTTTTGCAAGACTCTACGGAACTTTAGTTCATACTATTAAGAGATTTCTGCAGAGATCGAAACAATAATCTGAAGGTGCAAGATCCGTATTATGTGGTGAGTGCAACAAAACTTTCCAGCCAAGCTCTCCTAGTTTTTACCTGGTAGTTGTCATGATGGAACCGAACACATTTCCTGTTGATCAATTCTGACTGTTTTAATTGAATTGCTTGCTTCAATCTTGTTAATTATTGACAGTAGAGATCAGAATTATTCCTTTGATCAGGATGTAGAAGCTTATATATTATTTTCCATGCCAATTTCTCCAGACACACAGCATTAACTTTTTTGTGTCAACACTAGCTTTGCTACAGTTTGCAAAGCTTTAGTTTGCTTCGTCCATAATCTCTTTCGCACATTATTGTCGTATGTGATAGACTTTTCCACGCCCTTAATCATTCGCTTTAGAAATGGTTCGGTTTCGATCCGTTTTAGCAGGGAATCGCAAATGGAAATTTAAGCTTTACTGTTGAGGACAGTTTTACGGTTTGGCCGATGGCCGCAAACACTCGGAGACAGTCTATGGTGAAATTTCACTGTAAATTCATGTGCTTTCATGTTCTATGTGTATCGATCTTTCTTTAAATGGTTGATAACTGTTTGCTTATGAAAGCCTAGTTTCTTAACATCGTCCTTGTTGCTTATATGCTAATCTTTCTTAACTTTTTACATAATTTTATTGACTATTTCAGTGATTGGTCGATACTGCGAGGTACGTCTTTAATATTAGAATTATCAAAACCGAAAACAAGCATATGCTACTGTTTTTACTGCTTCGAATCCGTAAAGTCTAGAAAAATTTTTTAAGCAGCTGCAATGCTTTCTAACCTTCTCTAAAGGAGAAAAGCAAAATATGATGGTAAAGTTCCGAATTTGTCCTCATTTTTAAACGTACTTAGCTAAGTTTTCACAGAATAAAGCGATTTTAATAAGGTCTTATAACAAAGTGATTTTTGCTTTTATTTTAATGATTTTTAGTAATTAAATATTTAAACATTTTTTTAATTTCATACTTTAAAACTTCTTCCAGGTGGTCACATAATAAAGGGTCCGCCATCTAACGTTTTTTTTCAACTAGTGCTTATTTCGTGAATGGTAACACTTAGCTCATGTCTGATTTGACAGATAATTAGTTTTGTCCTTCCGCTGAACGAATATGGTTGTGTATACGCTTGAACAACGCTGGGAATCTGGGCCTGCGATCGACTTACAGAAGATGCTGATTTCGCCAAAAAAATCATCTTTTCAGATGAAGCTCATCTTGATCTTGGCGGGTATGTGAACAAGCAAAATTGTCGCATTTGGGGCATAGAAAACCCGGACGCATACATTGAAAAGCCGATACACCCAAGACGAGTCACTGTTTGGTGCGGATTTTGGTCCAGAGGCATAATTTGGCCAATTTTCTTCGAAAATGAACAGGGAGTGGCCGTTACACTCAATGGCGATCGTTATCGGGCCATGTTGAACGAATTTTTGTTCACAAATATTGAAGAGAAGGATATTAGCAACATTTAGTTAAAACAGGACGGCGCTACGTGCCACAAAGCCGAAGCTACACTCGATGTTTTGCACCCTGTTTTTGAAGATCGCATTATCAGCCGCAGAGCTGAAGTCGTTTGGCCACCTCGGAGCTGCGATTTGATACCGTTGGACTATTATTTTGTGGGGTGCCATCAAAGATAAGTGTTACGCCAACAAGCCATAGCATTAAAAAAAAAAAAATTATTTGGCGGACCCTATACAAGTTTAATTGGGCATTTTCTTATTAGTGCTTTTCTGACGATTTTTTTAACGATTTCAATGAACCACTGTGATGATTTTTTCTTTAAAATTCGACGGTTTTACGCTTTATTTGGCTATGGCCGCAATTAGTATTACGAGGAGTAATTAAATTTTAAAGTAATCTACCGAAAATTTGTAATCGAAGTTTTTTGAAGACCTAACACATAAAAATTTTAAATTTATTAAGCGTATAACGGAAATATCACATCGTTTAACTTGGCAGCACTTTTTCTGCGCATGCCTTATATTCGTTTCGTTGTATTTGAAATGTATTTCACATATTCGATGCTAGATGTCACCGGTGTTTATGATTAACGGAATGAGAAGAAAAAAAATCATTTATTTCCGTAAAAGCAAGACAAAACGAATAACTTTAATGTCTTTTCCTCCAGATCGAATTGTCATTATCATTATTGTCCAAAAAGAATCAAAGAAGGGCACATTAAACAGCCACATTAGGTCAAGTTTTAAAATTTGCTATGCTTCTACTGAGCTATATTGGGATCGTGTCGGTACATGTCAAACAGAGCGCCACCTCAGGATACACTCGATAAATTCAATGAAATAATAATGAACGTTTAGAAAATGAAAGGGCGTGGGATATATTTAGCTATGAAAGGGCTATCCGGATTATAGGTGACGACTATAAGCGCTACAGTGTGACTACCTCTGAGGAGATTTTGGCAATGTTTAGGAACGTTTTGTAACTGTGGACGGAATATGGATTTATTGCAACACACTAGAGGGCAAAGAACAACCCAAACTTTAGGTTTACGAGGGTCAAGGTGCAATAACAAAAGTGTAGTTCGGTCTGTTAGATTTTGAAACGTTTTAAGGTGAATTCGGAACAAAAACGACCTCGTCTAGTGAAGAATAAATTACTATTCCATCAAAAATCCCCGCACGAGGCTTTAAATACTTAACCCAATCCATGCAACACGCTTTTCAGGATCTGATTTAATAATTTGAAGAAATTTTGGATGAGAGCCTTAACCCTCTAGTCGCAGAGTAATCCAGCAGATACCAATAAATAAAAAAAAGTAAAAACAGTTTAATACTTACCCGTATAAGTAGTTGTTCTGAATCCAAAAAAATATTGTAATAAAAAACAGGGTACGTTCTTACTCTTAAAACAAAACTAAGCATATCAAGTTAAAAAAAACGGAATTTCGAAAATATGAAGCGTTGAAAAGGTATCTGATATTCTACCACGTCAGTAGAATAATGACAGTTAAACCACGTCAGTTACAGAGGCTAAAAAAATGTTTGTATTTGAGAAGGAATAAAAATATTTAGGAAAACGCTTTACTAACGGAAACTGATTTTGCGCAGACAGCCAGGCGACCCTATTTTCCCTTTAATAATAAACTACTACTTCTCGACTAGTGGGCATATGCAAGAGTGAATAAATGCTCTACGGCTCGAGTATATGATAACTTTTGTTTGGATCGTGAAGTATCTGGATGGAGACTACATATCGTACATACATGCTGCCCGCAAAGGCGGGCTTCGCTCAATCAATGAGCTGCACTCGATTCTATTTTTAGGCTCCTTGCAGACCCACAGTTTAAAGCTGGCTCTGAATATCAGATGCACTAGTTAAAGAAGATTTTATAGCGTAAATACTCCTAACCTGTCGCTAGCAATGGAGAAGACTACATACAGACATGCTGCCCGCGATATCCCAAGTGGAACAAGGGCGGGCAGCGCTCAATCAATGAGCTGCACTCGGTTCTATTTTTAGACTCCTTGCAGACCCACAGTTTAAAGCTGGCTCTGAATATCAGATACATTAGTTCAAGTAGTTTTTATAGCGTAAATACTCCTAACCTGTCGCTAGCAATGGAGAAGACTACATACAGACATGCTGCCCGCGATATCCCAAGTGGAACAAGGGCGGGCAGCGCTCAATCAATGAGCTAGACTCGATTCTATTTTTAGACTCCTTGCAGACCCACAGTCTAAAGGTGGCTCTGAATATCAGATACATTAGTTAAAGTAGTTTTTATAGCGTAAATACTCCTAACCTGTCGCTAGCAATGGAGAAGACTACATACAGACATGCTGCCCGCGATATCCCACGTGGAACAAGGGCGGGCTTCGCTCAATCAATGAGCTGCACTTGATTCTATTTTTAGACTCCTTGCAGACCCACAGTTTAACGCTGGCTCTGAATATCAGATACATTAGTTAAAGAAGTTTTTATAGCGTAAATACTCCTAACTTGTCGCTAGCAATGTTATGAGATGATACCGCTGTTGAAAATTGCCAGATAGTCTAGCCTGGGATTGAACCGAGGACCTCTTGGTTGGTAGGTGGATGGGTAGGTGTCTTACCTACCATACCACAACGGCATACGATTACTACCTTGAAAGGCAAAATGTTAGATAGAGAGTGATTGATTCCTTAGGATCTTGAAATAGTCGTAGTCCGAATGTATTGTAATATCAAAAGCACTAGCTAACTAGTATGCCACAGTGGGAAAGACGTATCCAGATTAGTAATTGGTCGGTGGGAATAGTACATAACGATCACTGTCGTAGCTGTAGTGATGGGCAAGTGAAAGAAACAGTAGAAGACTTTCTATGTAGTTGCACAGAACTTTTTAGTCGCCGCCATAGTGTCTTCACATCATGCCTCGATCCGGATGACAGCCTCAGGTACCTTAATCTGACGAACTAGATATGAGAAAAACGCAATGACATGTACTTACGAGTGATGTGGGGGCTTAAACTAAGTAATATATAGTGGTCCTATACAAAGTTAAACATACGCCGTAGTGACGATAGTAGATGGTAGTATAGTGTAGCTGTTTTTAGTGTTGCCACATTTTATAACAATAAAATTAAATTTAAAAAAAAATAGATAAAAACAACAAAACCATTCAAAAATATTTTTTTTATATATTTCGTAATTTTTGTTCTACAAAAATTTTATAAACAAATTTAAAAAAATAATAAGAATTAATTAAATTAAAATAATTTCAAAACACCCTAAAGTTATAGCGAAAATTATAAAAATAACATTTAAAAAAATATAATAATAAAAATAATAATCAAGAAATAAAGGAATAGAAAATTAATTTTTAACCGGAATCCTAAATAACAGAAATTAAAGCAATAAAAAAATTAATTTTTTAAAAATTAATTTGTTTTTTTTTCATATATATATATATAAAAAATAATTAAATAGCAACAATTAACCAAAGAAAAGTAGTTTTTTTTAAGAAAAAATATTTCTTTTTTATAAATTATTAAGAAAAAATCAAACGAAACAAAAACCTAAAAAAGAACCGAACAAACTACAGCCGTATGTATATAATGTATATAAAACGATTTTTAAATCCTATATATGTATATATAGTATATATAATATATCTGTTTAGGATCATATCGAACCTTATGATAATAATTAATTTATTAATAATAAAAAAATAAGAAAATTATTCAATAATTTTCAATAACAATTTGCAATGGAAGCTCTTTCGTTGTCTAATAACCCGTTTCTGGTTCTTGTTTCAGAGCCATACGATATGTGTCACCATCATGCATTGAGTTAAGCATATACGATGCACTAGAGGTGGCAGGAGCATGTGGAGGAGGATTAACAGCAACAGCTGTGGAGGAGTTATTGCTTAATGATGTGGGTATGCCGGTAAGGGCCTCTGATGTGCGTATTTTGAGAGGAGCCCTTCTTAGCATTTCATCCGCAGAACCACTATCGGAGCTACGATTATATTCGTTTAGGGTCATTTCCACAGGATTACGCATATTAGATGAGGGATCTGTAGGTGTATCGGTAGCTCTTTGGTAGGGATGACTGCGATTGTTAGCATGTGTGTGCGTTATAGGACCCTGGTTCAGAGTGGTGTTGGTATTAAGCGGTGAATGTGGCGACTGCAAGGGTGTCATAACCGACTGCAAATGACCCAATAATGAGGTGTTTTGCAAGTTATTATTATTGTTGTTGTTATTGCTATTGCGCGCATTTTCATACGCGTCCATATAATTGCCATGTCTTTGATGCTCTTCCATCGTTAAACGTTCATTTTCACTGCCGCTGGGCCCCAATAGAGGTGAACTATTGTCTCCACGCATTTGGCTATTCAGCTGGCCATTGCTGTTAACTGTCGAGTTGTTGTGCGTGCGCTCTATTTTATTTGAGCCCAAACCAAAATGGCCATTAACCGATGAAGGATCCAATAGGGGTGGCATTAGCTGAGCATCTAAACTGTTATCCATACAACTGGACATGGTATCGTGTGCTAAATGATCCGTGCTAGAGGGAGACGATAAGCAATCTAAGGAGCTGGTCACCTGGCTTATATCTAAGCCATGGGTGGGACTATAATTATTAAGGTTAGGCGGTGTCAAAGGTGTATTATCGGCAAGTTCACCTGGAATTTAATAAAATTAGAAAAGTTTTCTCACAAAACTGGGGGAAAATTTTGAAAAACTTACCTCCCAATAGCATTTCCTGCAATAGGGAATCAATATGAGCCACACCAAATATTTTGGCAAATTGTATTTGTTCTATCATTTGCCAAGTAATGGACTGTAACACTGGCAATATCAGCAAAATCTCACCGAAACGTCCTCGGGACTCATATTGGCGATCAGAGACATAATCCTCCAGATTATTAAGGATTTGATGGCGTAAAGTCTTTATGCGCTGAGGCTGATTTAAGCCGCGGGCATCTAGGGAAGGCAAGAAACTGAATATCAGTGAATGTACTAAACGATTTTTATGGTGTTTTGCACTTACTGGGATCGAAAAACACTAAAGCCTTGATGCAGGCCAATTCTGTATCATCTATATTAACGTCTTTTAAAGCCATAACTAATTCATCTATAATACGGGCCCCAATGCGTGATATATCCAGATTAGGTGATACACGTGGATCTAAATTATATGACGGGTTATTACAATACGGCTTCAAAAACATATTTATGTTACTAACCTGGACAGTGCTTTGTTATAACACAATTATTGCTTAGCAATAGAACATCTTTTAAATGCATTGAACGCCTTGATAAACCCAACAACAAATGCTCTCCAGCATGAGCCCTTAGCAGAGCTACCTGATCATCTAATTGCAGTTCATTGAAAGCCGGTATATGTTTCGCCCATTGCACCAGGGTCAGCAGTTGCTGTTTCATGGACTCACACACATCATTAATGCTGGCAAATTGCTTGGTGGAGAGATCATCATTGGCATTGGTTTCCATGGCAGCACCGGCTTTCGACTGGCGACTCTCCAGTTCAGCTTTAACCAGAGAAATCACCGATAAACCATTACCAGGATCAGGGTCATCATTAGAGGTTCTACGGCAGCTTATGCGATCACGTTCATTTTGTACGGCCTCTTTTTTCATGCCGGCCTTAAAGCATTTGCGCAAACGACAATAACGGCATTGATTACGTTTATCCTTGTCCACCACACAATTGCGGGAAAACCTTTAAAAGAGAAGGGAAAGAGGGAAAACATGATTTACAAGAAATGTGTGAAAATTTCTTAATCTTTTCACATACCGGCAGGTGTATTGATGATTTTTGCGGACACTGCGTCTAAAGAAACCTTTGCAGCCATCACAACTGGAAGCACCATAATGTTTACCTGTAGCTCTATCGCCACATATTGCACACACTGTTGAAGTCTGTTGCTGTTGTGCGTTATTATTGTTGTTATTATTGCCACTGTTGCCCGTATTGTTGCCTATATTTGCAAATGTTGTATTATTATTACCGCCAATACTGCCTGTACTTAAAGGTGAATTGGCATTACTTTGATTACTATTACTATTGTGGCCCAAAGTCGCCAAAGGACTTAAAGCCTGTGCCACTGGACTATGCATAGAGGTAGTCGTAGTCGATGACAGTGCCTCTGAATGTATCATATGGTTTTCAGCTTCTGTAATTGAGAAACAAAACAAACAAGAAATTATAAACTAATTATTAACAAACTAATTACTTCAAATTGAGAGACTTTAGTGATGACGTTACTTAACAGAAAAAACCGGTTTTTCTTAACACTTAATGGTCCTTTAAAACCGCATATAATTATTTGAAATCAAAACGCTTTGAAAACTAAAAAGTTCACCATGTTTTTTATTACTTTCTTAGGTAATTATCATGATTTTATTTCATTTCATTTTTATTGCCAGTGTAGTACATAACTTTATAAGAAACAATATCATTTCGTTTTATTAATTTGCGATTTTTTAATTATTTTTCGTGTGAATTTAATTGCTTTAATTAAAAGCAATTTATTGCTGCATTCACTCGCATACGCGCACTTTATTAAACGAAGGAATCAAATGCTACAAGAACAATTATTAGAAATACAAAAGCAGACAATAGCATTGTCTGTCTGCGACTGTTTTTTGAGCTATCTTAGGACCACAGTTGAGTCACATAATCGTAAACCCCCTTGTTTTTAATATTTTTTCAACACCAGCACACTACTGCAGGCACTATGCTACACTATTTTGGCAAGAGACATAGAATTATACAAAAAGGTTTTGAAGATTCGCATCCAAGCATTCTTTATAAAAAAGGTTTTAAATTCCCAAAAACAATTGTGGGATTCTTTAGAGATAGATTGTGGTCGTTTTAATAATTTCTGACTTGTCAGTACCTCTGTTTTCTTCCTTTTATATATAAGAATGAATGAATGAATGTTTGTTTGTTCGTGCCTTATAGACAGCTGTATGTCTGGCAGGAACTGGACGGTGCCACGTCCCTACAAAGTGAATATTTATTTGTCTTTATCTTCGAAATAGTAACAGTAAGAGTCTTCAATTTTGTCCAAATATCTCAACATAAATCACTAGTCAAAAAGTGAGTACCTTCCTTGCAAAGTAAATCTTGATTTTGGTAAATCTTGAGAACGGCTATGACTAAAGTATCTGAATTTGGTCTAAATAACTTCAAAATCAATACATATTATCTGTCAAAAAGTGAACGGAATTGGACAAGTAGGCACGATACCTCCAAATACCATCAAATTCCATTAGCAACCTAGGCTGTGTACATAGAATCTCTAGATATCTCTATCCAGTGCCATAATCACAGTTCTATAAATCACAGTTTCTTCCCGTTTTATTTTTTAAGACTGTTCGTCTCCATGTGCCCATTTAGTCTTTCTAGGATTTTCAATTAAATGCCCTTGCTCCTCTCCGCAATAGACGAATTGAGAACATTAGACTTCCCTGTTGAACGCCGCATATCGTGTCAAAGTGTCTACTAATCTTACTACAGTGTAGAACACTCACTTTCTTGTCTTGATACAGGTACCTAATAAGACTTATTATCTTATGTGATACATCTTTATTCGCCAGGGTGAAACATATCTTGTTACGGTCTATTGCATCAATGACCTTCATATATAAAGTCGAGGTTGTTAATCTGATCGACACAGGTTCTATTTAGACGAAATCAGCCCGTTCCTTTCTGAGCTGACCTTCGATGGGGCCAATAATGTGGTTCAAAATTATTTGATTAAAAATTTTACATGCAGCTGCTCTGAATGCAATCTCTTTCTAATTTTCGCATAACTTAAGGTTGCCTTTCTTTGGGCCTTTAACTATAAGACTTAACTTCCATTCATCGGGAATTGATTTATTTAGCAAATGAATATTAAAACGTTAAGGATTTCTTTCTTTTGGGGGTGACGAGGTGTAGTGGTTAAAGCGCACGCATAACAACACAAATACCCAGGTTCGAGCCCCAGCAGAGGACATGACGAAGAAAAAATTTAATTGTGGTTTCAAATGCTTAATAATAAAAAAAGGCTTTAACCCTCCAAACAACTCCATCTAAAAAATAAAGACAAGAGCCCCCTGACCTTCCCGCATACCTCTGGCGATGATGGCAAACATCAGACGAATGATCAGGAAAAACACGCCACCTACTGGGAAAAAATTACAATGCTAAAGTGAAGATCACCACCATTTAGCAAGGATCTTCACCACTACACACAGAAAAATCATATGGAGCAAGCTACAGCGGATTAATCAGCTACTTAGCTTAAAAATATCAAATTCATTAAAGAAACTGAAACAAAGCAATAGATGCTTTGTGGAAAGCCAATATGCTCCCTAGAGGAGTGATGAAAAAAAAAGGATTTCTTTAATAAAAATTGTATATTTGTTGTTGAATTAGGAATTCTTTTTAATTTTTTCAATTCTCTCAAGAACACCTACATCTGTTAAACACAATAAAAATACAAAAATATTAGCTCTTAATCCTAACAAGAAAAAAAGAAAAAAATCAAATCATCAAGGGGAATTGTGAAGGTGCCATGTGAACTGGATAATTCGTATAAGTAATTCAAACAGCTAACTAAGTAATTCGATTCATGTTAACATGCATTATAATAGTAATACACCTCATATTTGCTAATAAATTGCTTTTTATTTTTCAATTTTTTTCATCTGGTAACTCTCGTTCAATTAAGCATCTCTATAATTCACATTTTCAAAATATTATTCATATCTGTTATAAATCCAGTTTTTATATCAATTAGTTGCATGCTGCTGAATCAAATTGAAAATTCATCATTACAAGGCGATATATTCGTAACAAAGATGTTAAATAAAAAATAAACAACATTGTAACAGACTCTCTTACTCACTCTCACTCTCACTCTCTCTTTTTCTGTTATCAGCTTACCGGAATTACTGTTTTATTCCCTTAAAAACATTTATTATACGACCGGTATTTTTAAAAAAATTTATTTTTTTATTGACACAACAACAGCCACAACAGCAATTATGACTTTTTTTAAGTTGAGTCGTGTCGACAAACAATATTGAAATTATAACAACAACTATCATGAGACTACCATCATATCTGGTTTATTAATTATACAATTTACTCTTTAGCAATCATAGTTAACAACAGTAGAGAAAGAGAGACCATTTTGTTTATATTCATATTATATGGTATGTGTGAGTAAAACGGCCTTACTAAATATTTGTGCAAAACAAAAACAAAATCCATAGATAAAAACTGCCTCATCATCATGATCATGTTGAAAAAAAAGTCACCCCGCCGCAGAGTAATAGAAGAAAGCAAGAAAAATAAACAAAAACAATTTCAATGTTAAAAATTTACCGAATATTTCTGTCATAGTTTATCCACCACCACAACCACCACCACCATAAAAACTAATAACAAAAAAATCATATTTTTATCAATAAAACATTAGAGAGAGTGATCAGGCGGAAAGAGAGTATTGTTTAAAATGTTTAAATTAAAAGAATTTGTTTATGAAATTCATTTAAAATACTTTTTATGCATTAAACTAAATAAAACAAAATTACAAATCCGACAACAACAACGTCGACAATAATTTAACACATTTATGTGATAAATAATGGCATTTATGAGGTGAGTGTGTAAATAATAACAGGTGATGTACACTTTATTATTGACCAATTTAGTAATCGAGTTTCAATACAAATTATAAAGGAAGAGATAAATCATAGAATTTCTTAAAAATTTGAATTTCAGAATATGATCATAATATGGTATGTGTAATAGCCCAGACAATTGGCCTACACTGTAAAAAAGTTGACATTGTAAGCTTAAAGCCTGCATATATATATTATGCGGCCATAACAAATTCCTTCCAAATGTGTCTTTTCAAAGCTTTTTCTTTTATATGGATCTGGGTGGTCCTATGGAAAGTTGCTTCTTTCTCCAGCAGTCTATAGACTGATCTTCTATTCATCGGCTTTCCTATGAATGTTATTCTATGGCTGTTTCGATTATATGGAGTATTATCCCGTTTTCGTTTTTCCATTTACATTTCCTTTGCATAATTTCGTTTTTTTATTGAAACATAACGTGTTTTTAGTCCTAAGGATTGATTGATTACGTGTTTGGCCAAAATATTTTCAAAATTCACAGTGGGCAGCTGTTTAGAAATGCCTGGATGGGCTTGATATCTTTAACTGCAGCGCTCTACTACTGCAAAAGTGTAGAAATTCTCTACATATTGCAGAAAATATTTAAAGATTTAATAATTTACTGCACAAATAGACCTTCAATACAAAAATTCGAGATGATATAGCTTACATATCCATTTCAAATACAATAACTTAATAAATAGGCCGGCAATAGACTAAAAATTTAATAAATTTTCTCTTTTGAAAATTAAAAAAAAGTTGAAAGTCTTTGTGTAAATAGGCCTTTAACTTTTTAAATAAGTAAATCAGGGAATAAAAGCCAATGCTTTTTCAGAATATATTTTCTCACTATATACAGGTTTATCCAAATTGATGTTTCGAAAGTAAAGTTAAATGAAACACACATAAAGCTATAATTTCGATGAAACTTATATTTCATTATAATGCCATGAAAGGATTAGTTGTTTGTGGTAGTCCCGATCACTTTTTCGAAAGTTTTGTGAGGCATCTGGGGAATGAATGTTGGTTTTCAAATGGTCAAATATTGGGAGATTATCCGCGTAGACATGGTCTTGGTGGCCAATTAGCGTTACCATAAGTTGAAATTACGCAACCAGGAAATCTTTTATTAAATAAAGCCACAATCGGTCGTGTTGTGTGGTTCGTGACAACGTTTTGTTGAAATTACATATCGCCTAGTTCACAATCTTCAATTGAAGGCCAGAAAAAATCGACCATAGCGGTCTGCAACCAAACGGTCACTTTCTTCGGATGTAATAGCTTTTACACATTCACTTCTGGGTTCACCGAGCTCCATATGTGACAATTTTGCTTGTTAACGTAACCACCGAGTGAGAAATGGGCTTCATTGTTCTAGAAATTTTTTTTAGAAAAATCAAAACTCAGTGCCAATGTTTGAATCACCACCAAACCAAACAAAATTTTTCACTATATGAATTGTACTTTATATGACAGATATTTAACAGCTGACAACCTTGCTAGACATACATATATACACATATCCTTGATATATTCAAATGATAATGATTTCTGAAGTAGGTCTCTAAGTGAAAAAAGCCGTAGGTTAAAAGTCTTTACGAAACATTTATCTTGAGAACTTGGACGAATGGAATGTATAAAAATCTATTATACTTTCGAATGAAATTATTCAGTTAAATAGGCCACCAATCGAAAAACACAATCAACTGTACTTTTAATATTTTTTAATCATTTTGAAAATTATTTTACTTGTAGTACAATATTTGATTATACTGCGTCCAATTGTCTTTCAAATCCTTGAATTTCAGCCTTAAATATGCTTTAAATAATATAAAGGGTTCGCCAAAAAAGTTTTTTTCTAAATGCTATAGAAAAAACTACTGAATATATTCTCAAATTTCTTTTTTTATGTGAAAGTACAATCCTTTCGGTTAATAATGGAAAATAATTTCATTCAAATGGCTGCCTCGGCTGGCTATGCAGTAGCTTACACGATCGGTCCCATTTTTTAGCAGATTATCGATTGTGTGCAGCTGTATTTCACTAATAGCTTCACGAATATTGTCCTTTAAAGCGTCAATTGTCTCTGGCTTGTCGGCGTAACATTTATCTTATCAAATCGCCAGCTCCAAAGTGGCGAAACGACATCAGCTCTGCAGCTGATAATGCGATCATCAAAAACAGGGCGCACAACATCGAGTGTAGCTTCGGCTGTGTGGCACGTAGCGCCGTCCTGTTGAAACCAAATGTTGCTAATATCCTCCTCTTCAATTTTTGTGAACAAAATTTTGTTCAACATGGCCCGATAACGATCGCCATTGACTGTAACGTCCACTCCTTGCTCATTTTCGAAGAAAAATGGCCCAATTGTGCCTCTGGACCAAAATCCGCACCAAACGGTGACTCGTCTTGAGTGTATCGGCTTTTCAATGTCTGCCTGCGGGTTTTCTGTGCCCCAAATGCGACAGTTTTGCTTGTTTACATACCCGCCAAGATCAAAATGAGCTTCATTTGAAAAGATGAGTTTTTTGGGCAAAATCGGCATCTTCTGTAAGTCGATCGATCAAAATAATGTCGCAATATTTCCCAGCGTTGTTCAAGCGTATACACAACCATATTCGTTCAGCGGAAGGATAAAACTAATTAGCTGTCAAATCAGACATGAAATAAGCACTACTTTAAAAAAAAAAAACGTTAGATGGGGGACTCGATACATATACTATGTGTCCTCTGTCAAATGGCCACTTACTATGACACTATTTTCCGTTTTCAAAAAAAGAAACAAAATTATTAATAATGAAAAAAAGAACTTTCGGCCATAATTAGCAAGATCATGATAATCATGACAATAATAATGATCGCATTAATGATTAACCATCATATTGTAGAAAGAAAAAAATCGAAACCAACTTGACTCGTCAACGCGTCACAATCCAAAGTTCAATATTTTTAAGCGTCTGGCACAAAAATGATAGTATGACTGTGAATCAAAAGTGAGTGACTGAGCGTTATTCTTATTACTATTTTTATTCTTTTATTCTTTTTTTATTGTTTTTTTTTGTATTCAATGATACGAAAATGTTATTTTTTTCCAGTCATTGTCTACTTAAGTTTCAATAAAAACAATAACAAAAGAAAGAAAAAAAAGTAAATAAAAATAAAAAAGTGGATTAAAATAAAATATTAGTGGTCACTTCACTACTTTTCATGATGTCGTTTTTGCTTTGAGTTGCTCTATTTTATTGTTTTATTTAATGATTTTAAATTCATTTCAATTTAATCAATCACATAAATCACATAAATTTGCATACATTTCGGGTGAGGAACACGTTAGTTTCAGTGCGCTCAGCGTGTACATATGAGTGTATGAGTTAAACAATGAGGCAGTTTGTTTTTTGTAAGTACATTTTACTTTTCTTCTTTAGATATAAATAATTTATAAAAAAAAATTTAAAAAAAAAATAAAAAAATAAATTTTATGGAAAAGCGTGAGTTAACCGCCCTTAGCATAAAATATAAAAAACAAAAAAATAATAAAAACTAAAAATGCTTAACATTATACAGGCAGTATAGTTTCTCTAAATATTGCTAATAAATATAGGGTCCGCCAAATATATATTTTTTTAAATGCTATTAAAAAAAACTACTGAATATTTTCTCAAATTTCTTTTTTTATTTGAAAGTACAATCCTTCCGGTTAATAATGGCAAATAATTTCATTCAAATGGCTGCCTCGGCTGGCCATGCTGTAGCCTACACGATCGGTCCAATTTTTAAGGACATTATCGATTGTGTGCAGCTGTATTTCACCAATGGCTTCACGAATATTGTCATATGAAGCGTCAATTGTCTCTGGCTTGTTGGCGTAACACTTATTTTTGACGGCGTCCCACAAATAATAATCCAATGGTATCAAATCGCAGCTCCGAGGTGGCCAAACGACTTCAGCTCTGCGGTTGATAATGCGATCTTCAAAAACATGGCGCAAAACATCGAGTGTAGCTTGGGCTGTTTGGCACGTAGCGCCGTCCTGTTGAAACCAAATGTTGCTAATATTCTTCCCTTCAATTTTTGTGAACAAAAATTCGTTCAACATGGCCCGATAACAAGCGCCATTGACTGTAACGGCCACTCCTTTCGAAGAAAAATAGCCCAATTATGTCTCTGGACCAAAATCCGCACCAAACAGTGACTCGTCTTGGTTGTATCGGCTTTTCAATGTATACGTGCGGGTTTTCTGTGCCCCAAATGCGACAATTTTGCTTGCTTACATACCCGCCAAGATCAAAATGAACTTCATCTGAAAAGATGATTTTTTTTTTGACAAAATCGGTATCTTCTGTAAGTCGATCGCAAGCCCAATTAGCGAACCATATGCGTTCAGCGGAAGGATAAAACTAATTAGCTGTCAAATCAGAGATGAGCTAAGTGTTACCATTCACGAAATAAGCACTAGTTGAAAAAAAACGTTAAATGGCGGACCCTATAGTAAAAAAAAAGTCTTTTCCATTCCAATCATAATATGTCGAACCACAGGAGGCCTATATTTTTAAAATTATTTCAAAATCATATTCAGTGTTGTCGCTTTTGTTTCTATTGTAATATTCATGTTTATTGGCCATTTTTTATGAATTTCATTTAAAAATAGATTTATTAAAAAGCCGAAAAATAAAAAAAATTTTTTTATAATATTTTAGATAAAAAAAAAATCATTAACTTTGGCAAACAATTCTTTCCAAGAAACAAATAAAAACAAACGTAATTCGTTTGTGTATTATTTATTAATCACTGTTGAGTGGTATTTTTATTATTTTTTTTTGTTTTTTTTTTATTTTTATTTTTATTTTTTATACTCTATATCACCTTTTTTTAAATCGTTATAAACATTAAATACTGCCGATAAAGAAATGAAGAAATAGATTAAACAAATATACACAGACATGTAGACCGGCAGGCGTATAAATAGCACAGATAGTAAGTCAGTTTTTAAGCGATCCAACAACATACTGCCTTATCAGTTCTTATCTTTGGCCATAATTTTTAGTTTTTCTTTTCTTCAAAGAAAGCCAAGTCATACACACTATTGCATATTTAATTAAAAATACTCGTATATGCGATAGTCTGAGTAATTTGTTCAAATTAATCCTTTGATGCCTGACATACAGTCAGCCAATCTCTATAAAGCATTGTCCCTCAAACTAATATTAATGCATTTTACAACTGTGGTAGTAATTTGAGAGCTCTCACTCGCCAAATTCAATTTCAAAAATCGCCAAAATCGCCAAATCATCTTTTTTAACATTTTTTAACAATAAAATTTATATTTTTTTAAGTAACGAGAGAGAAAGATACCGAAATAATAATGTTAGTTTTTCACATTTAATATTTCGTATCAAAAATAGCCAACAAATTCGCCAATTAATTTACAAATCGCCAACAAGTCGCCATGTCGCCATGTCGCCAAACCGAAAATAAAGACGCCATATAACCGTTTATCGCCTGATCTGACAATCCTGTCCGGACATTTTACACTGTATTTTTCCAATTGTTTTCTCTTTAGTTCTCTTTGTTTATTTTTTGCTTATCTTTTTCCTATGCGTGCTTATCTTTTTCCATACGTGTGAAAACAGAAGAAAAGAGCTGCTCTTTGCGGAAATCTGTTATTAAGGCTGGTATTAAGCAACAATGAGTTCTCTCCTCACTGCTGCTTCTCGTTGTTCTTGACTGTGTGTTACACTAAGTCTTATTCACTTTAAGGAGTTCTAGATAATGACTTAAAATATAATTTCAACCACACACACACACACACACAATATGTGCCATCTAGCTCACAGACATAACAATACACAAGGCAGGCTGGATTCCATACAGCCCGAAAATCATACGATTCAGCGCTAAAAATACTGCAAATCTCCAAATGATTGACCGCATAAACTTCATTCAGAGCAAGGATTTCTTAGGTTCAATAATACCTGATAATACAAACAACAAATGCAATGGCTATGATTTAAATCCAAATCTCTGTTCAGTATTTAAACCCTTTTTTTAACTCACTACGTAGTTAATAGTCCTTCGGCTACATTCTTACTTTTGCACAATCTAATGTGCTTGTAAGACCAAGTCTAAGCGCATCAGGGTATTCACTGATAATTGCACTGAAAATCAGAAAGAGGAAAAGGTTATGCAATTTAAACCGAGAAGTACGATACAGTGATAGGCATGTCAAACTAAATGGGACGAATAACATAGCCAATGAAAACGCCTCATACCAAAGATACGTACCTTTGCTATTAACAAACTTACAAAAACTCTCCCAGCAGAAAAGTCTTTAAAGAGTGAATATGGGGAAACTATTACAGACAAATTGGTGGCGTGGTGTAGTGGTTAGAGTGCAGGCATACAACACGGCCCAGGTTCGAAACCCATCAGAGGACATGACAAAAAAAAAATTAAATTGCGGTTTAATAAAAAAAGACTTCAACCTCCCTCTAGACAATCTATAGAAGCCTCCCAATATTCCCGTTTACTTTTGCGACGATGACAAACATTGGACGAGTGATCAAGAGAAAACTCCACATACTGGGAAAAAATTACAGAACTACCGCCACTTAGCCAGGATCCTCACCACTACGCACATTCATATGGAGGCGAGCTACAATAGATTCATTATTTATTTAACTCGAAAATCAACTTGATAACTGAATCAAAGTAATGGATACTTTGTGTGAAAGCACATATGCTCCCTCGAGGAGTGACGGGAAAAAGGAATTACAGACAAATCATGGCAATTAATTCTATAAAGACAATTCTACGCTATCATGCTGTCAACAACATCTACAGCACATCAGCCACTATTTTTTTAAATGGAACCCACTCCAGATAACAACATACCAATTGGAGGTCGCTATGGTCGAAGGTAAGAAGCTACTAAAGGTAGATTGTATCATCAGTGCATAATTAATATATCCTGTCATAGCATCATTATGGAAATCTGAGAGCATGCTTTATAGTCCAAAGAAGGTGTGGTGATTGGTCTTCCTAAAAATGGCGACCCGACTAATTTGTAAAACTGGAGCGTCATTACCTTACTGAGCATAGTGAACAAAACAATTGCAACAATTGCAACAATTCTATCGACTTTAAGATGCGAACAGGCCGGCTTTTGCCCCGAAAAATCCTGCATTGGACATGTAAAGAGTGTCTGAATCAATGTGGAACAGTCAGTCGAAAGGAGGTCACCGCTATTCCTAGAAATTCATCGATGTAAACGGCTTTTGCCCAGGAAAATCCTGCTTTGGTCATGTTAAGAATATCTGAATCAATGTGGAACAGTCAGTCGAAAGGAGGTCACCGCTATTCCTAGAAATTCATCGATATGGGATGTAAAGGTCTCCCAATGATATTAAATCGGCTGATCAAGGTTTAATACAGGAATGCCACATATAATATCTTATATGAAAACCAGCTGAGCAAAAGCATTGCATTCTCCTCTGTTATTCCACTGCGTTCTTGATATACTACTGTTTAAAGTCCTAGCACATAGAAGTGCAATTTTGTGGGGACTGCAACGTCGGTTGGAGGACTTGCATTACTCACATGATATTAAACTCATACATTCGCCGAAATACAGGCAAAACTACATGTCGTACAAGAAGCTGCACAATTGACTGGAATGAAACTTAATGTATACAAAACCAAATCACTGAGAACCAACTGCAACATAGATCATGAATTCGTTATCCAAGTCCAGGAAGTGAAGCAATGCTAGCATCATTGGCAAGTCCGGTGAGTCATCGGTTGATTTATCCTATAATGCCAAAAGGGCAAGGAACACATTCTCGCAGCTAAAACGAGTTTAACTCTCAAAAAACATATCGCAAAAGACTAAACTTGGAATTTTTAGCACCTGCGTAAGATGGACTCTGCGAAGCATGGAACAAAACAGCAGGTTACCCAAACAGATTGCATGTTTTCATCAACGACTACTTGCGGATAATCCCACGCGTCATCAGGCCGACGATAGTAGCAAACATGGAATTGAGGAAGAGAGCCAACCAGTAGTTAAAGTTGAAATAAAAAAAAACGTAAGTGGAAATGGATTGGTCACATATAGGGTCCGCCATCTAACGTTTTTTTTTCAACTAGTGCTTATTTCGTGAATGGTAACACTTAACTCATGTCTGATATGACAGATAATTAGTTTTATCCTTCCGCTGAACGAATATGGTTGTGTATACGCTTGTGCTGCTGACTGCACGTCTGAATTAAAATGAAGTTATGCACCGCGCGGTGGCCATATGCTTCTCGAAGGAGTAAAAGTAACAAATATATATTGCAACGAAAATAAATTCGCCTAAAAGTGCACTTAAAAGCTATGACTAGAGGGGAAATTATTCTATTGATTGTTGTCATTACTGCGAGAAATGTAATGAAAAATTATCAATCAGATATGTCAGGTTTGTATCGATACCGATAAAACTATGAATCAAACTCAAATCTCTATATTTGTAACGGCAATTGAATAGTAGGTTGTGGAATATACTCGAAACTGTTGCCTATATAAGCCAAGACATGCTCTTTAGTAAGTCTGTTATAACTTAACAGTCATAGAGTAAAGTGGTACTAAGAGTTGAGTATTGAATAAATTTGTATATTTAACGGAACTTAAATAAGTAGAAAACTCAAACGTTTTAAAACAAGTAAAACGTAACAATATTAATTAATATGACCGCAAGATTAGTTGGATGGATTTTACGACTTTATGGGCATATTTCAAATCTAGGTTAAGCTTCTTAGCGCGTTTTTTAATTCTCGGCTTAGTCCATGGTCCTTCGGTTACAATTCTTGCTATAGTGAAATTCAATACCGATGTATAACTAAATCTAAGTCGAAATGACTACAGTGAAAGCTCCCATGGGCGGAGCTCTCGTTATCGAGAGGTGTCCGTCTACGGAATAGTTGATTAAAAATGCTCGGTATTCACTGCTATTAAATATTCTATTATGTATTAATATATAAGTGAAACAAATTTGAATGCATTGCATCTGTAGTATACACATACATATGTTTATTTGTTTCCAGAATTCATTTAAGTTTTAAGATTCATACATACACATCCACATGTCGATAACTTAATTTAGAAAGGACGTAACTAACATCTCAAAAAATATGTTGGAGGTATTTGTAGAAAAACGGCGACACACATAGAGATAGATGTACTCTTGGCTACGTAGCTTTTGCAAACGTCAAGCTACGATGCTAAGATTTAGCGGGCATATCAACAACAGACGAACCAACTTAACAAAAAAAAAAAGAACTCAAATTGAAAGGATGGCACCGCAACATGGGAGTTATTCCGAAAACTTTTTGATCAAGGTAGTAGGTAATAAGAAATAAGTTTTAAAATTAAATTTTTTGTAGTTTTTTTATTTGAAACTGCATTAAAACTTATGTTTGCTTTCTTGCTCTACAACATCATCTTCAGAATCAATGCAATGTTATCGATGTTTAAAAATTTTTCAAAACTAGTTTCGTTAGTTTCTGTAATTCTTTGAGTGTTGTCACCTATGAGTTACAGTTTTAAACTCGGCCATAAATGCGGATACACAAAATATCACTTTATGCTACTTTCTAAACATATTTGGAAGTCTACAATGTTCCAATCCAGACAGTCCAATCCGTAAAATCATGGATTCAGAGCCAAAAGCTGACGACCTTAAATGGCCACTTTACTCGCCCGGCCTAAAGGTAATCAAAAACATATGGAGTTGGGTGTCTACGAAAGTGTACGAGTCCGGAAGACAATGCAATACAGAAATGAAATTAATGCAAGGAGTCATACGCACATAATTTTAAGGTCATATCTCTAATATTTAACATTAACCGTCAGTATAAAGGAGAGGCCCTATAAGTGCCATACGGGCTTTATTTTTGTTTGTTGTACTTTTCTTCAAACATATTTTCATATTTTGTTGATATTTTTGTCCGTCTACGGGAAATGTATTACAAAAAAAAAAGGTGTTCGCGTCCGGCTATGGGAGTGTCCACCTAGCAGAGTGTAATTTGCTCTAAAAATACTGGGACATCGATAAAGGTGTCCGCTTGCGGGAGGTGTCCGTAAGTAGAGTTTTCACTATATATGCCGCTACTTGCTTAAGATGTGGAAGGTGAAAACGACATTTCTGAGTCGATATAAAGCAATGATGTTTTCTTGTTTTTGTGTCGGAATTCAAATTTTTGGACAAGCGAAAATTTACGCAAGACAAGTTTTTGTCTTAAAACTACCAACAGCGCCTAAAGACCCACTGAAAAAGATTCTTAATCGATTACGAAGTATGTAATTAAAACGAAATGTAATACAAGTAAGAACATTTTAAATTAATTCACTTACAATTCTAAAATAGTCTCGGCATTAAGAGTTTGTGCTGAATTGAAAATATCCATTCCATTCCGTTTTTTTTTAAATATTTGAATTCTATTAAAATTAAATTCTGCAACATGGTTATACAAAATAAAATGTGCAAAAAAATAAATAAAATAGTCCTCGGAAAAAGAAAACCTGTTACAAGTTGTATTAATTAAAGACTGTTTGGAATTTTTGTTTTTTGTTAATTATCATTTTTGTTCTATTTTTTCCTTCAATTTGACTTAAGCAAAAAGAAAAAAATCAATAAAAGTATTGGCTGTACTTCTACTTTTTTGCAGCCTATTTTTATTTTAATTTTCATTAATTTATTTTAAATCTACTTATTTAATTGTTGTTATTGTAACAATTTTGTATATTTAATTATATACTGAATTTATATATTTTTGTTCTTTTTTTTTTTTTTTTTTTTTGTTCAAATCATTTAATTTCAGTATTTTCTTGCTTATTTTTTTTTCTATTCTATTTGATTTAAAACAAAAACACAAAAACTGAAAAAAAATACGTATTTTAACGATGAATTTGATCTTTGACACGCATATTTTAACGAACGACGTCGTTCATTTGTATGCATACATGAGTTGTTTCCACTTGTTGCTGTTGTTTTTATTTTACTTTTTTTCTTATAGTTGTTGTTGTTGAATTTCCCTCCACTTTTGCTGTCATGTTGTAAGAAAAAATAAAAAAGAAATCCTATAAAAATTCAAATCGTATGCGCTCTACTCTACAAACGAAAAACATACTCGTATATTGTTTCTATTACTCATTCAAGGTACCTTGACAGTCGGTTAAAAAATTAATTTTTTGATTAAAATTTGTTTACAGCATTTGTAAGATAGCCATCGATCGCTAAGCTCGATATAGTTAATCGTATTTCTAGTTTCTTTTTTCTCCAAATGACAAGATTTCTACCGGTTTTCAGGTCTCTTAACCCTCTAGCCGACCAATGTTACACACACTTTCACAACTAAAAGAATATTTATGTGTTTATGTGTATTTGTCACAATGCGTAGATTGTGTATTCCTGTTCAAAAAACGCATATAATTTATCACGTCTAAGGTCAGACTCGCCGGTTAGAGGATTACTACCCAGACGTCCACTTGAAGTTAAGAAATTGTATATTAGAAATGAATGAATGTAAATGAATGAATTGTAAATGAAATGTATATTAGAGCAGTTGATAACGAGGTTCATGCAGTTCTAAAGTTAGCCGACCTAACAGTGAAAACAACTAATTTTTTATTTTTTATTTCTCCTTTGAGTTCAATACAATTGTTTTGACACCTTGTTTTGTAGTAAGAAGTCAACATTAACCGGGAACTTTATCTCTTAATTGTAGACAAATCTGTTACCACCAAGACATTTTTTCAAAGGAGTTAAATCTGGCGAATAATTTGAACTTTGATTCATTGTCTTAATGAACTTCACTTTTTTCCGCTAAACACGATCTTTTTTCCTTAAATTCAACACTTAAACGCTTGTTTTTTTTTTCTTCTCGAAGATAATCAATAAAAATTATTTCACGAGCGTTACAAAAAAACAGATAAAACTGTCTTAGCCTTTTTTGCGCAAATTTTCGGTTCACTGCTTTCTTTGGTTATTCTCTTGTCTCATCCAGGGTTAGAAATCGATACAAAAATTCGGCTTTATTGCTGTAAAATGACGCCAAAGGCTCTATTTAAACATCTTCAGGACTCTTTTTTTGATTATGCAATCATATCTCTTTCTACGGCCTAAATGGGGTCTGAAAATATAGGTCGTAAGTCGAAATGCTGTAAAACGAGATGCTTTTACTTGCTTTTGCGAGATGCTTTAACCGTATAACGAGTTAATTTGTGCCGTAAAGCGAGGTGTTCCATAATTCAGACAGGCAATTACAACGAAATTCCGTAAAAAGAAAAAAAGGTCGTTAAAAGAGGTATGAATGTATTATAAAATTTCGGTATATGTTATATGTATAGCGCATTTGGAATGCCTATCGTGGAAGTTAGCTTTCGCATCTTTAACCAACGATCAGTCAATACCATCTTCCTAATCATTTCTGAATTTTTCCCGTCGCTCCTCTATGGAGCCTATTGGCTTTTTACAAAGCATCCATTTCTTTTTTTAGTTTCAGTAATCAAGTTGATTTTTCAAACTAACGATTAATCCACCGTAACCCCTCCATATTTATTCTGTAGTGGTGAATATCCTTGCTAATTGGTGGTGGTGGTGATCTTTACTTAGCCCTGTAATTTTTTCCCATTAGTTGGCGTTTGCTCCTGATCATTCGTATGATGTGGCGCCTTGAAACTCGTAATATTGGCACTTTTCAACAAAATGCAGTTTTTTAACTTTGCGACCGCTTCCGTGTATAACTGCGAAAAATCGTTTGTATGGTTCTTTATTCTATGTACACTGGGTAGGCACTATTATTCGACCCATTATCACTTATGCGGCAATAGCTTGGTGAAAAAAACTGAGGAAACTACCATCATGAATAAATTACGCAGAGTACAGAGACTTGCTTGCCTCGGTATAACTGGTGCAATGAGAACATATCCAACAGCGGCCTTGGAGGTCTTGATTGGTTTAACACCGGTTCACTCAAATCCATGTGATGATGGTAGCGGCATCTTCGGCGACAAAATTTTTCGTCAAATGGTCCCGAAATGTATCAGAGTGTGGTCGAAGAACTATCTTCGATCCTAGATGTTATATCTTTGGATCTATGCTTTGGCAGTAGAATCAGAGTTGAGATAATGGTCACTGCTATATGTACGGAGATCAACCTGAACAGTGGGCTCAAGGATCACACCATTATTATATTTTAAGGCAGCTTGCCTGCTTAAGGGTACTTGGCTCGAATCATATGGCATCTAGACCGACCAAATATTGCTACGATACGTTTCTAAAAAGCGTTTGCTTGGAAAAAAGGTCCGTTTTTTTGGGTACCTGGCCACTGTGGGATAGATGGTAATAAAATAGCGGATGCATTTGCCAGAAGGGAAAGAGTAATTGGCCAGAAAGAGTTTCATGACTCCCTATATCGGTCCGGAAACTTGCTATGCATTACCACTTACTGTCATCCTCAATCTAATCAAGGATTGGAAAATTGGCAATCTAGGACGGCGATCAGTCCACAATTTGGTCGTCACTCTGAGGTTCTTAGAATGGCAGCCCGGACTTAAAACTCCCTGCGGAGTTTCCTACGGACCACTGTAGACTAAGAGCACATCTGAAGAGAATGGCGGTCACAGATGTGAATGTTTGTAGACTATGCCACAGGCATCAGAGACAGCCGAACCCATAGTGTGTGAAAGGAGTTCTTGAGAGGTTTAGGTGGAAATGTTTAGGGAGACATAGGGTCTCACTGGGTGCCATATCCACCTTCCTAATGAACACCGGCTGCTAAGTAAACTATAGACCGGAAGGGACACAATCGCAGTGTCCTGCAATATTGCCTAGTCGAGTAGGGTTTCAATGACAAATCCTCTTTTTCCCCTTCAGTTAGCAACCTTTCAAATAAAATAATTTTCTTATCTCTATGAATGAAACCTTCTTAAATTGCTTTTGCTAACTCCTTGCTTTTTAGCTAATCAAGGCTGTAGTTTATTACTTTTTTTCTTTTGCTTTGCATATCAGGTGTAAGACGAGTATTAAGAAAAACACATGCAAATAAATTCCATGCTGACCGCCAGAGTTCAATTTAATAACAATTAAATGGTAAAAAATTAAAAAAATAAAATAAAAATTTTTGAAGTCATTGTGGACCACTTTTTTTCTACGTCTAAACAAAAAGATTATTATTGTTGTTATAGTCTACTAGAAAAAAAAAAAAAAACATGAAAATCTGCACAATAAAAAAAAGGTTAAGATTCTTAAATGCTCCTCGTGTGTTTTAGAAGAGTAATTAAATAATTTTTAAATGCTATTCTTGTTGTTCTTAATGTTGTTGTTCTTAATGTTGTTGTTGTTGTTGTTGCTATTGTTGATGATAATGATCGCATTAGAATAATAATCAGTAAATAAGTGATTCAGTCAGTTAGTAAGTCGATCTATTACTTAAAGTATACGCTTTGTGTGCTTATGTGTATGGAAATTGTGTGCTGTAGTAGCAGCACCAGTAGCAGCAATTAAAGAATTTTCCTTGAACTACACTGTGGCAAATAATCAACTACGTATTCATTTTATTTTATTTTTTTATTTTTTTCGTAATATTTTTAGTTAAAAAGCTCGTGCTAATTAGTTGTTTTATTTCATTTAGATTTAGGATTTATTTTATTTCAATTAACCTAAGCCGACCCCGTTTTGTTAAGATTCACACCGAGCTTAACCCTCCATACTCTCAGTGTATGGCATATAAAATGAAAATAATAATAATTTGTTATGAAAAAAATAAAAAAATTAAATTATAATATAATGACTCTCCGCTGTCAGAATACTTTTGCTTTTAATTCTTAATAATTTTGTTTTATAATTGTTGAGATTTATTAATATTTTGGGGAGTCGATTTTTTAATTAAAACATGTCGAGTTAATGGGATCAGTTTTACTGGTTTACTGGTTTATGTTGCTTATTTTAGCTATTATTGTTGCTAGTATTGTAGTTGTTGTTGCTGTTTTTGACCTTTACTGATCTTATCTTCTGTAACTAAATATTTATTTAAAAAATTTTTGTATTTCAGCTTTTGAAATAATTAAATAATTTTATTATTGTTTTAAGCGTTTTTATTTCGCTATAATTTTTTATTTTCTAAAGTCATATGAAATTCTAGTAAAAACAGACGAGTAAATACGAAGTTTATTTAAAAAATAACAAACCGAAACACTTAGGTTATACTAGACTGAATTAGCATTCGTTTAAAATAGCACTTATGGGTTAAAAGTCTTTGTATAGTTTTAGGACGATCCACTTTTGTTCATTTAAGCTTCATAATTGGAAAAAAAAACATGAATGAGAAAGCGCTTTAGAGGCCTTTTGCAAGCCCGCCATTCTTATATCCCTTATTAAGGACTATACCGAAGCATGTCATGTAAGCCAAGCTTTAAAGTCCTGGAAAACAGGGAATTTAATGTCTCTGTTGGTATTGAGACAGGTTATACACTTTGGCCTGTGCTTTCCTTTTCTTGGTTATGGACACAGTTCTTAGTCCGGTAAATACAGCGGCCTTCAATTGAATTCAATGGTACCTACATCAACGACTACACGATCTCGAATACGCAGACGATATGTGCTTAATGTCTTATGCGGAAACTTGAAAGGCTACAGGAGCCTGGCATGTGGGTACGACAATCATATACCCACTACTTTTACTTCTACTGAGATTAAGGATGTTGGCAGCATCATAAAAATAAATGACTGAAAGATTGGGACTGATGAAGCTGTAACGAACAGAATAAACCGCACAAGAGGCGCATATGCCCTTCTAAGCCAAATCTAAAAAATCTTTCGCTTCTAATCTAAATCAGTTCTTTTTTACAGATGTGAAACGTAGAAGGTGACAGAGTTCATATCTTTGAAACTACAAAAGTTTGCGGAAAATAAATCAAATATTTTGGTCCAACCGTATAATAAATGGTGACCTGTTATCAACACACTTTGTAACGAAATACATCATCAGAAATGCTATCATTAAGAAGGAATAAGTGTTGGGCGCTAGAGAACAACACGGAGAAGATCAGCAGAGATAAGATTTCAAAAACGAGAGCTCACGTGGTCACAAGTTCGTCATAAGATTCAAAATAGAAATATGGAATGAGGAATGAATGTTGGACGCTGGAGAACAACACGGAGAAGATCAGCAGAGCTAAGGTTTCAAAAACGAGAGCTCACGTGGTCACAAGTTCGTCATAAGATTCAAAATAGAAATATGTGGAGAGCTTTCTTCGATCTGTTTCCCTGACAACAAACTTTGTGTTATTAACTTAATTTCCCATTTTCGGACGTCGTAGTGGATCATAGTTACAAATGGTGATTGACGATGAAGAATTCTCTTTGATGTCATGCATGACTTTTTAAAGAAATGGTCCAAATTTTCATAGCTGACAGAAGTTGATTTTCCTTGCAGGCGTCCGAGCATAGTTTAATGCTTTATTTGTTAATGGGGAACCTTTAGCATGTAGTCGACTCATAACAAACAATGTCGCCAAATTTATACGTCTAGTCGACTCATAACAGACAATGTCGGCAAATTTCAGCTTTATTTAGTATGGTGACACTTCAATGAATTTTTCACTCATAACTCCCTTCGTTTGTGTCATTGCCGTGCAAATTCATCAACTAAATTTTAAATTTTTGATTTCATATGAATTTCGACTTGATACTGATATTATAACGATGACTCATAGATGAAAATATCATTGCAAAGATATAGATCATGGTAACATTGTTAGTTTGCTTTACTATTTATTCAATGTAATTACTGATTTAATTGTATCTCTAGAAGCTCCTTCTGCATAAAAGGCCTTTAGAATCACTATGCCAACTCAATAAAAAAAACTCTTATAATCGATATAAATATTTGTCTCTCGTGCTTTGGTCATGCTTCTTTCTGTTTCCAAGCTGAAGAAACTCACGAAAGTGCGAAATTTTACAACGATCGACAAGAAAGACTGCAAAATTGAAAAATATCCAAAGCGGTAGCAAAGATGAGTTCAAGAATATTTATAAAATTTTAGATGTTAATATACTACGTCCGAAAGCTATAGATTTGAAGAACTTTATACACAGGGTGGGCAAATTTGAGGTTAGGAAGTAATATCGAGAATTGAGCTGTCAACCTTTGACACTTATTTAGTAAAAAATTGACAAATTTTAACTATGTAACGCTACACTCTTGTAGTTGTGAAAATTTACTATCAAAATGGTGAAAATCTTACTGTATCACTTCGAGAAATTCGAGCAGCTTTTTCCCAGCCCACTTTCAATTAGGCGGCTATGTCAACAAACAAAATTGTCGCATATGGGACTCACAAAAGCCACAAACAGTCCTCGTAAAACCATTACATCCAAAGAAAGTGACAGTATGGTGCAATTTGTGGTTAGGCGGCATCATCGGCCGCCGTAAATTCTCTGCGCTACCAAATCATAATAACCAATTTTGACATCAGTGACTTTTAGTTTCCACAAGCCACAGATTCAGCCAAACAATTCAGTTATTGCATGAGAAATTTACCGGTCGCGTAATTTCTCAATTTGGCGATGTCAATTGGCCGCTGCAAGACTATTTTCTCTGGGCCCATTTGAAAGACTGGGTTTACGTTAACAAACCACAATCAACTGAGACTCTGAAAGATGAAATACGTCGCTGCATTGGCGAAATAAACGAAGCTTTGTTGCAAAATGTGGTTAAAAATTTGTGTGAAAAGAGCGGATGTCTGACGACGTGTTAGAGGTGGACATTTGCCCGACATCATAGTACATTCTTAGTTCCCATATTTCTATTTTATATTGGTATAAATAAAACTGAATTTGTCAAAACAAGCCATGTGTTTTTAAGCCAATTTACTTCCTAACCTCAAATTTGCCCACCCTTTATATACGAAAAAAAGTCTATCACCCCTATTCTGCGTTTCGATTTGAATCGAAATTTTCTTTGTTTATCAAATTTGGTATTCTGTGTTTCGACTCTGTTCAGTTTCTTTCAGTTGAATGTATTCTGCATTACGATCGTAGCTACGTTTTTCTAAATTGTTAATTTTGTGACAGAGATTCTCTCGATATTTGTGTTTTAGTCCACAATTTATTATTTCCCTAAAATTTATGATTATTTTACAATTAAATACGAAATGAAAGTATAGCAAATGTGAAAAAATTCTATAAAAAATATAAAGGGTCCGCAATCTAACGTTTTTTTTATCTAGTGCTTATTTCGTGAATGGTAACACTTAGCTCATGTCTGATTTGACAGATAATTAGTTTTATTCTCCCGCTGAACGAATATGCTTGTGTATACGCTTGAACAATGCTGGGAAATATTGCGACACTACTTTGAAAATCACGGTAATGTTGCAGAAGCAAAAATCATCTTTTCAGATGAAAATCATTTTGATCTTGGCGGGTATGTAAACAAGCAAAATTGTCACATTTGTGGTGCAGAAAACCCACACGCATACATTGAAAAGCTGATACACCCAAGACGAGTCACTGCTTGGTGCGAATTTTGGTGCAGACGCATAATTGGGCCATTTTTCTTCGAAAATGAGCAAGGAGTGGCCGTTACAGTCAATAGCGATCGTTATCAGACCATGTTGAACGAATTTTTGTTCACAAAAATTGAAGAGGAGGATATTAGCAACATTTGGTTTCAACAGGACGGCGCTACGTGTCACACAGCCGAAGCTACACTCGATGTTTTGCGCCTTGTTTTTGAAGATCGCATTATCAGCCGCAGAGCTGATGTCGTTTGGCCACCTCGGAGTTGCGATTTGACACCGTTGGACTATTATATGTGTGGTGACGTCAAATATAAGTGTTACGCCAACAAGCCAGAGACAATTGACGCTTTAAAGGACAATATTCGTGAAGCTATTAGTGAAATACAGCTGCACACAGTCGATAATGTGCTTAAAAATTGGACCGCTAGTGTAGGCAACTGCATAGCCATTATTTTCCATTATTGTAGTTTCAAATAAAAAAAGAAATTTGAAGAAATATTCGGTAGTTTCTTTTTATTGCATTTAAAAAAAAAAAAAATTATTTGGTGGAAAAAGACAAACAAAAATTGAGTGTTTTCTTATTGAACCCCTAAGTGTATGCACTACTTTTTAGGTTTATATTAAAGTTTGCTTATTTTTCTAATTCTATTTCTACGTTCATACGTTCCTATGCTTTTAAGATGATTGTTTTCTTCTTTTTCTTTCGATTCAGTATTCCTTTGGAATATCAATCTTCGATCGAAATGTAATTGAAACGCCGAACAGGGGTGATTATATTTTTTTAAGCAAACTTCGTGTGACATTAAAAAGCCTTTAAATGTAAATTTTTTTCATTTTATGATAACGATTCTTTTGACATAATTCATAGAAATTACTATCTAGGCTAGTTTGGCTCTCATCATTTGTAATCTTTATTTCTCACGCTATCAAAGGTTCCCAGTCGCGTACACAAGGTGTCGTAAGACATTAACCCAAAAATATTCAATGAACATTTTAATTAAATTTGAATAAGTTGTTCATTAAAGTAACAAAAACAAAAACCTAGAATAAGAATAATTATTTAAGTTCAATATCAAGCTAAACAATATTGGCCAATTATTTGAACTATAAATCTTGAATGTTATGACACTGTCTCGAGCAGTTCAATTAAATATTGATTTTAATTGTATCTCATATTTATAATCACATTTAAATATCGTTTCGTTGTTTTAATTTTCATTTAATAAGAGGGAAAAAATCGAAATAAAATGGTGGGGAAAAAAACTCAACCGACAACCGTATCGCATATAACAAATAAAAAACGTCTTAATTTGTTTACTTTTTTCTATTCTTTTTTATTATTTTCCACTTAAAATTATTCTATTTTAAGAAAATTAGTGCAATTACAGTTAAATTATGAATTAATTATTTAAATTGTGTTTCTAAAGCAGCCTGCATTACGTATGTCGGTAGTGGAATGAGAATAGGCAAAACATAAAATGGAGCTCTTTTCGTCTGATAAGTTTCTGGATTTTTTTGTTTATAAGACCAGCACCCAAAGGATGGCCCCTACTCATGCATTGCATTGTGCTGGTACTAGGAAAATAGGTTATTGGAAGGAGGACAGAGGGAGTAGTGCTGATAGATGTTAGATTTAAATTTACTCATGTCGTAAGTGGCAGGAAATACTTTCGCTGGAAGATTATTCTCAGTATAATACGTTGTGCTATTAACTGGACAATCAACTACAAAGGATGTGCTCTACGTAAAAATATATGACTCTTAGGAATTAATTCCTTAATTTCGTTAGAACACATTCCGTTATAGTACCGATAGAACAATGAAACACACGCCACATTGCGACGGTGCTCCAATGAATCGATAGAGTTGACCACCCTAACGTCATTGATGAGCATCTTCGCTCTCTCCTGTACGCAGTCGAGTAGCTCCAGAATAGACTTTGAAGCACCGGCCCATACATGGGAGTTGTATTCTATTTTGGGTCGGATATAGGTCTTGTAAATATTAAGGAGATCAGATGGAGTGAAGTATTTCTTGCACCGTCTCAAAGAACCAAGGCACTTGAATGCCTCTTTCGACACTTGAAATATGTGATCATTCCAACGAACGTCACAGTGAATTCTCATGCCTAGAACATCAAGAGCATCTGATTCCTCAATATTCACATTACCTATTGACACAGATGACAGCATACCACGACGTCTGTGTGTTAAAAAACAACATTGAGTCTTACATTAATTAAAATCGACTCTGTTCGCACGACCACACTCGGAGACCTTCACGTTCATATTCATCCTTCTCGCCCCAACCTCCAAAAGGCTCGGTCTACGATCAAAAGAATATGAGTGACAAATGTTGCTGTCATCCGCAAAAGAGTAGATAGGATTAGAAGTGAGAAGAAGAAAGTCGTTAAGAAATATTAGAAAAAGAGTAGGAGAAACAGCAGAGCCTTGAGGTAGCCCTGAGTTTACCCTGAACTCGTCGGATGAGACTCCATCTATAACCACTCTTATAGAGCGATCTCTGAGAAAACTCGATATAAATCGAGAGAAGTGACTACCGACACCAAAAGCATTAAGTTTCGAAATGAGAGCCTGTGTCAAACTCTATCAAACGCCTTTGAGATATCCAGAGCCACAACCTTACTCTCGCCAAAACCATGAATGGACTTGTTCCACTTCTCCGAGAGCAACGCCAGCAGGTCACCAGTAGAACGGCCCCTTCCGAAATCGCACTGACGATCGCTAAGTAAATCGTTGGACTCCAGATATCTCACAAGGTGGTGATTAATCATACTCTCCATAACCTTGGAGAGTGCGGAACAAACTGCTATTGGACGGTAGTTCTCAGAGTTACTAGCCTCGCCCTTTTTGGGGATTGGCGTTACGTTAGCAATCTTCCAGCAAATAGAAAAATACCGGCGCGATATGACGCACTGAAGAGGTGAGCTAATGGACGCGCAAGCGTCGAAGAGCACTGCTTCAGGACCAGTGCTGGTATGCCATCCAGCCCAGAAGACTTGTTAACGTTGAGATTGGCAGATTCTGGATTTTATGAATAGACATTGTTGTCATAGATTAAATAAAAATATTGCTTGTTTTTTTAATCTTAGACAAAAATAGCGAAATACAACAATATGATGAGGACCATTATGTTTCTGCCTAGTCGCTCTTGAAGAAAAAAAGCCTTAGCAGACGTTATACATAAAAATCCAGACATTAGATCTCGTTGGAGATAAGAAGTGACCTGCTGGTGAGCTGCTTAGCTACTTTATTAGCCTTAATCGACCATTTCATATATGGCATAGATGATTTCATAAGCAAACACTTGCTTTTCATGCATTCTGCACATGCTATCACACAGTGCTGATAAGAAATGCAATAAACAACCAATAATGATAAAAAAATATTGTCAAAAAATTGTTAACAACTGCTTTCAATTTCAGTATGTTTTTTGGTGTTTTTTTTTTGCAACAAAAGAGTTTTTGTTGTGCTTAATAAAAAATTATAACAAAAAGAACAAATAATTGTTTAGCTTTTATTAGTTTCCGGGGCTCAAGTTATCAAAGATTTTCATTTCAACCTTTCAAAACTGTGATAGAGAATGTGGGAAAATTTTATTATATTTAATGACAGATGCTTGTAATTTAGTGACACGCCCCCACTAACTATTTATTACAATTTCAAGTGGAGAGATTACAAAAAAAAAATATAATTTTTTAACAAGAAGTTGGCCAATTTTACAGTGGGCAGTTAAAGCCCAAATAAAAATATAAAAATTTTTTATATTTTTTTTTTATTTTTTATATACAAAAGAAATCATTTCAAAAATTTGTATAATTCCTTTAAATTATTTATAAATTAAAAAAAAATTATACAAATTTTCAGATGCCACTTCTTAATGCTTGTTTTTCATAAGGACTAGGGGGCTTTTTATTAGTACTTCGCATTATATTGTGGCCAATTCATTTGCTGTTTTGACCAGCTTATTTCGTTTTATTATATGCGAACTTTTAATCATATCGCTTATTATTTTCGACAACCCACTGAGTACCTTATCGCCGATTTTTACTGAAGTGGTAAAAGAGAAAATCATAAAAATATATACGAATTGTGATGACTATAAAAAGATTATGACTCAAATTAATGAAATACAACTCACAAAAAAAGAAATTCTAAAAGACTATAAATGTTAAAAAATAATAAAAACAATTGCAAGTGCTTACACTCACAGAAAAATGTTGGTTAAACCACCCACTATTTTTTACGTCAATAATTCCAGCAATGTCTTCAAATTAAGAAACAGTAAATAGACGTTAATCTGGGTGGTAGCACTTTGCAGCCCAATTCATGGCTTTATACCATAGCGATTATACATGTGAAAAAACTTGGATTGTTTTAATCAAATAACACTTGATTCTTCTTCTTCTTCTGTAGATAAGATCATTTTTGCTTCATATCCGTATTAGATCTGTCCAAAAACTTGTTTTACCCTTCTCAAGTAATCATTGTGAATGGTATACGTACACCCAAAAAATCCCTCTATTTTGATAGTCCTGTTGTCTCTGTTGTGTTGCGGTGAATGTTATTACTAAACTAGACAGAAACTTGTTCGCATTATTGCAACAATCAAAGAAGTCACAATGTTGCGCATAAGATATGGAGTAAATATTAAATAAACTTTATTATATTCCTAACCGAGATGCCTACAGAACTTTCGATTTCCGATCTTCCAATGCCATTCCTAGGATTTTAAGACATCTTCTTTTGGCTGAATGCCTGAATCTTTGTTTGGCGACCTGAATGTTTTTCGTTATTTTATATTGAAATGACCACAAGGAAACTTAGTAAATCATTCTAAAACAATTGAATTTGATGATTAAGTTTTTTTTTGGCGAATGTCTACCGCTACGCTGACATGGTTACAATCGTAGCAACTTCACGAACTTTCGCTCTCTTATCAATCAATATCAAAGTATAAATTTTATATACTATTTCCCACCTGACAACGCCCTTTAAGCTTCATTCATAAGTTAGGTATCTTTTAACCGCTGGAATTTATGGTGTGTAGTTTTTACATTAACGGGTTGTACATTTTTCGGCTCCGAAAGTAAAGTGGTATAAAACATACATAAATCTATGATTTCGATGAAACTTTGATTTCATTATAATGCTTGGAACTTGCCTTTATCTACGAAATACAATGCCATTTAAATTACCGCCTTTGGATTAATTGCAGTAGTAGTTCTTGCACATTTCGAGCGGTATCCCGGCTATAACTTAAGGAATAAATGCTCTAAGGTTAGGATATTATCCGTGTAGATATGGATTTTGACGTAGCCACACAAACAAGGTTTAACGACGTCAAAATGAATAATCGTGATAACTAATTAACGTCGACAAATCGAGAAATTACACAACCAAAAAATTTATTATGCAATAAAGCCAATTCCAGTCGTGATGCGCGTCTCGTGGCACCGTCTTGTTGAAACCACATATAGTCCAATTCATAATCTTTAATTGCAGACCAAAAAGAATCGGTTATCATATGGCCAAAGTGCTCTGAATTGACGGCAAATGGTCTTTCAGCGTTAGTTTCGAAAAAATACGGACCAATGACATCTTCAAACCATAATGCGCAGCCAACAGTTACTTCTGGATTTTCCAAGACCATTTGCGATAGTTTTGCTTGTTGAAATAATCACCGATTGAGGAATCAGCTTCATTGTTTAAGAAAAGCTTGTTAGAAAAATTAAAAATAAGTGGCCACGTTTGAATTACCACTTTTGTAGTAGATTTTAACTATTTTAACGCTTTCTTTGGTTGTTAAAGAGATTATACTCTAGGTGACAGATATTTAACAGCTGACAGTCTTGCCAGACCGGTTGTTTTGAAAGCACTAAATGAATAACTCGATATTTATCAGGCAATTTTTTTTGTCGTCAACGTTTTATCAGCCTTCAAAGGAGTGTTGAAAAATCTCTTTTAGATTTTTTTTTTCTCTGCCTCTACTCTAAGGGAGCATATTAGCTTTCCAGTTAAGTAATCAAGTTGATTTTCAAGCTAAATAGATGATACTGTAGCTCGCCTCCATATGATTGAGTGTAGTGGTGATAAAGATCCTTGCTAAGTGCTGGTGATCTTTACTTAGCATTGTAATTTTTTCCAGTAGGTGCTGTTGTTCTCCTGATCATCAGTCTGATGTTTGTTATAAATGGAAGGTCAGAGATAAAATGGAAGGTCAGGTCAGGCGGTTCCTTTAGATGGATTTGCAGTCTCTTTTATTAAACACTCGAAACCGCAATTACATTTTTTGTTTTCGTCATGTTCTTTGCTGGGATTCGAACCTGGGCCGTTTATGTTGTATGCCTGCACTCTAACTACTACACCACGCCAGCCCCATCTTTTACACTTAAGTTTTTGTCAATAGAAAGAAGCAATCCTGCATAAAACGTTAGTGGGATGCGAATGCAAAAAATGTCCAAATTATCAAACAGCTTTCGTATATATTACTGGTCCTATTAGCCATATCCCATCAAAAAGAATCTTATGTCATGTTGTTATGACTACCGGAAATTCACTTCTTTTTACTGTTTTAACCAACATTATTTTTTGAGTGTACAAACATACATATGTACTATATGATTTTTCATAATACTCTTCATAATTTTGATAGCATTTTTCGTGAACATAATAACTTGTGATATCAGTAATATTTTTACATACATACATATGTACACAAAATTAATTCATCGTTGTATGTATGTAAGGACGTATATTCATTGCTTTATTATTATTTTTATTTAATATCATATATGATTTCTCTATATATATATATAAATATATGTATGTAAGTGACTATATACACATGTTTACTCGTTTATAAACTTACATACATACATACATACGTACATATGTGAGTGCTATGGCTGTCCGTATTATCAGTTTTAATTGTTTTATTTTAATTTCGATTGTTTTTTGTTTTTTATTTATTTATTATTTAAGTATTATTTGTTTTTATTTTTGTTGTATTACGAAAGTAATAATTTTACATATGATTGATTTAATTAATATATGGTTTTAGTAATTTTTGTTTTCTTTTTTTTTCTATTTATTTATTTTTTAATATTTAGTTGTACTACCTGAATACTCTTAACATGTTTAAGCTGTGCCTCTGTCAAGGTTGTTAGAAAACTAAATATTTTTTTATAATTTAATATTAAAAATTAATGATAATACAACAACAATATTTGTTAAAAAAATATTTTAATTGCTTCAAATAAAAAGTAGTGTATTTTAAAGATAGATTAAGAAAACTAATATGCACTTCAACTCACCTCACAATGGTGTTAATAAATCCATTAATTATATGAATATGTTTTAAACAAATACTCATAAAATTCTATTTTTATTTCAAAACATCCTAAATATACAAAAACATACATACGACCCCCCTTTTATTATTATATTTTTATATTTCTATTGATAAAGTACGAACCCAAAATAGTCTGTCCCACAAACGAGCATTTGTTGCTAAGTTTAGCATAATCTTTTTAATAAATTAATAATAAAAAATAAACAAAAAATCTACATTATTTTTTATTCTTATAGGTCAGGTTTTCATTTAAATTTAAATTCAGTTGCAGAATATTTCTTTAACGACTTTCCTATGAGTTACCTTAACAATATCGTCCAAAAGTTATCATCACATCAAAAATAGCCAATAAAACCCACAGGATAGTACTAGACGATTGAAGGCACAAAAGTGCTTTAAAAGTCTAAGGCTGTGGGCATTTCCACAGACTGTAATGAGTTCTGAGTTCAGTGGTTGTGTCCCAATGAATGACGATTTTTCACGTTCGAAATAGTGTACAAAATCGGTAATATGATATTTGATGATCGCTGAATGACTAAGATGGCGGCTGTAAGCTTCTCAAGTGATAGGGTACACCACTTTAGTGACATACTCCTTAAATTCAATGGCTTAAAAGTGATTTACTTCCGTCGTGATCGTACCAACACATAGCACGTCAAAAAATCGTAACACGAGAAATAGTCAATAACATCCATTGAATAATACTTATTAGACAATCGGCGAATTAAAGTGCCCTAGTTGGCTGAGGCTGTAAACAACTAAACTCGAAGATTACATTACATTTTTTGTCCGTCACTCCTCTAAGGAGCACATTGGCTTTTCACAAAGCATTCATTACTCTGTTTCAGTTTCAGTAATCAAGTTGATTTTCAAGCGAAGTAGATGATTAGTCCTACTGTAGCTAGCCTCTATATGATTGTGGTGAAGATCCTTGCTAAGTGGTGGTGATCCTTACTTAGCACTGTAATTTGTTTCCAGTAGGTGGCGCTTTCTCCTGATCATTAGTCTGATGCTTGTCATCATCGCCAGAGGTAAGCTGGAAGATCAGGGGGCTTCTTTAGATTGATTGTTCTGGAAGGAGGCTGAAGTCTCTTTATTAAACACACGAAACTACAATTAAATTTGTTCGTCATGTCTTCTGCTTAGATTCTGCGCTTATAAGAAAAATGTATCTGGGCCATAAGTTTCATAATTTTTCTATTTGACTATTAGTTTAGCCAAGCTACCATTTCAAAGGAGTGCAGCCTCGATCTAAATAAGCTTTTAAGACGTTTTGTAACTATTGAAGAAATAAGGATCATCCACAACATACCAGAGACTTATCATTACCACCATATCGACCCATCGGATCTAATGTGCCCCTTCCGATCTATAGATTGTTCAGCAGATCTGATGTCTTCCTAATGAACACTAGAAGATCTGAAACCATATTGGTGGATATGTCAACAAGTAAGGCCCTATATCTCTCTGAACATTTCTACCTAAACCTATCAAGCACCCCCACATTTACACAATATGTGTTCCGCTGTCTCTGAAGCCTGTAGCACAGTCTACAAATATTCACAAATGTGACTGCCATCCTATTCAAATAATCTCTTAATCTACAGTGGCCTTTAAGAAATTCCGTAAGGAGTTTTAAGTCCGGCCTGCCATACCTGAGAACCTCAGAGCGACGCCCACATTGCGAACTGATCGCCGCACTAGAGTGGCGAAGTCCTCTTTGAGCATGCCAGTATTCCAAACATCTGGCAATTTCCCAATCCTTGATTAGATTGAGGATGGTGGTAAGTAGTGCTGCACAGCAAGGTTCCGGACACATATATGGGGTCATGAAACCCTTTTTGGTCAATGCATCTGCTATTTCATTACCATCTATTCTATAGTGTCCAGGTACCCAAAACAATTGACCAAGTGAAAGCTTTTGCAACGTATCGTAGCAATATTTGACCAGTCTAGATGTCAAACGATTCGATCTAAGTACCCTTAAAGCAGCTTAGCTGTCAGAGAATATATTAACAGTCTTATCCTTGACCTTGCTGCCCAGGCTTATCTCTGCGCATATAACTATGGCCATGATCTCAGCCTGCAAGACACACAGTAATCTTCCGAGTGGCATCGATAAGTTTAACCATTTAGATCAAACTCACTTCGATCTAAAGGCCCATTAGAGCAACAATCCAAAGGCATAACATCAATCTGCGTAGAATGAACAGACTTCCTAACGCATTTCGGAACCCTTTTAAAAAGTTATGTCGCCGAACATGCCGCCACACTCATCATATGAATGTGTAGTGGTGTTAAACCGATCAAGGCATCCAACGCCGCTATTAGAATTGTTCTCATCCCAGAGACCCAAGAACAACTAAAACAAAGATGGGCTTTTTCAGCTAAATGTACTCTATCGGCCAGTATCGGCCACAACATCAATCCATGTTTTTTTAAATTGTATTCGGTATTATTCATAGAAATCTTTGGTGCCTTGCAAAGGATAACTTTCCAAAGCCCTTTGAAAAGATTTGAAGCCAAAACAATTTATTTAACGAAGAAAACACTACTTCTCCATTCAGACCATGCACGAATACATACATATGTTCACCATAGTTTTTATCATCTTTAGCTCTTACGTCTGTAGGAAGACGGTGAACATCAGGCTTGGTTTGCTATAATAAGCCGCTTCAGTTCAACTTCTCAGGCCAGTCTGGAGACGATGCTGGGTATTACACCCTTGATGTCTTTTTACCCGGCAAGAAGTGGGCGGACCGATCTTGGCGCATCGGGTAGAATATGTGGTGCCTACTCTAAACTTCAGTAGGACCTTAAAGACTAAAATACTACTACTACGATGGAGAAGGCTTAGATATTTTTAATTAACGACGAGGTTTACCTTGAAATAAATGTTTATTTTAAAAAACTAGAAACAATTTGGTCTAAATATATGGACCGTATGATTTTCTCGCATACAAACAAGCAGACCAGGTTCGAATCTTTAGCAGAGGATATGGTGAGAAGAGTGTTTACTTAATAGATCTCAATCTTCCTCCAGACAAATCTTCTAGCGACGATAACTAATACCACACAAATGATCAGGAGAAAACGCTATCTACTGGGGAAAATTGTAATGCTTAATTAAGCTTCACTTTAATCCTTTAGCGAGGATTCTCACCACTACACAATTACACGGATGCGAGCTACAGTGGCTTTAAAATCAACTTAGTAAAGGAAAGGGAACCTTATCTATATAAGTCACGGAACAGCCAAACAGTCCTTATGTTTAAATTACATTACATTTCCACTAGAAGTAATGTACGAAGATGCAGTTCAGTTCTACAAAATGCGGACATTAGCCAACTATCCACCATGCTGGAGTCAAACAAGGATGCCTACTAAGTATAACCTCAACTATTCACCATCGTGCTGGATAACGTAATTAGCAAAGTCTGTTCAAAGAGAAAAGTGATAGTGGACTATGCGGATGACATTCGTATAAGCATACCAATATGCAGTTGAAACTGGAGGACCTACAAAGATTGGCTTGCAATGTTGGACTTGAGATAAATATCAGGAGAATCAAGGCCAGGAGAATAAATAATACGAGCACGGAAAACGTCATGCTACATAAACCAGTCAAGTATGTAGATAGCTTCTCCTATCTAGGAAATACAACGACTACAATCGGCGGCGCAGAAACATACTTAGATAACAGGCTCAACAGAGCGAAAACAGCATTCGGACAACTGCAGTCAGTATGGAGAAGTTTACGTATATCCCGACGGACTAAGATCAGAATATTTAACTCAGGTGTTAAATCAGTTCTGCTCTATGACCGTGAAACGTGGCTTGTATCACTCAAAAGCTCCAGGTATTCATCAACAACCGTTTAATGCAGAATATTCTGTTCTAACACCATAGGTAACACAGAACTGTGGAACATGACGAATGAAGAAGCCATACCGAAACAAATAAGGGAAAGAAAATAAGGATATAATGTTACTCGAGTGGAATCCTGATGGCTCAAGGAATCGTGGTCGACCAAGAAACTCCTAATACAGAACATTCCAACATGGGAAGAAGCAAACTCAACAGCGGTAAACCGTGTAAGATGGTGATGCTTTGTGGAAGCCATATGCTCCCAATAGAAGTAACGGAAAAAATGCCACAAAAGAGAATGAAGTGGCAATAGCTGGAAAGTGTTATCGAATAATTTAAAACTTAGTTTTTCAAATATGTTCAAGCACCTTTTAAATCTTGAGTTATGGGAAGAAAATCGGTTTTTCGTACCTTCACTGAGTTACGTATCATAAAGAGGAGTATTTTTATGATTAGTTAAGATTCTGTTTATTAAGAATATCTTTGATAGTTAAATATTTTGTGTTTTATTTGCACCATGTATTGCTTTTAAACCATAATATCTTTCAGTGTTTACTACCATATACACAGATGAGTTATAGCAAAAATTTCCTAAGCAGACTTTCAAATTAATTTTTTTTTTTTTTTAGTGAATAAAACGTTTTTCTCGTTAATTTTAAGCCAAATACAACAAAGTTTGTTTGTTTTTATGACAGATTTTTATTTAATAAAAAAAAGAAGTTTATGACTTATCTAATTAAAAATAAAAAATAAAAAAATAAAAATAAATAAAATAAAAGCTAAAAAGATAATACGATGAAGAAGTTAAAACAGTAAATAGCAAGAGAGTTCATATTTAATTAAATAGTAAGGAGTGGAGAGAAGTGTAATATTTACCGATCATATGTAATAAGTGATCCTCAAAGATGTATGAATCATCGAAGCCATTGCCTGTAATAATTTCCGTTTTCATTTTTAACATATTTGGTAACATTGGTTGTCCGTTATTTTTTTTTTTTTAATAATTTGAATTGGTTTTTTTTAAACGGAAAATAAATGCATAAGAGGTAATTTTTTTTTTAATTTTTTATATTTTGTATTTTAAGTACAGAGCAAGTAATTTAAAAAAATATTTTTATAAAAAAATAACGTTGCTGTTGTTGTTGTTGTTGTTTTTTCTAAATAGTTTTAAGATGTTGGAAATCTTTAGACACCTTTTGTTAATTTAAAAATTAACTCCTCATATTTTAAGTGCTTATAGGCGGGTTTTAAAATTTATTTTAAGAAATATTCTTTAAATAAATATTTGCTTAAGTTTGTTTTCAAAATTTTTACTTATTTTTTGCTTTTTATTTATTTTCTAAATAATTTTAATTTTAATTTTTTTTTTTTTTTTGTATATTATTTGCATTTATTTTTTGTTAATATTTGCTAGACATTGTTTGTCTATGAATTTGTAAAGTGCTGGGGGATTTTTTGTTGTTTTAAAGATAAATTTGACGAGATCATCGTTATTTATTTTTTAATGTTATATTTTTAAATTTAAAATTTTGTTTTTTTTTCAATGGTCTGCTGCTTAATTTGTTTAAGAGGATCTTTTATTTTGATTAACACTTCTCTTTTGGTTTTTTTTTTTTGTAATATAGCTTTTGTTAAATTTAAAAAATAAATAAATAAATAAACGATATATATTTTAGTTTTTTTCTTTTTTTTTGCAAAAAAAAAAATTTAAAATCCAAAAGTTCACACACACGATCGTTATGTTCTAACGCAAAATGCCGACTAAATCTATGGGAATAATGTAGACACGTACTAAACTGTATTTTACTTTTTCTATCTTATTGTTCTTGTTGTTGCTATTGCTATTGCTAGTAATATTGTTGTAGATAATATTGTATTAAATGTATAGGTCGTCAGTCTCTTTTAAAGTTGGCAAAATACAAAACAAAAATTCTACAACAACAGTTTGTTAACAACACTAAACTATGATTACAATTATTATTACTTTTAAAAGGTGGCAAATTCACTTGTATACAATGATAACAACAACAAAAACAACAACAACACTAGCAGCAAACAGCAAGAATAACAACAACCGTAGCAATAACAAATCAAAAATAAAGAAGAAGAAATAATAACAATAATCAACAAATGTCTTCGGCTTATACTACGACAACGACAGCGACAGCGACAACGACAACGACAGCAACAATAACTAATACCAATAAAAACAAAAAAAAAGCAAAAATTAATGACAACAACAACAAGTTTATTGCACATATATTAATAACAACAACAACAACAGAAGCAGTAGCACGATAATCTAAGATCGCCGGCCCCTTAAGCGATTAACACAGGGAATGTTGATAAAAATTCAAAAGGGAGAGAAAGTCGCCGAGAGAAACAGCGAGAAAGAGCATAAAATTGAAGAAATAAAAAATGACACAAAATAAATAACAAACGCCGGGTTTATACACAGGCAGCTATTTATATTTGGAGTAAAGCATTCAAAAAACATTATCTATGAAAAATCATACAGGTTACACGGCATTCGTGTGAACTAGTTCACTTGAAGAATTCGTTATGTGGAAAATATGGATTTATTTCAGACCGATAAGCTCATTAAGTTCACCAATCACATAATGAAAGAGAGAATAAAAGAACAAATCAAACGATTTAACGAATAAATGGAAAGAATTAATGTTCGAAATTTTGTTAGAGAAAATAAAAAGTTCTTAAATGAACTACAACTGTGAACTAGTTCATGTTAGTAAACAAACTATACATTTCATTACATTCCTATAAACCTCTTTAAGTGTATCAATTGCTTATATAATGCCTTTAACTCGCCTAATTAAGCGCGTCTCAGAGATAAGCAGGCGTTCAGCTGAGATAAGCAAGCAAGTTTTCTTAGAACTACTAAGGTTGTAGAAGATGCCTTAACCATACAATAGGCGTTACACTGATCTTTGGCTATTAGTTTATAAGTTCTGAAAATATATATAGCTACCCTCCTACAAATATAATTTATAAAAACAATATACTCAATGTGTTGCTTTTATTTTGAATATTTTCGACATTAATGTCACTCATTCTCTTTAAAATACATAAATAAATACAAGGAGATAAACAAGCAATAGCTCACAAAAAATGAAAGATAACTCTTATCAAGAAAAGAAAATAAAAGTAGAAGAATATACATAAATAATTAAATAAAAACTTTTAGCAAATTTTTAAAAATGCAAATGTATTGGTAAATGTTATATGTATATGGACATATAAACACTCATACATGGCTATGTTTTAAGCCAAATTTGTTTTATATGGCACTTCTTACACGCGATGAAATACTTGATTAAATTGAAGAACAAAAATATATTTCTTTAAGATAATATATATATATATGTGTGTGTGTGTATATTATAAGATTAAAATAGACTAAAAGAAAAAGATTAAGTAATTCTCTTCCTCTCTCTCCCTCTCTTATTTATGTTTGTTATTTTTGAAAACAAAACAAAAAACTTAAAAGTCATGCTGTTTAATGACGGACATGCAGGATATTTAGATAAGGCTTGCGATAAGCAAATAGAGCATAATTTAAGGCGCCTTAGAAATCAATAAGTGGTTTGTTTTATTAATGATAGCTCTCCCCTCGAAACAAAACCATCTTAAACAAGACATTCCTGATAACCGCTAACGACGATAACAAACCCCACCTACTGTTGAAAAATGTCAATGCTAAGTAAGGATCATCACCACTATTTAGCAAGGATTTTCATCACTACACACAATCATATGCAGGCAAGCTACAGTGGATTAATCATCTTCTTAGCTTGAAAATCAACTTGATTACTGAAACTGAAACAAAATAATGAATGGTTTGTGAAAAAGCTAATATGTATGCTCCCTAGCGAGTGACGGAGAAAAAAAGTGGTGATGCTTAGCTTATATATTGAGAAAACATGGGAGAAATATGACGAGTAAAGCTTTGAAGGAAACCCACAGGGCAGCCGATACAAAAGCAGACCCACTCAATCATGTTGAATATGAATATATTGAGGAATGAAATAGAATTGTTAGCACCATGTGAATGGAAAATATTTTGTGGTACTCTTCAGGTACATCTGAAACAATACGCAATAGACGTCTGTAGACAGCATTCATATTGTACTTATAGTACTCATTAAAATAGCCTTAAACAATTTCGAAAGCTGCCTTTGAAAAATGAGGAATAAACCTCAAATATCAACCACGTTCGGAAGTGCCTGCATACAACACAAGCGCCCCAGGCTTGAATCACCAGCAGAGAAAATGAAACAAAATGTGACTGCGGTTTTCAAGAGTTTAATTAAGGCAAATCCATCCAAAGGAAGCCCTCCTGAGGTTTGCATACCTTTGGCGACAGGAGGAATAAAATGGCAATTCTAAGCCACTTAGCAAGGACCTAAACAAGCTACTATTAGGTTAGAACTCGGCAAGTTAGAGAATCTCTCCCTTTATCATGAAAAAACTATTATTTTTTTATAGAATCTTTGCTTTCGACGTAATTTAAGCTCAAAAAAAATTTCATGTTTTTTGCCAAGCCGGGAAGAATGTAAAATAGTCCCGATACTCAGATTTATTGAAGGCCAATAGATTTTGAATTTATACAACTTTTTCTAGAAACAAAATGTGTTTTATTACCGTTTGTATGTGAATTTCATTTCAATTTCAAACAATATTGAAATTTTGAGGGAAAACTTGCAATCCCAAAAAACCTCTAAACACTAGAACTGTTGAAGAATAACTGATTTAATGAGCAACAGGAGCAAAAAGCAAAATGTTTTTGTTGTTATTGAAAAGGAATACAGTACTTTATAGAACTGATGATCATACATTGGAAAATTATAACTGTATAGTAAGTAAAGCATATAAATAAGTAGTGGTACTTTTAACAACCGTCAGGCAATAGAGGGTTAAAGGTTTTGAAAACGGTAAAGATGGTAAATGCCAATGAAAAGTTACTTTCTCTATGCTAGTCGATAGCAATTAACGACATATGAGATCGCCAAGTGCAGTACACTTTATATATGATATTCAGATTTTTAGTTTCGCTAAAAGAAATTTTTTTTTAAATTAAAAATGTCGATAATAATAGTAAAGGGTCTTACATTAAGTGCTTCTTATCGTAAAATTTAAATTAAATAAATTGTATCATCGAAATTTGTTATTGGCTTAAAAAACCTATCAATGGCATTATGTATGAAATAAAATGTAAGCAGAATTTAAGCCGCGACTTTGTTAGGTGTAGCGTATCCGAAATGTCTAATTTGGTCTATAAATCTGGTTGAATGTTATCGATGGCAAAGGTTAAGTTGGCTTTGAGGGCCGTTGAAATTTCTGTTTTATTCGCATTAACCTCCGAGACAAGTTCTCAAGAAAAAATCTATCGATTTGATTTCGGTGATAATTTCGCATTACCTTCAGGTGAGAATACAAAGCATGTGGAATGTTGCCCGAGTATACAACCGATTTTGATAAAACAATTTTATCATTTGCACATACTGCCAAAACTAATAAGCCCCTGTTAGAAGACACGTTACATTTCTAGAGTCTAAAGCAAATAACTTATCTTTCATTTGCTGTTTAAATATTACATCAATCAATAGCAAATATTTACATAAAAGTCTATGAAACCCACCCTGTTGTAGTACAAGTACTCACAATGGATTAATTTTAAACAAATATTTATTAATCATTTACTTTATATGGGAAGGGGCCGTACTAGGCAGATAAGTAACATACACTTGCTATTGGGAAGTTTTAAGCTGAAAGCCAGCACTTCCACTAGGTGGTAGTCACGGCAAATATGTTTTACATTTACTCGTATAGCTTAGATGTTTCTGCGACGCAAGATAAACTCTAAAGAAAATCGACTTTTGTGTCTAATATATGTACATTGAGTGGTTGAGGAAGGAGTACATAAGCTTCCCCTACACTTATCATCAAGTGCTGCTTGCAATACAGCTTCACATAGTACCAGTAGCCAATTGTAGCTACTTAAAGATATAATATGTCACCCAAAGTTCATTCAAGTCCCCGAAATGTCCATATTTTGTAAACATGCTTTTCTTACAAATTCTGCAGCTCTCATGAGTCAGGGTCCATTCACGATCACAAAATTAAAATGTTGTTTGCTTTGCATTACAACAAACATTTATTTCTGTAAAACATGTTTTATTTGCAAGCAACTGTAACGTTTAATTTGTTTTTTTATTTTTTGTCATTATCGGCTTTAAGATTAGTTTACAAAGCGAATAGGGGAAAAGAGACTTCGTACAGAAAAAGAAAAAAAGAAAAAAATGAAATAAAATCATGGGATAAAACCGATGAATCATAATTTACTACAAACACCATAATAACAACAAAATTTAAAATAAAAACAAAACAGCAAATGCATTTCACACATGTAATCATGAATGACTGTGTACCGTGCGTGTACACTCTCATATGTAATATTGCAACTGCAGCTTATTTTTAAAGCCCCAAACACAGTACTCGCAGCAAATGCAATTTTTTTTCTTTTTTTTTTTCATAACTTTCTGCTCAACAACAATAATTTTTGTCGTCGAAACAGAAAAACATTCAGTAGTAGAATTTAAAAATAATAAGGAAAAAAATTAAAATAAAATGCCTGTCATGTTTCATGTATCAACAGAAAATAAATAAAAAAAAAACAACAAAAAATTGTAAACAGCACTGTATGACATACTCTTACTGCATGCCAAGCAAAGGGCTTCAAAGTAAGGGCCACTGCATAAATAATACGCTCTCTCACACCCATAGGCATGCACAGTAACACATCCATCATTAAGCAAACAACAGTGGTGAGCATAACTTAACAAGCAATGTAAATAAAATCTAGAAAATTAAGAAGCAAAAAATGGGGTCACAGATTGTTCGCAGTCAAAAGGTGACCCTTTTATTGTATTTATATTTAAATTAACCTAAACAAGAGCGTAGGGTGGCCAGATAAGCGCAATGGGAAAGGTTAATTTTAAAACAACAGCCGTATAGAGTGTCAAATTGATTTTGTAATTTTGCTCAGTCTAACTTGTACTATTTTGACGAAATACTAGCATCGAGAGAATGTCTAAAATAGCTGAGAACGTTTTTTAACCACAATTTATTCAAGTGGCGGCCAATGATTGCCTTGAGAGATGCCACTTGCCAAATTAGTGTTACTGAAAGTTCAAATATGGCATGTATAGGAAAAATGAATTCTCTAGGCCTAAACAGAGAGGGCAACAAATGAAACTGTGTATTGTTTGCCACATGACAACTTAAGAAGAGGTACTAAAGTACCTTGGCCTAATGGTTGAAGCAAGGTTGAGCTTAAAACAGCACTTGGCAATAGTTGTCATCAAGGCTGAAAATATAAATCGCTCGCTAGCGCTAATAATACCGATAATCAGCTTCACTCAAGGTGAGAAAAGGCGACTTCTGCCGACTGTTGTGGACTTCTTGGCATTCTTATCAGTACCAATTTAAGAATATGCGAAAATCCACTACAAACGCAGGTAGCACAAGTCCGTAGATGATGTGCGAATACAGGACAGTGTCCGAGGAGGCAATTACTGTAATATCTAGAAAGATGCCAAAAGATCTAAAGGGGCTTAGATGGACTTATAGTTCGTAAATTTGTACTGTCGCAGGAACTAAAATTAGATAAGCGCTCACAATCTATCAGAGAATGACGGCAAAGGTGGAAAACTTATCCCAACGCTAGATGGATATATGCTTATCCACTCTCTTACTAAGTGTGGATTATAAGATCACACAGCAACCTAGGTTTTCATATCACACAGATCCTATTCGATCATGTGTGTTTCCGGCAATATCAGCACCGTTTTGATCTAGTAGTCCAAAACTACTCAGTTGAACTGAAAACTTTTCGAGTACGGCAAAGAAGGTTTGCGGCTACAGACCAACCGTATAAAATTTGATTGGTGAGATGTGCTTATGGACTACCAAATGGAATGCCTGTCTATTGTTCGCCGGACAAGTTTTGCACATACTCGGCATATTCGAGAAAGGACAGGACGCAGGACGATCTTTTAATGCCGTATAGTACAGGTATATATCCCACACTAACTAAGGCCTTCAACTGTTTTACGCCCCGTAAAAAGATGTCTAAGAGATTATGATTACTGAGCGGTCAAATGCTGTGCGTCTCACAATCTGCAGGCTGTGATTTGGACAGAAATCGTATTCAAGTGCAAATAATGACAATTTAGACCTTTATCTAGACAATGATCTATCTTGGCAGATAAGCACATTAAATTTACATCACCTAGTACGTTGGATCACTGTGGGTACTGTTATCTCCTTCGATATTTCCCAAGAAATGTAGTCTAGTCAATAAAGTAGATATACCACTACCTCAATAGTAAGTCGATGTGCTGATCTTATTGCGATGTTCAGAAAAAGAAGCATGTAGTATCCAGGTTGATCTACATGTACGTGCTCAAGCCCAAAACGGACAAACCTAATTTCCAAAAGAAATTCTTCGCAGTCTCCTCCTTTTTCTCATCCTAACAACTCCTATAATAGTCATTTAAATGCAGCCTAAATCTAGTTTCATGAGCTCCAGCCATCTAGTGATAATAGCCACCGTAGCATATGTTGCTGTATCCTAAAATAGACTCTAATCGAGTCCGATCGTATAGGGGCCATATTTTCCTGGTAAGTAGTTTCGTCCATTCACCGTCACTATAGCCTGCTCAACAAATGTCTCAAATTCAGTAGTGGCTTACAAAGCAGGCGCTAAATCTCCCTTTTGCTTAGAAAAGAGCCATGTCTAGCCAGTTATTCTGCCACACAATTTCTCTTGGTGTCAGTGTGACCACTCACCCAGTTAATCTACAGGTTTAAATGTCCTACCATTTCGCTTAGAGGTGCTCGGCATTCACACAGCAAAAACGTTGTCGAGCAGATGCTGAATAGAACACTTATGTATAATATGCACTTATACACAGCACCATAGCATCAATTTTGCTTATTGACATACGTGCTGCATCAGAACATGGTAAATCCACATATCTGGTATTTTTTTTTGGTAAAATACAATAACATTTAATTGGCGAGATGGTGGCGTTGTGCAGTGTTAGATCGCACGTATAACAACACAAGTAAGCGGCCCCAGCAGACATGACGAAAAACAAATTTATTGTGGTTTCGAATCTTAAATAAAGAGGCTTCGACTTTCCTCCAGAAAACTCTAACTAAAAATTAAAAAAGAAGCCCCCTGATCTTCCAGCTTATCTCTGGCGATAATGATAAACATCAAACGAATGATCTGGAAAAAACGCCACATAATGAGAAATATTACAATGTAAAGATCACCACCACCACTTAGCAAGGAACTTCTCCACTACAAAATCAAACTGAAACCATGCAATAGATGTTTTACTGAAAATCCATAGCGGAGTGACAGAGAAAAAAAATCGGCGAGGAATATGTACATATTTCCACGTTATTTGTGCTACCATCTGGTAGGTGCTGATATGGCACATCCTATTGAATATTTTTGCAGGTGATTGCTCTTGATGACTCGAACAGTTGCTTAAATATACATAAATAGGAATTGAAAAAAAAACTATGCCTGCCATCTGGTCACCCTAACAGAACAAGTAGTTTATAATTAAAAGCTTTTTGTGAACTCATCGCTTTTGTTGTATAAACAATAATTAATTTATTTTATGACTGTTTTGTTGTTGTTGTGATTTTGTATATTATTTTTTAAGCAACAATTTGAGTTTTAATTTTCATCCATCATACTCGTATATAAGCGTTGTTGTATCTTTAATTTGCTTTTATTTTAAAAGGCCTAGCTGGTCAACAGCTCCCATTTGGTTGGTTGCCTATTTGCTATCTTGTTGCCAATCACCATGATCACCAGCATTTTTTCCTTTTATTTTTGATAATTTTTTACACCAAAATTTTGTTTTTATATCAATAGACTAGACTGTTTTCTAGACGAGACAAAATTAAAATTTTGTGTGTTTTTTTTTTGTGTTTAAGAAACCCGGTTATTTAAGCGTGTTTGTACGATTTTGATTTTTACCAAAATTAGGTCTTAGACACCGGTGGTGATCATCAATTTTTTTGGTTAAGTTTGCCAGACAAAATATGCTTTCCATTCATTGACATGCTTCCGTTTATGAGAATAAAAACATAGATATGCGAGGGTATAATTGATAATTTTGTCAAATTTAGCATTTGCAGCGTAGTAGGTTGCAGCAAAACAACAATCCCGGTAATCTATTACTGAACTTCTGTCGTACTTTATCCCAGCTGCGGCGAAAATAGCACTAGTGTAGTTGGTTCCTATTTCCAAAGTCCATTGCCTATTGGCTATTATTCCTCGATTTTGCAGGGCGAAATTTATGCCACTTCACTTATGGCTCTAATAGCAATAGATTTAAATATATACTGTTACGAAAAGAAACAAGGCCTAAAGAAAAAATACACTAAATTAATACAGTAGTAGTTTTAGCTATAAACTTTGTTATGGCATTTATTGGTTGGTGTCAAGGCTCTTATGTACCTGTCACTGCCCTAATTATCTATGCTTTTACCGGTGCTACCACTTGCGTGTTTAACGGTGTTGCCAGTTCGATTTCTTTTTGTGTACTATGATTTTACATCTTTTGAATTAAACGTAAATAGAAATTTGTAGTAACTACTAGAATATTGCTGATGATTTGCTATAAAAGGTGGCACATTGGGCTTAGCAGTTCAGTTATAGCTTTGCAGTCATAAAGTAAAGTCGTGTTAAGGCGTAAACAAAAGTTGCTGTATAAAGTAAAAGTGCACAAATGAGAAGAATTATTTAAAAGAACAAATACGTGTATTTATTTTATTTAATGCAACTTAGAAAAACTCAAGCATTTTGAAAAGGTTAAAACGTAACAATACTTATGTATGTGAGTGATATCTGGATCTGCCATCTTCAGTAATAAAGTCTTCTGTAATAAAGTTGTTATTAATTGTCTAAGTTCTCTAAACAATTATGTGTCTCCAGACATGAGATTTCCTTATGCCTGAAGCATTATTTTGCATACCTATGGGATACCTAAGAAGAAAGGTCAATTGCCGTATTAGGTTAGGTAAAAACCAGCGGCTGATTCTAGCTTACTTAGGCCAATAAAAATCATAGTGATGCCGCATAAGATAATGAGCCTAGAAAAGCAATCGGAACTATGTTCTTACCAGATTCAAGCCAGTTTCACTAACGAAACGACTACTACAACCCACGGTGACTTTCAGCAAGAATTCTGTGTCCACTAAGTGTCCTCCCGGAGTCCTCAATCTCTGCCTCGATAGCGTGTAACATTCCACGAGCAACTATCTCACAGAAACAACTACACAACATTGATCCACTATACGCAAGACGGATTGCATATCTGCCCAGTAGACAATGGCCAGAGAAAATACGTATCACAGCCAGTTGACCAGCTGATCTGCTTACAGGAAGATCTCTGTCCCCATCTTCTGGTGAATATATCGTTGGCTCGGCACTTAAGATACACAAGACAAGTAGAGATAGGTATACTAACAATTTCCTTTCCCGGAAGAACCTGTGCCGTCGTACCCTGTCTAGTCAGTTTATCTAGGGCTGCCCGAAAGATTGTTAGAGTAATGAAGCGTATAAAACCACTTCAAACAAGCAATCAAACCGAAAAAATGTACTATAATTATCATTGTAACAACTATTTCTCCACACTTTTGTTAGCCACTGTACCTATAAATTAAATACACATGCTAACACGTTTGATGTGACAAAATAATTACTTTGAATAGGAATTAAAATTAAAAATGAAATTAAAAAAAAAACATAAAAACAAACACAAAGAACATTGAAAGAAAGAAAATAATTTTCAATAATAAAGAACGAACAACGAAATGAAGACGGAATACTTGAATACTTGGTTGTGATTGTTTTTCTTACTCTGCCATCAACAACGACAACAACACCAACAACACTTATAGTTCTTATATCCTCTGCACAAAAAAAAGAAAATTGAGGGGTATATTATACGAGGTTTGGCTTTAGCCATAAGTGTCATAACATTAAGTGACATTAATAATGTCACATTGTTGTATAAGAAGTGCAGGGTATTTTAAATTCTTAATGACCATTAATTTCATTAAAATGCTAAATAATTAAAAAAAGAGTGTCTGCCTGTGTTTGCATATGTTTAATTGTGCAGAGTAGTTCCTCGTATTGGTACGGTTCGGTTTGGTTTGCTGTTCGTGGCTGTGTGTCATTCAATATATTGGAACTCACTAAGCTTGGTTGGTTAGTGTCACTTTTTGTTGTTCATTGTTGTTGCTGTTTTTGTTTTTCATTTCTATTGTAACTGAGGCTAGTTGAGGGCAAACCATACAATACTTACATGCTTAGAGTGTCAGGCAGTGGCAGTATTTGTGTTTCGTTTTTCATACGAATTATGGAAATTAGTCACATCGTCAAACTAACAACAACAGCAACAACAACAAAATGAAATTGAAAATCATTTTATAAAAAATCGCAATAAAAAAATATTAAGAAAAAAATATTAAAAATCAATTTGCGATTTTTTTCTTTACTTTTATATGCCATTTCGTGTCGTTAGCGTCTTGTAACGTTTATGTTTCTTTTGTTCTTATGTATTTGCAACCACAACAACAACAACAAAAAGCCTTTTGTGTACACAGCGGTACACGTGATTCTCAACCAGTTATTAATTGTTTAATAACAAATAACTTTTGATTTTTTTTATTGTATTTGTATCTAAAAGTAATGATATGCAGATACATACGAGGGCAGTTTGCTAATTCCCTTTTTCACTTTTAGAATAAATGATATTTTCTTGTTCTTATCATTATTTCTGAAGTTCAATAGATTATTTTGCCTTATCGTCTAATTAAAAGCCCTTTTCCAAAACCTTAAATATGGGCCTTTCTTTCCACCCACTTCGTTTCCACTAAATCTCTTACCAATGACAAATCATATCTTCCAATTAGAAAGCAGAAAATGTTCACGGGTAACGAAATTCTAAAATTATACTGGAGAAGCAGTTCATGATAGATTCGTTTTACGGATCTTTGTTCTTGTGGCTACACACATGTGTCTCAGCGTGTATATCCGGATAGCGAAGCTAGATGAGGTCGTATTTACTATAAATCAATATTGAATCTGTTGCAAGTCTATGAATAATATGCGCCTTTAATCGTTTTACTCTTTCAAGGTAATCGAAACGAATAAAACAGCGTATAACTTAAAATCTATGGCCATTATCAAATTAGGCTTCTTTGATGGTCTTTTACGCAACGTAGCGTACTGCTTTAATTCTTCGTTAGATTCTGGTGTGCTCTAATGGATCCATATTTCGCCTACAGTAACTATACGGCACAAAAATTCGATCGGATAGTGATTAAACAACACCAAGCACTTGTTTAAGGTGTGAGCAACTGCCACACCTAGTAAGAGAACTTTTTTATGATAAATATGGATACGAAATGTGATTTACCGACTTGGTTGAAACTACTACAGTCGCATTATTATTCTCCGATCTTTCCTTATTATTCCTTGAATTTTATTAAATATTTCTGCAGTGGCTTCTTTTAAGAGAACTTTTTTATGATAAAATATGGATACGAAATGTGATTTACCGACTTGGTTGAAATTACTACAGTCGCGTTATTATTCTCCGATCTTTCCTTATAATTCCTTGAATTTTATTAAATATTTCTGCAGTGGATTCTTTTCAGAGAACTTTTTTATGATAAAATATGGATACGAAATGTGATTTACCGACTTGGTTGAAATTACTACAGTCGCGTTATTATTCTCCGATCTTTCCTTATAATTCCTTGAATTTTATTAAATATTTCTGCAGTGGCTTCTTTTAAGCGACCTGAATTAATGGAGTCTGTTGCCTTGAGAGTTCAGAGGGTTTTACATAGTATGTTAGTCCAGGGGATTAATATTATATCTGAGGAACAGATTTGAGCATCTGCGGACGACATTTGCCTGCTCTTACATAGGTACAACGATATGCAAGACAAACTGGATGATATCGTAGCTGTAGCAGCTAAATTTGAGCTCATTATCAATACCCAGAACTAAATCCATGAGCACAAACATGACATATGTATGAATAACCTTTTAAACTCCATCAGAAAGAGATCTTAGCCTTTTACTACCTTGGTGTAGCATCATAGAACCTACTTATGTCTCAAAAGAGGGCATGAGAAATTCCATTAATAATGGCAGGCAGTCCTACGGAGAATGTTTCGACAAGTACTTCACGACAATTGCCCTCTATGGCTGCGAATTGTTGAACGCAGCGCTATGCGACTTCAGCCAATTTCCCCGGGGAATACTAAGAATATTATTACGTTTTAACTTTTCTAAAACGTTTGAGTTCTTTTAAATTGAGTGAAATAAAATGAATGACACGAATTTATGTTTTACTTCATACAGTCTTTTTATTCCCACAATTTAAATTGTTTAACTTCCACTTAATAAATAAATTTCTTAAGACTTTTACTAACACCGTAGCGTGACTTTACTCTTTGAAAGTTAAATTCCTCTTTTTATGGAAAATTGATATAATTATGGATGTTCTAGCTTAATCTACAAGCTTCTATTCAGCTACGTTAATTCAAATGTAAAGTTTAATATCCAAATTTGAATTGGCAACACCATTCAAATAACTACAGCTTAGACAGGGTGATCGTAGCCTTGAAATAAACCAATAGAATAAATTCCATAATAAACCTTACAGCTTTAAATGTACAAATGTTGGTGTATCTATTTAGGCATTTACAATTTCGTGACAATATTTTAGCCACGAAGAACAAGTCTTCAAATGCTGTTGCAGCGGAAATAGAAAAGCAGCATAGAAGCTGCAGAAAATGGCGAAAGTTGGACAATTGTAAATGAGCCGAAAGCTTAAGCATCGAGTAGACAAGGATGGAGCAGTATGATTGAGGCCTTATGCTTCTTATAGGAACCACAGGAATCCATTAATAATAATAACCGCTGCAACACCTTTCATGAATACCAATTCGAGCATACGCTTTCGATTACGCCTTTTATCTTTGTCAGGGGTACAAGCCTTGTATGGTATTGCCAACTGAGATAAGCCTTTGGCCAGGCTTTGTAAGCTAGGCCAAAGCAGAAGGGACTAAGAAAGTCATTCGCCTGTAAGGAGTGCTCTAGTGAGCATATTTGTTTTCCACAAAGCATTCATTGCTTTGTTTCAGTTTCATTAATCAAGTTGACTTTGCTAGCTAAGTAAAGCGTGTTTTTTTATAGAGGTATAGAACTTTAAGTTGGCATTACTTTTCAAGTTGGCGACCGATTTAACAGCTGTCAAGTGATTTATTCTCAGTTTAGTTTGGCAATTCATCATGAATAGACTCACGCCCGGCGTAGATTCGTCGAATGGGCCCAAAACGAGATTACCGTTGTTCCCGATTTTCATAAGCGAATTTTGTTCAGCGATGAAGCGCACTCCTAGTTGAATGGCTATGCCAACAAACAAAACTGCCGCATTTGGATTGAAGGTAATCCTCAAGTGTATATGGAAAAACTGACTGTTTGGTGCGCTTTATGGGCTGGTGGAATCATTGGTCCGTACTTTTTCAAAAACGATGGTGGCCAGAACGTTACAGTCAATGGTGATCGGTACAGAGCCGTGATTACTAACTTTTTCATGCCTGAATTGAATAACCATTATGTCCAGGAGATGTGGTTTCAACAAGATGTGGCGCAAAATGTCACACAGATCGTGCCACAATAGATTTATTGAAAGACACGTTTGTTGACCACCTAATTTCATGTTTGGGACCTCTGAATTGGCCTCCAAGATTTTGTGATTTAACACCGCTAGACTACTTTCTGTGGGGCTATGTAAAGTCATTGGTCTATGCGGTAAAGCCACAAACGCTTGACCATTTGGAAAAACCACAAATGTTGGAAAAAGTAATCGAAAATTGGACGTCCAGATTGGACTACATCCACGCCAGCCGTGGCGGTCATATGCCAGAAATCATATTTAAAATGTAATGCCACAAGATTATCTTTCGGATAAATAAGATTCATGTCAATCGAATAATCCATCGTTGTTTTATTGCAACTTAAAGTTCTATATCTCTATAAAAAACACCCCTTATAAGATGCATCCACCGTAGCTCCTCTGCATATGATTGTGTAGTGGTGAAGATCCTTGCTAAGTTGTGGTGGTGATCTTTACTTAGCATTGTAATTTTTTCCCAGTAGGTGGCGTTTTTTCCTTATCATTCGTCTGATGTTTGTCAGAGGTAAACCGGCTTCTTTTTTATTTTTTAAATGAAGTTGTCTGGAGGGAGATGGATGCCTATGTACTTGTAAACCCTCTCTTTCTTTCTTTTAAAAAACTAGCAAGTGTTTTCAAGCAGACGGAAATGATGTGACTCTTAGGGTGACATTAAAGGGGTTTCTTCAGAGAAGTAGCGAAACAATTGTTGCCTAAGAAGAATAAAGACTTAAGATAGTCGCTAACACGTCTCTGTTGAGTAACCATTAGTTATGTTCTGATTAATTTATTGCATTTTTATTCATCTGGGCTTGATTAAAATCAGTATTTATGGTCATCTCAAAGCCCAGCCACCACGCGTAAGTTGTTTCATGTTGAGCTTTAATTATTAACTTGCCCTGTTAACCCTCGTACATTAAATAGATCATTAAATCAAAACAAATTTTTGCTGACACTTCAGGTAATTATTAGTGTGAAAATCTTCAGGCAAATAATTAAAAATCTCAATGAAATTTTCTTAGGGAGGTTTTTTGTTGTTGTCTTTTTATTTGTTTTATTAATAATATACATATGTGTGTATATGTATGTATTTAAATAAAATTTATATTTTATATATATTTTTTTGCTAGACAGACAAATAGACAAATAGTCTCATTAACTACTAATGGCTTTGATTAGGTCTATTGTTGTATTTTACTCGTATTTATTATTTCTATGATTATTTCTATTCTAATATATTTACAAAAAGAGAAATAAAAAAAAATTAAATAACTTATGAAAATAATCATAGAAATTATAAGTATTTAATAATAATTTATTTATTTTTATATGATTTTTTTTAGGTTATCAACCAGACAGACAGTACTCGTATTTTTTTAAAATTTTTTTTTTCAATGCAAAGCCCCTGAAATGTTTCTTATAAATTATTTTATTAAAAAAAAAATTAATTAAATTGCAACTTAAACATCCTATTTTATCATAATTTAATAATTTTTCTATAAAACTTACCAATTTCTTCGTTATTATCGGTTAAGGAATCCATTATCACTTGTTTCTGTTCCTGCTGTGTTTCTTTAGTAAAAATTATTTGACCAATTGAGTTCACTGCTGTCGTTGATTCATTCTCTAAACCCTTCATTATTAAAACCTCAATAAATTTATCATTGCAACGATCTAATCATTGGTAAATATAAGTGTCAGCACCTGTTGCATTAAAATAAAAGAAATCAAGTTTTATAAGGAAAATTATTTCAATAATTTATTATGCATAATTAGCGTTTAACAAAAACAAGATTTTGTAAAAAAATATTTATTGATAAGACTTTAATAATAATGATTATAAATTATAAATAATTGTTAAGTCCTACACCATAGCATCGGCAATAGTAGATATATGCAAACTCTACTCATACTCATTACTGTGCTCTTTATGCCACTTTGCGACAAGCTGATTGACGAGGCCATAATCACCACGATCCAAAAGATCGTTTGTGTTACCTTATATGAGACTTCGAACAAAGACAGTTATCTTGTTTTCGGAGTTCCTTCAACTTCCCTGTAAACTAAAATGGCAAGGCACTTACATAAGTTGGGGCCACACGATTGTCGCACTGCATCAACTATTGGTACGGCAATCGTGTGACTGCCCATTAGGTAATAATGCGGCTAAAAAAATACTACAAATGCATCCATATTTATTGTGTTCTTGTGTGACAATCGAAGTTCACAATACGTACCAATATTTAAACTTTAATTTTTTTCTTCCCCCAAAATAAATTGGAATAATTTTGATATTGAGCGACAATAAAGCATAATGAAATTGTGTCATATTGGTACATTTGCTACAATCGTGTGATCCTAGCTATAGTATGTGTTTAGATATATCAATATAAACGGTTAGCCATTTAATGGTTTTAAAATCTATCAGGCTTCAGCTGTTAAACATCTCTCATCATAAGAGTCAGTTATTTGGCGAAAGGTTATCGACTTACGAATTTTGATTGTTTAACAACTGAAGAAAGCGCAGAAATAATTAAAATTTACCACTAAATTGGTAATTCAAACGTGGCCACTGATTTATGATTTTTCGAACAAAATTTTCACTCGGTGCTAACGTCAACAGGCAAAATTATCACATTTGGTGCTCGGATTACACAGAAGTAATTGTGCAAAAGCCATTGTATCCGGAAAGTCCTGGCTAGCACTAAGGACTAAAGGTGTCATTGTGCCGTATTTTTTGAAAATGACGCTAGAAAAACCGTTACCGCTACGGACGTATGACAAACGACTTTTTAAACTTTTCCACCGCCTCTGTGGTTCTTTAAATAACATCGAATTTTGTAGATAATGTTAGGGCCCAAGCCTTATAATCAAATAAAAGTTTAATAGTTATCACAGCTTTACTTATATTTTATTTAACTGTACTTTTCTGTATTTGTTGTTACAACCTCTAGAAAAAGCATTTTTTAAGCCTTATGGTCAAAAACTGATCTTAGACTCTGCGAAAAGCATGACTCTAGGAGTTATTCGAAATTAATGGATCATTTTAAGTTTTTTTTTATTATCTTAGATCATTAATGCCCTATAAAAAATATGTTGCAAACTAATGTGCCTTATTCTGTAAAAATATATTTCTGAAGATTGTAAGTCAGACCAACAACTGGTCTTAGACTAGGTTAGATTAAAACCGGCAGCCGGTCCCAACACCAGCCCATTTATGTCAAAAATGCTCATTGTAAGGCCACATACTATAATGACCCTGCAACAAGAAAATCGGATCTATGTGACCACCGTGTCTAAGTCGGCTTTAACAACAAAGTGACCGATACAACCCATTGCTACTTCCAGCAGCAATTCGGGGTCCTTTAAGTGCCTTCACAGTATCCTTAACCTCTGCCTAGATAGTGCCAGAAGCAAGAACCTCGTGTTTACTAACTCCTCCTCACAATAATAACTATACAATGTTGATCCACTTTGACCAAGATGGGCGGCATGTCTGCCCACCAGACAATGACCAGAGAGCATACCCACCCTAGCTTGGCAGATTCATTAGCTGACTAGTAGCCATCCGATCAACTACTGGCCTTTCTCGCCTGCCTACAGGTAGGAATCCATCTCCATCTTCCGTAGAACATATTTACTGGCCAAGCACTTAAGATACGTATGATAAGTAGAGATAGGCATACCAACACTTTCTTTTGCCGAAAGAACCCGTACCGTCGTGCGCCGTCCGGCTATTTGTCTTAATAAAGAGGCTACAACTTCCCTCCAGACAACTCCATCCAAAAAATAAAGAAGTAGCCCACCTGACCCTGCCGCATTCCCCTGGCGGTAATGACAAACATCAGACGAATGATTAGGAAAACACGCCACCTACTGGGAAAAAAAATTACAATGCTAAAGCAAAGATCACAACCAATTAGCAAATATCTTCACCACTACGCAAAATCACATAGAGGAAGATGCAGTGGATTAATCATCTACTTAGCTTGAAAGATCACATTCATTAAAGAAACTGAAACAAGGCAATGGTTGCTTTGTGGAAAGCTAATACGCTCCCTAGAGGAGTGACGGAAAAAAAATCGCAGTGTCTTGATATTGATCGTAGATTCCAGAGATTTGATAATGCATAACTATCGGTATAGATGTATGGATGTATTCCTTCCTAATGGTGATTATGTTCTTTTCAAGTCCTGAATCAACAGATGAAAGATGATGCACTAATCAGGCAGTCTATTAAGGTCCGGAGAGACCTAAATATCTTTATCCTTCATTTTAGAACCATCGGTAAAGAATCGCAAGCATAGCATGTCTTTCTGCAGCGAATTCTGCCAAGAACTTCCCAGCTAAATATAAAACATACTCAAAAGCTAAATTCTAATGTAGGCTAATACACAGTCGATCATAACCAACTGTAACTTTGTTTTTATTTATACTTCACTTTTTTAATTCATATATCGGTCGTCGTTAAGTACAAACAATGACAATCGAAAAATAATCGATTTATTTTCTTCTTTTGTCTCAAGCATACTTGAGTTTGTGCAATAATTTTCATGTAAAAAATTATTCTTATCAATAATTAATAAATCCTTATACAAGATAATTAAAAGAATGTAATCAAAACAAAAACGTTTCTGAGCAATGATAAAAACACGTAAAAAAAGTTTATAAAGAACATGAACTGGAAAGAGCAACGATATCTTTTGATTTATTTGAGCATCGCAGAGCACTCGTATGTTTTAGATAATATTTGTCTTTCTTGAAGAACACAACTGCATATTTATAGTCAATTGATCAATGAACTTAAACTGCTCTTAGAGTGTCATTTTCAATTTCGAATATTTCATTCTTTTTTAGCTCATCTTTGCAGTAAATATTTTCTTCTTATGCTTTTATTTACAATTAAACTTTGCAATTGGCAATAAATGATTAATTCTCTCATATTTTTAAGTGCAATTGATTAATCAATTGTTACAATTTTATTTCTTTACAACTGGACTTTGTTCGAATGATTGATTTCAAAACTGGGAATCAAAAAAGAAATGTTTTTGCAAATGAATTTGCACAGAAAAGCACGAAAAGATACCTTTACAACTCTTTTGGTTTTAACATGACTAATAATAAATGACCTCTAGACTCTAGGAAGTCTGCTGCACATTCTTTATTGTATATGCGTTTCAGATGAACGAAGCAGAAGCAAACAAAAATAGTTATTAAACCCTACGTATGTACGGAAATGTAATAACAAATCCGTATGGATTTCCAAAGAATAAACTGTATAGAAAAGGCTTAGAAACAATAGGAAATAGATGACCTTTCTTTAGTTATTGTAAAGCGTGTTTTTATATAGGTAGAGAACTTTAAGTTGGCATTACTTTTCAAGATGGCGACCGATTTAACAGCTGTCAAGTGATTTATTCTCAGTTTGGCTTGGCAATTCATCATGAATAGACTCACGCTCGGCGTAGATTCGTCGAATGAGCCCAAAGCGAGAATACCGTTGTTCCCGATTTTCATAAGCGAATTTTGTTTAGCGATGAAGCGCACTTCTGGTTGAATGGCTACGCCAACAAACAAAACTGCCGCATTTGGAGTGAAGGTAATCCTCAAGTGTATGTGGAAACACCGTTACATCCAGAAAAACTGACTGTTTGGTGCGCTTTATGGGCTGGTGGAATCATTGGTCCGTACTTTTTCAAAAACGATGGTGGCCAGAACGTTAAAGTCAATGGTGATCGGTATAGAGCCATGATTACTCACTTTTTCATTCTTGAATTGAATAACCATGATGTCCAAGAGATGTGGTTTCAAAAAGATGGCGCAACATGTCACACAGCTGGTGCCACAATAGATTTATTGAAAGACACGTTTGGTGACCGTCTAATTTCACGTTTTGGACCTCTGAATTGGCCTCCAAGATCTTGTGATTTAACACCGCTAGACTACTTTCTGTGTGGCTATGTAAAGTCATTGGTCTATGCAGTAAAGCCACAAACGCTTGACCATTTGGAAGACAACATTCGCTGTGTTATTGCCGATATAAGGCCACAAATGTTGGAAAAAGTAATCGAAAATTGGACTACATCCACGCCAGCCGTGGCGGTCATATGCCAGAAATCATATCTAAAATGTAATTCCACAAGATTATCTTTCGGATAAATAAAATTCATGTCAATCGAATAATCCATCGTTGTTTTATTGCAACTTAAAGTTCTATACCTCTATAAAAAACACCACTTACTAAACACAGACTCCAGACTGTTATGTAACAGTTTTAAAATACTTAATAACAGCCGTGAAACCGAAGTTTGTTATTTTTATTTTATTCATAAAAAAAATATAATAATTTGAGTTGGCGTGGTGTAGTGATTAGAGCACCGGCATACAACACAAATGACAGGGGACAGAACGAAAAGCCGTTGCGAGTCCTTAATAAAAAACAATTAAGCCTTCCTCCAGACAAATCTATCTAAAGAAACCCCCCTGACCTTTTAGCTTACCTCTGGTGATGATGACAAACATCAGATAAATGATTAGGAGAAAACGCCGCCTAGTGGGGAAAAATTACAATGCTAAGTAAGGATCACCACCACCACCACTTAGCAAGGATATTTACTAATACACACAATCATCTACTTAGCTTGAAAATCAACTCGATTACTGAAACTGAAAAAATGAATGCTTTGTGGAAGGCTAATATGCTCCCTTTTCTGTCTTTAATTAAACTGCTTACGCCTTGCTGGTATGCAGCACTTTTTATATCGAGTGGCAATACATACGTCATTCTATTCTGCCACAAAATTCAGTATATTATCTTCACTGAACAAATTGAATCGATTTACGTATGAGCAACGTCGGGATTTATTGGCAATTTATTTCCAAAACAAAGACAATTGTTCGGAAATTGCATAAAAAATCAAAAAAAAAAAAAAAAATTCAAAAATCATCTTGTCGGATGAAGCTCATTTTCATCTTGGTGGTTACGTTAATAAGCAAAATTGGCATATTTGGGGCTCCGAAAATTCAAACGTGATCTTACAAAAGCAGAGGCATCATTGAAAATGAGGACGGCGCAACCATTACGGTCAATGGAGACACCTATGGCACCACAATAACCGATTTTTTGTGATGTGAACGATGTTTAGTCCCAATAATCGATTTATTGCATCAAACGTTTGATGGCCGTTTAATTAACCGAAATGGTGGTGTCAGTTGACCGCCAAGAAGCTGCGGTTTGACACCGTTGGACTATTTTATGTGTGGCGCCGTTAAAGACAAGTGTTATGCCGACATACCAGAGACAATGAGCATTTGAAGTCCGGCATTCGTGATGCCATTGCCGAGATACGAACCCATACACACGAAAAAGTTCTCGAAAATTGGTCCGATCGAATGGTGTACTGTGAGGCGAGCCGCGGCAGCCAAATTTGGTAAAATTTCAAAACCGTTTTTGTTTTATTCCACTTTTATATGGCCTACCCGATATATTTAAAAGTAGACTACAGCTTATTAGTAAACTTAATTGGGAGCACAAGTTATGACGTTGAACTACTATTGAGGGTACAAATTTGAACTTGAAACCTTCATAATTAATACAAAAAAATCTCTCAATAAAAATCCATTTAAATAGTCAATAGTAGTTGCCCGACAATCTAATACGTCTTTTAAATAATACTGAGCCAATAGAACAACCCAAGTCCTTTCTACTGAACCATGATAATTAAATACTTAGAAGAAGACAGATCGTTGTCTTTAAAACCAATTTTTCAAGTCATTACATTCATAACATTATTAGAGAGTTAGAGAGATATGACTATAAACCACTATCTCTTCTAATGCTCATCATCACAAAAAGTCCGGCCCATTTGTTATCAGCGTTTCTTTAAACCCTTAAAGTCATACTATTAGAACAAGAAAAGAAGAAAAAAATCACACGATCTTATGACGCCACTCAAGCTAAATTTAGTACCAAACACTGAGAGATAAGAAAGGTACCATAGACTAAATGCTTTTCTTGCGACATAAAACGCTTGGTGCTATAGAAGAAAACGAAGTTGTCGTTTAATCATAAACAATAAAATTGAAAGTCCCAACTATCCCCAACCAGCCAATACTTCAGTAGTTTTTCTTTTCAATTTTACTTTCATTTGTCAACCAACATGTGCGCATTAGAAAAATGAAAAAAAAAAAACAAATTATCTTTCCTTTTCGTTTTAGCTATTTTTTTTGCCGAAAAACAAAAACTATATACCGGGGGTCCATATCGCTTAAAAGTGGTCTGATAAAAAAAAATATCATAAAAGTATTGAAGATTATACGAGTGGTGTTTGCGGTAAACACGCGGAGTACGGGTTGACACTTAAAAAATTGCTTTGCTTATCAAATAATAATTGGCTGTTATTGATTAATTTTTTCAGTTGTTGTTGCTGTTGTTGTTGCCTTCGTTTTTCTGGTGCGATTAAATTTAGTTGGATCGTTTTATTTTTAACGTTTTATGCATTTAGTAATACGCTCTGGTTATTATAGGTCTCGTAATAAAAATCGCTATGTACAGCTAGGAGCAAAGAAATAGCAAAAAGATTTGGTATTAGTCTGATATACAAGGTTATTTCAAATTTAATTGAATTTAAGACTAGTCTACTAGCCAACATTGGTTTAATTTATTTCCATGAAACTAATATTGGGAAATATTCCTTACCACTCAGCCAGCCAGGAGCTAAGTCTGGAGAGTATGATGAACGGGAGAGTGTTTGCTAAAATTTTAGTTCAAAGAGGAAGTTATTCAAATTCGACAGCGATACATATCTGAAACAATCCAAAACATGTAAGTGACAAGCAGCCAGTTGCCTTAGTCTAAGCTCACATAGAGCGTGGCAGCCACAGAGAAGCCGTTGTACCGATTCCTGTTCTCCATCATGCTGAAAGTTTCAGCAGTAGCCATTACCAAGAAGGCCCATGTGCTCCGATATACACCCTATCATATAGTACCTAGTAATTATGCCCGTAAGAAGGCCGATCAATCTCAAACTAAGAGGAGATATAGTCCTTTCCATGGGCAGAAAAGGCTAGAACATTCTGGATATTCAACAAGTGGTGATATTGGTCCACCTGTGTTGAGTAATGGTTAGCGCCTATCTGTCTATCAAGCTCAACAGTGCAATCAGAGGGGCGTGTATGTCTGCCTGCGTTAGAGTCACTCCCAGAGAGGACCTCCTCGTAGCACACTCACCAAAAATATCATTCTCTCGGATGCCCGCATGGCTCGGAACTCACATCTCTTCCATATGATGTCGTTCTAGTCGAGCCAGTCAGTGAATACATCTGAGGCATTCCAATCGTACTACGCTGGAGTTGAGAGCATTGATTGTCGCAGAACTGAGCATTAATTGCCGAGGTCCTTAGATTTTATTCCCGGATCACTTGCGGCTCTATATATGGTATATACCTCCTCCTGGAAAACAACTGAAGTCAACTCTACGAGTGTAGAAAGTCGACACCGTGGCGGTCTTTAACCCATCGATATGGTCCTAGAGTGTGTTCTTTCGAAGTCCAAGTCCAGCAGACGTCTCATATCTAGAAGGTGTCCTAATACTAAAGAGTTTGTTATAATTCAGGGTAGGTGTAGCACAAAGGGTCTCTTTTCAAGATAACTACGTAAACAAACAAAAGTTTCGATTATCTCAAGACCATTCTGCATGAGAGGATATACGCCTCACGTTCTCCCCATTTGGCTAAGCATAATCCTACAGACGCCTTCTTACACTCCACCCTTCCTGGCCAGCTCAACCGCTTGTTAATTCCTCAGAATTCCCACATGAACTAAGACTCACTAGAGTTTGTACTCTAGATACCTTACCAATCGGTTCAACTTACTCAGTCAGTCCCTTACTAGCTTTAAATCAAAATCCAAAACTTTGTTTACATGAGCCTTTAACGTCAGTTTATTAGCCAGATATTCCCACTGTCGTATTTGAGATCACCTCACCTACCTTTTAAATTTCCCTTTATTTATAGAGTTTCCTTCCCTCAGTTTCTGTTACAATCGTGATCTTACCCTGGTTATAGTTCAACCCCGTTGATCTGCACGATCGATACATAATTCGTAGCCTTCTAGATGCTCACATCTTGCTATCAGACAAAAGGTAAATAACGTTCCTTTGAGCGGTTTTATTTTTACATTCAAAATTGCTGCAAGACAACTTAACCTACTTACTTAACTTGCCAGTATGGAACCACTAAAAAGGTGGCAACTTTCTACATATTTGTATGTAATTTTTGTTGGTCTCACACCAAAATTTTATTTCGTTGAAAAACAAAAACAAAAACAAAAAAGAAACGCTCACCTTAAAATTTTGTTGTGCCTGCTTGCCGTCTTTTTTTATTGAATTTTTTGTTTTAATTTCTTATTTTATTTTTTAAAATTTATTGCACTTTTATTTCTATTTGTTTATCATACTTTTTTTGTCTCTTGTTTGTTATTTTTGTTGTTGTTGGCTTTTCTTTCTTGTTGTTTTTTTTTTTTTTTTTGTATAATTTTTGCGTAACAATTGCGAGCATTCATACGCTATATGTCGGCGTATATTTATTTTTATTTATAGCAATTGTTGTTGTTTTCATTATTGTGGTGGATTTTTTTTTTTGTCAAAAGAAAAAGAAGCAAAATTATCTCTTAAATTAAAAGGGAGGCTCATCTTTACCACACTTGTTGTTGTTGTTGTTTTAGTATTGATAAAAAATGTGCTAAAATGAATAAAGAAAATATAGATTTTTAAGTTACTTATTAATGTTGTTTTTATTATTATTATTATTGTTGCTGCTGTAGTTGTTGTCCTTAGTTTTCGTGTTCATTTGTTTTTTTTTTTTTTGCTTTTTCTTTTGATTTTTAATTGAATTTCACCTCACTATTACTTGTACACTTGGCAAATCATAATTATCTTTTTACACAGTCACAGAGAGAGAGAGAGAGAGAGAGTTGCAGAAAAAAGCCTTTCGTAAATCCATGCATATATGAATTAAATCTCACTTGTTCTTTTGCTTAACATTAAGTTATTGTTGTTTTTCATTTTATTTTATTAAATTACAACTCGTATGTTTTTATTCGTTAATTGAAGTTACTAAAGATTGTTTTTGTTTTTGGTTTTCTTTGTTTTTTTATACATACGATATGCAAAGAACGATCTCGTAACCTGCGTTGTTATAGTTTGACTAGCTCTTCTCATTTACTATTAAAACAGTAAAAGGCTAAATATTAGTGAAACTCTTAAATTGTTTTTGTTTTCAGCTACACATGTACGTATACAAATTAAACATATATATGTTGTGTTTAACCAATACACTCGTAGATTTTCTCTTGCTCTGTCTCCTTCTCTCTGCTTATATTGTCTTTATTAAAAATACTCTAGGTTTTATTAAATAAACTCTTTTTTGTTGCTAAAGTAAAGGGAACATGACAGAAAATGTTACGTATGTATTTATTTAATGTTTACTTTAATTTTTATTTTGTTGTTGTTGTGTTTATATATTACTTAAAATATTTTTTAATTATTAATTTTATATAATTATTAAAAAAAATTGAATTTGTTTAAATGGACAATTAAAAAAGCATTTCACTTTCATTTCTTTTTTATGAAGGGAAATGAACGAATTTTTTTTTTTTATTAAGAAATTGAGAGAATTAATAATAAAATTAACAGAGAGTAAGATATCTATAAAGTAGACACTTAAGCAAGTCATTTATATGTTTACGTTGTACCCTACACTACATTAGTTGTTTAATTATTGGTTTCAGTCATGAAGTAGAAAAGCATTACAATAGATTGGCTAATTTGCCATAACGACGATCTCTGCATCAAGTGCCTATTACTAGCTACCATTCTGAAGACATTTATTCCGAATAGGAATACCTGGAAAAAGTCATTCGAGGGCTACACAGATAGTATTCGTTTTTTCGCGGATAGGTCAGAGTTGGATGGTGCAGTAGGCTATGGCGTCCATTCTCCGGATCTTAATATATTCTATAGGTTGTCAGACCACTACAGTGTGCTTCAGGCAGAGGTAGCCGCTATTCGTGAAGTAATTTATTGAGAAATAGTGTTACAATAATAATAGTCAGTCCGCTATTAAGTCCTTGTGGGCTATGTTTACTTAGTCCCTGACAGTAAACGATTGTCACTCATCACTAAGCATGATGACTGAGTGCTTCGATATCAGGCTCATTTGGGTGCCAGGACAGTAGCGAATAAGATGGCTATATGGAGCACTGAGGCTCGGATTCTTTCGAGGAGAGAGGTTTGGTATACCGATCTCTAGCTGCCGTCTGCGTATAGACAGACTAGAATATTCTGGTACACACGGGACATTGTCTAGCTATGAGAAATGAGCTTAGGTTGGGCCATAGGAACTTCAACCCATGTAGGTGCTGTATAGAGGAGGATGAGGATACTGCGAAACACCTTCTTTTGAATTGCCCGACATTAACTTGATATTCGTTTGAAACCCATCTAAAGTAAAAATCTTCACAAAACCTTTCATTTCATATCCTTATGGATGCATATTAAAAAAAAAGACTTAATTAAACCTGAGTTAAGATAGCGCCATAACCATAACCAAACGCGAAACAAACAATATTCAGTTGATCGCTTACGGCGTTATGAAATGCCACCACTAATTGAACACAATATTGCTCATAAGGTTGACTGTTGCGATGCAATTATGGCTTTACGTTAAGTCGCGCTTAATTTGAGCTTAAGTTTCAATCAAATTTAGAAAAACAGAGATAGTATTATAGGGTAACAATCGGTCGTGCTTGACTGATCATAATGTTTTCCTTTAGTTATTTTCTTTTTACTATATGAGCTTTAAAACTAAAGAAAATTCAATGCCCACATTGCTTGAGCTATAGTTGACTGAACTCTAAGTTGTTATAATTATTAATATTGTTGTAGTTGTTGGTGTTGCAGCCGATGAATTGAGACAAACACAAGCACAAACGCACACAAATGTGGTGATTATTTTTCTTTTTACACACACATACACACTTCAACTTGTATTACAATTCTAATATGTTTGTTGTTGTTTCTTTTTCTTAAGTTGCTTCGATTTACTTTGATTTTGTTTTATTTACATTTTTTAATACCTTTTACAGTTAAGCTTTCTTTTTTCTCTTTCAGTAAAGAAAAGTAGTTATTTTTTATTATTTTCAATAAATTCTTAAAAAAAAAAATTTAGCGAACTTCGCGAATCTTAATTTTTAATGAAAAACTGTATTCGGCTCTTTGTTAACATTAAAAATCACATCAAATTTACACTCTTTTACTGTTAAACATATTGTTTTTCTGTTAAAAATTCGATAAATCAATATGCAAAAATGTGTAAATGGCGTTGAGAAAATATAAGAGGGGGCAAGAAACTATTTCTTAGCAAGTGGCTGTCATTCAATTGTAACCTCAATGAGTTTAGATTTCATTAAAACAAAAAACACAAAAATAAACGACGAATCAAGGCACTTTAATTTATTCTCTTTTTAATAAAATCGTTGCGTAAATATTTACATTATAATCACAACTATTAAAAAAATGTCACTTTGATTTTTTGCGACTGCCCTGCGATCACTTACACAATTAAACACACGCACTCTTATTAAAAAAACAAACAACTCCACTTTAGTTTATAGACCTCCTTTACCCATAAACCGTATAACAATTACTACTCAGTCAACAACAACGTTTAATGGTAATTTGCAGCCAAAATATTATTGATGTTTTTTTTTCATTTTCTAAAAAAAAAGAAAAATTACAGAGAGCGCTACAAGCAGTGTATTAAAGAGGGAGACAGAGAGAAAGAGAGCGAGAGAATAAACGAATCCCTCCAACTTTATTGTTTACAAGAGCCCCCAAGCATTAAGTCATTGTGTGGCTGGTGTCTATGAAGTTGTCTTTGTCTTGTTTTTAGCAAACTGCCACAACAAATAAGCGATGATTTTAATGTAAGCAAAACAGCAAGTGCAAGAGGGACAACTATAATTATTAGCAGCGATCTTTCACATAATGAAAGCCTACTTTATGGCTGTCGAAAACCAAAAAACATCTTTAATTACAACAGTTATTTAGTAAAATGTATGCCTTACAAAAACTGAATGATTTCTAACTGAAATAAATGTGAAAACAAGGGCGAATGAATGACTGTTCATTCTATAAAAAATTTAAAAATCATTTGCGAAATAACTAAAAAAAAACAAAATCTTTTCGTTACCAACATCCAATGTAACAACGCTAGGCGCACAAAAAAAAAAAAAAATAAATAAAAACGCAAACTCATTGACCCAATGCAGAAAAATACACTTTAAAGGAATCGCCTTTTATTGGAAAAATTTAAAAGATATAATTGGGCAGGGGCAACGAAACTATGGTTGTTTCTCAATAATGTGTCAAAAGCTTCTTAAAGCCTTTCAAAGACCTACAGAACCAAACTAGACTACTAATATCGTTGAAGGCAAAGCCTTGTGAGATTCATTAAAAAACACCTATTTTCTGCAAACGTCGCTGCCATTGATTAACCTACCATTGGGCGACAAACTGGCTGAGATTGTTCTATCAAATAACTGGTAGGGATATTCAGACAATAGTCAGGCATCTTGCGGTATTATCTTTTAGAGGTGACACAATTTTTTTTATCGTCATAGGTTTAAAACCAACATTTCAGGCGATAGGTTTAAGAAGTTACAGAGAGAAGAAGATGCCTTAATCTATTTTCTCCATGCTTGAGAAATTCTGCTATCAATCGGTTATCTTGACACGGCATGCCATACCATATCAGATGTCATTAATTCTCTTGTAGGCCACAGAGAGTGCAGAAAAAAGAGAATCTTCATTGTTTGAAATTAAAGCATATATTTGGGACCGATGGCTTTGGCAATGCCGCAAGTTGCCGATTTGGATCTTGTAAAGATCATAGCGCTGTTTAAATAAATTTCATTGAGATCTATCCAGCTCTTATTGTATGCTGGAGCCTCCTACTCTATCTGGACCATTTTCAGATGTGGGGCAGCCAGCCTTGTCTTCTATGGATTCCATGCTATGGCATTTTAGTTATGTCACCATCGAGCTTTCTCAACGTATAAACAATTGATCCTTATTTCCTCCGAAGGATTTTTGGGTTCATTGAAGTTTGGTTTCTTTTCAGAGACTATGATTAGACAACGTGGAAGGCCAAAATATATACAAAATTCGCTGCACGCATCGTTTCGTATATGTCTATACAGCTGTTAAGTCCGAGATCTCTGCTTTCTACAATTCCCTTGTACACAAAAGCATACATTTCACACAGGAGTTAAATGTTTTCAAATTGGTGTTGCCAGAGAGTTAAGACGGCCAAATGATTGATTGCCTGAGTTTATACTGTTCTTTATGTCCACGCTTGAACCAATAGACGCTGTTTAAATGTTCACAAGGTAGCACATCTTTCAAATGTTCGGTGCTAATATGGAGAATAGACCGCATAACTTTTTGCTTGGCGATGTTAATTTTAAGGCAATGGCTCCAACTCCACCTTGCGATGGGTGTATATAACTTTCGAGCTTCTTTGTTAATGTCGATACGATTGTGACTAATTCAACTTATAGTCTGATGTGACTGTGATTAATGTAAGAAAAGTTCGGCGAAGGACCAAGTATAGCCTCCCTTGTTTCCTTATTGTAGAATCGTATTGATGCTGATTCAATTGTTATGCTGATGGATATACGAAGACACATTAGACCAATTAAAGGAATGTACATAGGTATGTAATTGCGGATAGCTCGGCAGAAATTAAGTCTGATCTTAATGCTGATTTATTGAGCTTGTCTTAATCACGGAAAAGTAATGAATACACCTCTGAGATATCATAGAGCTCGAGTGCCTAATCAGATGTTTGCTTGTTGCAGATATGAGTTATGCATGCAAGTAATTGCGCAACTTGGCAAGAATGAAGTCAGATCTGTTTGCAGATCACGCTGCAGCGTGACCAAAGGTGCAGATTTGCGAGTATATGTATATTTTTTTTTTACTTTTTTAAGTATATGTAGTTTTTTAACTTGAAAATCTTTTTTTTTCCGTTTTTCTAAAAAAAAATATGGCAACACTGTTGCGCAGAGAGTAATATAAATCCAAATTTTTCTGAGTGTGAACGCCTGATCAGGTGGCGACTGTTAGGAACTATCTCAAGGTCTATTGTCATAGTTGTCTTGATGTAGAAGAGAATACCGTAGAAATTTCCTTGATTGTAGTACATTCGGAAAGACTAAAAGATATGACGTCCTTTATTCACCCCAGCGTCTGTTTCCGATTTATTTGCGCTGACAACTGCATCGATACTATAATTTCAAATGCTTTTACTCAGACATTGCCTACTTTATTGATAAGATTTTGCCTGTTTTAAAATGCAAACACATCGCTTTTGTTGTTTTCTTTTTTTTTAATTTAAATTAATAATTCTTTTTATTTTAATATTGATTTATTTGTTTTTAGCATTTTTTCTAAATTTTAACTAGTCAAGTGTTGTTGTTTTAGTTTTTAGCAGAAGTTAAATGGTTTTTTGTCTCATTTTTCTTTTCTCTTTCATGTTCCAAACTTAAAAATAATTTTCTAATTTTTTTGAATTTTTCTTTCAAAATTATAAATCATATTAATTAAAGTTTAATCAATTATTAATTAATTAATTAGTTTAAGATTTTAAATATTAAATATTGTTAAAAAATAATAATTAATAATTCTTAGTTAGTATTTACACTTAAGGCATTTGTGTTCAGTTTTTGTAAAACAGGAGTTTCTTTTGCAAATCAAAAAAAAAAGGAAATCATTTTTTGTTCTCAATAATGCTCGACTGCTTTCATTCATAACGCCTGGTATTGTAGGATTGTATCTTTTCAACGGTACATTCTAGAGCTGCCTTAATATCATTGAAAACCGGTACACCTTGGCGTTTGGCTAAGTCAATCAAATAGGAACGACCTCTGTTATAGTCCTTAATGGCGGTAGGAGTGAGCTGTAAGTAAAATGAATGTAGAATCTTAATATTTATAAACCTCTTCTACTGCAAAACAAGTCTACGCACCTTTTCATTGCCAATTACACAGTCATTGGGCAACATTTGTACAGCCAACACCACATTATACATGAGGCCTATGCAATGGGCAGCCAAAGTCATGGGTGCCAGAGAACGTGTCTCGTTGGTGATGACAAATAGCAATACTCGACTCGAGTCCAATATTGAGGGATTAAAGAGATTCGTGCGTACAGGCGTTAGAGTCCAACTAAGAGATTCCTCTGCTATGGTTAACTCCTCGACTTCTTCGGCGGTTTTAGTGCCACTATTTGTGCGACATTTCCGTCGAGTACGCATAAAATTGGCTGCTGAAGATGTAGGCTGTCTGCGCAACCGCCAATTTGTCGCCGCAGATCTCATGTCACCACCTTCCACTACATTATCCTCAGCTTGTGTTGTATTCTGTTCGGGCAAATCTAATTGCCGGGGATTTATACTTTCATGTAAAGAGGGTATATGATACGAAATGCCTTTAGCCTTTAAATATGGTATGGCTAACTCCTGACGCCATTTAGTACGCAAAACACAACTGCCTCCCAGATAAACTTCACGAAAATCAGGCATTGAGTAGCTGGTTAGAGAAGGATCACAACAATTGATGGAATTTATGGAACTACTGCTAGAGAAAACGGAATCATTGGAATCGCTTTCCTCTTCAGCGAGAGGTGAATGAGCTGCTGTAAAGTTTGCAGACGGTTGTGGTTGTATAGTCTGTGTAGTGGTAACTTCAGTGGTCTCAATAGTTTCAACATTTAAAAGCACATGTTGAGGTTGCGACTGCTTCTGATTACCGCCTAATTGAGCTTGAGAACGTGAACGCAAAGGTTCTAGAGGCTGGGGTGATGAAGTACCACTGTCACGTTGGCGCGTTAAAAGGTCATTTAAATTCTGTAAGCGTTCTTCACTGCTAGGCACACTAGCAGTGCTAGAGGTTCGGGATATATTTTTGCTGAAGTAGCTTATGGCGAATGTATCTTCTCCTGTAAACGAAAAAACCAACCAAAATGAGGATTTCCTTAGACTCGGCAGAAAAACACGAAAACTTACCCTGCAAATTCGATAAATAGACTGGAGGTGGTGGCACATTAGTACCCTTAATGGGTGATATGCAACCGCTTTCATGTATCTCTTGTTGTAAAACTGATAAATAGGCCGATATAACACAGAAGAGATTAAAATCCAATTGTTCTGGTGATTGAGAATTGCTCTTATCAATGCTATTGCCTTTAACCTTCTCTTCCTGTTGTCGTTGTTGAGCACTTAAGGTTGCCTGATTACAGTTTAATTTCTGTGTAAATTTTGTACTATTTGTGACTGTCTCACTGTCGTCATTATTATCACCATCATCTTCACTTAAATTGAGAGCTTTTAGGGCCTCACGTTGAGCGGCTATAATTTTCATTAAATTGTCCATGTTAACAAGACTTTGAGCATAACCCAAATATAAGAGAGCTTGTTGACATTGTTCAACACTTATCAGATCATAAACTGGATTAACACGATCGAAAGCACCACGTATTACGCTGTGGGTAGGCCAAATAGATGTGATTCAATAGTGGGAAGGAAATCGTCAAGGAAAAAAACTACTTACACCAGTATGGAAGCTATATTCGATGGTGGATCGCGGAAACCGGCTAAAATTTCCTTAGTACGCTGGAGACCAGATGGTATATTATTGAGCACGGGCAAGCCACGACGCGTTACTAACTCACGTAAAATTTGTTGATTACGTGTTAAGTCAATATATTCTCTGCAAGAAGAAGAAGAAAACAAAAAACTCAGCTGAATCTAATCCATAATAAATTCGTACCGAAAGAAAAAAAGCCACTTACTGTTGCGATATACGCTCATTAAGTATAGATTGATTGGGTTTGTACGGATGCAGCACCAGCACTAGCTGCTTGCAGTTTTGACCCGCTATATGTGCCGCCTCAATGGCACCAGCACTTGCGCGTGTTTCTGAATCCATAACGAAAAATAATACTCGCGCCTTCTCCTTCGCACGATGCTCAAGTTCTATGAGATCTGGTGTCCAATCAGAAACTTGCTATGTATGAATCGAGAAAACAAAAATTTATTAAAATTTCATTCCGAAAAAATGGCGAAAAATCATAACTAACTTACCGGATTATAAAAGGAAATGCCAAGTTCTTTTAAAGCGGGTATAGCCACATCAGCACGCCATGTTGTGGGATTACAAGAGCCACCCAAGAAAACTTCTACAGGTGCTGAAGCTGACGAGGATCGTTTCCGTTTGCAGTCTTCCACGTTACTTAAAGATTTTGTACTACGCAACTCATTGCCACCGGGAAAGCTGCTGTTGCTGCAATTTTTTGAGATTTTAACGTCATCATCTTGAGCATCAGTTGTAACCTCATTATTATGTAGAGAGCCCAACAATTGATTTTTGTCACAATAACCAGGCGAGGTAGAGCCAAAAGAAGAGGTTCTAAGACAATATATGTAAAATTGAAAATAAAATTCTTCTTGGAAAGCCAGAAGAGTGATCATACCGAAATCTTTTAAGATCCGCTGCCAAAACACAAAATTCACCAAAAGTTAAACCATTCGATTGGCGGCTACCTTTACGAGCCAACATTTTAGCGGTTTGTAACATGTCACTGACTACAGGCGGAGAGAAAAATAACAGGAAATTTGAAAATACAAACGGCGAAATGGCAGTTTTGATGTCTTGAAATACTTACTTTGCTTGTCATTGGGATGAAAACTGAGCTCTTGAAATAGTTCTTGAGTGCGTTCTGCTGGCACTACATTGCATCTGGCTTTGGCACGCCAAGCAGCTAAGACTTCACTGCAATGCAAAAGAAGAAAACAAATTATTTTAAAAAAGTCTATAAAAAAAAAGAAGTGCAGAAGGCTTTTAGAAACCTAATGAATAGACTCGTAAATTTTCCATTTTCATTACTGCCGGCCTCTTCATCTGTAAACAAGTGTTGATGGGGCAAAGTAAAGGCCTGCGAGTTTATATTGGCAGTATATTGAAATGTAAGAAATATACAAAAAATCAATTGCATCATTTGGTAGCCTGGCCAGCAGCAGCAGCCAACACATTTAGAAATTATTACGCCAACATAAGGCATTTTTTGTTTCAACTGTTTTTTGTTTTGTTTTTCTTTCTTTTTCTTAAATTTCAAACGCCCAACACACTCTGATGAAAATGTTTGGATGAACTGTGAAATCCAAAGTAAATTACTCTCAAAATATACTCTTTTTTGTTTAATGGGCTTGCAATGAATGAGATGGTTGGAATGAGATGTTGTGAAGTGAAATATTAGGAAACCTGGCCGTGTATTAAGAAATTATTAATGGAAAAGCTATTACGGCAAAAAATAAATAAATAAACAAAGAATTTTCCATCCAAACGAACGAAATAGAATTGTAAAAATTCAAATAAATTTCTAATGCCCTACGCTGCTAGCTGCTCTACTAACAAATATTATTCAAATCAAATTTATAATTTACTTTAGTAAACATTTTCAGAAAGTTGAAGATGTCATCAGAGAGTTGTTATCAATAGCAAAATTATTTAGAATTTTATTCATCAAGCTGATAAACAACTCATCTCTTACACTCAATGTCGCGCAATTGCGATTTGGAATATTCTCCGTAATCCAATAGAACGCCGGTTTTGTTACCTCAACTAAAACGCAATAAAGTTGTCTTCACTAAATATTCGTACATATTTGGTCGCAAATAAGTGCTTTAAACAAATAGTTTTTGTTTAAATTATATACGATATCTCTGTGTAGCTGCAGACGAACATTGATGCAGTAACTTAGAAAGAACAATCTAACATGGGAAGAAGTATAAATAATAGCGGTGAACCATTTGAGATGGAGATGGAGATGTTTTGTGGAATCCACATGCTCCCAAGAGATCTCATATGAAGAGTTCAGAAATCATTCGGGAATAACACGACATAGGCTTGTATAGATGGAAATCATTCCTTTAAAAACTTCGGATTCTAATCTGAACAAACACAGTTCAACATAGGCTTCCATATATGCGTCATATTTGCCCATACTAAAGGATGACAAGACCTCTTTCTTAGACACGAAAAGGCAATCAGATTAAGTTTGAACGCAGTGTGAAAATGATGGCAAATATAATAACAGGGGCACTGAGGAACAGTGCTCATTAAAAGCACTTTTTTTACTTTGTACTGGTTTCCTCCATTCACTGCTACCTAAGAGATCTAGCAGACTTTTTCCGATATAGAAACTTAAAAATCTTCTCATTAAAATCCTAGGCTACTCTCTTCATAGCTAGGACCAAAGAAATAGGGCTAGAATTGATTGTAACTGTAGATGGCACGGCACTGCAATCTGCGATAAGATGCGAAGGCCGGTCAGTGGTGAACTATGCTGCGCCGGTATGAACAGCAAGAGTAAGCGAGGTAGAATGGAAGAAGTGCTTAGGATCGTAAAGTACACGAGGAAACGTGTAATGCTCTCGAAGCAGTTTCTTCGCAAAAGCTTTCGAATTCATAGGTTTGTAAAACAAGTATAATGGAATCTGGCAATACTTATGTCATTCTATTCCGTCACAAAATTCAGTATATTATCTGCACTGAACGAATCAATCGATTTACGCTTGAGCAAGGTTGGGAAACTTAAAAATCTTCCCATTAAAATCCTCGGCTACTCTCTTCACAACTAGGACCAAACAAATAGAGTTAAAATTGAATGCAACTGTAAATGTCGCGTTATTTTTGGATCTTCCGTGCACGGCACTGTAATCTGCGATAAGATGCGAAGGCACAGCCGGTCAGTGCTGAACTACGCTGCGCCGGTATGAACAGCAACAGTCAGCGACGTAGAATGGAAGAAGCTGCAGGCTTGTCAAAATTCTGTCCTTAGGATCGTAAAGGACACGAGGAAACGTGTAATGCTCTCGAAGCAGTTTCTTCGCAAAAACTTTCGAATTCATAGGTTTGTAAACCAAGTGTAATGGAATCTGGCAATACTTATGTCATTCTATTCCATCACGAAATTCAGTATATTATCTGCACTGAACGAATCAATCGATTTAGCTTGAGCAAGGTTGGGAAACTTAAAAATCATCCCATTAAAATCCTCGGCTACTCTCTTCACAACTAGGACCAAAGAAATAGAGTTAGAATTGAATGTAACTGTAGATGGCGCGTTATTTTTGGATCTTCCGTGCACGGCACTGCGATCTGCGATAAGATGGGAAGGCAGAACTTATTGACTGTATATAAAATAATTGGCCGGTCAGTGGTGAACTATGCTGCGCCGGTATGAACAGCAACAGTCAGCGACGTAGAATGGAAGAATCTGCAGGCCTGTCAAAATTCTGTCCTTTGGATCGTAAAGGACACGAAAAACGCAAAAACTATCGAATTCATAGGTATGTAAAACAAGTATAATGGAATCTGGCAATACTTATGTCATACTATTCTGTCACAAAATTTAGTATACTATCTGCACTGAACGAAATGAATTGACTTATGCTTGAGCAACGTTGGCATTTATAGGAAATTTATCATCATCTTTTCGGATGAAGATCATTTTCATCTTGGTGGGTACGTTAATAAGCAAAATTTCCGTATTTGGGGCTCAGAAAACCCAAACGTTGTGTTACAGAAGCTAATGCACCCATTACGAGTGACTGTTTGGTGCGGCTTGTGAAGCAGAGGCATCATTGGTCTATATTTCTTTAAAAATGAGGACGGCGCAACCATTACAATAAATGGAGACACCATAATAATTGATTTTTTTTGTGCCCGCTCACCATGGTATTGATGTGAACGATGTTTGGTTTCAACAGGATGGTGCAACTTGCCAGACATCTTATGCCACAATCAATTTATTGCGTCAAACGTTTGATGGCCGTTTAGTGAGCCGAAATGCTGATGTGAGTTGGCCGCCAAGAAGCTGCGATTTGACACCGTTGAAGACAAGTTTCATGCCGACAAATCAGAGACAATTGAGTATTTGAAGGTCAGCATTCGTAATGCCATTCCTAACATCGAATTGGTCCCATCTAATGGGGTATTCTGAGGCCAGCCGCGTCAGCCATTTCTAACCGGAACAATTGTACTTCACAACAAAAAACTAAATGCGGCAAAATTTCAAACCGTTTTTGCTTTATTGCATTTTTAAATTAAAACTTTTAAATGGCCCACCCTATATTTACTGAGAACTAAGCGCCAAAAAAGATCCCTAACTGGTGTACAGAGGGGAACAAATTTTATTGAAAAATTTCGATGGGTCTGGAGGAGATAGCCAGATATCCAACGATTACCCTTTGATGAGTTTCTAGACACAGGAAGATGCTATTGAACTCAACTGCACTCCGCTTTGAGTCTTTGCCAGAGTAATTCTGGTTTCTTTTGAAATAGAAAAAATAACTGATATCGCCCACATACAACACAAGCGGCCCAGATTCGAATCCTCAGCAGAGTACATGACTAAATAATTTAATTGTGGTTTTCAATTGTTTAATGATAATATAATAGCCTCCAGAAAAATCTAACCAAAGGAAGCTCCTCTGAAATTCTAGCTTACCTCTGTTGGCGATGACTAACATCACACAGAGCTGAAACGCACAGAGGCCTCGTCTAGAAACACTTTTCCTTCAAATTAATTCGGAAACCAGCCCGACAGCCTAATGAACATGGCTATTAGTCTGATATCAAGGGTCGATAGCTTCAATAAACCACAGAGAAATGGCGATGTAAATATTACGCCGAGAGAGAGACTGACATTAACAAATGAAATGGGCCACCCTCTCCTCCTCCTCAATCGATTCTCAAACTCGACAAAAATCGTTTGCAGCTAAGCGTAGCCTCTCTAAGACCCGTGAGAATAGACACAGTGGAGACGTACTTGCGATTCAGCTAAAACAGTTGTCAGCGTCAAATATATGCTTCTACCTAATAGACAACTTAGCGGACGTAAGAGAATGATAACACTTAGCTCATGTCTGCTTTGACAGTTAATTAGTTTTATCCTTCTGCTGAACGCAGAACAACGCTGGGAAATATTGCGACATTACTTTGAAAATCATGGTAATGTTGCAGAATCAAAAATCATCTTTTCAGATGAAGCTCATTTTGATCTTGGCGGGTATGTAAACAAGCAAAATTGTCGCATTTGTGGCACAGAAAACCCGCACGCATACATTGAAAAGCCGATACACCCAAGACGAGTCACTGTTTGGTGCGGATTTTGGCCCAGAGGCATAATTGGGCCATTTTTCTTCGAAAATGAACAAGGAGTGGCCGTTACAGTCAATGGCGATCGTTATCGTTATGTTGAACGAATTTTTGTTCACAAAAATTGAAGAGGAGGATATTAGCAACATTTGGTTTCAACAGGACGTGCCACACAACCGAAGCTACATTCGATGTTTTGCGCCCTGTTTTTGAAGATCGCATTATCAGCCGCAGAGCTGATATCGTTTGGCCACCTCGGAGCTGCGATTTGACACCGTTGGACTATTATTTGTGGGGTGCCGTCAAAGATAAGTGTTACGCCAACAAGCCAGAGACAATTGACGCTTTAAAGGACAATATTCGTGAAGTCATTGGTGAAATACAGCTGCACACAATCGATAATGTGCTTAAAAATTTGACCGACCGTGTAGGCTACGGCATGGCCAGCCGAGGCAGCCACTTGAACGAAATTGTTTTCCATTATTAACCGGAAGGATTATACTTTCAAATAAAAAAAGATATTCAGTAGTTTTTTTATAACATTTTCAAAAAAAAATTTATTTGGCGGACCCTTTACTTATCATATGGGTAGAAGTATACGCGCCCTTTCAAGTTTATAAGCAACACAATTACCCGCAATATCCCTGTGTAGAACTGTAGGACTTTGGCACAACGGTGGATATATGAACCACCATTGAATCCAAGTTTGCCGAGACGCAGGCAGCTGCCAAATGAAACTAACCTAAGTATTCTCTTAAGCAAGCTTTATGCTTTATTTTTAATATCGTAGATAGCAATATTAGGATTAGCAATGAAAAACGGCAGATAATAAAATAGTTTGTAAAGCTGTTGTTACCTTATTAATCAACGTTTTGCGCTTGCCGAAGGTGTGGATATTTTAAAAATATTATCGAACGTGTGATCGTTTGGTTTTTATGCTTTGAGATCAGTTTATTACAAAAAGGATGTTATGAAGTGTAAAAACAGAAAACTCAGAATTGTCAATTTGTTGACAAAGCTTTAAACTGACTACCAAAGTCCGTTAGTACTTGGATTTGAGTTTAGTTTCTTAATATTATTTGCTTTTTAAATGACATTATTGTCTAACCAGAGCCGTAGTTCTGGCATCAACTTTAATAAAATCCTCACACAAGTTAGTACAGAACGATTAGTTGCAGTCTTTCAGTGACGGAACTTGATAACTGTACTTTAGACAACTTTCTCCTTCCAAAATAATAAATTCTATACACTTTCTCTTAATGGTCTTCAGCTTGTAAATTAAATTCAAATTCAATTATATTTTTTTGAAGCAAAATTTGTATGATTTAATAGCCAACATACTCGTAGTATTCTCTTGTTGTCATCATCAATATAATAATAATTGTCATTAATTTTAAACACTAATAAATATCTGTAACTCAACTAATAATTAAAATTAAGCTATTTTTCCATTTTTAGTTAAATGTGTGGTTGGTTGTTGTGTGTTGGCCCTGTTGTTAAACTGGTTCCATATTTTAGACTCTTTAAAACTAAAAAGTGGAGGTGTTTTTTGAAGTCAAAGCAACTATAACTATAATACAAAATTATTAAAAAAAATAAATAAAAAAAATAGAAAAATAGCAAAATATGACATCAAAAAACACAGATTATTAAATTGAAAAAATAAAAGAAAAACAAAATTGAACAACAAATGCTGTAAATGAATTGGAATGTCTTTTTCGTTTTTTTTTTATTTTTTTAATCTAAAATTTATGTAAATTTAGTGAAAAAAAACAGCATTAAGAGTGGCTTCAAAGCATTTAATAAATAAATAAATAGAAAAATAAATAAAGTTTCTACAACACCAATGAATGAATGAGCAGGCGGCGTATACTTGTGTGAGTAACTGTGTGTGACTGATTGTTAAACTATTTGATTGACGACAAAACGTTCAATACAATACGATACGCTTGCCATGACATAATCTTCTCATATTATACGACGGGACTTTGTGTTGTTAGCATATGTGCTGTTAGCAATCGCCATTATGAATCTCATTAATTATTGGAAAGTTCATTAGTTCATTAGAAAATGTAAAAAACACTGTAATTTCTATATAAAAAAAAGAAAACTAAAGAAATGCAGTTTTGTTGCTTAATTTTTGTCTCCCAGTGTGTTTACGTTCAATTGTTCGTCTTTAGCCACTCAATAATTGCTTAACAATTAACTAAAGAAAAACATAAACAATACACACATACACACATAGTCTCCATACTTAGGGGTAAGAGTTCCACAAATATATGCTACCATATTATGTTTTGTTTTCATTAAATTAATATGTAATGTAATAATAATGTTTTTGTTGTTATTAGAGCTGCAGCATTTGCTGCTACTGCTTAGCTTAGCAGACATCAAGTGCTGCTACTAATAATTTCTTAATGTTATTTGTTGTTGTACCGCGAATTTGTTGTTGTTGTTGGCTTGAAAAACAGGAGGGACTCGTTTCAATAAGAATCAACCACAAAAATAATCGATGATGAGGTCATAACTAATAATAAAAATGACTTTAGACACACATATATACCTAAACACAAGCACACACACTGTACATATCTATACACCAAAGAGTAAAATAAAAACAAAAACAAAAAAAGAACTGCTAAAAACCAGACCTGTATGTTATGAGCACACGAAACAACAAAAAGAGTAAGAGAGAAAGAACGAGAGAGAGGGTTCAAGAGTCGTATGAGTAATAAAAAATCGAAGCGTAAAAATTATTTCACATAACACACACACACACACACCCATACCAATGCTTCTTTGCTTTATAATATGATGAAGAGAGCAACAGTTTAAAGAAATAAAGCGAAAACAGCTGTTTTGCTATACCTTGTGTGATTGTTATTGTCGCTGTTGTTGTCAATATAAGTTTTACGGTTAATTGAGTAACAAACAGAAAAACAAAATAATGAAATCATTAGCAACTACGATAGAAAAAGGAATAAAGGACAGTATTATGTGAGGCCTAGAAGTATTAACACAAACCAATTGTTTTGCCAATAAAAAGTGTGTAATACTAAGAAGTAAAGTAGGTGTTAAGAAAGATTTTTGTCAAGGCCCCTTGCTATAGTTGTAAACACTTAGATATTTATTTTTAAATATTAACTCAGTGCTTGTTGTATGACCAGCACTGTCTTATGATCAAATCACCCTAAATATCTAACCATTTAAGGCAAAATTATTATTTGTTCACCCATTTATAATTGAATAAAATAAATTCCTTTCATACTCTGACAACAACAACACGAACGGTTTTTTGAATGGCAGCTCATACAGGAAAAAATATTTAGGAAACTACCGCTGGGTAGAAGAGAGAGTGAGAGCCAAAGAGAGCTAAGAGAAAGCAATTTGTGTATCAAAAAAGCACATTTTCTGAAGGCTATAAATGCGCGCAATAAAGAAAGCTATTAACGAGAGGAGCTGAGGGAGAGTAGGAGCAACTATTAGGAAACTACTTGAAAAAATTTTTTTTCTTTTTTATTAAATTAACAAATAATAACATTTAACGCATTAAAGATAAGAAAAGTAGAAAAAAATTATTTCTACCTTGTGACGGATAACAACAATAGCAGCAGAAGCAGCAGTAGCAGCAGCAGCAGCAGCAGCAACAGCATTGGCAGGCGATAACATTTGCATTGAGGCTTATAACAGATAGACAGGCAAATATTGCATTTGCATTCAGGCTTATAACAGTTTTTTGACAGACAGACATCATTTTTATGCATTCCTTCGAGCAAACGAGTACGTTAATGAATTTGTACGTTTTATTGGCATTTACTTCCCTTGGAAATAAACACAAAATAAGAAAGAACAACAACAATAACAACAACAAGAGTCGAGATATAATTTTATTTTTTTACATCTTTTTCTCTCACAGGAAATAACAACACGATGATGTTGGTGACGTTTTGAAGGCTGTAAATTGTAATTTCTTTTGTTTTTGTTTTTTGTTTTTTTTTTCTTTTTCTAGAGATAGCATCTCCCTCACCATTATATTCCATTTTATATGTCTTTTACATACATATGTACGAGTATATACATATAAACGCAGATAAAAATTTGTTTATTTTTCTGTTTTTCTTTCGATTTTTGATTATTCAAGAGTTTCAATAATAGATGACGATGACAATGATGTTGCTGTTGCTGATGAATAGCAAAGTAAATTGTAGTCTTTGAGGCGTAATGAGTATGAAAAAAACATATTAATCAGCATTTGAAATTAAAGCGTAGATTTTTTTGAAAATGTGTATGTATGTAGTACCTCTCAATCTTTTGTTTTCTAAAGCAATTTGTTAAAATCAATATTTAATTTGATGTTTCTAAAATCAGTTAAATTTCATTGAAAAACAAGTCAATAAACTTTGTAGCAAATGCATATACATATGTATGTACGTGTGTATAAAAAAAAGAGAAAATAATCGTGATTAGTTTGTAATTTTCTAATAGTCTTAGTAATTTCATGTGCTCAGTGAATCATGAAAATAATATTGTTTGCGAGGGAGGTTTGGTTAAATTTATAAACACAAAAGTTGTGGAATTTTTTTTTTTTTTTTTTTTGTTATTACCAACCGTGTATTACATACATTCCATTTTAATAGCTCCTTGTGTAGTTAAAACGACTATCCGCAATCGCATTTGTATTTGAGCTCAAAAAATTTTTTTAAATTTTACATAAAATAAAGGATAGTTTCTATTTGAAATTGAAACCTTCTAGCCTTAGCTTTCTTCTTCCCAAATGTTTATTTATTAAAAAATCTATTGCAGTAATACAGGAGTTTATTAAAAAAACTGATCTATAAGCGTTTAAAACCGACTTAAAAACATAATTTTTGCCATTGGTAGGCACTTCGCACTTTATGCGAACCAAATAAATACAGTAAAACGATGAATTTTATCGCTTAACGAGCTTCTGTATTTCTGTTGTCAATCTGTTCTGGCACTTCTAAAATGTTCCCCTTTGTCATTAATTTAAGTTCTAAATTCGTAATAACTTAATTGCCTTCTAAAAAACCGTTAATTTTTTTGTTTAAATGCAATGAATCTGCAGTTCTTTTCATATTTAATCAGTTTACGAAAGTTGTGTTAATTTTTAATGGAGGGCTTATCTATGTGTATATGATTCAGAAGAATATATGATTCACAGCAATGTAAAACTGAAGATGCAACATCCATCGCTTATGGCACATCGAGGTCTGCAACAGTTGTATCGAGTCCGCCATCTAACGTTTTTTTTTTTTCAACCAGTGCTTATTTCGTGAATGGTAACACTTAGCTCTGATTTGACAGATAATTAGTTTTATCCTTCCGCTGAACGAATATGGCAGAAGATGCCGATTTTGCCAAAAAATCATCTTTTCACATGAAGCTCAAGCAAAATTGTCGCATTTGTGGCACAGAAAACCAGCATGCATATATTGAAGAGCCGATACACCTAAGACGAGTCACTGTTTGGTGCGGATTTTGGTTCAGAGGCATAATTGGGCCATTTTTCTTCGAAAATGAGCAAGGAGTGGCCGTTACAGGCAATGGCGATGGTTATCGGGCCATGTTGGACGAATTTTTGTTCACAAAAATTAAAGAGGAGGATATTAGCAACATTTGGTTTCAACAGGACGGCGCTACGTGCCACACAGCCGAAGCTACACTCGATGTTTTGCGCCCTGTTTTTGAAGATCGCATTATCAGCCGCAGAGCTGATGTCGTTTGGCCATCTCGGAGCTGAGTTTTGACACCGTTGGACTATTATTTGTGTGGTGCCGTCAAAGGTAAGTGTTAAGCCAACAAGTCAGAGACAACTGACGCTTTAAAGGACAATATTCGTGAAGCCATTGGTGAAATACACTGCACACAATTGATAATGAGCTTCAAAATTGGACCGATCGTGTAGGCTACTGCATGGCCAGCCGAGGCAGCCATTTGAATTAAGTTATCTTCCATTATTAACCGGAAGAATGGTACTTTCAAATAAAACAAGAAATTTGAGAAAATATTCAGTAGTTTCTTGTATAGCATTTTCAAAAAAAAAAAAAATTATTTGGCGGACCCTTTAGTAGGCACCTGAGGGAAAGGTTAAATATCAACAACGAAGTCTTTCCTTTCCTCTGTCAACACATAGTAAGCCAATGTGAGGAATATTTTAGAGTTCTGCGTAGACCACACCGTTGGTATAGCTCCTAAGGTAAGGCTGTTGTGAATGCCTTATGAAACTTGAAGTACAATTGCAGAACGTAATAAACAGTAGAAGAAGGTTAATGATTTTTAAAGACACAAGAGAGAAAAGGCACAGCGCGCGTTGAGGAAGAGCAGAAAATACCGAAACCACTTTAAAACCTAGTGTTCCGCGTGACGAGCAGACTTGCCAAAGGATGCTGTTCCAACGTGATCTTGCGGAAAATCTGAATGGAGGGAGCATTTCTCCATTGTTCTGAACACTGTGATAATCAACCCCACCCTTCCCCGGAAGTTCTATCAACACATTGAACTAGAGGATCAGAATTAAGCAAAAAGTGTTTGGGAGATCGTTTTAGATATAAAACAACTACCAAGTGGTAAAACCGGCCGTACCGATGGTATCCCCGGAGGTATATAAGTGTGATGCAATCCTTATGGTTAGCAAATAATGACGACAGCATTGTCAGTTCTGATTTTTTAGAGCTAGAAATGATAAAAGGAAATGAGCGAAAAATCTTGCAGAAAAAGCTAGCGCAGCAGGAAGATTGAGAGATCTATACCGGATAACATAAGAAATATCTGAACACAATCAGTGCAACAACAACATTATTCTTCAAACAAAGACAATCAACTGAAAATTTGCAAATTTATTTTTCAAGGCTATTAGCGCCGAATCTCAAAAAATTTAATAGTATATGTCACTGTGATACAATGCAGCAGCCTAATATTTAATACAACGACTGAAGAAATTACCGAGGCAGTTAAGCAGCTTAAGAATGGTAAAGCTGCTGGATCAGAAGGTATTCCACTAGAAATTCTAATAATCGATGTTTCTTTAACAACAAGAGTAATTTATCCATTATTTGAAAAAAGATTAGACGGGATTCGGATCAAGCAGGTCTTCTGTTAACCATATAAACAGCATTAGCGTGATCGTCGAACAATCTGTTGAGAGAAGCTCACTTTTATATTTGACTTTTGTGGACTTCACATGTTCTTTCGACACGCTACTTGACAATGCCATATGGAATGCGTTGAAATGCAGTGGTGTACCTGAAATATCAATTAAAGTCATTAAGGAAATGTACAAAGACGTACGGACGGTTAGCGAAGCAATAAAAATCAACGTGGATGACGACGCGGTTGCATTATATTGCCACTTTTGTATAACATAGTTCCTAGACGTTGTTATGAATAGCGCCATGTTTGGCCAATGTAGAATAACGTTGGACCTCCAAGGGAATTTTGACGACCTTGATTACGCAGATGACATTTACCTTTTGTCTTATCGATACTGGTTTCGAAAATCCAGAATCTAGTCTCCAGATCAATATTCACAAGACCAATTCGATAAAAATTCAAGACACAAACACCAAGAATTTTTAAGTAATGAGTCAGCAAATTGAAGATGTCAACACATTCAACAGTGGCATCCAATCTAGGGTGGATAAAACAAAAACGGTATTCGTAATATTGAATAAATCTTGGGGGATAGAGTTATTAACAACACAAATTAAACTCAGAGTATTTAACAGTAATGCATAACAATAACAAAGTGTGCATTGTGGAACATGGTCAACCAACAACCACTTAAAGCGGAAATTAAACATAGAAAATTCAAATATAAGCCACAAGGCTTGAGGCGTGTTTGCAGACCGCCTAACACATTCAGTCGTAGAGTCGAATCGGAGCTAAGATAAAGTGGAATGAACTGAATTGAAATGAAAAAAATCTTCCAATATATAGAGGAAGATGGGAAGGAATTGTGAAGGCCCAAGTGTACTGAAATTCTGAGGCACTTCGGTGCAGTTTCTCTCTAACGAGCACGTTTTGGTAAGGACTTAAAACTAAATCATAATGGAGAAGCTTTTAGACTCGATGTAGCATTGCTCTACAAATAATCCTGCCTATGGTGGAGCGGAAAATAGTCTTTAATCACTGTGTAACCCTAAATTATAACTTGTAACTCCAACATACATGCTCTTCATACTTTTTTTCTTACAATTATTTTTCTTGTGATCGGGGGTCTGTGGGAAGGAACAGAACTTTCTCTGATAGTCAGCCTGCTATCAGGGCCGTGATGTTCTCCTCGGTGGGTTCCTGATCACAGACATCGTTGATAAAGAGAAGGCTGATGAACTTGCTAGGAGGGCCTCGATAGATGTGGAAAATATAACCTTCTACTCTTACATCTGCTGCCCTCTGACTGTAGTCAAAAAGCAAATCTATAGTTTCTTTCGTGAGAGGGCACAGAACTGGTGGATTTCCCTCTCCTCTAGTACTATCCCGAGAACGTAGTGGCCTCGGTATGACAGTGGCAGGAAACTGAAACTACTGAAAACCCTCCAGCCACTCTATATCCAAACTCATTGCAGTGTACACTGGTCATCATTGGCAAATGATGACTGCAGAAGCTACAAAAGCACCTCTGAGAGGGTGACAATCGTTCACTTTCTATGTGAATGTCCGGGTCTGGCGAGCAGACTACTGCGATACTTTGGCGTACCTTTCTTCACAGATTTGGATCTCCTTGATCCTCTCCTTATCCTTTTAGGTGGTTCTTTACCTGTGGTCTGGCTTGGTTTCAAATCGGCACTTTGTTGTTAATTAAAGATGTTTTCGTCTTGGTCTTCAGATTACAAGAGAATTGAGTCAAACAAAGCAGTAATTATTGTAAACCTTAATTGGTATGCCATCCTATCCAGCAAATTCTACAGGTTTACGAATTTGGAGAAATTACTGGCTTATTGAAAATTGGGTCACACGAAGAACTTGTCATTGAATCAAGCGTTTGCGTTGCTGGCATATTACGAAATCGATATAAAAGAAATATATTTATGAAGCCCTTATACTTACAACCATTTAATTTCGTGCACATACTTTAAATTTCTTCTTTTTTTTAATTTTTAGCTTCAATTTACTTAATATTTCTCAAAAAAAAAAACTCCAAATAAATATTTCGTAAGACATTCAAAAGGTCTTCAAATTGCTTATTCCATTTCGAATATTTATTAGACGACAGTCGTAAAATATAAAAGAACTTAAACAAGGTTATTTTGTTGTTGTTGCTATTGTTGTTGGTTGTCACTTTTACTGTTATTGTTGTTGTCGTCATCATATATGGAGCGTACAATATGACATCAACTCTATTTTATTTCTTATTTTGGCGCTTACGTTACAAATATCCATTCATTCATTCATTCATGCCGTCCGTCGTTTTTTTATTTTTGTTCTTTTTGGTTCAATAATACTGACAAGAATGTTTATTTTTATTTATGTTACGTTTAGTAGTTTTGGTTTTAGATTTTGTTGTTTTTTTTTGTAGATATTTTTAGTGTTTTTTAATGCTACAACGTTGATGATATCACTTAATTCTAAAAGTGTTTTCTAATTTTTTTTACCTATTTCTTGCCCTGTAAAGTGTCTAACAGCCAAAAACAGAACCTTTTGTAGTCTTTAACAAATGGCTACTGAAGGTTTAGAATTTCAAAAAAGCGGGCCTTATACAGCGCCACCAAAAAACAGCTGCTTAAATAGGCTCACGTATCTTAAATTATTTGCACATACAAGGGTTTTCTCACTTTTGGTTTTTTTTGTGTTTTAATAGATAAAAAAAATAAAATATTTTTATTATTTCCTTTTTGATAATATTTTGGTCAAACGTACTCAGTCGCCACTCACAGCAATTAATCTAATCAAACAATTGTGCCAAAGAATTTCTTCAATTTTATTTTTTGATTTTTTGATTTATTTTTTAATGGATTTAATTTTATTTGTTTAAACAACTTTGAATTACAATTAAAAAAAAAAAAACAAAATAAAAAAACAATTCAATTCAATTTTTCACAGTGTTGTTAACGTTTTTAGTAACATTTTAAGACTAATGTTTAGCAATCAATGTACCACCACCACCAGCTAAACAAATTCCCTCAACAAATACTCTACTAATGCTTAAAGATAAAATCAAAAAATAGAAAAAAAATAATAATGCAATCATATCTGGAAAATAAAAAATGATTTAATTTATGAAATAAAATAATATTTAGACACGATTTGTTAATGTTGTAACACAGTAGTAACACTAACAATTAAAGGGGGTGACACACAATTAATGTAAAAGCTGAATTTGCCAACATTTGTCAGCGCTATTATTCATTCATTACTCAACAATATCTTACGAATAATCAAAGCTCAGCGAGCTAAGGCTCCACAAATTTCCAACAAAATATAGTTGGCATTGAAAAACGGATCTATTGGTGCTGCTGAACACACTTATCGTAGCTGAATTTGCCAACATTTGTCAGCGCATTTATCCATTCATTACTCAACAATATCTTACGAATAATCAAAGTTCAGGGAGCTAAGCTCCACAAATTTCCAACAAAATATAGTTGGCATTGAAAAACGGATCTATTGGTGCTGCTGAACACACTTATCGTAGCTGAATTTGCCAACATTTGTCAGCGCTATTATTCATTCATTACTCAACAATATCTTACGAATAATCAAAGCTCAGCGAGCTAAGGCTCCACAAATTTCCAACAAAATATAGTTGGCATTGAAAAACGGATCTATTGGTGCTGCTGAACACACTTATCGTAGCTGAATTTGCCAACATTTGTCAGCGCTATTATTCATTCATTACTCAACAATATCTTACGAATAATCAAAGCTCAGCGAGCTAAGGCTCCACAAATTTCCAACAGAATATAGTTGGCATTGAAAAATGGATCTATTGGTGCTGCTGAACACACTTATCGTAGCTGAATTTGCCAACATTTGTCAGCGCTATTATTCATTCATTACTCAATAATATATATTTTTTTTTTTATATATAAGACCAGCACCCAGGGGATGGCCCCTACTCATGCAGTGCATTGTGCTGGTACTAGGAAAATAGGTTATTGGAAGGAGGACAGAGGGAGTAGTGTTTATGGACGTTAGATTTAAATTTACTCAAGTCGTAGATGGCAGGATATACTTTCGCTGGAAGATTATTCCACAACCGAACAGTGCGACCAAAGAACGAATTCTCCCTATAATGCGTTGTGCGATTTACTGGACAATCAACTACAAAGGGATGCGCCCTACGAGAAATACGAGTACTACGTAAAAATATATGATTTTTGGGAATTAATTCCTTAATTTCGTTAGAACACATTCCGTTATAGAACAATGAAACACACGCCACATTGCGACGGTGCTCCAATGAATCGATAGAGTTGGCTACCCTACCGTCATTGATGAGCATCTTTGCCCTCTCTTGTACGCGGTCGAGAAGCTCCAAAATAGACTTTGAAGCACCGGCCCATACACGAGAGTTGTATTCCATTTTGGGACGGATATAGGTCTTGTATATATTAAGGAGATCAGATGGGTTGAAGTGTTTCTTGCACCGTCTCAAAAAACTAAGGCACTTGAATGCTTCTTTCGACACTTGAAATATGTGATCATTCCAACGAACGTCACAGTGAATTCTCATGCCCAGAACATCAAGAGCATCTGATTCCTCAATATCCACATTGCCCATTGACACAGATGACAGCACACCACCACGCCTGTGTGTTAAAAAACAACATTGAGTCTTACGTGCATTAAAATCGACCCTGTTCGCACGACCCCACTCGGAGGTCACTTGTGAATGTGACGTTCATATTCATTCTTCTTACCCCAACCTCCAAAAGGCTCGGTCTACGATCAAAGGAATATGAGTGATAAATGTTGCTGTCATCCGCAAAAGAGTAGATAGGATTAGATGTGAGAAGAAGAAAGTCGTTAAGAAATATAAGAAAAAGAGTAGGAGAAAGAACAGAGCCTTGCGGTACCCCTGAGTTTACCCTGAACTCGTCGGATGAGACCCCATCTATAACCACTCTTATAGAGCGATCTCTGAGAAAACTCGATATAAATCGAGAGAAGTGACTACCGACACCAAAAGCATTAAGTTTCGAAATGAGAGCCTCGTCTCAAACTTACGAATAATCAAAGTTCAGGGAGCTAAGCTCCACAAATTTCCAACAAAATATAGTTGGCATTGAAAAATGGATCTATTGGTGCTGCTGAACACACTTATCGTAGCAGTATGTGAGAATTGATGAGTTGGTTACAAATTCTACGCTTTTTTGCATTCTACTCGTCTAACAAAAGCGTTAAATAACTGTAGTTTTAGGTTGTCAGTTACAGCGCGCTATCTAAGGTTAAAAATTTGCACAACACATTGTGCTCTTACAGTTATAGAGTAAGTTAAAGAATAAAAAAAGCGTAGAATGCCTTGACGCGTATAATTCGAAAATTTTGTTTACTTTATACTTCTACAAAAAGCATGAAAGAAAGGACTCACTTAGAACAGAGTAGCCCATTATGATGCCACAATGATCATCATCCCCTATAAACCCGCAAGCACCCGTAGTTTAAAATAAATCCGCAGAATATGGCAATGTCCGTCTTCAACAGCGCCTTAAGCTCAGTCGCATGGTGTGTCTTTTTTCTGCCACATTGAGACAGAAAGCATTGGCCATGCGATCCAGTTCAAGCCGCCTGACATGAGTGACTCTTATATATTGTCCAGTAATGACACCAATGCAGCAAAGGCTTGAGGAAACTACCACCATGAATAAATTTGGCAGAGTACAGAGACTCGTCTGCCGCGGTATAACTGGGCAGTTAGAACATGTCCAACAGCGGTCTTGGAGATCTTGATTGGTTTAAAACCATTTCACATCCATGTGATGAGGTTGGCGGCCTGTTCGGCGACAAAATTTTCCGCTAAAGGAACCATTGTAGGTCGAGGATGTTATGTCTTTGAATCTGTGCTTTGGCAGGTAATTGTTGGTCTAATGGGGTTCAAAGGTAAGCCCATTATTGTATTCTCTGATAGCCAAGCTGCCTTAAGAGCACTTGGTTTATATCGTAAGACACCGTAGACTGATCAAATATTGCTGATACGTTGCAAAAGCTTTCACTTGGAGATAAGGTCAGTTGTTTTGGTTACCTAGACACCGTGGAATAGATGATAATGAAATGGCGAATGCATTGGCCAGAAAGCGTTCTATGACGCTCTATATCGATCCGAAACCTTGCTATGCAGCACCACTCACTATGATACTCAATCGAAACGAGGATTTGGAAACTGCCAGATGCTTGGAACATTGGAATGTTTAAAAGTGTCTTCGCCACTCTAGGCCGGCAGTCATTCAGAAAATTAGGCATAGCTCTGAGATTCTCAAGTATGGCAGGCAGGAAGGGAAACTACTTACGGAGTTTCTAACGAGCGACTGCAGACTAAGAGCGCATCTGAAGAGGATGTGGAGATAACGCTCACAGGCATCAGTGATGCCTTAGGCGGAAATGTTTAGGTAGAAAATGACGCAGTGTCTTGCAATAGTACCTGGTCAGTGTGATGATAATAATAATAATAATGACCTTTCGTGCGCTTATGATCCAGGTACGCCATCTAGCCCGGCTCCGAAGCTATCCATGCCGCTTTAATATGGCGTTCCCAAAGTAGACAATTCGCTCGTAAATTCGATGGTTCTGCCAAGCCTGGCCAGTTTATCTGCCCGTAATATCACTTTGACCCGATACCAATATGATATCAGTACCATTTAGATTCCTGCGGCAGCCCATATCTGTTTTTTAGGTCATCCTGTGAGATCTCAGAGCTTTCACAGTCGCTTAAATATCTGAAAGTATGCTAGACCATCAAAACAGCTCTTATGGCATATAACTCCCGGTAACCTTGTCGTGTGAGCTATATTTGCCGACTCTGAAAAGATACCTCCACCCATAGCTCCATACAATTTGAAGCCATCCGTCAAGATCTGCTTAGAGTCGTTAATGAGGTAAGCCAAACCATTTGTCTACTCCTTTCAGTCCAGAAACTTTGTCCTGAACTTAAATGAGCAAGAGCATGTTAACAAATCAGCTACTTTTGATAACAAGGGATGATATAAGCCGACAGAGATGGCATAAATAGTTTTTATTTCACCAAAAACTTCACAATACAGCTGAGCAAAGCAAGACATTATGTTCATGTTAAAAGCGTGGCGCAAAAAGTTTAGGATACATTGATATGAAAATTTATCGACTTCATTTAACGTTACAAACAAAACGTATTGGTCATGCACAGCAAACAAAATTCGTTAAATGATTTAAATGATTGATTCAGGTGTCTGTTAGGGACGTATCCTTACCCCACTCATTTTTCTGGTGGTAATTGACGAGATATTTCGAACAAGTATAGATACAGCAATCGATAGAGGCATTCTTTGGCACTCAATTGGTATGCCACACCTCAAAGACCTGACTTATGCTGGCAGGATTAACTAAATAGCTTGCGAATGTGTTCTGAAATATACCAGTTAACTATCAGTGCCAATAGGACAAAAACCATGCGGATGAATGTGACACGCACTGATCGCTTCTTCCTTAATTAGAAACCTGTTGAAGAGGTATAGAATTTTACATATCTTTAGATCCAAATAACACCAGATGGCGGTGCCAAAACGGATATCGAGGCTGTCATCTCGAAGGCAAAAGGGGCATTTGTAGGCCTTCGAAAAGTATGGCGATGCCGGCAACTATCATCTGCAACCAAAATTCGAATATTCAATGCGAATGTAAAGTCTGTACTGCTTTATGGAAATGATATTTGGCACACGTCAGTGGAGGCAACGAACAAACTACAAGCTTTCATCAACCGATGTCTGAGAAATAACTGAATTTCCAACTCGGAGCTACACAGAAGAAGCAGATACATATTGCGGAAGTCGCCAAGCCGGCTCATATTGTTGCAAGCTCTCGACCAGAATCTGCATGCATGCACCGTGTGGCACAAGGCGGAGAAGCCTATTGGACGAGATAAATTCTATCGATGACGAACTAAGTTGGAGACAGATCACGGCTCTATGCGCCACTCAGCGGAGCGGAAGCAATTGATAACAATTGATAATAACTGACTTAGAGAATATTGATAAGTAGATGCCATGAAAAACGTTTCAGCGTATTGTGTGGCTTTGCCAATTGCCACAATTTCTGCATTTGTAGTTTTTAGAACTTGCATGTGATTGTTGCGAAACAAATACATTCATAAGCTCGCATTGTTTCGCAAAATAAGAGACTTGTTAAGCACTTAAGTTAGAGTGTCACCGCTGTGCTTGCTAAAGATTAAGGCGGATTATTATTGAACATCAACAGGTCGTTGATTCGCTGGCAAAACATGACAAGCAGTGAAGCACATTGCTTCAACTTAATAGCTTTGTTAATTGCCAAAATTCATGTATATGTAGTTTTGAGAAGCTGTATGTGATTTTCAAAAAATTAATGCCCCAATAACGAGTTCCAATTTAGCTTTCGGCATATACTATAATCTTACCGTTATTTGAGACAATTTATCTTTAGTCTCCATGATAAAAAATTTATTGCCCAGATTATATTTTAAAGACAAAGGTATTGAAAGAAAAAATTAAACGTTGCATTAACGAGTCGTATAAGCCAGCAAATGTTTATATATATCTACTAATAAGCTAAAAACCGCTTTTCTATTCAAATGAAATCTTTCATTAATTTTGAAACACCCTTTATGCAATCGCAAATTGTTAAAAAACAAAACAAAAAGAAAAAAAAACAAGAGAAAAAATATATTTATCAGTCAGTTAACGTTGGTTGTTGTTATACTGTACTGTGGGGGTATTAATTAAATTGACATTTAATTAGATTGTCTGACTAACTCATTGCGCTTCTGTAGACCGCCCTCCTTGCACTCTCCGGACCCTTATAATTTGCTTTAAAACTTGTACTAACAATATTTAGTAATTCAAATAGTAGTAATACATCAAATACACCGTTTTCTCATATTTAAGTATATATCTCTAATGCATGATATGTATGTATGTATGTACGAATGAATAGGTATTGTTTTGAATATGAAAGTTGGTAGTTATTCAGTCACGAATTGATGTCATAATTTTGTTTTTTTTCGTTTTTTTTTTTTCTTAATTTATTTGTTTATTTGTTGTTAGAAATAAATATCAACAACATCAATAAAAACAATAATATTGTTTTGCAGTTGCGGTTAAAATAAGAGCGAGCTTTTTAAAAATTTTATAATTTTCCAGCTAAAAAACAAGCGACATAAGAGAAGAAGTAAAAGTTTATACAGACAATACCACATATCTTCTCGACCAGTTTTCCTGCCAAATTCCACACTAAATCACTCATCTTCTCAATAAATTGTCATACTTAAGCAATATTTAGCTAAAAACGTTGAAAATTGGCTGAGAAGCGTGAATATAAGACTGATATTCATCCTTAACACATATGCATGCTTTAAATGTTGTCCTTGTGGCAGTGTCAATAGCTAGTTGGCCAAATATTAACTTCATTTTAATTTGCCTGAGTGATTATATTGTTACGAAAAAAAAGCCTACATTTTGATATATTTGGTAGTTATATGTCACCCTGTCAATGCAGTGCTTATTTGCGTAATTGGCGGCACTGCCAAATGGACCATCTTTACATTACATTTGAACTAACGGATAATAAAATTGAAGATATAAGACATTTCCGGAAACTTCCAAAGTGTAGGCAATTAGGTATATAAAGAGGCTGCTTTACCTACACGTCAGTTAGTTATCGTTTTGCTGTCATAAGATAAAGACGTGTTTAAGCAGAAATAAAAGTGTTATATAAGCGAATATTAAGCTGTTGTACTGTATAAAAGTTATAGTGTAGTAAACAAATAAAGCTGTAACAACAACAAAGTGGTGTTTTATTTTATTTTAACACAATTTAAACGAACTCAAACGTTTTAAAAAGGTTAAAACGTAACAATATGGTCTCTAAGTCATGGTCACCTAAGTCCACATGAGCACCGCCATGCCTTACCAGTATCTTACCAAATTATATATTACTATTATATTAATCGATAGTATTTCTATCGATGCTGATCTAATGCGACGCAAGTGGAATGATTAGTTTATCTGATAATTTGCTTTGCTCTGAACAATAAAACGGTTTTAAGCTTCCCAAGGCGCGTATGTATGGTGTCAAATTCTAAGCCGAGCTGTTTAGATTTATAACCCAAGCCAAAATTTGAGCAGTTGTTATGCTGAAATAAAGAAGGAGACGATCTTTTATCTTCGGTGTTAGTGTTCTATGATGTATTTGGTCTTTGGATACACTTGGCCTTATATTTGCTAGGAGTTGGAGTTACGATTCTCAAATCCCTCTGATAGCGAAATTAGCTGTGAAGTTACATATAACAAGGCAGTTGGCTAAATTAAATTCGGGTATTAGAAGCCAGTCTAAGTCTATTTATCATGCTGCGGAGTTGATCCGTAATAGTGGTGTTCCAACTACTCACACATCGGGTGAATTTCCAAGAACTTTCTTGCTCAACACTGTTTTTGGCAGCTCGGCTGTTTTCATATAACATGTTACTGTCAGTGGTGTTAAGTTTGGTCTATAATTTAACCGTGAATTGACTAATAAACGAACAATGCTTGCGGATTATTTAATTATATTATCAAAATTCACACTGCGTTAAGAAAGTTCATTGTGCACAATTGTATTCAGCGACGCAGCTCATTTCTGATTGAATGGTTACGTGAACAAGCAAAATTGTCATATTCGGTGTGAAGAGCAGCCAGAAGCATTGTGATAACTGCCAATGCATCCCGAAAACTGTACTTTTGGGTGTGTATTATTGCGCGGTAAAATACTGGACCATACTTTTTCAAAGACGACAAAGACAGAATCGTTACTGTGAAAAGCGAGCGCTGCCTTGCGATAATTACAAATTTTGTTTTGACCAAAATGGAAGCTCTGGATTTGGCTGACATGTGGTTTCAACGAAAGAGAAGGTGAATGGTTTCTTTCGAAATCGTGCGATTTAACGCCTTTAGAATAGTTTGTGTGGAGCTAAGTTAAGGCTCATGTCTATAGCGACAACCCTCAACGGTTGAAGCACTGGAAGCCGATATTGAATAATTTATTCGTGAGATACAACCCGATATATTGGTGAGAGTATGACAAAATTGTACTCAGCGTATGATCCATTCAAGGCGTAGCCGCGGTCAACATTTAAATGAAATCATCTTCATACATTTCTCTAAGTTTGATTTGTTGTTTTTTTTCAAATCAAATCTTAAAGCTGTTAAAAATCACCCGATATATATCTTTTGTAATAGACATGCGGCAATCAGATCGGACTCGTGTGTGACTTTCATTTCTAGGTCTTGGGATACTCTAACGTGAGGTTTGTGTCCACTTCATTCGGGTTTCTTATCACACGGACATTCTAGGTAATCTTCCGGTCATTACTTTTTACCTCCAATAAGCTGTCTATTAAGCAGTAGTATTTACTGGACGCTGATAGATCCAGGACAGAGAAGGAATTTTGCTTCATTGCTAGACTAACCTGGCCTAGATTAAGTAAAAAGTGTACCAATAAACTGTTTTAACTGTACCGTAGAAGCGTTTTCTATGCTGTATCCATTCTCACAGATCATGTGAGCGCACATGCGATTATTTTCTGTCGCGGCTGGGAATCTGTTGAGGAAGAGAATAGCCTGGCCTGGCTTGGTGTAGATTTAACGCATCTGGCTCAACTCTTGATGTCAGGTTAAAAGATATGTTCATTAGGTCTTCTTTCTAACTTGACTTTAGGGAATTGTGCTGCTGTGCGAAGCCTATGGCTGATTATCCAGCTCGATTAGTCTGAACTTAGTTACTAGCATAGGGGCAACCCTTCATGTGGTATCACAACTGCCCGCTATGTGAGCTCAAGTGTACTATTTTTTTAGAAAGAAGTTCCTGTAGTGTTGTGCATTGATAGTACAGTCAAAAAATTTGTAAAACTGCTGCCATACTCTAGTTATACCATAGAGTTGGGTATCATAACATTGTCGTTTTCTGTATGCCAAATAGAAAACTTCAAAAAGATTTAAAATCTCAGTGTCGCTCACATGAAAAGCTTGTGCATATGAAGGAATACCGATTTATCATTGAATATGGATTCTTTTTGGATTATCCGTAGTATGGAAGAACACACGCAAGCCTATTGTGGCTGAGGTGTAAGTTTCCTTGATTTGAGATAGAGCAGCAAGACTCATCACTATCACTCTAATCTAGCCTATACATTGAACACTTTTGCCGACACTTGAAAAATGTGAGCAAAGTGGATATCTCAGTAAATTTTTAAGCCTGTAGTATTTTGTCAAAGATAAGGTCTTGCCTACATTGAAATCGACCCTGTTATGCATATTGTGCTTCCCCGGAACTTAAGCTGAAGTTGTTAGATAAGATCCCCTGATATAAGAGCTCAAATAGTGCAATCTATGAAAATGATATTTGAGAGTAATGACTATCCTTACCAAAAGCAATAAGTTTCTTATTAAAAAAAATTGTGCTATTTTTTTGTACTCAACTAAAAGGTTTTTTTTTCTTATAAAAAACACAAATTCCTTAATTATTGATAAGCCTAGGCAGAAAGCATAAAAACAAAAACAAGTATAATTTATCTGCCTTTTTTTCACATCATTATTAAACAATAATTAAAGTGTGCTACTTAATCTAACCACCGCTGTTGACGTCTTGTGTTTAATTTTAAATATTACAAAAGAAATTTATTTATCGACTTAGATCATTATTTTGGAAAAACAACAACAGCAACAACAACAACAACAACAATTAAAAGAAAATCCAAATAAAATAAAAGAACGCCATACAATTAAAATAAAATAAAATAAAATTTCATTCCAAATCCAACTTTATAACGTAATAAATACTTAAAAGAGTTGACGTATGAATTCGGTTGAAATTTGCTATTTTTTCTTTGAATTTTTAGTTTACGAGTATTTGTAGGAAGAAGGTTTAATATGGTATATGGTGTAGGTCTGGCTGGGTTTAGGTTGATTGGTTACAAACATTTTTTTTTTAACAACAAAGACAACCAAGTGTGTGATGTCATTTAATTTTTTTTTTTTTTTTTTTTTTTTTTTGGAAATGACCGAGTGTGGTCTACGTGAATGATTGAATAAGTGACGACATGAATGTAAAATAAGAACTTTTCCATTTTAACACATGACCAAATATAACTCTTTTTAAAACTAAAGGGTATTTCATTAAGCGCTTCATATTTTTAAATGTTAATTAAATTTGTTTATTCGTTTAAAAGATTTATCGATACCGTTATGTATCATGCTGAATTTGACCGATGTCATGGATTATTTCCATAGGCCTATGCGGGTACCATATATAGGTAGAGGTAGAGGTGATTGTCCGTATAAAGGAATAACACTCGTAACCCGACTGGCCCGTTGTGCTACCAAAATGTATCTTTGCCCTTAACCCAAAGACGCTTGGAGCTCATAATAAAGCCTTTAAGTTCCCCAACGATAGTTTCTGACAGCTCTGCAAGCTTAGTCGCATGGTACAAGCCAATGCAACTTCTTTTATTACTACGCAAAGGCGGGCATTGTGTTCAGTACGTAAAGAATCGTTTGCTCTGCGTCCCTGCAACTTCTACAGGAGTTATTGGCCAGGTGTCTCAGTCCCAGGTGCCTGGTATGAGATTCCAGTATACCATGCTCAGTAATGACTCCAACTACAATACTCAGTGTGCTTCTTTGGAAGCTGAGCAGACGTTTCGTTAGCCCTGGAGCCAGCCAAATGGTACCGAAATAAGTCGGGAAGTCTGTCAATTCTACACATGGTGAACGGAGAACCATCTTTGGCCCTGGATGTTATAATTTTGGATCTGTACTTTGGCAGTAGATTCAGGGTTGAATTCCTAGACTGATAGACTGATGGTGTTCGTGGACCCAACCGAGATTTGTCAATCACTGAGTGTCTTCCAGGCTGAGATCATGGCCATTGCTATATGTGCGGAGATCAACCTGAATAGTAGGCTCAAGGGTAAGACCATTAATATATTCTCTGAAAGCCAAACTGCCTTAAGGGCACTTGGCTCGAATCATAAGACATCTAGACTAGCAAAATATTGCTACAATACGCTGCAAAAACTTTCGTTTTGAAATAAGGTCCAGTTGCTTTGGGTACCTGAACACCGTGTAATAGATGGTAATAAGATAGCCAAACAACCTTTATCGGTCCGGAACCTTGCTGTGCAGCACTCCTTACCATCCTCAATCTAACCAAAGATTGGGAAATTGCCAAATGCTTGAAACACCCATTTTCATACAAATTTACCCAAGACATACTCAAGTATCCAATTTTTCCTAAAATTTACCCAAGACACACTCCAGTGTAGAATTTTTTAAATATTTACCAAAGACACACACCCACATCTATCCACACACAATTTTGACCGAATTCTATAGTTAAATCTCCGTAGGGCATCTCCCTCTCAAAAGGGACTTCGCCACTCTAGGACGGCGATCAGTCCGAGATTCCGGCCTCAATTACAGCAGACCGGGTTTGAAACACTTTACGAGTACGTAGTTTTTACGTGCCACTGTAGACTAAGAGCGCATGTGCTTACAGGCAACAGAGACAATGGAACACATATTGTATGTCTGTGGGGTATCACTGGGTGACATATCCATATCATTACGAAGGCAGCAGATCTGCTAAAAAAAACTATAGATCGGAAGGGGAATATATATCACATGGGTCACAGTGTCCTGCAATAGTGCCTGGTTGACATGATGGTAATAATGATAAAAATAATGATCTAGATTTGGTCATATTTATGAAGTTTAGCAACCCTAAGGCTGCAAGTTTCCAATAGGATTCTTAATGTTGAAAATCCTACAGTTAACCGAAATATCACTATGACCAAACAATATGAATTTTATACTGCCCAGCCATCACATGGAGAGTTCTGCGTCAATATATAACCGTTCCTAAGAAAACGCCGCAAGTCTAAAGGGTCAAATCGCACTATATCGGTGTCCAGTTCACATTCCCTTCACGAGAGGTGACTATGCCATTGAATCGCTCATACAGAATGTATCCACAATATATAGAAGTTGTTTTACTCGTAGCGCCTTTCCTGCTGAAACCACATGTCGTTGGTATCCATATCATTCAATTCAGGGTAAAAGATGCACATTGAACGCTCTTCAATCTCATGTGGATTCGATATCATTTTGTTTGCTTACATACTTATTCACCTAGAAATGGACCTCATCAGTAAAGATGATTTTTTGCTTCAAATTAGGTTCAGTATTTAATTGCTCCATGACCACATTTTCATTGATTATTTATCTTCAGTTCCTTGGTCAGTTAAATTTTGTAAGAGCGTAGGCTTGAGTCAGGGAGAAGAGAAGCAAAATTGACTTTCTCGGTTTCTTTGGCCTACACACTGTTACAGACAGTGGCATTTCGCCATTAATGGTGTGTTGTTTACTACACCAGAAGACTTAACTAAGAGCAGGACCATACTAAGAAGTTGTGCTCTCGGTAGGATGTTAAATTTTATCATTGGTACGTGTTGCGGAATGCTACATTTATCCATGGTTATTAGGCAATTAATAAACGACGACCAATTTGAAAGACAAAAGCTTTAGCTCAAGATTTGGGGTCAGGCGGGGAGGTCTTTTGTCATCCATATTATTTTTAATCTTTCTTATGTTTGATGGTCATAAACGTGGCATTCAATAGAACTTCGGAATGTCGTTAAACGAATATGCAGAGCAAAATCGATGATCTGATTTGTACACATAAAGGAGTGGGTTTGACGATCAATCGTACCAAGACAAAAACCATGTCTGTTCCACTGATCAGATTGAATAGCCGGTTCTGTATCGGAAACAAATGTATACGCAGAACACTCGAAAAGTTTCTGTTATTTAGGCAGTTCTATCACACCCGAACAAGGTTAAAAAGCGGCTCTTGATCAATTAAGAAAACTTGCGAATATTTAGATGCAATGTGAAGTCCATCTTACTGTATGGCTGCGAAACCTGACTAATGAATGAAAGATTGGCAAATAAACTGCAAGTGTTTATAAATAGCAGTCTGAGATGTATATTGAGAATATTGCGGCCTAGAATTATCTCGCATTCAGAGCTTTTGCGCAGGTGCATTGAGGAATTAGTAACAAACCAAATAACGTATAGTAAATGGGGGCGGATTGGTCACACGCTACGCAAATCAGCAGGTGAACTTCCCAAAGAGGTGTTGGACTGTAATCTACGAGGTACCAGAAGGCGGGTGTCAGACAATAAATGCGAAACTTCTGCCAAAGGCTGGAAGGAGATAAAGACTATTGCGTGGAACAGAGAAAGGTGCAGCAAGTTTGTGGAGGCCCTCTGCTCCAGCTAGTAGCCTAATCACGACAATATGATCGCATCGTTAGCACCTATTGGAAGGTACTTTATAATCCAGAAAGTATTTAAAGTTTCTTTAAACAAATCATGTAAATATTTATGCCGGCAATTGTTTTCTATTTACCAAAGCAAACAGCAATAAATGCCATAAAATGCTTGAAATTTTAAAAATATCTTCTCAGATATTGTCTGTTCGCAACTGCAGTTAGACGTTGAAAATTCGTTTTTATTTCTTGAATGGGTGCAAAAATGTTTATTTTTTCTTTGCTTTAAAAATTGTTAATATTTGTACTTTTTTTTAAATAAATATTTTAAACAAAGGCAATATTTAAAATAGAATATTATTATGCTTTTATTTTATTTTCTTGTCTTTTTCAGCTTTTTTTTTCCTCTCATATGTGGGTGTTTTTTGTGTGTTAATGACTTTGAACAATAAAATCAAATAAATAAATGGTGTATTTTGAAATATTTATATTTTTTTATATATATTTTCTTTATTTTTTATTTATATTTTAAATATAAATATTTTATTTTCAAATGCTTTCTATACAATTGATGTAACCTTCCTCTATTATCTTTATAATGGAATTTAAAAAAGCCAATATATTACAAGCAATTGTTGAAGGAAATGAAATTTTCAACAACAACAACAACAAAAATATATAGATATATATAGGGTCCGCCATCTAACGTTTTTTTTCAACTAGTGCTTACTTCGTAAATGGTAACACTTAGCTCATGTCTGATTTGACAGATAATTAGTTTTATTCTTCCGCTGAACGAATATGGTTGTGTATACGCTTGAACAACGCTGGGAATCTGGGTCTGCGATCGACTTACAGAAGATGCCGATTTTGCACAAACAAAATCATCTTTACAGATGAAGCTCATTTTGATGTTGGCGGGTATGTAAACAAGCAAAATTGGCGCATTTGGGGCACAGAGAACCCGCACGCATACATTGAAAAGCCGATACACCCAAGACGACTCACTGTTTGGTGCGGATTTTGGTCCAGAGGTATAATTGGCCATTTTTCTTCGACAATGAGCAAGGAGCAAGGCCGTGACAGTCAATGGCGATCAGTATCGGGCCATGTGGAACGAATTTGTGTTCACAAAAATTGAAGAGGAGGATATAAGCAACACTTGGTTTCAACAGGACGGCGCTACGTGCCACACAGCCGAAGCTACACTCGATGTTTTGCGCCCTGTTTTTGAAGATCGCATTATCAGCCGCAGAGCTGATGTCGTTTGGCCACCTCGGAGCTGCGATTTGACACCGTTGGACTATTATTTGTGGGGTGCCGTCAAAAATAAGTGTTACGCCAACAAGGCAATTGACGCTTTAAAGGACAATATTCGTGTAGCCAGTGGTGAAATACAGCTGCACACAATCGATAATGTGCTTAAAAATTTGACCGATCGTGTAGGCTACTGCATGGCCAGTCGAGGCAGCCATTTGTATGAAATTATATTCCATTATTAACCGGAAGGATTGTACTTTCAAAGAAAAAAAGTTTATTTTTTCTTTAAAATGCTATAAAAAAAACTACTGAATATTTTCTCAAATTTCTTTTTTTATTTGAAAGTACAATCCTTCCGGTTAACAATGGAAAAAAAATTTCATTCAAATGGCTGCCTCGGCTGGCCATGCAGTAGCCTACACGATCGGTCCAATTTTTAAGCACATTTTCGATTGTGTGCAGCTGTATTTCACCAATGGCTTCACTAATATTGTCCTTTAAAGCGTCAATTGTCTCTGGCTTGTTGGCGTAACACTTATCTTTGACGGCACCCCACAAATAATAGTCCAACGGTGTCAAATCGCAGCTCCGAGGTGGCCAAACGACATCAGCTCTGCGGCTGATATTGCGATCTTCAAAAAAAGGGCGCAAAACATCGAGTGTAGCTTCGGCTGTGTGGCACATAGCGCCGTCCTGCTGAAACCAAATGTTGTTAATATCCTGCTCTTTAATTTTTGTGAACAAATATTCGTTCAACATGGCCCGATACGATCGCCATTGACTGTAACAGCCACTCCTTGCTCATTTTCGAAGAAAAATGGCCCAATTATGCCTCTGGACCAAAATCCGCACCAAACAGTGACTCGTCTTGGGTGTATCGACTTTTCAATGTATGCTTGCGGGTTTTATGTGCCCAAATGCGACAGTTTTGCTTATTTACATACCCGCCAAGATCAAAATGAGCTCCATCTGAAAAGATGAACACACATTTTGCAACTCATTTTAATGATTTTCAAAGTAATGTCACAATACTTCCCAGCGTTGTTCAAGCATATACACAACCATATTCGTTCAGGGAAAGGATAAAACTAATTATCTGTCAAATCAGACACGAGCTAAGTGTTACCATTCACGAATTAGCACTTGTTGAAAAAAAAAACGTTAGATGGCGGAACCGATATTAAGATTTTGATGTTTTTCTTATTAATTCACTTAATTACCTTTCAAATAACTTCTTTAATTATCCAAAGTTTAAAATAACTGGCGGATTTAGGTTTGATTTGTTTTTGAAAATTCACTCGATTTCAATTTCACTTGTTTTCGCTGTACAGGAACATACCCATGTATGTTTTATTACTTTTTCATTAGAAAATCAGTGTTTTTGCTTCTGAATTTTCAGTTTTTCTAAACAAACAAAAAATATGGCAACATTGCCTAGACTACACTATAATATATTTGTTAAGTGAAAAGATTTTTGTGTGAAATCTCGACAGAAATTATGGACTACCGACTGAGTTAATTATTTTACTTTAACTCAAGAGAAGAAATGCATTTTTAGACTACACTTTTAAGCACAGACACAAACCTTTAACTAAAAAGCATTTTACGTAAAATTATTTAACAAATAAAAAAATTAATTTTATTCGTCGAAAATGACAAAAAATCTTAACAGGAATTAATTTCAGTTTTTTTTTTTCACAAACAACAACCAACGACCTAAACTCAAATCTTTGTTCATCAACTGGAAAGGTCAGTGATCACTTGGTTCGATTACTAATCAACGCCGCTGCGCTAATGAAAGTGAAACGATTTTATTGGCAAGAAACAAAAAAACAAACAAACCACAATAAAACATGAAAGGAATCATTAAATGAAACAATGATCTGCGGAGAGACCTCACTCAGTATGAAACAGAAAATTAAAATTCATTTAAAAAAGATTTTAATTTTTTATTTTATTTTCGTTTTAACGACTCAACTCAATTGAAATGTCTTTTTAATAATAATAAAAAAATGTCATAAAAACAAAATTAAAAGTAAAATTGTTTATATGACAGTTTGATTGTATGTTGTCCGTTCAATTAGTCATTGCGACCAACCAATTTATTAATATTAAGCACAAGGGGTCAATGAAATCTTTTTTTCTTTATTTATTTTTTAATATCTTACACTGATTGAAACTTATAAATTTTTATTGTCAATTTTATGTAGTAATTCTCTTATTTTTATGTTTCTGTTTCTATACCCTACACCGTGGTGGTTGCATAAGCCCGTCTGAAGAACCATGCAAATTTTATTAAGTAGCAACAGTCAGCGATTTTAAAAATAATTTAATTAAAGCTACCAAACAACACTTTTTGTGTACCTTGCTTTTGGTTGAAATTGCTCTATTGGTTCAGGTATCTCTTTATAAAATGACCCTTTAGTTTTAAAGATCAATACAAAAAAGCATATTATTTCGATAAAGATTTTAGGAATTAGTCTCAAAGCATGTAGAAGTTTATAGCGGCTGAGCTCAAATTTGGCAAAACTAAACCCAAAATATAAATATCAGTCCAGACTTATATTTCAAAAAATATTTAATGTATGAACTTTGAATATAATCGGTTTATTTTAAGAGCCTTGCAAATTAATCTGTGATTAATCGGAAACTGAGCACAAATAACTATTTGACCTTTCACTTTACCCTACAATGTACAGACGTTATTTGTAAAAAAATTACCTTTCGTTTGCTAGTGAGTTAGGGATTATTGTGCCTTAAATAAAATTGTGCCTTAAATCAAGTCCAAGTCTTTATTACCATCATTACGAGTTTGAAAAAGAGTGGTTCATGTCTAGACTAGACCCTCATAAAACGATAAGATTTAAATCATCATAAGTAATCCCAATATACATTTTTGGCATCAAACTCAATATGAATTAACAGATCAATTAGTCTATTTGTTTTCTCCGTCACTTTTCTAGGGGCCATATTGGCTTTCCACATAGCATCCATTGCTTTGTTTCAGTTTTAGTAGCTTAACTGAATTTCAAGCTAAGTAGGTGATTAATCTACAGTAGCTCGCCTCCATATGATTGTGTGTAGTGGTGAAGACCTTAGCTAAGTGGTGGTGGTAGTGATCCTTACTTAGCATTGCAATTCTTTTTTCATGATGTTTGTCATCATCGCCAGAGTTATGCTGGAAGGTGCGAGAGCCTTCTTAAGATGGATTTGTCTAAATTATATTTTTTTTGTTTGTATGCCTGCGCTACCACTACACCCCCACCGCCAGTTCCCAAATAATCCTTTAGTAAAATTTTGTAAAGACAACACCTAAGGGCAGCTGGTAAGAAAATTGTTTATCTCATTACAGTGGACCTACTTTCGAAAACTCCGACGACATATGTATGTATGTCTGCTATTACACAGTTTCCAACATTTGCAGAATAGGAACAGGCGCTGTATTTAAATCCTCTAAATAAGAATAAACACCACCAACGCTACTAGTCTAACTCTCAACAACAATACTATAGAGAATTAGGTCCACATACTTGTACAATTTCCAAAAAGAGCAGCGCAAGTGAAGGCATGGATTCAGCACGCTTTAACAAAGCCCATCAGGCCATGTACTTTTTGAGGAAAGCTGAAACACAAGTCTTCAGCACCTGTGTACAGCCTATTCGTATATCATATGTTAATTCCCGTAACATTCCATGAAGGAACACGGGGGACTTTTCTCAGTCAATGAGCTGCACCTCCTGGAACCTACAGTCTAACGCCGGCTCCGAACGGCAAATGCATTTAGAGAAGTTTTCAATAGTAGTGATACTCATAACCAGTTACTAGCTAATGTTATGAGGTGATACCACTGTCGAAAAACTTTTTTCTTTTTTAAGATGGTCTGGCCTGGTATTGAACCGACGACCTTCTGGTTGATAGGCGGGTGTCTTACCCACCATACCACAGCGGCACATTCTTATATCATATATGACCTATAAAGCCTGGGGCATATCCAGAATCAACGTAAGATGTTTACAAGTTTTCTTCAACCGACGTCTAAGATGTATAATGAGATGATTCTGACCATATTCTGACCATTCTGTCATAAGAAATATAGATCTGCAACGCTCAACTAACCAGCACCCAATCCAATACGATATTCTTAGAAGATAGCAAAGGTGACACTGCCATAGAATCCCCAAGACTTTAGCTGCCGAGGACATTCAAAACACAGCATTGCTAACTGAAATGCTACAGGAGCTGAATGATGTAGGCTTTACATAAAATCGGTTATTATTAAGCTGAGTTATCAGCTTATGGAAGCATGAATATACGAACAACCGGCTTCTTAGCCGTAACTCAATATTTTGAGGGAATTTCAAAAACGGATTCTTGTTCCTCTCGATAGCGTCTATGAGGAGGAGGCCATAAGAACAGCCACAAGTTCTTATGACTTCCAGAGATCGTTAAAGTCAAAAACACGCTGCTACAAAATAGAACGAAGTTGCAAAACGAAGTGATACTATTTTTGTCATAGCCGCTATCGAGAATTCCTAATTCATATAGGAACCGTACTATTTATGAATTAATTAGAAAGCTACGTATAGTTATGAATAACATGGGTCTTACGTTTTAGAAATCGAAAATTGACTGAGTTATTCTCTATGAGCTGAAGAGGAGTTTCACCCCATTCTTTAAGAGATCTAATTGTAGAGACACTAACACAAAAAGTATTTCAGAGTCCTTACAGCTTATATTCCAGGAGACATACGAATTACAATTATTGTCTAAACTCATTTCTCACTCAGAGATTGAGAACTATACAAGCCTCCAGAGGCAGCATTGCTTACTGAACGATTGATATCTGAACCACAACTAGTGCGTATACTCTACTTCGAGTCACTGCTTAGACCTCTAAGATTTCTTTCTTCTGGTGACTAATTACAACTACTCTGAGGTAGGGTAGCTCACTAAAGGTCTGAGCAACAATCAAAATCATGCTAGAGGGGAGCAGGTTAGATGAGACTTTAATTTTGTATCATTTCCGATTTGTAACAGTTTTTTAGTTCTTTATTTAAAATAAACACTGGTGGCAGTGGTGTAGGTTAACAGATAGCCACTATTCTCTACACTATTGTTTTATTTTTTTTACAACATCAGCAAATTGTTGTTGTTTTTTATGCCTAAACGTTTGTGGCATTTTATGAAAATTTATTTTTTTAAAAAAATATATTTTTTTTTACGATACAAACATTTTAATTAAAATGCAACACGCGCTTAATGCCTAAAAGATCAAGTTCAATGATATTGTGTCGTCGATCATTTTTAATAATAAATTTTTTTTTATTTTTTCTTTTTTTTTAATGCAAACAATTACGGGTAGAATTGTAAAAAAAGAAGTGTAAGAAGAGATATTATTGTGCTACAATAGCAACAACAACGAGAATATAAAAAAGTAATAATTTGTCTGATATTCTGTTCTATTAAATAGTGATGGTGGTGGCGATTCTAAAACAAGAAAATTAAATATACCGAACGATACCCTTCCTGCCTTTCTTCTTCTTCTTTTTCAATACACTCACAGCACTCTCACAGACAGTCAGCAAAAAAAGAAAAGAAAGAAAAAAAACGTTCAAAAACATGATTTAAAATAACGATGATGACAGAATAAAAATGCCATTTGACGCTGTTGCATTATACCATCACCAATACATACCTATGTACCTACACAAACACATACACATAAACACACACATTTACATTCAGTCATTCACATGCATTCAATAGTCTGTCATTCGTTATTAGTATTGTTACTAATCAGCTATTACAAGGTATTCATTCATTCATTTCATTTTATGAGAATTTTGACACCTGGTTCGGTAAGCAAGCAGAGCATTTACTTAAGGGGATAAAGCATTAAGTTATTGGCCTTTATATTGGAATTTTTTTTATGGTATTATGACTTAAGTGCTTGGCTTATTGGCTTATTGGCTTTAAATAACAAACGTTTGATGTCATCTTTGTTTTTAATTAAAATTATTAAGAAAACAAAAGTAATAATAAGTAATGAATAAAAAAAAACAATTGACATGAAAAGAGTGGCAAACAACAATTCGTTATTATGCAGTCTGAATTCATTAGATGATGATGATGAAGTCACTGATTTTCCTTTTGCATTTTCAATAAAAAACTTGTGAGATAATGTTTTTAAAGCGTTTTATGTTTTTGCTATTCTTTCTTTACAGATAAAACGTGGATCATGTCAAACTTTCGTGCTGTTTCAAAGCAGGTTTTCAGGCAAATAGAATTCATTTGTTTTACAGGGTTTTCTATTAGAAACCAGCAATCATTTTGACGGTAAAATATCAACAAATACCTAAAATTATATTTATACGCTATTTAGGCCACCGTATGTGGTGTGGTAGGGAAGAGATCTGCCTACCAACCAAAAGTTCTTGTGTTCACTGCAAGACCAGACCAATTTTTATTAATGGCTTAACTTTATAACATTAGCTAGTGACTGGTTATGAGTATTATGCCTCTTCTAAAAAATGCATCTGCCATTCGGAGTCTGCATTAAATGGTAGGTCCTTTTAATGAGTCCAAAAATAGCAACTCATTGATTTGTGAGAAATCCCCTCTTCTTTGTTCCTTATGTATTGGTCAGTTTAATCAGAGTAAGGGGCTGTTAATTATTCTGTGGTAGGCAGCCAGCGTCAAAATAGCATGTACATGCTAGTCTCTAGTCTCTGGCCTTTAGTTTTTATCTGTCTTTAAAATGCTATGAACTTAAGCAACATTTTATGTTTTTAAACTGTTTTTACTGCTTTGCAAAATTCTTAAAATGTTTAATATAATACTTTTACAACAACTAAAGTTATACAACAAAAGCGAAAAATAAGCTATTTTAACGCGTCAAAAAAAGGTACAAGAAAAAAACTATGCGACAAAAAAATGAAGAAAAAATACCTGGGAAGTGATACCATACCATTTTCTTCAAAGTACAACAAGAATCTTTCTTTCAAACATTCAAAATTCTCTTTAGTTCCGGATAAAAAACCGGTTCTTCATACCTTTATACACTAATAAGTTAATAACTTAACTAAATGTTGACCGTTTTCATAATTTTTCAAAAGCTATGGAAAGAAAATGAAACTGATTTTTAAAATGGTATATACTTTGCTTAAGTAAGCTTTTGAAATCTGTGTGCATTTTTCAAACAAACGCATTTTTATGAAATTCCAAATTGTACAAGTTTAGAGATGTTTTTACGCCCTATTTTTTTTTATATAGGGACAGAAGTTTTTGTCACGAATACAATTTTTAAGATCCGCTGGAAATTGGCTGAGTTATAGCACCTGTTTGGTAGAACAGCAATTATAAGATCTTCTTCTGTTTCTCTGCACTCTTTTCTTTTACTTTCCGGCATAGGGGTTTTTCCACAATATTTGTTTATGCAACAAACTTTCTATAGCATTTGTCCATAAAGACTTAAATTCCGCTTCTCATTACCCTAACTAATGCACTGCACTAGAAATGATATTCGTCCTAGTGTTGACTAGAATAGGCATTTAAGCCCTAACACTCTTTATATGCTTAAAAAAAAAAGAATACTATACTGCTATACTTTTTCCTAAATTCATTGAAAAAACTTTGAAAGCCTCTTTAGTAAAATTGTCGTTTACTAGCTCTGTCTGCTTACGAAAAAAGCTACCAAACCAAGCTTAGCTTAAATAATGCCTAAAATTAAAGAATAATTTGCCTTTTAGGCTGTACTACGAAATTTTTTTTTATTAAGATTTTAATACATTTATACGTCTTTTATTCTATAACAGGATATATTATTCAAAAAGCATTAAATACATACTAAGAAGAATCATTTCCTTTAATGTACTGTCTAAAAAAAATAATGTTTTTTTTGGTTAAAATATTTCTTTTTTTCCAACATACAAAAGTTTAACAAGAAGTAATAACTGTTTCAAGTATCCATTCCTTTAAAGTCCTGTCTTGTCTTCTTGGGTCAAACGAAGAAAGCCAACAGTAAAAACAAATAAATAAATAAAATTATAATTAAGAGAAGAAAAAGACAAAAATAAAACAAAAACAAAAAAAAAAACAATTTAAAATAAATCAAAGGCTGTTATGAAAATGGAAAAATATTTTTAAATAATAATGCAATAAATAATAAGAATATATATAAAGAAAACCAATAACAAATTAAATTAAATTAAATTAATAAATAAACATTAAAGAAAAAAATAAAAATAAAAATAAAAATAAAGAAATATAAATCAAAACATACCCCAAAAACAATTGCGTATGATCCGTTGGTGTCTGTAGATGATTGTGAACATTTAAGGTTTGGGGACGCATACAGGAGGACGATGATAAGTTGTTGCTGTTGTTGGCTATGGAGGACGTTGAAGCAGATGTTGATGATGATGATAACGATGACAATAAAGCAGAAGTGCTATTGCTACGATATGTGGTACGTATGCTGGTTATACTGCAGCAAGTGGTTTCAGCCTTAACAGGCGATGACGGCGATTTACAATTCGAACATAAAGATGATAAATTTGCCGCCGCCTTCTTAGCTAACGAATTATTTTGTTTATAATTTTGTTGTTCTTGTTTTTGCTGCTGCTGTTGTTGTTGCTGTTGCATAAAAAATGGTTTATTACGTTTTTTGCCGCCATTTAAAAATTTACATGTTTGAGCGCTAGTTGTGTTGGTGTTGGTGGCCATTAATTTTGGCGAACCTTTTGTATTTAAAGCTGCACTTGTGGTTGTAGTAGTAGTGGTAGTTTTTGCTCTCAAACCCATGTTTATTATGATCTTACTCTCAAAGAGGAGCAAAATTTTTAGAGAGATTGATAGAGCTCAACGTAAGTTAAAGAAAAAATGTATGCAGGAGCAGCTATTCTCAAGGAAATGCAATGGTTGAAGAGAGAGAGAGAGAGAGAGTATCCTTTTCGTTCAGTTAGCTCAAGTCATGGATATAAGAAGGCAGTTTAGCAGCTCTATTTGGTTTTTCAGCAACAATTGCTTCTTTCTTTTATTTACTTTTAGGATTTCGACATTTTTAAATCGTTTTTAGTTGATTTTTCTGTTTTTATTTATTTTTATTCTTTCTTTAAATGCTTTTAAATTTAAACAAACAAATATTATTGCGTTTAAAAATTTATTTATTTTTAATTTTTATTGTTGTTTTTATTTTTATTTTTTATTTTTTTTTTTAATCACTGTCAAAAAATATTAAAAATAAAAATTTTTTTTTCAGTCAAAAACTCAATAAATTAAACACACACTCAGCAATAAAACAACAGCCATGACAATATGCTACAACAATAAAAAACAGAATATTTGCATTTAACTTTTCTTCAATAGGTACAATATTGTATCAAAAGTAACAACACAAATTAATGTCCGTGCATAGGTAATAAAAAAAGAAAAGTTGAGGGCAGCCAACAACAACGACGTAGGCAGCGCTGCAAACGTTTTTAAACTACACACATATATAAAGTAGAGCAGAGCAAAAGTGTAGCTGAGCATACATAAATCATCTAATAATACACGTATTGTTGTTGTTTATTGCTTTTTCTATGTCATTTAATTATTTAACCGTTAACCGTTATTTAGTAGTTTTGTTTTACATTTTCACACGTTTTTTTTTCAATATTTTAATATCGCAATTGTTGACATTTGTTTTTTTTTCTGGTTTTTGTATTAAATTACATTACATTGTGAGTTTTAATTTTAGAAATGATTTAAACAAATCCATTAATATCATCCATCACTAGCTACTTCTCTTTTTAAGTATCAACTCTTTTCAACATTAAAAACGAAAAAAAACAAAATCAAAGCAAATAAAATAGCAACCGTTTAAAGTGAAATCAAAAAAAGTAACAAAGCGCGCCGAAAATGATTTTTTTTTTCATGCCTGAAGTCAACGAAGGCAAATAAACGAATGGCAGGCAGAGTATTTTTATTTTTATATGAATGAAGATTTGACTACTTGATTCGTTGTTGGGTTCGTGTGAGTACGAACAGCTCTATACACGAGTATTTGTTTTGAATAAAGCAATAATAACAATAAAAACATAGATGGCCAACAACAAGAAATCGTTACTAATAAATACAAAGCAATAGAGAGATACGGTGTGTGTAACAGGGATGGAATATTATAAGTATCTAGTACTTTTTAAGTATTTTTAGTACTCTTTATGGGTTTTGTGGCATTTAAAGTACTTTTTACGAATAGCATTCCAAAATAGCCAATGCTTGAAGCTTTTAAGTTAAATGAGTTGTTGTAAATGATCTTATCTTAGATCTTATTGTGCGGGATTAGAAAATTTTTAATTACACCGTTAAAGTTAAAGTTCCAATTCTATCCATTATCATATTTCCTGCTTATTTTAGTCCTATGCACTCTTTCGATGATTATCACAACAATTATCATATACTAAGCCATTCAGAGGTTGGAAAAAAAGTCCCAATAAGAGTGTTGGAAATAGTGTCGGTTTATTCACCCTTGGTGTACAACATTTAAGCCATTCAACTGGAAGTTATAGACTTCTTTTTGGTTTTAACAACTACGGAGTACAGGGTTGGGCTTGTGTATATTTTCTAGGCTCTCTTAATAGAGACACTCTTTAATCACCACTTACAATTTAAAACCGCCATGGGAAAACACAGTTGTGGAGTCAAATCAACAACGTAAACGTGCACTTCACGCAATTAGCTCAACCACATATGCTTGGGTAAAAGATGGATAAGAGGATGGATGTCAGAAACAGAAAAGGAGCAGATACCGGCAGTGACCACGAGCTCATCTTAGGCAAAATCAAGATGAAAATAAAATGCTAAGAATAAACCGTTAGGCACACCTTAACCTTAGCAGTCCATAAACTGCTGCCAACAAGCCAACAGCACTTGTAGGAAGATATTGTATCACAGCAATATATAATCAAGTCGCAGAAAAAATACTGGGTATAGTGTAACCACACAGAAAATCTTGGATATGAGATGACACCTACAGTTTCCCTCAAAGAAGAGAACTGAAAGTGCAGGTGAACAACAACAATACTATGAGACAGTAACACCATCAACCTTCAAAAAGGAATAGAAGTAAGTTCCTAGAAGAGCTAGCAACTGCAAGAACGAAAGAAAAAAAATTCAAAAGGAAATAATAATTCAAAAGGAAATTGCTTTCAAAAGGTTTTTTCCCAGCAGAGGAAGCTATTGCACAGAATAATAACAGACCCACAAAATTGACTGTCTCACAAATTGAAAGTGTAAGTGTAAGAAAGTGGTTCCTATACCAAGCATTTGCCGATCATAATGATGCACTACAGTGATGCACAGACACAAACATGGATATAACATAACATAACGTAACCATATTCAAAAAAAAAAAAAACAAAATTTAATTGGTCGGTAATGGCGTTCTGTTATCTCACAACTAATCGAACACAGTGTTGCCCATAAGGTTGGTTGTTTGCGTTGCAACTATGGCTTTAGGTTACACGTGACATACCATAACTCTGTAGCCGTATTTAAACACTACAAACTTCAATTGAGTTTTGGTTTGTTGCTATGGCTATATTTACTATTATAGCGTCACAGTAAGTTACTAATTACTTACTTCTTATTGAGCTGTTACTTCTAATTGAGCTGTTTATTAGCCTTTTAAACTAACAAACTATTTATTTTAACATCTCAAATATAGAAATCTAGTATCTAGTTTCGTCGTTTTGCAACTCTCAATTGCTTGTACCCCAATTGCGAAAGAAAATCATGCAAGACTTTCCTTCTGCCGGGTTATCTAAGCTGTTTGGTACCAAAAACAAAAAGTGGTTTTTATTCTTTGCTATTCCAAATCACTTTACTTAAAAATTAGATACTTCCATCCCTGTCCTAAAGTTGAGAGGAGATTGTGGTTGTTGATCTCTTCTTTAGGTGTAATTTCTTGTTGTTGTTTATCTTTTTCTGTACTTCAGCGCAGAGCCAACATTTTGTATATAAACTGGTAATAGTTGTGGTGGTACAATAGTAATATAAACTGTGTTGCCAGACAGTACAAATACCTATTCCCATAGGAATTTCAATTTCTTTCGAAGGCCTTTTTTAAAACCTGGCGATATTTCCAGTAATGATTTGGTAGCAAAGAAAAGTAAAATAATTTCATAATATTGTAATAATCCATCCATATCTTATCTTGATTATATTAAAAATGCATTTAATAATGGTCTGGCCTTTAAAAACAATAAAAATTGTTTCCTATTCTATTAATCATTTGAAAACTGCAAACAAAAAAATGGAGAATCATATTTACAAATTCATTGCATGTCAGAAACGAATAAATTTGTCATGATCAATTGTAATAAATAATTTTATTTTTATTTATTTTGTATTTGTCTATTGCATTTATTTTGAATTTCTTTGTAATTCATTTAATTAATTAATTAATTATAATTATTGTTTGTCATTCAATAAAACAAAAAATATCAAAACATGCCATACAGACAGACACTTTAATTAAGAAATAGAAAAAACGTAAAAAAAAATTTGCAGTGACAATGAGCATTCGGAAAAAATGGATTAGAACACTTAAGCAACTAGAACAGCTGTGGTACGATTGGTACTATGAGATCAGTAAAGTAACGAAAATTTTGTTAGGAAATGTTTTATCAAAGGAAAGTGAACAGGGTTGTTACTACAACTTCAGTGTTGCGAAAATTGACAACATCAGGAAATAGTTTGTTCGTGAGTATGCTTTCTTGGACCCTAAAACCTCCAGTCAGAAAAAACTGGCTGCTAAGTGACATAAGCAAAGCTATTCTAGTGGCTTGTACTTAAAACAAAATAACTCGTACTTGATAAATCGGCGTTGTCTGCGACTGTTAGACGTATATGGTGCTGGTACAAGTCGACATATTGGTTTATATGGCGTTACATGCTTACTTAGACTTCTGATGCCTGCTTACATATATCTTCAAGTGGTCAAGTGGTATATATGCTGATGATCCACATGCTTTGTCCATGGGACTGCCCAAATAGCAGAATAAAGGTACTTTCTCTACCTCCTGACCTTGGATAACGAATTCACGCTCTATCTTGTAGTTGATCCGCACTGATTTGGATTTGTTTATATTTACTTTCGATCCGGTTAATCGTGCAGCTTTCTGTATGACTTGTAGCTTTGCCTGCATTTCGATGAATGTGTGACTCAACAGTCAAATATCGGGTGATTTTTTAGCAACACTGTTTTATGACTGCTCAGCTGTTTTCGTGTAACATGTTACTGCCAAACATTTTCAGTTTGATCTATAATTTAACTATTAATCGACCTAAAAAACGAACAACGCTTGCAGATTATTAAGTTTTTTATTAAAATTCATGCTCGTTTAGGAAATATCATCGTATACTTCTTTCATTTTAGGGTCAGCTCATTGGTGGTTGAATGGATGCGTGAACAAGCAAAATTGTCAGAACTGCCAGATAAATGCACTGTTTGGTGTGGTTAATTGGCCGGCGGTATCATTGAGCCGTACTTTTTCAAAGACGTCGAAGGCAGAAACGTTACTGTGAACGGCGAGCGCTACTGTACGATGATAGCAATTTTATTTTTTGCCCAAAATGGAAGAGCTGGACTTGGCTTTCATCTGGTTTCAACTAGACGCTGACAAATGCCACACAGCGCGCGAAACAATGGCTCAATTGAGAGGCGAGTTCGCTAAGCAGTTTTTTTTCACGTTTGAGGTGTGTGTGGGCTCCAATAAGGCTCATACCTATAAGTGCAAGACCCTAAAAAAATCACCCGATATAATATAATCTGCTTAATCAAAGTCAAGCGATTCTGTGGACCGCACATAACTGCTCACCAGTGTGATACGGCTTTGGCTGTACAATTTATAGCTTATCGGTTTCATAGAACTCTCGACTTCGTGTGATTGGAACTTGAATCACTAAATTCGAGATGTATACTCGGCAAAATGGCGTTATATTGCTTACTAGGCTCACAACTGTCTAACAAGCTTAAAAAAGTGGTCGAAATTTGTTCAACTTCACATTAACTATTTGCAGGAACATATCAATTTCCAAACTTGCCATTTTCCGCGTTTTGCTTTGTTTTTCGAAAATAACCCCTAATCTGGCATCACTGACAAGTTTAAAAACTAACACCAGCTGCCTTTTCAATAAAATGTATCTGAGACTCTTCTATAACCGTTTTATTCACAGAAGCCCAAATGAAATCTTTGAGTAACACCAACTAGTTTGTACAAATGTTCTCTTTGAGTGCACACTCTCTTAGGGAAATTGCAGGGAAAAGGAAAAAAGTCTTCTTTAAAGCAAAGGGTAGTCTAGTTAATCTAAAACCTGTACTTGGTCCTTATTAGGAATGAATATCAAATGTATTAGTAGCCCTTTAGCGCAATGTGTTATGTAGACTAAGGCGAATACAAGAAGGCACCTCTTTAACACTTGACGTGCTAAGAGGTTATGTTTTCCAAAGATAATTGTAATTTTCCAGCGGGTGTCTGCTGCTCTGATCTTCTGATGTTTTTTCTCTACCTGCAGCACAACAAGAGATTCCGTTTTTCGTTTTTTTTTTTTTCGTATTTAGAAAAGAAGGCTTTGTGTGAGCACCGCTAGTGGGTATGTGTGTTTACTTTAATGTTTAGAATATATGGTTTTGTTGTTGTTGTTGCTATATTGTGTAATAGCTCTCTCTATTCTCCTTTAGATTTTATTGAATTTATTTTCTTTTTGCAGTTGGGTGCAAACAAATACGTACGGCCTTCATTGAACCGTCTTTACACTCAATTGTGGTTTTATTTCCGTTTTTCTTGTTTCTTTCGCAGTTTGGCACATTATTTTATTTGATTGTTGTTGTTGTTTCTATTTTAATAATAAAGATTGTTCACACTCTAACGTGAATGAAGTACATTTATGTGCCCACAGCTATAAACCGATTACAGTTACAACCTTAAGTGAACAGTAAAGTCTCATTCTGATGTCTGATGGTCTCATTATTGTTAAATAGATTCTACTGTTGCCCACTTAAATAAACGCCTTCACTTTATTGAACTATTGTATCGTTTTGGGTATTGAAACACCACACACCGCTCTTTGAAGTCAAACGTAAAACCTGTTACTTTTTGAAGAGTTTCTACCAACTCAAGCAACCATTCAATTACCATAGTTTTCGGTTTGTAGAGCGCTCTGTGCTTTGATTTAAAACGTTTGAATTCAATTACAAATTTTTAACGTTTAAGTTTCCTAATCATGGCTCGTGTTGTCTATGAAGGACAGTTTTTCGATTTGTGAAGGTTGGAAACAAAAACTTTAAAATCTTTTGGTTTATGATGCGTAGGCGGTTTTTAAAATGATTTTTTTCTTATTTTGGTTTGTTTATGTGAGAATTTATAATGTGAGATGTGATTTAGAGATTTCTAAGGATTATTTTTTATTTGCATTGATAAGCAATTAATTAAATGGGCGTTTTGAGAAATCGTTTATTAGATTTATTAAGAACCAGTTTCGTTTTTGTTTCCAAGTCTATGTTTACAAATAATTTTGTCTTTACTGAAGCGTATACACTGTCTGTTGAGTTTATTTTCTGACAATGACGACATCATTTCATTTTGTTTTACGAGTATTTCGAAGTAGCCAAGCTGACACCATTACCGGCATTAATATATACGAGATGGTGTTGCTACAAGGCTGCTCTATATTTTTTACTCTTGAGAGCAACGTTCACTGCATAACCCCTATTCATGCTGTTATGTTGATATTAGAGAAATAGGTTGTGCGAAGCAGGGTAGAGAGAGTAGTATTTATGGGCGTTCGTTTTAAATTTACTTCTGTCGTAAATAGCAAAGAAGACTTTCGGAGGGAGATTGTGACACAAACGAACAGGGAAACTAAGGAACAAATTTTCCCTTCAATGTGTTGTGCGATTCACTGGACAATCGACTATTAAGGGATCCGCTCTACGAGAAATATTAGTACTAGAAATGAATTTCTCAATTTCGTCGGAACACATTCCTTTATAGTAGCGGCCACACTACGCCGATGCTCTAATGAATCGATAAAGTTAGCTACTCCTCTACACGGAGAGGCTCCAAAATAGACTTTGAAGCACCGGTCTATACACGAGAGTTGTGTTCCAATTTGGGTCGGATATAGATCTTGTAAATATTAAGGAGATCAGATGGAGTGAAGTACCACCTTGATTAAAAAGTCGTTCCGATTTGAGTTTTTTTCTTTGTTAAGTTAGTACATCTGTTGTTGATATTCCCGCAAAATCTTAGCATCATAGCTTGACATTTGCAAAAGCTACTACTATCTATCTCTATGTGTGTTGGCGATTTTTTACAATTTTAGAAATGGATTTAAATTTGCAACAACGAAATTGTATTAAATTTTGCGGTTAAAATGGATTTAATGGTGCGCGAACGTTGGAAATGTTGGAATGGTGTTTCGGCAACGATTCAATAAAAAAGCGGTCGTTTATTAGTGGCACGAGGGGTTTTCAAAGTGGTCGTGAGTCAATCGAAGATGATGAATCGTAAACCGACGAAAACATTGATAAAATAAAATAAATGTTGGTCAGTAATCGCAAATTAACTATCAAAGAGATAGCGGAGGACTTGAACACAGCCTATGGATCAGTGCAAGACATTTTGGTTAATGATTTGGGTTTCCGTAGTGTATCAGCAAAGTTGGTGTCAAAAGACCTTAATTTCATGCAAAAATGAGACTCTGTTTAGGTCACAACAGACATGATTTTGAGTCTTAATCCGATTCATTATTGGAGACGAGATGTGGGTTTATGTGTACGACGCGCAATACAGACATCAGGCAAGTGAATGGCATTCACCAAATGAGCCGAGACCAAAAAATCACGTCGTTTCAAGTCAAAAAAGAAGGCAATGCTCACGGTTTTCACGGATTACAACGATGTAGCGCATCATGAATTTTTGCCAGTAGGCCAGACAGTAAACAAAGAGTATTATTTGGACGTTATTTAACCACGTCTGTGTATTAAAAGAGAACACTGAGTCTTTCGTGCATTAAAATCGATCCTGTTCGCATGACCTCCATCGGAGATTTTTGTCAGGTCGTTTATATTCAACCTTTTCGTTCCAATCTCCGAGGCTCGGCCTTCGATCAAAGGAATATGTATGACATCTTGCTGTCATCCGCTGCTTACAGCAACTTAATATCTGAAGGTTGTGAAGGCAAATTGTATCAATTAGTTGACACTGAATCTACAGGTGCTATGTCTACACTTACAAACAATCCACATTACAAGAGTTTGAGTACAAACTTTCGAGCGTAGCAATGCTAAAGAAAGTGAAGTAATGTATGTCGAGTATTCATTCATTGACTACCACGATCATGCTATTAGGCATTTCGTAGCTGGCTAATAATTTTTTTGGTTCAGTTGTGGTTTTCAGTATAAGCAATTGGCACATTAAGCTCTGTCAGTAGGTACGCACGAAGACTTTTGGAAAATGTTTTACTTACGATTCTGACCTCCTGGTGCAATGGTCAGTGACTCTGTGGGTTTTAAGCAAGTTTGTTTTTGTTAATTTCTGTGATCAAACCTATCCAGGTTCAATTACCTTTTCCGATTTCAGTTTCAATACACCCGGAGTTTTATTTAGAAAACTCCCAGAATTTTTTTCCGTATAAGGCTCACGTCACGGTCTGACGCTGCAATGAAATATCTGAATTTTAGTTTTACTCATTAAATTTTTCTCGAGCCGTATCCTGTTTGGTGTAAGGAGTGCTATCCGGGCATTGTTGATACAATGAAGATATCCGTAATGGAGCCTTCATCACTAGATAATCGTCAAACCATGTGAATAAAGTCATGCGCGTACCCGGTAATGTTGCCATCAACTATGAGTGTTCTTTCTCTCTACGGCAGTGCAGATGCGAAATATCTTGATATTTTCCATGTTTATTTCCAGACCCAAGTCCACAGCATTAACTCCAAATCCGAAAAACTGTGGGTCATTAAACATATATCGTTGGCAAAGTCAATATCACTTAATTCCCCCGTCATGGACCCAGCAGTAGGCTTCTCTATTGATTATATCCAAATGCTATTCAGCAGCAGTAAGAAAAGATTGGGAGATAGGATACATCCATGCCTCCCATTAAAGTATACGAGTACTCTGCACCGTATGAAGGCGTCATTAATGAAATAAACTTCTATTTTAAGGGACTTAAGAAGCTTTTAGACCAGGTTTTTTCATTAATACATTTTCACATAAAGCAAAATATAGCCGAGCTTGAAGGGTTTTATCCTTTTCGCTTCGTATTTAGACATAAACCTTCTTTCAGTTCCATCCATTCTTATTACTTCTTGCCCTCTTTTTTGCTTCTTATGCAAATTTATCTTAAATTTATGAAATTTTCAACTATTGAACCTGCCAAGAGAGGATTTGGGTGTGGTATGTATACTCTCTGGGCATTTTCTAGTAAGCAGGCATGCTCTCCATCTTGGGTATAGTGTATCAAAGTTGTGCAGTTATTGCTGTAAGGAGGAGATGACAACTGCGATAGAATGTTCGGCAATATCGAGACCCTGAATTGCTGCTGGAAGTATCAGTGGTTTGTATCGAACGCCTAGTGATCGTAGTCGGCTTGTAGTTGCGATTTTTATTTCTAGAAACATCGTATTATTGGCCTATTGGGCTTGTTTTTAACGTAAGCTAAGCAACTTTGATGTCAATCTACCACACAATTCTAAACAAACTTTAGCGTTATGAAATGCTGTATGACGAAGAAAAAGAAAGTAATCTTGTGACATCGCAAATGTTATTTTTAAAAATAAAACAAATAAAACAATAACAAAGAAGAAGAAACTAAAAATTTCTTTTCAATTTAATAGTTTTGTAACGATTTTATTTTTTTCATTATTCAAACTCTGTGAGTGAATCAGTCAGAGCGCTAAGCAGACAAACACAAGCAAAAAGAGTGATCGTCTGTGATTTGTGCTTGCCTACGTGCGTGTGTATGCTTGTATGCTGGGTCAATGGCCCAAAATGTGTGGCAACATCGATTTCAGTTGTTGCTTCACATTATGAATACTCGTGTTTCGTTTTTTTCCGCTTTTGTTGTTGTTGTTGTTTTGTACTACGCATTGCTCCAATACGATAATTTTATCTAAAAATTTAGTTGTTGTTGTTGTGGATGGATATACTTATTTCATTGTTTAAATATCCGCTTTGTACGATGATCGTTCTGGTAAGAGACAGTCAGAGTTGGCCGTTGGTCGTTGTCCGTCTGTGTCGGCATGTCTATTTGTTTGCCAGTGCTATTGGTTGATTTCCAAAATTTATTTTTTTCGTTGCTTTTTTTTCTTCTCTCAGGTCTTCTGACATTTTCGTTTTGTTTTTTTTTTTTTTTGTTTTAATTTCTCTGTGTATAATTTGTTGTTGTTGTTACTTTATTTAATTCTTTTCTGTTTTTTTTTTATTTTTGTTTGAAAAGCCGTTTTAGCGCTTACGTCATTTTCGAAAATAACACCAGCAATACACATTATAAATACTCATATAATCACGGTGTTGTTGTTCTTGTTGTTGCCTATTTTGTACTCAACAAACAACAAATTTAGAGAGAAAAGTTGTTTCTTATTTAGTCTCTCATTCTTTTTTTTTTTTGAAAAAAAAAAAAACAACCAAATACAGATTGTTGTTGTTTTCAATTGTTAGTAAAGGTAAGCAGTTGGCCCCCTTTTCCATCAAATCTCTGTACTCTAGTGGCGCTCTGCTCTTTGTTTATAAATGTGCTGTATGACGAAAGAGAGTGGCCAAAGTGGGGAAGAGGTATTAGTTAGATTGTTTTTAACTGTCTTGTATAGGAGGCACGAGTTTTTGTTTTGTGTTGTTGTTCTTTCTATTGATTTTTCAAGTTGTTTTTGGTGTTGCTCTACACTTTGCATTGCATTGGTTAAGTGTTTCGTCTTTTTCTTCTTCTTTTTTAATTCTGACCAAGCTTAACTTAAATTTCTATTGAAACATGAAAAAGGGAATTAGTTAATAAAAGTTTTACCTGAAAAATATTTTTACGGTTTTCATAATTTCTTTTTAAGTTTTTTTTTTTCTAGAATACAAAACAAGCAGCTGATCGATTTCTTCTTTTTACGGTGACTCGCTGTTTAGTAATGTTGTTGATGAAAGTGGCGTTGGTGGTGGTTGGTGTTGTTATAATGATGAGATGATTAATTTGATAAAGGGAACATATGGTTTCCTTGATTTAATTGTTGTTGTTATAACCTTTGCTGACTTTCTCATACATTTTGATGTTTTCTTTATTTCTTCCTCTTACTTATTATTGATTATTTATTGAATATGAATTCGTTTTTGTTTTTATTGATAAAACAAATTACAGCAACAACAACATTGCAAATGAAATTAAGAAACGTTCACTTCTGTACACACTGTCACACACATATAAACACTTTTTGAACACAATGAATCACCACCACATCTCATTGAATAAAATCGTTTACAAAAAAAAAAACAACAACAACAGCGATTACATTTATTAGTGACAAGAAAACATATTAACAAAAACTGAAAAAAACAATTGATAAATTTTTATCTCATAAATTATTATTTTCTTTAATTTTTCTTTCTTTTGTTTAATGCATATGTGGTATATTCATTTGTGGTTGTAATTTTTGTAACAATAATTTTGTTTATTAAATCGTTTAATCACTACTCTGAGCGATTCGTTAAATAAAAAGGAAAAACGTGTGTTTCATAGGCAATAACGTTTGTACAAAGAAAATATTTTTTTTTTGTTTATAACCGTTTATTATTTGATTAAATTAACCGCAGAGTTTTGTCTGAACAAAAAATATTGTAGCATTTTGCGATAAATTTAACATACACTCTCACACACGTCACGAATACTTGTATTTCCATACAAAAACAACTCAGCAAAGGAGCACACGAAAGAAACAAGAAAACAAAAAATACAAATTTTCTTATGACAGCTGAAAATAAGCTGAAAAAAAGTGTTATACACAATATGGCTACACTGTATGTTAAGTTAACAGACACTGTATACACATTAACATGGTGTTGCCAATGCAAAATAAAATATTACTTGGACTGTCGTTTGAAGATGGAAACTGATTTCTTGTTGGAATGTATTAACAAAATTAAAATAATAATAAATAAATAAATAATAAATAAAATAAAATCTAATTTGATATTTAACCTTGGCTGGTTATCAAGCATATCATATATCAAACTCGTACTAAGAGTTAATAACAGTGTACGTTGCTTGTCGATTTATGCACGTAACAGTACTTCGTTTTGGTTTAAGCTTTGTTGTTATAAAAAGAATGATTGCAAAAATAGGTGCCTGGCAAATAGTCTTTAACTTTAAAACGTGGAAATAAAACATAAATTTTTTAACATCTAAATAACCTAAGATCGTTATTAACAGAAATCAACTCAAAAGGTATATACTAAGTGTTGGAAAGGGTGATTGCCGCAGCTTTGTTGCTTAGAACCACCTATTAGCACCATAAACATTATGGTTGGTATGGTATCTCCATTTCTCAATGCTCAGTTAATACGGTCTCTAAGCAGAAAATCGTATAACTGTTTGATTTGTCTTGTGTGCATTGCTGCTACACTTCGTGATGTATTTTATGTGTAAAGAAATCCATAATCAATCATCGCAAATGTTAAAATCTCTTATGTGATTGAATTAATTTTTAGAGGGTTAGACTCATTCCTTAATTCATTTGTACTACAAGCTGGAACCAGTGAGCTTTCATGCTTATGTGAGTAAAAGTTATACCAAAATCCGATTCTTAACTTTATTACCTTTAAACAAATCACAAATTTTTGCAAATTGCTTGCCTTTATACCATAATTGAAATCAAAAAGAAAAAAATTTTAATTAAATCAGTTTAAGTTGGCAATACTTCAACCAAATTTGTCATAAGTTTTTTTCATACCTGAACTGCAATATCGATATTAGCGGATACTCTGTGATAATAAAGTACTGCATTATTGTGGGCAACAACCGCTTAGTTCATTGCTTTCTTGGTAGATGGCAGCATTAAGAAAACTCGAAAAAACCAATAAAATACATACTTTTAACTTGTAAATAAATCAGTCCAAAAAAATAACGAAAGATTTGATTTGAATGACAATACAATTACAAATTATGTGTATTCTAATGGTTATGATTATGCTCATTATAGTGTAATAGAGCAGAGACTACGCGTGGTAGCAAAACGAGTGCCACAGAAAATAGTCCGCATAATTAGAGCGCTGTGTGAGGATGTAGAACTTTCAGTTCCTCATCATGGGATCGTCAGACAACCATTCCACACCAATGCTGGAGTAAAACAAGTTCGCCCACTAACACTTGAGCTCTTCGGCTTAAGCCTGGGGTTCATATAGACAGAAAATGGCTCTTTTAATGCATTTTTACATCGGATTGGACCAGGATTGGCAAAAACCCAGGTTTTTTCATGTTTTTTTTTGGGTTTTAGTTCAGCTTCCGAATTTCGTTCAAGTCGACAATATTTTTTGTTTTTAGTATTTAAATGCAATTTTGCACCCTTAGTGAGATCAAGGCATCATTGTACTATGAGCTACTAAAACTCGGTGATCAAATCCGACTATAATTACTTCGTTTAAAACCGTGCATTATGAGAAAACGACTGTAATATAAGGACAGACAGATAGATAAAGTTTCCCCTTTGCATGACAACGCCCGGTCTCAATTTGCCAAAGTTGCCAAGCAATTGTTAGAAACGATCAAATGCCACAGCCGCCGTAATCTCCAAATAATGATCCTTCTGAATATTGTCTGTTTTGACGGATACAATATCTTTTGGCATGTCACCGCATCACTTCTCTTGAAGAAATATAAAATCAGCTTCCATCTGTATCGCTTAAAAAGAAGTGAAGTTTTCGGACATTGATTCAGAGGTGAGGAAAAGAAGTAAGCAGTGATTTGATAAATTTTATTATGTTAAATTTATTAATTCAGTATCTTATTAAGCTAAAAAAATGGACCGAATTAAATTAAACCTACCCGGGTTTACTCAGTGAGCTGCCAACTCTGGATTGGACGGACTGATTCTGCAGACTGTCGGCGTGGGATGGGGACTAAGGACCGGAGGTATGTGCTGACTACATTTCCGGACTATCATGATATTAGAGATTTAAATTGTATGGGTACTACTCATACTGTGGGGGGGGGGTTATGGGTTATTAGTAAGGCCTTTTTGGACAATCGTGTGGGTGGTTGGGCTCTGTTAGTGGAGGTTGAACCTGCACCACCATCTTAGCGTTCTCCTGCTCGTTTGATGATGGTGTGCTGATGCTTTTGCTGCTTGCTGTTCACAGTTTGATGTTGCCGACCATGGTATTGATTGTAACTGGTTCATTCTTGATTGCACTTTGAGGTCTCTCGTAAAGGTGGCTTCGTTTATTGTTGTGTTGCTGTAAGTTTGATGTTTTCACATTTATTGGACGCCAGTCCAGAGTTGTTTAAAACTAACACGAGTATTAGCACTTAGCCTGACCGGAGGCTTAATTCTGGTACCATGGGTGTCGGCAGCCCCAGGGTCCCTGCCCGAATACGGATAAGGCCCCTTGTGAGAGCAACGTGTTGGTTGTGATTTAGACCCAAATCTTGAAGAGAGCTATGCTAGTTCGATGTAGAGTTACACTTTTAACTGGGTGCCGTGACCAACTCCTCACCAAGGTGGAGGTCATGTCGAAATAATATGGCTTCGAATTGCTAATCATAGGTGGGATCATTGGTGGATGCATTTTATTCACTCTTGCTTTGGTATCTTGAGGTAAAGTACTAGGGCAGGTACTTACATGCCTAAAGCGACTTATTTTTATCACCTGAGCTATTCATAACATAACTAGCAAAGTCTATTCAAAGAGAAGAGACATAACATGGTGTCTCTCACGCCAAGTCGTAGATTAAGATTATGTGGATGGCATTTGTCTATTGTAGCACAAGATTCCCAATATGCAGAAAAACTGCTTCGGAATGTTAGGCTTAAGATAAATATCAAGAAAACCAATACTAGCACGGAAAACTTAATGCTGCAAGGTCAACCAGTCGAGTCTGCTGTCTAGAAAGTACAATGACCACAAACAGAGGTGCTGACACAGACGTCGACAACTGGCTCAACAAAGCGAGAGTGGGTTTCGGACGACTGAATCAAGACGAACTAAGGTCAGAGTATTCAATTTATGTGCTAAATCAGTTGTTCTATATGGCAGTGAAAGATCACTCAAAGGCCTCAGTTCTTTAACGTCTTAGAATCATATGCAGAATATTCTGGCCTAACACCATAAGTAACTGAGGCAAATTAGGAAAATAAAATGGGGGTGGTTTGGTCACAGCATTCGAAAAAATCCCAATCACCAGAATGTCACTCGAGTGGAATCTTCAAGGTTTTGGCAATTGTTGTTTACCAGGAACACCAAATATCTAAGAACTAAGACGGGTGATTTTTTAAAAGCTTTCGAATTTGACTTAAAAAAGAACTGATAGATCGATCTATTTAATGGAATATTTGAAAGTGATTTCATGTAAATGTTGAACGGCACTACGCTTCAAATGGTTCATACGCTGGTTCCAATTTTGGCATACTCTCGTCAACATATCGACCGGTATCTCACAAATAAATTCTTTAGTATTGGCTGAGTTTGGTCAACCGCTTGTTCCTATAGACATGAGCCTTAACATAGCTCCACAAAAAGTAGTCTAAAGACGATAAATCGCACGATTTAGGCGGACAATTGACCGACCACAAACATGAAATAAACTGTTCAGCATACTCGCCTTTCAATTGACCATTATTTCGCGTGCTGTGTGGTATGTGGCACCGTCTTATTGAAACCTCATGTCAGCCAAGTCCAGTTTTTCCATTTTAGCTAAAAAAAAAAATTATAATTATCGCACGGTAGTGCTAATGTTCCTGCCTTCGTCGCCTTTGAAAAAGTACGGTCCGATAGTGTCACCGGCCTATAATCCACACCAAACAGCGCATTTTTTGGAATGCATTGGCAGTTTTTGCAATGCTTTTAGCTGCTTACGTAACCATTTAACCAGAAATGAGTTTTGTCGCTGAACGTAATTATCCGACAAAAAAGTGGATTTTCATTCAACTTTGCCAGCGCCCATTCAAAAGTTTGGCGCTGTGGTAGGTCGTGTGTCTTCAATACTTACACCAGCTGGTTTTTAAAAGGTCTTACACTTAAATCCTTCAGCAAAATTTTCCATGTAGTGAAGTAACAGAAGATCAATTGCTGCGAGCGGCACCGAATCGATAATTCACTCGTCATCCACAACACTGGCTGATACAGCTGCGATATTTTCCTTTGTCCGCACCTCAAGTATGCGTGTTGGTGGTTTAATGTCAAATAATGTAAATTTGGTGCGAAATTTAGTCACAAGATTCCGAATAGCCGCCTCAGAAGGTCGCCCAAACTGACCTTAAAATGGAAGAAGTGCACGATGCACTTTCTTAACCGATCAAGTCCCGGTACACACGATGAAATTCCGAGTTTGTCGATGAGAGGGGAGAAACGAATGTAATGGCGTACACTCTTTCATTTACATTGGAATTCTCTTTTGTTATGAAATTCGTAATGCCATACAACAACAATGTTGTTTGAAAATCTTAAATTTCATTGAATTAAATATCGTAGTGTAGACGCGAATGAAAGTTTAAAAGAGAATTGAAGAAAATTTCTGCAAGAAAACTTTCATCGTGTGTTCCGTGACTAAATCGATTCATGTTATACGAAAACAGCTGAGCTGCCATAAACAGCGCTGGCAAAAAGGAAAGGTGCTAAAAAAAAACACCCTATACAAGGCTGATGATAAGAAAAATATTTAAGAAGTTTTTAGAAGTCGACTGACTTGTATTGCTCTTAAGAGAAAAACAAAACTGTTTATAAGCATTGATCAATTGCAAGTTTTTTCTAGGCCTCCTCTATAAATAGGCCGCCGTGAGTGTACTTGATGCAATGTGTGTACGGTAGTTTTTTACTAAAAGGAATAATGAAGCTCTGAAAACTTGGAAATAGGCCTTCAATCAAAAATGTGCTGAAATCTGAATCCAGAGGCCTTTTAAATCCATTTTTGTTTTGTTTTTGTTATCAATTAAGGCAAATTGTTTACGAATTATGGTCTAAAGCTGCATTTCCGTACCCCTTCTTCAACTAAACCTTTTATACGTTTTTGTTTTTGTTTTTTGTATACATTTTTGAATATAACAAACAAAACAATTAATCCATTTGCGAAATTGTTTTTCTAAAAAAAAAACAAACAAAAGTGCGATACCGCTGTTGGTGCCAAATACATATGCAGGTCTATTGTTTTTGTATTTTTCTATTACAACCACCCACACTTTTGTTTTAACAACTCGGGCATGTATAACGCGACCACATTTGTAAACATTTAACAGCCATAAGTTGACAAAAATGGTGTTTTTTGCTCGTTTAATTGTTATCATTTGCTGCTTATAAGGGGATAGTGTGGAGGAAGAAATTTTTTTTTTAGTAATTTCTTGATGATGATGATGATGGCGATGACGAGTAAGACGTTGTTTTAAATAGAAAAACTGACAGACTAACTGGCTGACTGCTACTTGGCCATGGATTAACTCTAAATTTTACTTTTTTGTGAATACAACGTTTGCGCTTTAGGGGGGAAGGTGGGTTAGAAGAAGAAAAAGTGCAAATAAGGATTTTATTGTTCTAATGAGTCCTGTTTCCTTAATTGCAATTAACTGCCAAATTAATAGCAGTCATGATGAGGACAAGCACATACATATGAGTGAGTGAGTGCGTGTAGCATGTAATGTGGCAAAAGCTTTCTTTTACTTGGCTGCCTCTTAATTGTAGCAGCTAAACTGCTTTTATTTCTTTTTAATGGACTCGCTGTTTTAAGCATGTTTTTATTGTTATTGTTGTTTATTAAAATAACAACAATAAAACAACAAATTCATATCAAATGTACTTGTGTTGCTTATACGGCAACAAAACAATAGCATATACCCAGCCCTGCATTTTGCAAAACGCTCGCAGAAAAAAAATGTAGTCGCTTATGGAACGCAACAATAACATCAAGACACAAAACAATAGAGAGAAGGTGCCATAAAACACTTAATTTACATGCTCCTCTAGTGTAAATAATAAAAAGCAGCAACAACAAATGAAAACTTGTTGTAGTTGCCAGCATATAAATGATGTGGCATGCATCAGCATCATCAGCAGCATCATCATAGATGCGGCAACACCAATTAACATTTTAGCCATGTTGATGGTTATTTTTTTTTGTTTTCTTTTTTTCTTTTTTATTTCACTTATTACAGTCATATTTACGCCTTAATGAAGTCTAATGACAAAATCTCAAAAAGAAAAAAACGTAGTGGTATTACCACTCCTCACCCTCTTCTAGCCTTTTTCCATGGCTGCGCCTTATGAGGTGTTGCAGCATTAAAAAATAGAAAAAAGAATAAAATAAAAGAATGAAATATGTGAAGGAGAAATAAAATAACAAAAAAAGTGTAAATAAATAAGTAGTGATGCAGTGTTGCTGGTTTAAATGTTTGTTACAAAATCATTAAGGCATTCATAGCACATATGTGTGTACATACATATGTATGCATTAAATGCGAGAGTTAATTGAAAAGACATTAGAAACCTGTGTAAAGTTTTTAAATAAATATATTGTTTTAACGTTTTAACCTTTTAAAACGTGTGACTTTTCTAAATTGCGTAAAATGAAATGATGCAGCGAATTTGTTGTTTTATACAGTTCGTTTCATTTGTACACTTTTCACACGATTACAGTTTATCTTGCACTTAATATTAGTTTATACAACACTTTTATTTACGCCTAAACGGACTTTACTTTGTGACTGCAAAACGATAACTATATTGACGTAGGCAAAGCAGTTCCGGAAATTTCTCAAAAGCTCTCATATCCTCATATCCTAAGATTGTGTTACCTAAAGATGGTCGAATTGGCAATGTCGTCAAATACACAAATCAGTACGGCAATACCAGGGTAACACATTATCAACCTTGACACAAACCAATAGACAAAAATCCCATACAGTACCAAAGGCATTAATGTGGCGGATTTTCTTTTTGGGCATTTTTATTCTCGTAACAATATTAAACTATTGACTTTTTCTTTTCTAAGAGAAAGCCTTGAATACCCTCGATAAGCCTGATAAACGGAGGGATAAATATTCCATATAACGATGGATACAGAGAAGTTGCAAGAGAATACTGAAACAGTTTTTTACTATCCGACTTTACCCTGCTTCCTGGTCCCCTTGAGCGACTCTTGGTGGCCTATGTATCACAACTTAAGACCTAAGATCGACCAATGTCCGCATAAGAAGTAAAAGGACCTCTAGGTCTAGCCAAAGTCTTAATTTTAGAGACATGGATGCCTCAGACGTTGGTTCTGCAAGACGACTGGATGCTTATCACCGGTGTGTATACGGGTTTGTTTTGGTTTAAGACTTAATCTTAGATAGGCTTAGCGTGGAGTCATATTATAATCACAGCAGCAATCTCAGCAGTTTTCTCATCACAAGCGTATTGAACTTTAAACTATTCCAAGTTAATCTGTCTTTTTATTTCTCACGTGATCAGAGGCCTTAACTAGTTCATTTTACCCAGACAGACCCACATTAGCTGTGGAAAAATTTCATAGGAGTCAAGTGCTATCTCCTTGAGTTGCACATATCTCTGAATTGTATGATCTTTAGCTTGGAAAATACTACTAAATTTAATCATAGGTTTTCAATATTTCTTCCTAGGGCCAAACACCACGATCCAGTATCACTTACGGTATTTGGCCTGTCAGTGTACCACAGCGGAGATTAAGATTGTCCCTATCTCAACCAAAAAAATTCGATTCGCTTTTGCTGCCCGCTAAAAGCAGTGAATCCAAGAAATGTGTAGACCTACGGAAATGCATAAAACACATCAAAAAATCCCAAAGGTTTTCAATATTTCGTCATAGATCCAGACACCGCGTTTTCGTACCACTTTTGGTCTTTGATCTGTTCGTGTACCACAGCCGAGGTTCTACAGCCAGACAGTGTACTTCAAATCGGAATTCAAGTGTCTCTTATCGCAGTGGTATAAATAATGCCAACAGGCATTTTTTTTCTCCGTCACTCAACTAGAGAGCAGATTGACTTTTCACAAAGCATCCATTGCTTTGTTTCAGTTTCTTTAATCAATTTGATCTTTCAAGTTAAGTAGATAATTAATCCACTGTAGCTTTCTCCATATGATTTTGTGTAGCGGTGAAGATCCCTGCTAATTGGGGATGATCTTTACTTTAGCATTATAATTTTTTCCCCAGTAGGTGGCGTGTTTTCTGATCATTCGTCCGATGTTTCTCATCATCGCCAGAGCGGCTTCGTTTTTATTTTTTAGATGGAGTTTTCTGGGTGGAAGTTTAAGCCTCTTTATTAAATATTCGAAACCACAATTAAATTTTTCTTTATCATATCTTCTGCTGGGGCTCGAACCTGCATCATTTGTGTTGTTATGAATGCGCTCTACACAACGCCACCCCCGAAGAAAAACATCATGCCTCTGTCCTGGTAGTTTTGATAGACCCTTGGTGACCTACCAAATCAATATAAATGGGGACTTTCCATCGCTAGGATAATACCTATTCAACTACTATTTCAAAGATTGACTTGAGAAGGACTGATTCCAGAGTAGAATTCCTGAAGACCCAAATGTGTTTGCTAGAGAAATATATCCAGATTGCTTAAGGCCACTTAAACGACGTATATTATATACCATTTATGAGGTCTATTCCTCTTCTTTCCAAATCCGAAAATAGACTTAAACGTACATGAGGGTCCAAAAAACCGATTTGTTTTACCCTTAACTCGAGATTTTGCTGGTATATCGGAAATCCTTGCTAGACTCGATAGAGTCTATTAAAAAAGTAGAATCATTTCCCATGTACTTCAACTGCGATATTTTTTGTCGCAATGTGTTATAAATGTAACCATCCATAGAGTACATTTACATGGGTGGATGACTGTTCTCTCGATCTGCAAACTTCACCCGGAGCAGTCTTCGGAAGAATACCCTTAACTTTCCTATGAATTCTCAATGGGTAGTCGACGAGTCTGTCTAAACATTCGTCTAAGAATGTTTACAAAGCAACACATTAACAGAGAATATGCGTCTCCTTCTCCTCCTACTCCATACACAAATGGCACTCAGTGCCGGGTAACGTATTAAAGTTAAAGAGACGATAATTTAGTTTCCCAATTATCCCGCATATGGTCTCATTAGCAGCTTCATTTGCTTCACATTCAACCATTATGACCAAAATGACTAGCGGAGTTTATGTTTCTACTTATCTATCTTTCCACTGGCCGTAGACCAGTTACACATATACATATAGTATGGGTCTGGTTTCACAAGTCTAGTGGCTGAGTCCCACCTTGCCTATAACACCTCTATGTAACACAACAACAAGTATCATTCATCTTCCCAATATTGCTAAAGGTATTAAGACGGAAAATGTTCTCGATTTTCTGAACAAGCGATTTCTTAATGATATTCGATAAATCAGTTCAATTTATCCAGAGCCGAATAGCACATTCAAGTGTCAAATTGTGACCTAGAAAAGAATTTAATTGCGGTTTCAACCTCCCTCTAGACAAGTCCATCTAAAGAAGCCTGACTGACCTTTCAGCTGACATATAGAAATGATCAGGAGAAAATGCCACCTTTTGGGAAAATATAAAATCCTAACTAAGGATCACCAGCAACATTAGCAAGGATCTTCACCACTGCACACAATCGTGTGGAGGTGAGCTACAGTAGATTTATCATCTGCTTAGCTTGAGAAAAACCAAATTGATTAATGAAACTGAAATAAAGCAGCGGATTCTTTGTGAAAAGCTAATATACTTCCAGGAGGAGTGCAGGAGAAAAACAATATGACCAAAATTGTTGTCACAGAAGAGTTGAAATGATAGCTGTTTATTCACTTCAATTACTTTAACATTGTTCTGTCGCTAATTAAGTGGATACGTTCTAACGAAAATAATTATATGGCTCTGCTTCACACTGCGCATTCACTAACTCCTTCCCGCCCTGTTCTTTTTAACACCAATTTTTGTTTTATTAACGCAATTCACCTTATGAGTGAGTAAAAGATCATTGCCTGAGTGCCGTTAATGTGTGAGAAAGCTAAGTTTTCATTAAGTCAATAATCAATTTACCCTCGTAACTACTTAACACCTTTTTTGCTATTGTGGTACTTTTTTTGATGCTTTAATTACAAAATTTCGTAATGAATACTCTGGTAGATTTTCCATTTTAATGAGAGCCTGGCAAATGTCTAAATTAAAAGAAAATTTAATTGGAAAAACGTAGTCGCTTTAAACTCAATATTTTCACAGCCGCTGTGGACGTTTGACTTTAAATCAACTCTTAACTGAAAGGTAATTGAACAACATGCCCAAACTTATTATTTTTGTAGCCCTTTTTTGTGGGGAATGCTGGGGGAGGGGCAGGGGGGGGGGAGAATATAAATTCAACACAATAAGTCCTTAATCAAAAGCAACAAAACATGTTTAAGGCCTTCAAGGAATTTTCGGAGAAACATAAGTCGAAAAAAAACGTAAGAGCGAGTGAAGAAGGAGGACGAAGGCCAGGAAAACTTCTGCCAAATTAAATTTCATGTTGGAAATTTTCTCCAATATAGCAATTATTGTGGAGAGGGGGGTTGAATGTATGCGGTCAGTAATTGAATTTGAGAGCCCAAAAGCAATGCACACACATTGTGGGCGAGAAAAAAAGGGTTTTTCTTTAACATGCAACCATTCAAGTTATGATTCGTTAAAGGAGTTTCACCTGCTACTCGAATGTTTTGCTTGTACTTGTTCCTTGGGAGCGTTTTATGTTAAATTATGCACAAAATTAAGATAAGCAAAAACAACAACAACAACAACAATAACAACCCAAATAAACATCATTTATATTTAATTTATTATTTTTTTATAATTTTTTAGCTGCTGCTGTTTGTTTGTTTGTTTGTTTGTTTTCATATCCAAGCCTGTTACTGCCAAAAGGGAAATTTGAGGAGTAACAACAGGGTTGGGATGTTTGTATCTAAACTTGATTATTTAAGCATAGAGTAGAGATTGTTTGTTTATTTTTCTCTACTGTTGTTGTTATTGTTATTTTTTCTTCTACTTTCTAACCCCGCAGGCGTTAAAATTGTTGTTGTTTAGCAGCAGCATTAAGTTGCAAATTGAATTATTTTATTAAACATTAAAATTTTATTTATTTTAAGGGTGCATTACCAGCACATCTATAGCCCTTGGGATTTTTAAAATTTTCATTTTTTTCCGTTTTTTTTTTGGTTGTAAAAGTCTTTTTCAAAAAGCAGCGTATGCTTCATGTCCAATTAGATTACAAGCCTCGTTGAATTTTTACTTAAGAAAGATACCAAAGTGTGAGAATATGTGAAAACGTTTCTAAGCCTGACTCATTTTTGATTTTAGTTTATGTTCTATTTGTTTTTGTAATTTAATTTGCAGTTTTTGTTGCAACTTTAACTCATTGCAACGTAGTAACTCTTATCACTTTGCTTGTTTAAACAATTTTCAAATATTTTAAATAAACTTTGAACGTTAGGTTAGGTGTTGGTTATAGTGGAGTTGTTGACAACAATTCAAATCAATCTTTTACATTTTAATTCATTAAACAGCACCGATAAGCTAAATAGCATTAAGTCTTTAGAAATACATACAACGCTACACTGATATCACCGATATCAGATACGCAAATGTAAAAGGCAAGTAATGTACCGAAATAGATTGATAACTTAGTGATTTGTTGTAAATATATCAGCAGCTTTTATGTACATATCTGGAGCTGAATGTCAAACACATTTTCAAATCACAGACTTTTTGGAGCCTGAATACTTTTTCTAGCAGCAGTTTTTCTCTACCGACGAAAGTCTCAAAGAATATGTAGTACCAAGGGCTTATTATTATTATCATTGAAGTATAAAAGTACTACGACCTCTCGGTTCATTGCACAGCCCTACATCTATATAAGGTTTCCCTATAATATCTCTCCCAACCTTATCGATCTGATGAAATTTAGGATTGGGATAAATCCCTATTTACTATTTGATAAGGGCCTAGATACTGCACTCTAGGAGGCATCACTGCCTCACTTGAACACAGTATGTGCTCTGGTAAAGCGATCACCTCATCACAGAATCTGCATAGCAGGCTTAAGACTATTCCCAGTTTACTTAGCCCGCAATACAAGCGTTCAAAAACCCGGTCAGAAGCTTCAGGCTATCTCTGAACACTCTTATGCAGGATCAACTCTCCTCCTGCTATAGTAACCCAACAAAGATTTAGATAGTCTCAGACCCGTACGGCCAAAGAGGAGTACCCGCCTCTCATTATCCTCATTTTGATTGAGTATGCCCTTCCAGGCTCCCCCTTACCAGCCTACAAAAGGGTTCTGGCCCTACCAGTGAAGTGAAAGCTGCCTTTCTGGCCAGTTCATTGGCCCTTTCATTCCTCGGAATTTTTACATGACCTGGGACGCTGCATAGGATAACACCATTGTCCCTGCCCAGCTGGTTCAGTTTACCCAGACAGAGAATCCCTAACAATCTTTGCGTAAACCTCATAGGAGCCAAGTGAACGAACGGCTGCCTGACTAACAGATAGTATGTCCTGTCACTGTGATAATATGATACTCTAGACGATATTCGAAAGAGTCAATTGAAGTGAATAAATCATATCATTCCAAATCATCTGTAACCGTCAGTCCGTCACCCCTTTGGTAAGCATATTTCCTCTCCAGATTAAGTTAAGGAGCATATTTCCTCTCCAAAATAGAGCAATTCTGGAGGGCACCAACTCGGAGTCATTTGGAATTTATACTGATAGTAGCAGTTATGCTACGAAGCCTGACCGAAGGCCTAATTCTTGTACCATAGGAGACGGGAGCCCCAGGAACCTAAATTCCTGCCCGACTGTGGTAATGTCCCCTTGTGGGAGCACTCTGGTGGCTGTGGATTATACCCAGATCGCGTGGAGAGCGTTAGCTCCATGTGGAGTTACATTCTTAACCGGGTGCCGTGACCCATAGATAGGTAGGAGTTTAGATAGTCTCCGGCACTTTACTAAAGTGTGAAGGTCATGTCCAAATAACATGCCTTCAAATTTGGTGCTCACTGGTGCCTCGGGCACCGTGGGGTATGCCAGCGTGGTGATACTCACGTATAAATGTGACTTACTTCTGCCTGGAATATGCTGGTGAGTTTTTGCACAGGGCCAAACACTGCCGCGCCAGTACCACTTTTCGTCTTTGACCTATCCTTGTACCACAAAATGGTCTCTTCTGTAAAGGAATATGAAGTCTCCAAATGTCTCCACTTACTCCTGTTAACCAATCTTGCCCTGAAATGTTTGCCAAAGTCATAGAGTTTCATGATCCTCTCCACAGAACAGCAAAGTAGGACGTAATCGGCCATTCGGCCAAACGAGTTAACATGACCCCGTATAAACCCGTGCCAAACTCATCTCTCATGGTCTTTATGGCCATATTTTTCATTGCCAAATGCAGCGGACTTAGGTCTAGTAGAACCTTGAGTACAGCTGTGCCTCAATTATGCTTTTGCAAACTAATCTTTGTATCTTCTTTGTACCTTATTAAGCTCTGCCTGGGTTGTTCCCAAACCCGTTCTTACCGCTCATGCAACGGCTTCATATGTCACAGTCGATATGACCATCAGGGTATACATCCAGTATACCACCCTACAGCCATAAGATCTCCCTGCAAGTCTCCTACACACCATTAGCACATGCGCGGCTTTTCTTGAGACAGACTCCATTTGAGTTCTCCACTTCAGCTTACTATACAGTATTGTTCCTTGACACTGAACAGCCTTTCTTGGTGGTATGTATTACCTCACCCAGGAGTTGTATCGATAGCTTTTAATAAGGATTAATACTCAGATCAAGATCAAGACCCTTAATTTCGCTATAGATATCGTACTGGTGGTTGTAACGGCTGACTTAAATATTCATCTGTAAGCGAAGAAATGGTGACGATGCCTATAGGCAGCATTTCTTTCAGCATTTACTCCTTTATGCCATCATGATTTGATTGAGGGCGGACCTTCTAATTTGACTTTTCCTTGGTGTTTGCTAGGCTGTGATGGATCTAACTTTTCATTCCCTAAATACGAATCAAAAATACTGCAAAAACTTATCCAGATGGCAGCTGAAAATTATCAATCACTTCTCTGAAGTGGGATTATTCGATTCTGTTTATGAGTTGCTACAGCTTTGACTCCAATACAATTCCATGCATTTTAGCGCAAATTTTTCTAGCGTGACGATGACGTGAATGTTAAAAATTCATTGGTAACTCTGAGAACTAGAAAAATAATCAGTTGCAGCTAATTATTTACCCATTGCTGTACTTCTTTTAACCTTACATCAATGTCACCCTTTTTTTTGCCCTGCACAGATAATTTCTTACCATTTCCGATTGAGAGTAAGTCAGTGAATGAATGAGTGTTAGACGACAGGACAGTGACATGACATTTTTAAATGCAAGACATGTTATGGTTCTTTTTATTACTGCTGCTGTTGTTGTTGTTGGTCTTTGGCACGTTTCCTAGGCACGTGACCAAAATCTAGTGACAAAAAATGTAAAATCCATACGTTTCAAGCCGATCATCCGCTACTTTAAATTTAAATCTAATCAAATTGATTTCCTTGATACATTACCAAAAGCCTCGCGGCGATAGAGTCACATAGAGAGGGTGGGGTATGCACTTAATTGAATGTTGTCACTAAATGTGTCTAGAAAGGGGAGTTACGCCCTGTTTTTAAACGCTAACATGACCACCTTCTCTATTAAGGCGTTAAGACAACAATATTCATTCACTCACTCTCACGTGTAGAATTTAAATAAAAAAAAAAAAATAAAAAAATAGAGAAAAATATATTCCACTTTATTTTACGAAATTGTTGTTGTTGATGTTATTGTTGTTGTCATTGCATATATATAAATATTGAAGAGCGAATGTTTACTGTCATGTGACGATGACGACAAGTGTTTTGACAATATTTATCGATGATGATGATGATGATGATAATGATGGGACCTTATGGCAGCGTTAAATAAATATGTGGAGAGAAAAAGTAAATGAATGCAAATGAATTTATTTATTAACATGTTGTTGTTGTTGTGTTTTAATATATTTTAAAATTAGTTTTATCAGATAGGCACTTAAATTGTTGTTACTTTTTTTAATTCTTTCAAAATACTTTTCTAAATAACTTCTGCTCATTGTAAGTTGGGTTATATTGGTCGATCTGGGTGAGTTTGAAATGCTTGTGTTCTACGTAAAAACCAACCTGATAAGTAAACTTAGATTAGCGACATTTCCTCGAGACAGTCCAGATTATAAAAGACAACTGAACAAGCTGCTCTAGTCCATGCTGCGAGCTGTTCCATCTAAACAATGTCCACATTAGTCACAATGTAAATAATTCATATACACGTTGCCGTATGCGACATAAGGACCAAGGGCCAAATGAGTCTTCGTCCCCCTCCTTGGCTGAGTAGTGATGTTAGATTATCTGAGTTCAGTTGTCTCTACTGTCCACTCATGTCTTAAATTTACTCTCTTTATTACAAATAAAGTGAGTGTGAACGCTCATGGTAAGTTGGGTTATATTGGTTGATCTGGGTGAGTTTGAAATGCTTGTGTTCTACGTAAAAACCAACCTGATAAGTAAACTTAGATTAGCGACATTTCCTCGAGACAGTCCAGATTATAAAAGACAACTGAACAAGCTGCTCTAGTCTATGCTGCGAGCTGATCCATTTAAACAATGTCCACATTAGTCACAATGTAAATAACCCATATACACGTTGCCGTATGCGACATAAGGACCAAGGGCCAAATGAGTCTTCGTCCCCCTCCTTGGCTGAGTAGTGATGTTAGATTATCTGAGTTCAGTTGTCTCTACTGTCCACTCATGTCTTAAATTTACTCTCTTTATTACAAATAAAGTGAGTGTGAACGCCTTTCTGTTCAAATCTACTTCCTTTACATACATACTTACGTTGGTTTATCAATTACATTGACTTCTGCCCAAAAAACGCTGTTGTCAGTCAGTCAGAGAAGTCACGTTCAAGTAAAAATTGTTTTCGAGACATCAATATGGTAAAATTTAAAATCGTGTCGTTATGAATAATAGAATTCATGTGTCAATCTTCTTTAGTAATTATGATAATCCCAGAGGTTCTTTTGTCAAAATTCGATGTGGATACTGCTTTGTTTGTACGTTGTCCCATATTCTGAGTCCCAGAGCATTTTAGTCAACCTGATTCATGAAACCTTAAATTAGGTTTGCAATGTAATGAAGGTTGGCCCTTTACGCCAAGGAACTGGATTAGTTACTTCAATAGGAATGTCAACCAGTGCTAGTCACTCAGAGTATATACATACTACCTTGACCAAAAAGTTTCCGGAATAACCACGCTTCGTCGGTCCCATCGTCCCGATTTGATTTTTTTTGTTAAGTTGGTACATCTGTTGTTGATAGTCCCTCCAAATCTTAACGTCATAGCTTGACATTTGCAAAAGCTACGTAGCCAAACGTACATTTTTCTCCATGTGTGTTGGCGGTTTTTTACAATTTTGACCGTGTTGAGGTCACAAAAGACATGATTTGCGATGTTGAACCCAAGCCCACATTCATCAAAAAGATCATTACTGGAGACGAGACGTAGGGTTTAAGAGTACGATATGCAATCTAGACATCAGGCAAGTGAATAGCGTTCACCAAATGAGCCGAGACCAAAAAAAAAAAAAAAAAACACGCCGTTTTCAGCCAAAAAAGAAGATAATGCTCACGGTTATTATGGATTACAGCAGTGTAGTGTATCATGAATTTTTACCAGAAGGCCAGACAGTAAACAAAGAGTATTATCTGAAAGGGACCAGAATTGTGGGTAGAAAACTCGCACATTTTGCACCATGATAACGCACCGTCTCACAGTGCCATCATTATTCGAAATTTTTTGACGAAAAATCCAACAAATACAATCCAACAGCTAGCGAATTCACCTGATTTGGCTCCCTGTGAGATCTTTCTATTCAATCGAGTGAACAAATTGGAGGAAGCATTGATGGACATACCGAAAACCGAATATTAAAATGCAAATGTCAAGCTGTAATGCTAAGATTTAGCGGAAATATCAACAACAGATGTACCAACTTAACAAAAAAAAAAAAAAGAAAGAAATCTGAACGATGGGATCGCCACACGGGGGTTATTTCGGAAAATTTTTGGTCAAAGTAGTATTAGTATTATTACACTGCTATCCATGGGATCTATTGTGCCCCTTACGGTCTATAGTTTGTTCAGCAGATCTGCTATCTTCCTAATAAACATCAGCAGATCTAAAACCATAATGGTGGATATGTCACCCAGCGAGTCTCTATGTCCACCTAAACACCTCCACCTAAACCTATCAAGAAGCCCACATTCACACAATACTCTATGTAAACCACTATCTCTGATGCATGTGAGCACAGTCTACAAACATCCACATCTATGACCGCCATTCTCTTCAGATATGCTCTTAGTCTAGAGTGGTCCGTAATAACCTTCGTTAGGAGTTTCAAGTTCGACCTGCCATACTTGAGAATCTTAGAGCGACGCCCAAATTGTGGAATGATCGCCGCCTTAGAGTGACGAAGTCGCTTTTGAACATTTAAGTGTTCAAAGCATCTGGCAATTTCCCAATCCTAGATGGTAGTAAGTGGTGCTGCACAGCAAAGTTTCAAACCGATATATAGTGACATGAAACCTTTACTGGCCAATGCATCTGCCATTTCATGACCAACTATCTGACAGTGTCCACAGTATCGTAGCAAAATTTGATCAGTCTACGATGTCATATGAAACGAGCCAAGAGTCTTTAAGACATCTTGTTCGTCAGAGAATATTTTAATGCTCTTATCCTTGATCTCACTATCCAGGTTAATCTTCGTACATATAGCCATGGCCACGATCTCAGCCTGGAAGACACATTGCGATCTTATCACTCCGATCTATCTCACTCCGAATTAAGTCCCCATTAAACTAACAATACAAGACTTCCCGAAGCATTTTGGAACCCTTTGCCGAAAAATATTTGTTGCCGAATATACCGCCACCCTCATCACATAGAAGCGGTGTTTAACCAATCAGGGGCTCGGAGGCCGCTGTTGGACGTGTTCTTATGCCCCAAGTATACCAATGAAGGTGACTACCTGTAGCCTGCCTAATTAATTCATTGTAGTAGTTTCCTCAGCTTTTCTCCACTAAGCTATCGCCGCATAAATGATAATGGGCCGAATAATAGCGGTATATATCCATAGGCTTACACATAGTTGCCTGTATCTCCTGTGTTCACGTTGGATTCCCTAGAATGTGCTTATTCTATACAGGTGCTTATTACAAACATAGTAACCCGTAAGTGCCACAAAAAATGTGTATGTAGTCTTTCCTATCGAGCTTTTGAACAAATTCTGCTCTCCTAGTACCAAAGCTCAAAAACTTTTTGAAATGGTTCATGGCACTAGTGTTGTTTAATGTTCCCTTACGAGGGATGCTGACTACTTTGCTCCACTCCTAACTTGTCGTAAAGATGACCATTTACTGACCGAAGAAGCTGTGCACAGCATTTCTGTTATTATTCGCCTACGTCATATAGAAGCATACAGAAGCAGTTTAAAAGCAAGGCTCTCCCTCGGCGAACAAAAATTACACTTTACAAGACGCTGACACTACCCGTGCTATAATACGGCGCAGAAGCATGGCTACTTGCATAAGCAGATGAAGCCGTTCTTGGTGTATTCGAAAGAAAGATACTCCGTAGAATTTATGGACCTGTCTGCGTTGGTAAAGCTTTGGCTTTACAACGGCATTGATATAGTTATACGCATTGAGGTGCAACGACTGTGGTGGCTTGGCTATGTCATCAAAACTTGATGTAAGAAATTAGAGGAGCTGAATCCGGCTAAAGATCGGAAGCTTGCGATATAGCCATCTAAGTAAGTAAGTGGTGCATGAACATGCAATTCTCTGCACTTTCTACATATCCTCGAGATAGTCATGGTCTGTTATGTTTTTTTCCTTCCCACTATAGCGCCATATATAATCGTAGGCCTGACCATGCTGGAAATGCATTTGATATAGTTAACTAGGGGAGGAATGATTACATAGCATCGCCTCCAGGCTGGCTTTAGGTGATGTAACTGTGGTTCTGATAAAACATCAATACTTCCCCTAATTTTTTTCTGTCTTTTTTAATTTTAAGAAAAAAAAAATAGAATAATTCTCATTGAGTTCATGCTTTCTTTTCTATTTGTTACACTCGTACCAGCATTACAATTAAAATTATTTGTTGTAATTGCTTTTAGGACTCTTCTTATTATTCAATTATTGTACAATTACAATAACAATCAAAAAGGTATACTCCTCGTACATGTTCCTCTTTTATATCCTTTAGAAATAAATATTTTTTGTTCTTTTTTTCTTTGTTTTGTTTTTTACATACGATTTGAATGATGTGTTGATTGACGGTAGTTTCCTTTTGGCTGTGCTGTTGAGTTGTTGTGTTGCTTTTAATGTGGTAATGCTGTTGCTGCCTGCTGTTGCTATTAACGTTTGGACACGTTTTTGCCTAATGGAGTTGAGCTTGAGTTCGAGTAGCGTGAATTTAAATTAAATTAAGTTTTTAAATTAAATAAATTGTAACATTTTTATTAAGACCATTAAGAAGAGGCATCAAGCAGTCAGGCATTCGTTTGAAACAAACGTGCATTAGCTTTCTGATGATGTTCTTCAATGCTCTGGTTTGTTAAGAGCATTTCTGTAGCAAAATATATGCTACTTTAATAGACATACATGTGTATGTGTGTGTGTGTGTGTGTGTGTGTGTGTGTGTATTTAAGAGTGACACATCTCTTATGCATTGCGCTCACTCAAGTGTTTCAATGTGAGTGAGTGAGTCCTCTAAAGCGTTCAAATCTGAAAGGGTTTAGTGTTCCGCATACGTTTCACAAAACACTTCAAATCAATTGAAATGTTGATACATGTCGACCACTTATGCTAAGAAACCGTAGGGTGAGTAAGGGAGGTAGATAGGGGGAGAGAGCCGAACACAAAAACATATACACACACTTAGTTATGGTGCATGTACATGCCACGTAACGTAACGTAAGTGTTGCAAGTATGTTGTTTAAAAGTGTATCAAAAAAAAAAAAAAACAAGACGACTTGTAGAAAACTGAAAGAAAAAAGAAGAAGCAGCACATGTGGCAAGTATAACATGTATGCGAAGATTTGAATTGAAGTATTCGATGAAGAAATTTCAAACAACAGCAGCAGCAGTAGTATGTTAGAACAAGGAATCAAAAGAATAAAAAGAAAACCTCTTAACATTAGTTCCATACACACAGACACCGACACTTTCGTATACAAATTAGTATTTTGCAACAGCAACAATAACAACAACAGCAGCACAACAATAATATAAAAGAATTTTGCATAAAATAACTTAAAATTAAATCTCGTTTTTATTTAAATTATAACTTAATAGACTGACTTTTGTTTTTTTCTTTTGTAAAATTTCTTTCTTTTCCTTTCATTTCAGATTGATGCTGCTACCCACCACTGCCTTCAAAAAAAGTGCCCCTTGAATAGGTAAGTTTTTCTTCAACAAAAACAAATTAAATTAAAATTGAATAAAAACTGAAAATCTAAAATATTCTTATTACGCGTTTTGATTTTTATATTTTTATTCGTATTTAACACCTAAAAGCTATCAGAAGTGGGTGGCATATACGGTTCACTAAAGCAGTTGTAACTTAGGCAGGAAATAAAATTTTATTTTCAATAAAACCGAACTAGGACCACTAAAATCCAGTAAACCCCGCTATTTGATAGCCTAGTCCTCAACAGCATCTTAAGATACTTATCCATATAACCCCCATGTGGCAGTCCCATCATTCCGATTTGAGTTTTTGTTGTTGATATTCCCACAAAATCTTAGCGTTATAGCTTGACATTGGCATTTTGTATATACGGTTTTCGGTATGCCCATCAGTGCTTTCTGCGATTTTTCTATTATTTCCTCTCGGCTGCTGAAATGCGTTCCCCGTAATGGTTTTTTAACTCGATTGAACAGAAAGAAGTCACAGGGAGCCAAATCAGATGAATTCGATGGCTAATGGATGGTATCTGTGGCATTTTTCGTAAAAAATTTTCGAATAATGATGGTACTGTGCCACAGTGCGTTATCATGGTGCAAAATCCACAATTCTGGTTTCTTTCGCCGAATTGTTTCACATAAACGTCTCATAACGCCCAAATAATACTCTTTGCTTACTGTCTGGCTTTTTGGCAAAAATTCATGATGCACTACAACGTGACTGAACGGGATGACTGAAAAAGCGTGTTTTTTTTGTCTCGGCTCATTTGGTGAACGCCATTCACTTGCCCGATGTCTGGATTGCTTATCGTACGCATAAACCCACATTTCGTCTCCAGTAATGATCCTTTTGATGAAAGTGGGATCGGATTCAGCCTCGCAAGTCATGGCTTTTGCGACCTAAGCACGGTCAAAATTGTAAAAAAAGTTCAAATCGTAACGATGGGAGCGCCACACACCAAAGCAAGAAAATAGTAGTTAAGGAGCTTCATTTGTGTTTTAAGAGATAAGATCCTATCAGAGAAAATCCTGATCTTACCCACAGACCTCCTCTCTGAGCTGCTTACACGTCGGCACGATCACAGAAACTCCTGCCTGAAATACTCTACAGTTCTTAGGTAATCGAAAGTGTGACGCTGTGGTACCAGAAGGTCCTCGGTTTAATAACAGTGTCTGAAAAGGAAAAAGTTTTTTCAACAGCGTTATTACCTCATAGAGCCGGTGTTGAAATTTAGGTCCCTTTCAATGAGTCAATGCAATGTTGGCAGACTCGGAGAAATCAAATCCATCTTTGAGGACTGAAATACCAAAATCCGTAAAAAACCTGGCGCAGCTTGTAAAATCTTGGTCAAATTCAGCCACAAACATTCACATTAGATTTGGCCTCGAGATCTTTCAACAAAATATAAATGCAAAGCTTAGATGCCCAAAAGTCCACCTGCTGAAAATAAGTACCTTGGCCAGGGTTCTAAAATTACTTGCATTTTGTAAAACTTTAGCTTTGGTTTGATTTTACTTCAGTAGGGTATTAGCGCATACCATTCAAATCTGTGCATATTTTACGGATTTTTTTTTTGCTTTTTGTAAAATTTCGTTAAAAATGTTTCTTTTTCATAAATATTTGTCCAGGCTGTAGGTTGTTTTGTTGGAATTATTTATCTGAACGCGTTAAAAAATATGAGTTTTTTTTCTTCTTTTTTTTTAATTGAAAAAGTAGAAGAAATTTAAAAAAAGAAATTGAAAAAAAAACTCTGGAATTCAAGTATCCTTCAAAATGCAACCGCTTCGCCGCGTTTTTTATGATGATTATGAATGAAAACCATGATGACGTTAAGGATAATGATGATGTTGAAGTGTTGAGATTATGAGGTTGAGTATAATGACGAACGATGTTGCTGCCCATTCCTCTCTCTTTTACTCTACCTCTACCGCCTGCTCTTGTACTTGAAACAACAACTTAAAGCTCTTAAACATAAAGTTTGTTACAGTGTGTTTTAGAATAATATGCAAGAAAACAAAAAAGTTGGTATAAAACGACTATATGATGTCCTAAGCAAAAGCCATTATAGACCGTTTTAAGGAGACTAGAGCTGGTATTCTACTGTAATACTCTGTATGAGCCTAAGAACTGAAGAATTTTTAATCATTCATTTCAATTTCTAATCATTACTGCACAGTGGCTTAGTGTTAAAAAGAACTACAAAAGAACATCAGAAATTATTAGAAAAAAAGCGCTCATTTCACTTAAGATTGAACAACAATTGATGACTAAAGCATCTTGGGTTTAAGTTATCCCCAGGGGTAGTTTGTGGCAGGAATATAGAGAAATTGGCCTTCGAGGTGTAATTATACACTTATTTGTAATACTGTAGGCAGAAAATATTTAGGAAACTTAGGCTTCTGTGCGGTGATTGATTGCGGCCATTTTAGAAGTAAAGTGTCACGATCAGTCCAATTTTTAAGCACATTATCGATTGTGTGCAGCTGTATTTCACCAATGGCTTTACGTATATTGTCCTTTAAAGCGTCAATTGTCTCTGGTTTGTTGGCGTAACACTTATCTTCTTGGCACCGCACAAATAATAGTCCAACGGTGTCAAATCGCAGCTCCGAGGTGGCCAAACGACATCAGCTCTGCGGCTGATAATGCGATCTTCAAAAACAGGACGCAAAACATCGAGTGTAGCTTCGGCTGTGTGGCACGTAGCGCCGTCTAGTTGAAACCAGTTGAAAGCTAATATCCTTCTCTTCAATTTTTGTGAACAAAAATTCGTTCAACATGGCCCGATAACAATCGCCATTGACTTAACGGCTACTCCTTGCTCATTTTCAAATAAATAATGGCCCAATTATGCCTCTGGACCAAAATCCGCACCAAACAGTGACTCGTCTTGGGCGTATCGGCTTTTCAATGTATGCGTGTGGGCTTTCTGTGCCCCAAATGCGACAATTTTGCTTGTTTACATACCCGCCAAGACCAAAATGACTTTCATCTGAAAAGATGATTTGACAAAATCGGCATCTTCTGTAAGTCAATTGCAGGCCCAGATTCCCAGCGTTGTTCAAGCGTATACACAACAATATTCGTTCAGCGGAAGGATAAAACTAATTGTCTGTCAAATCAGACATGAGCTAAGTGTTACCATTCACGAAATAAGCACTAATTGGATTGGATTAGATGGCGGACCCTTTACATATGTACGCTGGCTATAGAGTTGCATGTAGGGTAGTCCGATATTAATTTTTAACTTTTTTATACGAAAACTACTAAGTTTTCTTAAGTATTAATTAAATATCCAACAGCAAATTAAAAAATTACAAAGAAGAGGTCGTAGCGATGGTTATAAAAGTTGAAAGTAAATTCATTTGAAATATACATACACACATAACTCCTACTTTAAGTTTAAATTGCTTCTTTATAACGTTCAATATAGTTATGTAACGGGTGATTCGTAACATGTGACAATGCCAAAAATGCTCAATAATATTTCTTCATTTGAGACCAGAACTCTGCAGATGACTCCTATTGATGCAGTGAATTGTGCTGGCACTAGGAAAATAGGTTGTGGGAAGGAGCAAAGAGGAAATTTGAAAAGTTGAAATGTTGAAAAGTTCCGGGTCTAACCAAGCAAACACTTTTGTTTGTTCAAAATTAGTTTTATTCACCAACATAATCTCCATTAAGAGCAATGCAATCATCCCAGCGCCGCTCTAACATTTAAAAACCTTTTTATGAAATAATTTACCTTTTGCCTCAAAATAGGTCTTAGTTTTAGCTTTAACCTCTTCATTTGTGCGAAATTTCTTACTGGCGAGCATTATTTTAAAGTCTTCGAACAGCCAGTAGTCGCTGGGAGTCAAAGATGGCGAATACGTTAAATGTGGGAGCAATTTGAAGTTCAATTCATGCTGTTTTACCATTCAGCAGTGAGCAAATGCGGCACCCACTTTGAACAGAGCGTTCTCATAGTCAAGTGCTCATGAAATATAAATGTTTATTTTGATATCTTGGCGATGTCAGCTAATTCACGCACTTCACTTTGATATACCTTTTGCCTGAAAATAGACATATTAGTAGCTGGGAGCCAAATCAAGGGAATACAGTGAATGTGGGCGCAGTTCAAAGTTCAATTCATGTAGTTTTTCCATTCTTTTAATTGACTAGTGACACTGTGCGTTGTTTTGACGAAACAACGTTTTTTTCTTTGCATATGCGATCGTTTGTTTGTAATTTTTGTAATATTTATTCACCAGGCATATCCCAAAATACCGAAGCCATAACCTTTCCACCCGATTGTTGTACTTTCGGGTGCTTCGAACTCAGATGACGATCGTTTTGATTCCAGAATGAAGTAATACATCCATGTTTCATCCATTGTCGCATATCGACGTAAAAATTCCGGTTTGTTACGTTGAAACATGGCCAAACACTGCTCAGAACCATCAAAACCTATCAATTTTCCATTCTTTGTTTAGATTGAGGATGTTAGCAAGTGAAACTGCACAGTAGAGCTCTGGATCAAGAATGGGTGTCACGGAAACTTTTGCAGCCAATACATCTGCTGTTTCTTTGCCACTTATTTCACAGTGTCCAGGTACCTAAAACAAATGGGATGTATTCCAAAGCCTAAGCCTTTGCAATGTATCAAAGCAATATTTGAACAGTATAGATATGCCGCTGTGGTATGGTAGGTAAGATACCCGCCTACCAACCAAGAGAACCTCGGTTCAATACCAGACCAGACCATCAGATAATTTTCAACAGCGATATCACCTTAAAACACTGCTAGCGACTAATTATGAGTATTTACGCTATCAAAAATTTCGGAGCCGGCGTTGTAGGTCCCTTTCAATGAATTTAAAAATAGAATTGCGTGCAGATCATTGATTAAGAGAAGTCCCCTTTGTCCCACTTGAGATGTCGTGGGAATTATGTATGTATGTAGATGTCATTATAGGTGGTGATTGTGAGTTGCACCTTAACGTCAAGTTTTTTGCTCAACATTTCTTTGTTTCAGTGTTTGAGAAATGGAGAGGAGGTATACAATTGAGCAGCGCGTCGAGATTGTTAAAGCCTTTAACGAAAATAGGCGATCAATCAAAACGTATGCACTTCGTGATTATTTTGCTCAGCATAATCGACCAAATGTGTCCACAATCGGGAGAATTATGCGCAAATTTCATCAAACTAGGTCTGTAGGAAATGTGGAAAGACTGCGCATGCTCGCCCAGTTCGTTCTGTGGAAAGCATTACTATTGTTCGCAATAGTGTGGCAGAAGTGCCTCCAACCTCGACTCGTCGCCATGCCCAACAGTTGAAAATCTCACGCGCATCACTGATGTGAATTTTGAATTTACTCGCTTACGAGGGTCAGCTGACTCAAGAGCTGAAGCCAAGTGTCGTCAATACGCCGAATGATTACTTGAATAGACAGAAGTGAATGATGACTTTACAAGTAAAATCATCTTCAGCGACGAGGCACACTTTCACCTCAGTGGATTCGCCAACAAACAGAATTGCCACATTTGGGCAAATGATAATCTACGAGTGATTGTTTATGCATTCACATAGAGTTACTGTTTGGTGCAGTTTATGATCTGGCGGTGTCATAGCGCCGTACTTCTTCTAAAATGAGGTCGGTCAAGCAGTTACTAGAAGATTGAGGGTATGGACTTGGACGATATGTGGTTCCAACAGGAAGATGCTACTTGCTATACAGCCAACGAGAAATTCAATTATCTCACATCGTGGCGATGTTAATTGGCTGCCACGATAGTGTGATTTGACACCGTTGGACTTCTTTCTTTTGGGATATTTAAAAAGTTTACGTCAATAAGTCAGGAACAATTCAAAGGCTAAAGAATGAGATAATTCGTTACACTAACGACATTGAACCTCAATTATGTCGAGATAGAGGTAAGCCACCGTTGGACTTCTTTCTTTTGGGATATTTAAAAAGTGTACGTCAATAAGCCAGGAACAATTCAAAGGCTAAAGAATGAGATAATTCGTTACACTAACGACATTGAACCTCAATTATGTCGAGATAGAGGTATGCCACCGTTGGACTTCTTTCTTTTGGGATATTTAAAAAGTGTACGTCTATAAGCCAGGAACAATTCAAGGGCTAAAGTATGAGATAATTCGTTACAATAACGACATTGAACATCAATTATGTCTTTAACTGTAAGGCCAACGGATATATAGGTGGATAGATAGGCGCCATTAATAAAACGAGCTTAAGACGATCGTTGTAGAATTGTATCCTGAATTGTATTCTTGAGGGTGATGCTCAATTTATATCTGCCTCTATAGGGTATTGAAATACTCTACGTTCCACTACTCATTTAACCCCTCAAATTTTTTAAGTTTATGCAACACTTTCGATATCTTAAAAGTTTAGAAAATTTGTTGCAATTATGTGTGTGTGTGTGTGTGGGTTACTGAAGTGCTTAAAAGTAGCAGGATTTAATCACAATTTTTTTTTCTGTATTACTGCTGTGGTTTCCTTACATTCCTAACTCATGACTGTCTCGTTCTAACTCTGCTTTGGTTTAGGGGTTTAGCAGCCTGCAACATGATACACTTCAAATATTGATTCCTATTAAAGAAAAAAATGGAATTTTAAGTGTTTCATTCTTGTTTTTCTTTTACTGTTTTTTGTGGAATCTTGGGTTACAATTTTAAATTAAAAATAAATTTGTTAAAATAACACAAATTTCGTTTTTTTTCAATAAACAAACAAACAAACAAATAATGACGATGATGTTGTCATCGTTCTCCAATATAAAATCATCCTCTAAAGCCACTATCACAGGCAGGCTACTAGTGGGAGCAAAAAAAAAAAAAAAAAAATTGTGGGCCAAACTGACGCCAGTGTTTGTTTAACTGAAAGTTTAAAAACAGATGCTGTTTGTCGCACAAACAATTTAAAAATATTTCGTTGTTTTTTGTTTTGTTTGTTTGCATTCAAATTATTTATTAAAGATTTTTTATAAAAATAAATTCCCCCTAAAAATTGTGATTTTTTTTTTATTTCAAGGAAAAGCCTTTTTGAAAGTCATATTCTCAGATTTTTTTTTGTGTGAAAGTGACAAATCGCGATTTCCTTATTGGATTTTTTTGTCCCCCCCAAACAATTTTCTTTTTTTTTGGTAAAAGTTCATGTTCATGTGTGTGGCAGAAAGGAAAAGTTTTCCTTTTACAACATCCTTTTGTTGAAATCCTTTAACAAATTTATGTGCATGTTGGTTCTTCATTCTTAGTCTTTATTTATCCTTTGCAGTCAACCGAATGTTTGTGCGATTATTTGTGTTCACCTATGCCCGCCGGAAGTTAACTCAAGTATCGTTGCAAGTTTTTTAAAAGATATGTGCCACACACTTACACTGTTTCGTTAACCCAACATGTGTTTTCCGTATAGACCATCATCTTTACCATCTTAAGGAATCTGTTTTGTGTTGTTTCCTTATTTTGCCCTCCATATGTGGTAGAGACTTGATGTTTAACGCGTAAACAGACGCCTTTTTTAAGCGTTTTTAGTTCTTCAATTCGTTGTAAAACAAAATTGGGGAAAAATGTGTGATAACTTTTTCCCTGACACGTGAAAATAATTTACTTTCGTGTCTTATACGCACGATGCCAAACAATTTTAGGATTGGTCTCACTTTAAAGAAGGAGGAGGTAGTTATACTATTTGGTACCTTTTTAAATGACTAAATTCTATTTTTGGTTTATAGTTTTTATGTAAAAGTACTATACATGCAAAAAGTGAGGTAAAGGGTACATAACAATTGATTAGGTTGACCAGTAAATAAGTATTTGCTAAACAGTAAGCTCAGCTGACTAAACGATCACTTTCGCAAAAATAAACCGTAAATCATTATTAAATAAGTTCTTTTTTAGAAAAGAGGCCTTCCAAATGAGATAATATTGGCTCAGATGGTATAGGAATTTGGACAAAAATCGATTTCATTATTCAACATAATTGCCTTCGAGGGCGATACGGCGAGTATAGCGATATTCCAATTTTTCGATACCACTTTTATAGTACGATAAGCAAATCATCTTGTCTAAATAGGCCTCAGTTTAATTCTCCTGAGATTTAAAAGCAGGCAAAAGCCGCTGGGGTCTAAATCAGGGGAATACGGTGGGTGGGTAAGCAATTCGAAGCCAAATTCATTAAATTTGTCATCGTTTTCATCGATTTGTAAGCGTACGCCGCACCTACTTTGAATAGGGTTTTCCCATACACAAGTATTTGTGTAAAGTGGTGTAAAAACGCTATCATCCGATATCTTTGCAATGTCAGCTAGTGCGTGCAGCTTCAATTTTCGATCGTTAATAACCAATTTGTGGATTTTTTCATGTTTTCTGGAATAACAGCTACATTTGGGCGTCCACTGCGCTCTGTCTTCATTTGTCTCGATGTTGCAGAGTTCGTATAATGTTTATGAAGCCATTGTTTTGTTTCCACTGTGTATTTTTCATCAAAAAGCAATGCTTTATCAAACCTCGAATCTCACTTCTTTCCTTTTTTTTTCAATAACTAAAGTCGCCACACACAACATGCTATAACTCACAAATCAATAGACCATAGATTGCTGTCAAATTTATACTCGTATCGTTTGAAGGTTAGTGTACTAGGGAGATCGATTATTAGACTTTTTTCAAAAACCGGTTTTCGAATAATTCGAAAAGTAGCACTTTTCAAAACACCGGTTTTTTGGTTAATTATAATTCAAATAACCGGTTAACTGGTTCTATCATTTAAATAAAATTGTTCCTCATTCTTGAAGAGCAGAGCTGGATCACGTCCTTTTAAAATTAAAGTGACAAATCTCATAAAAACTATGCCATAATGATGTACGGAGGCCATAAAAAACAAAGCTTATTACACAAAGTACTGAAAAATGCTTAAGTTTCGAACAGCTACTCAAGGAGCTAATGTCGTTTTTGTTGTATTACTTGGTAGCGAATGGAATAAAAAGTTTGTTATTACAGTTATAATTTAGGTGCCTACGATAACAAGAATCAAATGTTTTACTTTAAATAAATCATGAAAAGTTGCTCAGGTTTCGAGCAGCACAGAAAACAAGAATCAAATGTTTTACTTTAAATAAATCATGAAAAGTTGCTCAGGTTTCGAACAGCACTGTATGTAAATTTATGCACCACGTATTTAATAGTGTGTGTGTCATTGTAGAGTGTTAGGTAAGAACCCACTTTCTAACCAAGAAGTCGTTAGTTCAATCTCAGGCCACACCATCTGACAATTTTCAACAGCGACATCACCTTACAATATTACTAGCGACTGGTTATGTGTATTACGCTGCAAAAATTTTACTAACTAATATATCTGCCGATCGGAACCGGCGTTTGTGGCCTTTCAATGAGCCTAATTGATCGTTATCCATATATAAAAACCAATATTTATTTACAAAAGATAAGAAAAAGATATTGGTGCTCAAGCGTGCATATCACCTTCGATCTACCTTGGTTTTCGAATTCTTTGTAAGACGTTCAAGGTTGTTTTATATAAAAAATAAAAACTAAATTTATACAATAAAATATATAAACGTATAAAAACTATACCTATTTAAATTAACCGGTTATTTGTGTTAAATTAACCGGTTTATTCAGTATTCCAAAAATGAAGATTTTGAAAAAAGCGTATTCGACAAAACTAAAGAAACCGGCTAAAACCGGTCGAATAATAACCGTCCAATCTCCCTAGTTGGTACTAAATATAAATCATATGGACAAAATTTCAGTACCGCCATCTATGTGTCATCTTACGTACTTATTGAGTGACCTGATATAATTGTTACTGTAACTGAGTACTAAGAAACTTGTAATATAAACTTACAGGATTCCAATACTCTATCAATATGTATCAACCTTTAAAGCTATAAACTTTATTATGGAAGCTATTCTGTTGGTTTGTGTCAAGGCTACGATCATACGCCAAGGCCGTATTTATTTGAACAGTGCTAAGACTTTACATTTAACTTAACGTAGCTAAATAGAGGGTTGTAGAACATACTAGAACATTAGAAACTAATCTTAATTTACTACCAATTATGCCTCTGGACCAAAATCCGCACCAAACAGTGACTCGCCTTGGGTGTATCGGCTTTTCAATGTATGCGTGCGGATTTTCTGTGCCCCAAATGCGACAATTTTGCTTGTTTACATAACCGCCAAGATCAAAATGAGCTTCATCTAAAAAGATGGTTTTTTTTTTGGCAAAATCGGCATCTTCTGTAAGTCGAACGCAGGCCCACTTAGCGAAGCGAAGAAAGCGTATACACAACCATATGCGTTCAGCGGAAGGATAAAAATAATTATCTGTCAATCAGACATGAGCTAAGTGTTACCATTCACGAAATAAGCACTAGTTGAAAAAAAACGTTAGATGGCAGACCCGTTTTAAAAGGGCACCACATTCTGCTTAGCCAGTCAGTCAAGTCGTGCTAAAACGTTAGTTAAAGTGTTGAGTAATTCGTGTATTAAGTGAAGTTAAATAGTTGGACACGGTATAAAGATTAATAAAGACCGTATAAATATAAATCATGTGTCACTTATTTTACTCAACGCATTTAAAAGAACTCAAACGTTTTAAAAAGGTTAAAACGTAACTAAATATTTATAAGAAAAATTCGTACAAAATCTTTTCTACAACTGTTTGATTCCAACACCACCACACCACCACCATCATCTGCTAATCCTTTACTTTCCCACACTTTCAACGAATAACCCCTCGTCAAGCATCAATTTAATGATCTTAAGGACGTAACATAAAAATCCGCGAGAATCATTGGTTTGAAGTTAATTAATCATCAGAGCTGGTACGTTTGCATTACCAAGCGCTACTATATTTGTATAAGCGATGTATTCACAAGATGGTTATCATATGGCCATAACTGCGCACAGAGAAAGTATAACACCAATAGCAACCTATAAATGTCATGCCACATGTAACCCTTTTCTTTGCCTTTAGACATTTTGTTGTAGCCTGATAAAGTTATCGATAAACTTATTTAAAATAGCTTTCTATTACAGTGAAATTTTAAGAAGTCAATTTTGTTTGTGACACCACTCTCTCTCTCTCTCTCTCTCTCTCTCTCTATACTTTTATTTTAATCCGTTTTTTTCAAATTTATATTGGTTTTAAATTTTAAGTTTTGCTTTCTTTTCTGAACCGGCAATGGCAAAATGTTATCAAACTGCTTACAAATGCTCCCGGGAGTGTGATATACTCTGCTGTAATAAATATAAAAAAGGAAAATGAAGAAAAATATTTAATATGTTTCTTATACGAATAATATTTGTCTGCCATTTGCACGCAAAATAAAGGCAAACACGCTGACAGCCTTTGACAGGGACTGCTGCTTTATAAGATGAACCATAATGATGAAAAAGTATAAATCACAACCCCTTTTCCTATTTGTTTAATTATGCCCTACACACAGTCACGGATAGTGAAGGTATATTATGTTTAAGCTGAAATTTGTATCAACTTTGAAAGAACAGTTTATGTTATGACATCAGTTGTCGGATGTAAAGACTTTACAGCCTACTTGGGTGCAATCAAAATAAGAAAAGAAACAAAGTAAGAAAGAAGGAGAGCAAGACTGAGTAAAAAGGTCAACTAGGAGTGGAAAAAAAAAATAGTCGACGAAGAATCGGTGGAAAATGAGAAAGACAAGTTGGATGTTATAAAAATCGTCGTCTGATGAGGATAGAGAATACGCTTAATCAAAAACACATTAAAAGTTGTGCTATACTCCTCCAGACCATGAAAACTACTACCGGTGTCGTTATATAATAGTTTCAAACACTTGACTATTGCCTATGCCCTGACAGCTACTGTCAATCAACGTATTCGTGTCATCTAAAAGCCCAAAAGCTGCACAGGTACTTAGTATTCCTTGAGAGCCCAAAAAATGTTCGTAGATTTGCAAGCAGATTTATGTACGTCACCTGCATTAAGTCCAAGGGCTCAAAAAGAATAAAAGACTACTACAACCGTAGTATACTTTCGCCCCAAATCTTTGAACTCATTTCAGTCTCATGCTTGAATGATCCACCATTGCAGCCTATATATCCGCGTGTGCAATCCTGATCACCTACCTTCTCTCCTAAATCTTTTAGATAGCAAAGAAAAGAAGTCGGTGTATGCTATATAATCTACAAGACCATAAATATAACCTTCAAAGTCCCAAACTCTTTATGTTGAGTGAGCCTTCTTTGTCGGTTGAGCACTGGCAGTAGGCTGAGCGTTAACCCGGGAGCGGAATTGGTATTATTCACACGTAGGTACAAAGTGCCGTCGTTTTCTCTACCGCGTCTGCTCGGGGTTGAATTGTGGCTATCGGATAGCGCGAAGTATACGAGGTAATCATAAACTCCAAGCTATCCTGGCGCCGGAAAACCCGTGCGAGGGCGGCAAGGGCAAACGTTGTGGTGTGCACTTGTCGTAGGGCTGATGGAAAGTCCTGGTATCTAAGTCCTAGGAATTCAAATCGTGTTTTTGACATGGTGGTTAAGCCCATACTTATGTATAGTGCGGTTGTAGGTTGGATGTCCCTGCACTCCTGTGGAGTGCGGCACTGTTGATTACAGGTGCGCTCAGGCTCACTCCTTCGAAAGCCTTGTTTGTACTACCGAACTGGCTTCCAGTGGACCTGATGGCTAGGCAGATGGCGATCATGTCTGTGATAAGGTTGAAGATGGCAGCGGCATGGTCGTGCAGGGTCTACGGGCAAGCGTCCATCTTTAAGTATTTGGATACGATCCCTGATGAGACAGATTACTGTACATCCATCCTTTTCTGAATGGAAGGTTATTAGGGTGCATCTCACTAGAGCCGGTAATTGGACCCGGTTCTATTGAGGTATATACGGATGAATCGAAATTCTCAGAAGGGGTTAGTGGCAGTATCTTTGTTCCTACATGCGAAGTGAGATTATCCTTTAAACTGCCGAACCATTGCAGTATCTTCAGGCTGTCTTCTCGGCGATAAAGAGGGCAAAGGATTGGTTGATGTACTATAGGTTATTTGATGTTGATACCCAGATTTGTGCCGGCAGTTAGGCTGCGATCAGGGCGCTCTCAGATGTCTACTCGACATCGCGACTGGTGTGTGAATGTCGGCAATCTCTGAACGAGATGGCGAAACATTCAGAACTGGAAATTATCTGGGTAAGGGGTCACTCTGACACTCGAAGGAACTGTGTGGCAGACGAACTGGCGAGGGTGGGCTCTCTCATCAGTAATGAGGAGATTGACCACTTGGTTGGGATGCCACTCTTCTCCTGCAGACTTCTTGTTCTGCGGTACATGTTTGGCAGGGCACAGTTAATGTGGGATGATGAACCCACGTGCTCTGTATCAAGGCAAGTCTGGCCCCCGTATTGTCGGGCCCACTCGGAGTCTTTTATGGGGATGCCACGACATAGGCTACAAATTTTGATGGCTGTTATAACTGAGCACTGGATAGCTGGATGGAGCGCACGCTAGGAAATTAGGTATATCGTTCAATGACTACTGTAGGGATTGTCAGGATGAGGAAGAGGAGGAGACTGTCGAGCAGTTCTTGTGCCAGTGTCCGAATCTTTCGAAAATCAGAACAGCTTTCCTTGGCAGTCCGCTTCTGCATGCCTTCTCGGACCTAGCTTATGTGAATATCAGCATAATCTCTTCTTTTGTGCATGCGTCTGGTTGGTTTGGTTCGGACCGGAATGCGAACATATAGGTTTCGATTACTGGGATCAATATTGGACTTAAGTAACCGGTGTCTGGCTACCCGTCGTAACCAACTAACTTAGTAACTTAATGTTGAGTGCATTCATTCTGATTGAAGCAGCATGACGTGCTAAACTGTGGCTTTGTACATAACATTCATAAGTAGTAATGATGGTAAACATATTTTAGGTATGCGCCCTAACCTAGACTAACTTGTAAAAAAGAAAAATAACTATCCTAGATCAACTTCTTATCGCACTGTTCAAAGAACCTAAAAAACCTATGAAAATGACTTATTTGCATGGAACTTGATCTAAATCTGAATTTGATAACAATCTGGGCCTGTACTTAGAGGCATCACTCCACCGCATCGTGAATTTTAACGCTTTAAAGCATCATAAATTGACTATTTAACTCTAAGATTCGTTTATGTAAATAAAAGGCAGTGTGGCCGCATCATTTTATTTTCTGTCACAAAAGTCTGCCGCTTTTCTACCTATTAAAAAAAAAACCCTTTAATGTAGAGTATCCTATAGTCGAACTTAACCCTCAATTAGCATTTTCCTTATTTTATATTTCATTTTCACTTTTTCGTGTCAGACATGAAGAATTTTTTCGTTCTAAATATTAAAAAATATTTCTCACCCTCAACTCCATTCTTTTCCTTCTTAAATGCTGCGTGTAAGTAAATTTTAGCACTAAAGTGTGTGTGCGTATGTGTTTGCATGTCAGGATTTGTGTATTTGTGTGCCTGTCACATCAACGTCATAAACATCAACATCAACATGGACCTCACTAAGGTTTTCTTTTTTTTCTCTCTTAAGTTCGTTGGTTGTCGTATTTACTTATTTTTGCTCGTGTCGTCTTTAGCTTCGTCATTGTCGCCGTCATCATCGTACTAAACGCAAACGTAATTATCAGTGTCATCATCATTATATTACAATTGTGTGTAAAATATATTTCTGAGAGAAATATATAAAGACGGAGTATAGCAGTACTATTAAGAACTTAGCGAATTTATGAATGTACACTGAGAAAAAAATGTATACTTGTTAAAAAACAATATTCTACTTCTCTTTAACAAATTTTTATAAAAATAAAATAAAATTTTCATTACATTAACAGATTTTGGAAAAATGGCTTCGCCTTTAAATAAAATATTAATTTTTAAGTTTCAAATTCTGCAAAACGCTCGTATCTCCGCGAATAAGCCAAGCCAAGTTCAGTCACAAAAACAACAAAATTATTTTTTGCTTGTGTCTGATTTTAGTTTAACGAATTCGATGGATTTACATATTATTGTTTCCGGTCGGATTGTAACCACTGTGCACTCTAGATATCGTCAATACTCGATTTCGTCAACATCCCAAAACATCAATCCTTTTTTAACATTGTCTACTCTAAAACGTCAACCAAGCCATAAAGCTCTAAACATCAACTCTAAATAAAACAAAATTTTAGCTTCAGTCGCAGTTATTGAGTGCATACGGACTAGCCAGAATGAGGTCAAAATAACAGTAACGCGGCTGAGGAATGATAGGGTAGCAGGAAGCAATTGGTTACCGGCTGAACTGCTTAAACCGGAAGCGAAACGCTTATAGGATGCAAGCATTAGCTTGTTTACTCAACCTGACATATTATGCTCGTGCATAAAAAAGGGATACAAGATAGCATGTGTCAACTACAGAGAAATAAGTCTCCTTCTCATCGCATATAAAATTTTTATCGAGTGTACTATGGGAAAAATTAAAACCTAAAGTCGACAAGATAATTGGGCCATATCAGTGCGGCTTTAGACCTAGCAAATCCATCATCGACCAATTATTTACGTTATTCCAAGTCCTTGAAAAAATCTAAGAAAAACAGATCGACACCTACCAACCATTTGTCGGCTACAGGGCTGCTTTCAACAGCCTTATAAATTCTAAGATGTTTCAAAATAAAAACGACTTTGTGGTATGACACTAGCTGATACGCTAGCCTCAGTTAAACTAGGAAATAATATCTCAGAGCCGTTTAGACAGGCAGGCCGTTTCAGACAGGGATATGACCTTTCATGTGATCTTTTCAACATTTTGCTGAAAAAGGTTATACAAGACGCAGGTGTGAAAGTAGCTGACACATTTTACAGCAGATAACACATGCTCCTCTCTTGTGCTGACGACATAGATATCATGTGTCGAACATTGCGAGCAGTTACTAGCACTTTTGTAAAAGTCGAAAAAGAATCTGCTAAAGTGGACATGGCAGTAAATTGGGATAAAACGAAGTTGATGGTATCAACGCACACAACATCCAGTGGACTTGGGCAGACACTGTAAATTGGAAATTACAACTTTGAGAGATATTCAATGGTTTTATCTATCTCGCCTCCGGCATAAACCAAACAAACAACATCAGTTCTGAGATTAAAAGCAGAACAATACTGGTGAATAGATGCTATTTTGGATTAAACAAGCAGTTTAAGAATAAGGCCACCTCTCGACAAACGAAGATTAGCCTATACAAGGCACTGATACTACCCGTGTTGTTGTATGGTTTTGAAACATGGCTGCTTGCGAAAGCAGACAAGGCAGTACCTGAAGTTTTCAAGAGAAATATTCTTCTGCGTTGGCGGACACTGACATACATAGTAAAATTGCAACGACCACGTTAGTCAGGTCATGTTGTTCAAATGGATGAACATGCTCTAGCCGAGAAGTTGTTTGAGTACGAGCCTGGTCATAGTTTACATAGAAGGGGAAGACCGGAACTCTGATAGAAGAATCACGAAACTTGGTGTCAGAAATTAGAGAAGTAGTACAGATGATCGCAGCTCTTGGAGATCTCTTCTATGCTCGGATACTGGACGGCTCCCTAACCCACAGCTAAAACACATACATACTGCTAAATCTTAGCGTCATAGCTTGGCATTTGCAAAAGCTACGTGGCCACGAGTACATCTATCTCTATGTGTATTAGCGATTTTTTACAATTTTAGAAATGGATTTAAATTTGCAACAACGAACTTGTATTTTATTTTGCGTAAAAACGGATTTAATGGTGTGCAAACGTTGGAAATGTGGAAAAAGTGTTTCTCTAAAGAAAACGGTATTTTTACAAGTGGCACGAGCAGCTCAAAAGTGATCGTGAGTGAATGAAAAATGATGAACGCAGTGGCTGATCATCGACATTGAAAACCGAAGAACACATTGATAAAGTAAAAGAAATGTTGGTCAATAGCAGCAAATTAACCATCAGAGAGATAGCAGATGTTTTGGTTAATGATTTGGGTTTCAGTCGTGTAGAAGCAGAGCCCTCAATCTCATTAAAAAAAGCTATGGTTTTGAGGTCGCGAAAGACATGATTTGCGAGGCTGATACCGATCCCACATTCATCAAAAGGATGGAGACGGACCGTGGGTTTTTGAGTACGACCCGCGATACAGACATCAGGCAAGTGAATGACGTCCACCAAATGAGCCGGGACAAAAAAACCACGTAATTTTGAGTCAAAAAAGAATGCTCACGGTTTTCATGGATTACAACGGTGTAGTGCATCATGAATTTTTGCCAGAAGGTCAGACGTTATGAGACGTTTTCGTAAAGCAATTCACCGAAAGAAACCAGAATTGTTGGCAGAAGAGTTAATCGATTTTGCACCATGATAGCGCACCGTTGCACAGTGCCATCATTCTAAATTTTTTGACGAAAAATACAACAAATAGCATCTAACAGCCACCGAACTCATCTGATTTGGCTCCCTGTGTCTTCTTTCTGTTCAATCAAGTTAAAAAAACATTACGGGGAACGCGTTTCAGTAGCCGAGAGGAAATAATAGAAAAATCGCGAATACAAAAATGCTTCAAGGATTGGATCAAGCGCTGGCATAAGTGTGTTGCAGTCGATGGGGATTACTTTGAAGGGGACAATATAGATTAAGATGTATAAATTTGTATTTGAATTATCGGAATAAATTTCTGGATTAAGATGATTTTTCTTGATTGCATCAGCCACTTGATCCAATAATGCACGATAATACTCTCCTGTGATTGTGGATTCCTGTTCAAGATAATTGATGAGCAATATTCTGTGTGCATCCCAAAATACAGGGGCCATAACCTTGCCAGCCGATTTCGCTGCCTTCGCCTTCTTCAGAGCACTTCCACCAGCTTCCACCCATTGCTTCGATTGACTTTTGGTTTCAGGTGTGTAGTGGCAAAAATCAGCAGGATTATGCTTTATAATGTCTAAACACCGCTGTGAAGTGATCTGTCGAACTCGTTTTTGTTCAACACTGAGCAAACGCTGCACCCATCTTGCCGATAGCTTTTTCATATGCAAATGTTCATACAAAATGTTGAACACACGTTCATATGATATGTTTACCATTTCAGCAATCTCACGGATTTTGACCCGGCGATCATTCATAACGATATCGAGTATTTTCTTGATATTTTCTTCAGTAACCACCTCTTTTGGCCTTGCTGTTGATGGTATTGTTGCAGTGCTTGTTCGGCCGCGTTTAAATTCAGCAATCCACTATTTTACCATATAATCTGACGAAGCAGATTCGCTGTAATGTTTATCAAGCTTTTCTTTTGTCTCTTTCGCCGTTTTGCCTTTCAAACAATAGTGTTTAATCACTACACGAAATTCACTTTTTTCCATTTTCCAAGAAACACAAAAGTTGCTTAATTCAAACGACTACAACAAATAAACTAATTGATGAATTTGGCTAAAATTTTAACAGCTGACGTTTGACAGATCGTAATTTCTAAGAAAGAGAAAGTTTTAGTGTTTGTGCTGCCATCTAGCGCTAGGTAGCTTCAATGTCAATCCGCCCTCGTATCATTATTTTGCATTTAGTGTTTTGCTTATCCAATTTTTTTGTAAAGCTTAGCTTCTTATTGGTAAATATTGGACTCCGCCTAAAGGCGGACCTTCCGTCTGCCAGTTCGGTTTTGCACATAATCTTTTTTCTTTTTTTTTTAAATAAAAATATAGCAGTTTCAAATATGGGGTCCGCATCTAACGTTTTTTTTTTCAATTAGTGCTTATTTCGTGAATGGCAACACTTAGCTCATATCTGATTTGACAGATAATTAGTTTTATCCTTCCGCTGAACGAATATGGTTGTGTATACGCTTGAACAATGCTGGGAAATATTGCGTGCGATCGACTTACAAAAGATTTGCCGATTTTGCCAAAGAAATCATCTTTTCAGATGAAGCTCATTTTGATCTTGGCGGGTATGTAAACAAGCAAAATTGTCGCATTTGGGGCACAGCAAACCCGCACGCATACATCGAAAAGCCGATACACCCAAGACGAGTCACTGTTTGGTGCGGATTTTGGTCTAGAGGCATAATTGGGCCATTTTTCTTCGAAATTGAGCAAGGAGTGGCCGTTACAGTCAATGGCGATCGTTATCGGGTCATGTTGAACGAATTTTTGTTCACAAAAATTGAAGAGGAGGATATTAGCAGCATTTGGCTTCAAGGGGACGGCGCTACGTGCCACACAGCCGAAGCTACACTCGATGTTTTGCGCCCTGTTTTTGAAAATCGCATTATCGGCCGCAGAGCTGATGTCGTTTGGCCACCTCGGAGCTGCGATTTGACACCGTTGGGCTATTATTTGTGGGATGCCGTCAAAGATAAGTGTTACGCCAACAAGCCAGAGACATTTTACGCTTTAAAGGACAATATTCGTAAAGACATTGGTGAAATACGGCTGCACACAATCTATAATGTGCTTAAAAATTAGACCGATCGTGTAGGCTACTCCATGGCCAGCCGAGGCAGCCATTTGAATGAAATTATTTTCCATTATTAACCGGAAGGATTGTACTTTCAAATAAAAAAGAAATTTGAGAAAATATTCAGTAGTTTTTTTTTATAGCATTTGCAAAAAAAAAAAAAATTATTTGGCGGACCCTTTATAATTACCTTTTAAAATGTTTCAACGAGCTTTTGGTTGCATTTTTGCCGTTGAACTTTTTTGAGTGCAGCGGCAGGACACAAAATGTGTGCAGTTAACATTTAAAACCGAAATTAGCGACGAACAATCGTTACAAACATGGCTATTTGTTCGAAAAAGTAAATTCTATGTTGAAGTAGACCCCAATATAATCAAAGAATACAATTGTCATATGGGTGTCGATGATATAATGAACAGCTTACTCGAACGACACCATATTAGAATGAAAATGGACTTTGCCTTAATGTTAACACCTAATTGATATGTCATTATTGAATTTATATCTCGTTTTTGAACACATTCGTGGAATTGATGGCAACGATATCTTTCATTTAAAATTACCAGACTTCTGTAGTAGCGGATGTATTTTGCTATTATGCAAATACCAAATACTACCTGTGGGAAAAGCTCAAAACTGAAGCTTATAGGCAAAGAAAGTAAAAGGATCTTATAATTGACTAAATGTCATACGCTTTGATAAAGTTGGACATATGCCTGAAATATTAGGCCGGAGTGATAAAAGAGTGCGCAATATGCAATGGGGTGTAAATCGGAATCAGAAATGTTTTGCACGAAGTGTAAACTAAGTTTCTAAGTTAAGTTTTCTAAGTTTCTGCTGCTAAGTTTCTGCTTATCAAAGTTACCACAAAAAATATTTTCTTTTTTTTTTTGACTGTAAAGTATGGTTTTTCTCCCAACTACCAGCCCAGTATAATTTTTTTATCTCGCAATAAAATTGGCCGGTTCGAGAGTTACATTTTTCTCTGAGTGTACTTTAAAGAAATTTGCGATCCAGCAGCTTTTATTCTAAAATTATTTTGCTCTGACTTTTTCAATTTCCATTTTAACTTCTTTGCGTTTAAAGTGTTTCACTTTAAAGCCGTCTGTGTTGAAGGGTGGTGTGTGTGTGTGGGGGGGGTTAGACACAATCACATTTAACATCTATCGACTTTTTTTAGAATAATGTTTGTTGTAATTATTGCCGTTGTTGTTGCTGATAATGTATATTGTTGTTGCTTAATTCCTTTGGGAACCGCAATATTATTTCAAATTTTGTTTTTGTTTTCGTTTCCTACTCGTATTGCCATAGATTTTTCCAAACTTGTTCTTTCGGTGAAATAGAGCTTTTATTTGGTAGTTGTTGTTGTTGTTGTCGTTGTTAACGAAAGCGTTTTAAGGATGTTAAGGATTCTCTGGCAACACGACAAAAACACAACATTAATAAAAAACAAAAACAAAACTCAAATAAAAATTTAACTCATGGCTTAAGGGAAATGGCAGGGCGTCAGTTCAAGTTAATGATAAGTTCTAGTGTAGAGGGTGAGGTGGGATGGGTAAAATGGGTGTTAACAGCGACAATTGCTTATAAATTAAATTAATGACTTGTTATTGCCACTACTATTGTCTCTTGTTGTTGTTTATAACGGTATTTCATGAGTTATTTTAGTATGCGAGTTGGAGTGTAGTCCACCACTTTAATTTACCTTAACCTTCGTTAACGTTATTTGCATAATATTGAGTTTGTGTTTGTATTTTCAATTGTATTTGCATTTGATTTCTAAATTATTTTAAAATTTACTTTGGAATGTGGAAATCAAACTTAAATAATAAAAAAAAATTTTTTTTTCTTTGCAGGCTGAAGAAAAGGAAGAAAAGCATTCTTTTCGAAATGTCCTTGTGCAAGTCATTGATTGCAATTTGTTGATTATGTGTCTGACTGTCTGAATGAAATCAAAATGTATGTTAATGTTCATTTCATTGATTATTTTTTTGCATTTTGATTTTATGGCTTTTTTTTTAATCGATGAAATTCTTCTTGTCAGATTAGCCTGTAAATCTGATTTGGATTTGAATTCTTTAAAACACATTTTCATTCGTAAGTAGACTTGTTTACTTGTTAAGCTTAAGGACTGGTAGAGAGTGTAGGGCAAGCAGAAAAGTGAGTGTGTCATCTAGAAGACTTATCAAACGATCATTATTTTGACTTTAACTGTCATTAGAGGCAAATGGTTCCGTTAAGAACTTGCCTTAAGGCCGTGGAATTTTTCAACTGTTTTCCTATATTGAAGCGTTATTAAAGAGCCAGCATTGAGAAGTTTAACACAATTCCTTGCAGAACATAGGGGTTATAAAATTTAGTACAGATTCGTTCACTTTTATTTGCCAACATAACCGCAGTGTTAGGAAGATTACTGCAGGGTGCGACAAAAAAGAATGAAGTTGAAATACCTGGAGAATGATATCATTTTTCGAAATGTAGAAAAACTTGGGTGAAAAATGTGTTTGCTTGAGAAATACACCCAGATTTTTTAAGGCTACTTAAACTACACCTACATTAGTGGCCAGCCATTTGGGGAAAACAAGTCTTGATTTTTCCCTACACATTAAAAATATTTTAACTACGAAAATCGCTACGCATTTTAGAAAAAACAACAGTCGTACACCCAGAGAAAAGACGGCAGGAATCCAACTAAAACAACGTTAAATCAACAAACATCCACTATGAAAACTAGCCAAGATGGGAAATTGTAAATTGAAGAATGCATTTGAAAAAACAACTTAAATCCAAAATCAATGTGGAAAAAACTAAGATCTGAAACAAGCTCTACATTATTTCAAAATAGAAAATATTTTCAACAACGTACATTAAGGTATCAAAGGTGTTAAAAACGTATGCCTTTAAATATATTTTTTCGCTTTTAAAATCGACTTGAAACAACTTGCGGGTGTCGTCTTTGATATTAAGCTAATTCAGAAACCCAACATTTTTATGTTGAATTCAATGTTGAACATTTTCAAATTAACAAAAACATTTTTGTTTCAAAGATGATGTACCTTAATTTAATGTGGTATTACGAGTACATACATTCAAAGTTGAATTAACGTTAAAAGAATTAAGTTATAAACTTTTAAAGTCAACAACGACCCATTTCAATTTTAAAATGTGATTTTTCTCTCTGTGTATCCATAGAAATATCTTAAATTAGTTAAATTAGTTAAAATACATACATTTTATGGATAAAAAAGCTTTCTTAACTCTTATTCATTAAACAAGTATGCACGGCTTCGGATCAGAGCACCTAAAAGCTATTTCTTCCAAGATTTTGAGCGCTCAATTCAGATATTTATTTTGGTAATAAAAGCAAATTGTTCAGAAATTGTAAAACGCAGTTAGATCAGTTTTGCGTTCAGAAGCCCCATAAGTCCTACACTGATAGAATAGTGTTTTTGCCCTAAAAATGGCAAGAGGTTATCGATGAAACCGGCATATAATTGGTTCAAAAAAAGCGCGTTTCAACAATAGGAGGAAAGTGTTTAATTTCTGGTCAAATCAGTAACTTAACCGAACAAATTTGATAATGATTTGAAAAAAAAGCGTCTTAATCTAGAAAGAATAAAACGCTGTTTCATCAATTTGAGGGCCTAGCAAATAGATGCGGCTATTTTAATTGCATTCACCTCTTTTTCGGTTAGTACATATTGATGACCATAACATGCCATGCAGAAACATGGGGACTTCTCTCAGTCAATGAGCTGCACCCGATTCTATTTTAAAACTCATTGGAAGGGACCTACAGTTTAACGCCGGCTATGAACGACAAATGCATTTAGAGATGTTTTCAATAGTAGTAATACTCATACCCAGTTACTAGGTTATGTTACGAGGTGAAACCGAACAATGTTTTCTATGAAACAGAAAAATGTTTTCACAGAAAAATGTTTTCTGTTTCTAAGATGATCTGGCCTGGTATTGAAGGACCTTCTGGTTGGTAGGCGGGTGACTTACCTACAGTACCACAGCTGTTAGAGCTAACCTCCAAAAGACAGCTGTTAAAATTTCATGATATTCCATTAATTTAGTTTGTGAGTTATTATGCTAAGAGTGACGCTACTTTTGTTATTTACAGGATCAAATGGATCAAAAATAATTCGTGTTTTAATTCTATACTGCATCGTGATGGGAAAAAATACCGTTTAAACGAAGCAACGGCTTGAAAAGTGTTTTGGGGACTCGTTTCCATCAAAAACAACAATAAAAGGTGACTTGCTGCCTTCAAACATGGTCGTAGAGGCACTGATTATGCAGAACGCAGTGGACGTTTAATCGCTTTGAATGATGGAAAAGTAAAGTTGCGTGAGTTAGCTGACGTCGTAAAGATATCGAAAGAACGTATTGGCTTTATATTGTACGAGCATTTGACTATGAGAAAGCTCTGTTGAAAGTGGATGCCGCGATTGCTCACTGTTGACCAAAAACAAGAAAGTGTAGATGACTCTGAACAGTGCTTGACAGTGTTTCAAAGTAACAAACCAGAATTTTTGCGTAGATATGTGACAATGAGTGAAACATGCATCCATTACTTCACTCCGGAATTAAAACGATCGTCATCTGAGTCCATAGCGCCCGAGTGCACAACCTTCGGATGGAAAGGTTATGGCCTCGGTATTTTGGGTCGTGCGTGATGTAATATTCGTCGATATCTGGAGAAGGGAGTTACCATCAACACTGCTATTATATTATTATTATACTACTGATGCAGTGCATTGTACTGGTTCTAGGGAAATAAGTTGTGAAGGTTTGACTTGAATTTACTCATGTCGTATGTGGCAGGGAAGACTTTCGCGGAAAGATTATTTCACAAACAAGTAGTGCGACTAAAGTAAAGTTTTCTCTATAATGCTATAATGCGTCGTGCGATTCGCTGGACAATGAACTACAAAGGGATGTGCATTATGAGAAATATAGGTACTGCGTAAGAGTAAGTATCGATATAAGTATGTATAGTATCGATAGAACAATGAAACGCACGCCACATTGCGACGGTGCTCTAACGAATTGATAGGATTGGCTAACCAAATAATAAGCACCTTCGTCCTCTCCTGCAGGCGGTCGAGAAGTTCCAAAATAGACTTTGAAGCGCCGGCCCATGGATGAGAGTTGTATTCCAATTTATGTCAGATATAGGTCTTATAACTATTGAGGTGGTCACATGGAGTGAAGTATTTCCTGCACTGCTTCTTTCGTCACTCGAAATATGTGATCATTCCAACGAACGTCACAATGAATTCTCATGTCCAGAACATCAAGAGCATCTCATTCCTAAATATCTACTTTATCACGTCTGTGTTAAAAACAGTATTGGGTTTTACGTGCATTAAAAGTCATTTGTGAGGGTGTCATTCTTTCATCCCAATCTCCAAGAGACTCGGCCTACGATCAAAGGTATATGAATGACAATGTTGCTGTCATCTGCAAAAGAATAGATAGGATTGGAAGTAAAAAAAAGAAAGTCGTTTAGAAATATAAGACATAGACTGGAAAATGCAAAGAAACGACAACGCACGGTGTAACAAGTCAATAAAAAAAATGGCAAAACTACATGAATTGAACTTCGAATTGCTCCCACATCAACTGTATTTGCCAGATTTGGCTCCCAGGGACTACTGGCTATTCGCAGGCCTTAAAAAAAGGTTTACCGGTAAGAAATTTCGGCCTGAAACTGAGGCCTATTTTGAGGCAAAAGATAAATCGGACAACAAAAGTGGTATTGAAATGTTAGAGCGGCGCTGCAATGCTTGCATTACTTTTGATGGAGACTACGTTGATGAATAAAGCTAATTAAGAACAAAAAATAACGTGTTTTCTTTGTTAGGCCCGGGTCTTTTTAGCCCATGTTTAAATCTTCAGATTTGGTATATTGGACTGATAAAAGATTTGGGCTGAACGAAAAGACAATCCTCGAAATAAAGGCATATTTTGGCGGCCAGGGACTACTGGCTGTCCGCAGACCTTAAAAAAAAGGTTTACCGGTAAGAAATTTCGTGCTGAAACTGAGACCTATTTGGAAATAGGTCTCGAAATAAAAGACTATTTTGAGAGCTGTAAGAAGTCTGGACTGGATGATGATAGTTTAGAAGGTGACCATGTTGATGAATAAAATATTTAAGAGTTTAAATAAGAACCAGGGGTTATTTCGAATCTGACAATACTTATGTTATTCTATTCTGTCACAAAATTCAGTATATTATCTCCACTGAACGTAATGAATCAATTTACACTTGAGCAACGTTGGGATTTATTAGAAGTTTATCTTCTCTATCTTTATTTTAAAATCATCTTTTCGGATGAAGCTCAACCCAAAGGTGCTCTTACATCAGCCAATGTACCTATTAGGAGTGTCTGTTTGGTGCGGCTTGTGCAACTATTACGTTCAATGGAGACACCTATCGCACTATTATAACCGATTTTTTGTGCCCGCACTGCATGTTATTGTATTATTATGTCAATGGCCGCCAATAAACTGCGATTTGACACCGTTGGACTCTTTTCTGTAGGGCGCCATTAAAGATAAGTGTTATGCCGACAAACCAGAGGCAATTGAGCATTTGCCCCATACACTCGAAAAAGTTTTCGAAAATTGGTTCGCTCGAATGGGGCACTGTGAGACCAGCCGCGGCAGCATATGAATGGATTAATATTTCATTTCTTACTGGAACAATATTACTTCACAACAAAAAAATAAATTCGGCAAAATTTCAAACCGGTTTTGATTTATTGCATTCTTAAATGTAAAATTTTAAATTGCCCACCCTATACAAAAGACTAAACAACGCCTTCATTGGCTTCTACACTGGGAACAAAATCTTCAGATTTGGTATTTTGCGTAAAATAAAGATATGACTGATAAAAGATTTGGGCTGAACGAAAAGACAATCCTCGAATTAAGACACTATTTTGAGAGCTGTAAGAAGTCTGGACTGGATGAAGATAGGTTAGGAGGTGACCATGTTAGAGAATAAAATGAGTTTTATGCCGAAAACTATTTGTTGTATATCTCGTATAAGAAAATCTGCTTAAATATTGTAATTTTCTCTTCCCTTTAACTTTGATCTGCTGAGTTAATTTATTTTATGGGACACCCTAGTCTACTATTTTGTTAGAGCTTTACAATCTATTAATGCAGTGAGTTTTAAGAAAACTTTTTTAAAACTATACCAGTGTGCTCCATACTAAGGCCTATTTACTACTCACTTTTTGTGATTTATTAAATAAGAGTTTCCCTGAAATTATGCAAAATCTGTAGTAAACTTTAAAGCATATTTTAAGGCATTTTTAAAGCATTCTTAAGGTAAATTCCCGACTTTATTTGTTTTCGAAAAATATTTAAAAATCATCGACATTTTGATTTACGCATGTCCTTTGAAGAGACTCTCGTTTTTTTCTTTCCTTCAAAATGGTTATACAAAGTCCTTCATATAATCGAACTGTGTATCGAATATATGATAAAAAGGTTCTTTTGTTTTTATTGGATGAGCTGGTGAGAAGTACTGATGAGATACTTTTACAAACACTTAAACAATTTGGAACATTAATTTCAGTACCACATACACACACACACACACACACACACACACACCAGGTACTTACTACGAGTAGCGAAAGTTCTTGACGAGACTCTCATATACACAAGGAAAACTTGAATGCTGAAAAGTACTTACGTTTACTTGTGTGTCGTCTATAGCGAAGTAGAGCAAATTGTTGGCTGATTTTTTTACTAAAATTTTTAGTGGATGTTTGGGGATCCCTTGTTTTTTGTTATACGAATGTAAGGCATGCGCTTTAGAATCATGCCCCAAATGAGTTTAAATATAAAATTTAATTTTTTCTCACAGAGCATTGTTGTTGTTGTTGTTGTTGTTGTTATTTGAAAAGAAAAACTCCATTTTGATACATTTTTCATTTGACAGTTTCAAGCCAAATAAGTTTAACCAGAGAGCCATTGAGCAGGGTTTGTTTTTGTGTATTTTGTGTGTAAAGAATGTTAAAATGGAAAATAAAATTCCTTTGCATTTTTTTACTTATTTTTTATATTTTTTTGGTAAAAAATTTGTTATATAATTTTAAGCATTTAACAACAATAACGAAATATTTACTCGTTACATTTTTTATTCGGTTTTTTTTGTTGATTCTCTGTTATTTTCAATATATTTTCCGTTTTTTTTATTATTATTTTGTGGTTAAATTGCTGCAGGTCTATTTGGTATTTCTTTATGCATAAAATAAAATTGGCTTTTATTTAAGTGATGCATGTGTTTGCGCTTTATAAACCAATATACCCAACAGACCTAAAAGCCAATTGTAGACTCAAAACCTCATCTCTCAAAACAACAAAGCTGTCGTCTCTTTAAACTCCTTTGAAACGAATGCTGGTGCTTACAACACATAAAATCTTCAGCAATATGGACAAAGAAGATCTAAGAATTTGACTACGGCGTAAGGAAGAGAGCCAGCGTATAAACTAGTCGGTGTTTTTTATAAAGAAATGTTTATCTGTTAGTTGCTTAAGTAAAAGTTCCGAAAAATTACTAAAAACACATAAAATATCAGCAATATGGACAAAGAAGATCTTAATATTTGGCTAAGAAGTAAGGAAGAGAGCCAGCATATAAACTAGTTGGCGTTTTTTTAAAGAAATGTTTATCTGTTAGTTACTTAAGTAAAAGTTCCGAAAAATTATTAAAAAGACATAAAATATCAGCAATATGGACAAAGAAGATCTTAAAATTTGTCTACGGCGTAAGAAAGAGAGCCAGCATATAAACTAGTTGGCGTTTTTTTAAAGAAATGTTTATCTGTTAGTTGCTTAAGTAAAAGTTCCGAAAAATTACTAAAATATAAGCAATCATCTGTGTAAGCTTCTTTAAAACGAATGCTAGTACTTACAACACATAAAATCTTCAGCAATGTGGACAAAGAAGATCTTAAAATTTGTCTACGGCATAGGGAAGAGTCAGCATATAAACTAGGCGGTGTTTTTTATAAAGAAATGTTTATCTATTAGTTGCTTAAGTAAAAGTTCCGAAAAATTACTAAAATATAAAAGGGCCGCCAAATAAGTTTTTGTTTTTTTTGAAAATGCCATAAAAAGAAAACTACTGAATATTTTCTCAAATTTCTTTTTTTATTTGAAAGTACAATCCTTCCGGTTAATAATGGAAAATAATTTCATTCAAATGGCTGCCTCGGCTCGCCATGCAGTAGCCTACACGATCGGTCCAATTTTTAAGCACATTATCGATTGTGTGCAGCTGTATTTCACCAATGGCTTCACGAATATTGTCCTTTAAAGCGTCAATTGTCTCTGGCTTGTTGGCGTAACACTTATCTTTGACGGCACCCCAAAATAATAGTCCAACGGTGTCAAATCGCAGCTCCGAGGTGGCCAAACGACATCAGCTTTGCAGCTGATAATGCGATCTTCAAAAACAGGGCGCAGAACATCGAGTGTAGCTTCGGCTGTGTGGCACGTAGCGCCGTCCAGTTGAAACCAAATGTTGCTAATATCCTCCTCTTAAATTTTTGTAACCAAAAATTCGTTCAACATGGCCCGATAACGATTGCCATTGACTGTAACGGCCACTCCTTGCTCATTTTTAAAGAAAAATGGCCCAATTATGCCTCTGGACCAAAATCCGCACCAAACAGTGACTTGTCTTAGGTTTATCGGCTTTTCAATGCATGCGTGTGGATTTTCTGTGTCCCAAATGCGACAATTTTGCTTGTTTACATACCCGCCAAGATCAAAATGAGCTTCATCTGCAACATTATCATGATTTTCAAAGTAAAGTCGCAATATTTCCCAGCGTTGTTCAAGCGTATACACAACCATATTCGTTCAGCGGAAGGATAAAACCAATTATCTGTCAAATCAGACATGAGCTAAGTGTTACAATTCACGAAATAAGCACTAGTTGAATAAAAAGCGTTAGATGGCGGACCCTTTATAATTTGACTTTCTTCCACTCTGAAGCACTATATCGGTGCATAAGACTTCTTTGGTCACATGTTTATACATGTGAACAATATTAGAAGTTGAGTATCATAGTTCCATATATGATTTTGGCATTATACTCTACAGTTAGGTCACAGTCTAAAGTCCATCACCATGTCTTGCCCTGGAGTTGGTTTGGTATACTTCAGTTTTCATTTTGCACTCTTATTAGATTCATGCTGCCTCTGTTTGCCATTTTGTATAATCTGATTAGCTTTGTTGGGACTTCAAATTACTTTATTCTGTCAAATATGAAATTTCTGTCAATCGAATAGAAAGTTTGTTTATAGTTTACTATGGTGGGCTCTGGGGATTATATATTAGGCGCTTTTGTTCACTATTTCCAATTATTTTTCAGTAATTTTTCTGTATTTGGTCACTACAAAAATCTTTCGAAAAATAATTCAGATTATTGTCTGTTAACTGCTGCTGCAGAATTCTTGGATATCAGCTGCAAATGTGGAATTTCGTTAAATCTTAAAAATATCAAAGTCAGGCTATAATACATATTAGTATTGATTCTCAGATTAAAGCTTAGGAACTTAGTTGTTTCTATGTAGTGCAGTCAAGTTACCGGTTGGATGTAACGAGTTTTTTGCATTGCTTTGCACTTGGTCAATAATATTTCATACTGTTCTGTTGGGGATTTCATAAAACATAGCTTAACGTACAGCAAGTATAAACTTGTCCAGGAAGATTAGAAGAAACACTATTATTACGAAAATAAAAATGCCTAAAAAGAAAATTCACCACATCAGCGCCTTTAAAACTGTATTGTGGGTTTATGATATATTTGTTTTTAATGTGTCACCCTGTCAATACCGTACTTATTTGTGTACTTGGCAGCACTGCCTATTCGACCATCTTTGGATAAAAAAAATCTTACGTTTAAAATTAACGGATATAAAATAGAGGATACGAGAGCGTTTAATACATTTCCGGAACTTTCCAAACCAATATGTATATAAGCAGTTTGCTTTAACTACGTCAAGTAGTTATCGTTTTACTGTCATAAAATAAAATCGTGTTTAGGCGTAAATAAAAGTGTTGTATAAACGAATATTAAGTTGTTGTATTAAGATAAATTGTATAGAGATAAAGTGAGAAAATAAAAACTGTAAAACAACAACAAAGTGGTGTTTATTTTATTTTGACGCAATTTAAAAGAACTCAAAAATCTTAAAATGTTTAAAACGTAACACTATTCATTTTTCGATTGATGTCTCTGTATTGTCAAAAGAAAGCATAATGTAAACGGTTTTCAATAATGTTGTGGATATCGCAAAAGTGGCGTGCTTGTGCATACAGCACAGACGTCCCTGGTTAGAATCTCCCGCAGAGAATTTGACGAAAAAATTTAATTGCGGTTTTCGAGAGAGAAACCGCCACCTACTGGGAAAAATTGCCAATATTAAGTAAGGATCAGCACCACCACTTAGCAAGGATCTTCACTACTACATGACAGAGAGGCGTAGACTAATCATCATCTGAGCTTGAAATCAGCTGATTAATACTACTGAAACAAGGCAAAGCAATGGATGCTTTCTGGAAACCCACATGCTGTCAAGTAAAGTGTTGGGAAAGAATTAAGTCGTTAGTATTTGATGTGATCTTTTTGAAAGTGTTGAAACCATATTTAATATAAGTTTTTCTAAATCTAAAAATAATTTTTAATATTTAATGAAAAAAAGAAGTATGTCTTCTGTAAAGACATAAAACATGAACACGTGTACATATTCCATAGTTGACAGGATTCCTTTTTTTTGTGTTGCGTTCTGCAATTTCTTGTAACATCCCTTTTGCCCACAGGCTCGCTGCAGTCTCACTCTCACCCACTCTCTTTCTCTTTAATACATATGGATATGTATTCATATATTATTATGGCTTTTGTGGAATGTCACGTTGTTCCATTACTTATGAAAAAATAGTCGAATAAAAAATTGTTAAAAAAAGCAAAAAAATAGTTGTTGGTCATGTGGATGTGAAAATTAATTCCACTCCATAAAAATATAGCCAATATGTTGTAGTTTTTTTATTATATTTTTTTGGTCAACTCATACTCGTATTGATATATTGATTTTTTATCGTTCGTATTCGATATCTGCGTATATTGAACGTGCATTTACCCCAAAAAAAGGAGACATTGAATATCTAGAAAGATTCTAGACAATTTTTGTTGGACGATTAAATCTCAGCGTGACAACCGACCATTTTTATGTTTGTTTTTTTTTTTTTTTTGGTGTACGTGTACGTGTTTGTATTTTCTTGTTGCATATTTATAGGGATTAAGCAATGTGACTAATTTAAATAGCCATGACCTTTAGCATACGTGTAGAATATGAAACTTATTTTCATGAGGGTACTGACTAAAGGCGGATTGAATTTGTTGAAAGTTTTGCTTATATGAAGCCTTAGCCTGATTTCATGATTGTATTTTAGTCGGTAGAGATACAAAGAAATCAGTGGAGTTTAATTCTTCATTAACATTTTGTATTTCGTATGTAATAACTTTATATTGTTACGTTTTAGCCTTGAGTTCTTTTAAATTGCGTAGAATAAAATAAATGCAGTGAATTTGTCGTTTTATACAGGCCTTTATTTTAATAATTAATATTATAGAGTGACTTATAAGATTTAACTTCCACTTAAGACACAAATTACTTAACACTTTTACTAACCCATAAGCACGACTTTATTCCTTGACTGTTAAATTACAACTGAATCACCAAGTAAAATCTATAACCTTCCATTCAGCCGCTTTAATTCAAATATAAAGCTTAATACCCAAAATTGAATTGACAACAGCGTTCAAATAGCTACAGCATTGACAGAGTTATCGTAGCTGCGAACCAATCAATAGAATAAATTCCATAATAAGCCTTACAGCTTTAAATGTACAAATATTGGTAAAGGCATTTACATTTTCGCAACAATATGTCATCTAAAAGGCTTAGCTGGGTGATGAGCATCTGAAACGTATAATTCTTTATGACTGTTAAGTCATAAATCAGGTTAAGTTTGACCGATGGCATGTATCATGTTGACTTTGAGATCCATAATTACTTTTGGCTCATTTGCATAGACCTACGGCTTAACCTAAGTCTAACGGGGTCAAATTACACTATATCGGTGGTCAGTTCAAGTCACTCAAGTGCAGAATAATAAATGTGGCATGAGCTGTGTGTAATGTAGCCCCGTGATGTTGAATCACATGCCGTTGGTGTAAAAATGATCAAATTCAGACCAAAAAATATTGGTAATCATCGATCTATAACTTTCGCCATCGACGATGATGTCCTAGCCATCAGCGTTCGCAAAGAAATATGGCTCCAACCCGAATTTCCTCCCAAACAGTAACTTTTTCCCAATACATTCAACGCTTTTGAATCTTGTATCTTCATAAACTCGACAATTTTGTTTATTGGCATACCCATTCATTCAGGAATGGGTTTTATCGCTGAAAGTTTAAATAAAAATTCGATGCCCTAGGACCTATTCAGCTAACATACTTTATTGTCTGTGGTCGTTTACCTTCAGACCCTAGGCCAGTTAAATTCTTTCGAGTTACGGTTCGACGATATTTTCGGCAGTTGTAGCATTTATTTATCGTGCGGGTGTTGGTTCGTTGTTTAACAAACTAATTTATCATCCACAATGCGAATTGTTCTTTCCTTAGGAACGTTGACGGAATGCAACAGCCATTTTAAGCTGTTAACCAGGTATGAGGAAATATTTTGTACTACTGCGTTGAGCATGACGACATTTTTTGTCATGATATATTATATTATATTATCGGGTTTTTTAAGAGCTTTCGGATTTCCTTAAAAAAACACATAAAATTTAGAGAAATGTATGAAATCTTTATTTGAGTCGATAGAACGATCAATGTTTAAAGATGATTTCATGTAAATATTGACTGAGGCTACGCCTCAAATGGTTCATACGCTGGGTCATTTGGCATTCTATCTCCAAAATATCGTCCGGTATCTACCCACTAAAAACTTCAACTGGACATGAACCTTAAAAAAATTGTCTAAAGGCCAATTGATCGACCCCAAACGTGAAATGAGCTGTTCACCGAACTCGTCTCTCATTGTTTCCAGGCTGTGTGGTATGCGGTACCGTCTATAAGTCGTCCAAGTCCAGCTCTTCAATTTTGGGCAAAAAAAAAATTTAATCATCGCACGGTAGCGCTCGCCATTCACAGTAACGTCCCTGCCTTCATTGTCTTTAAAAAAGTACGGTCAAATGATGCCACCGTTCCATAATCTATGCCAAACAGTTCAATTTTCAGAATGCTTTAGCAGTTCCTGCAATGCTTCTGGCTGCTTTTCATATCAAATACGGCAATTTTGCTTGCTCACGTATTCATTCAACCAGAAATGAGCTTCGTCCCAGAACACAGTTATTCACGATGTACTGTCTTAACAGAGCATAATTTTTAACGATCAAATTCAATAATCTGCAAGCGTTGTTCGTTTGTAAGTCGATTCATGGTTAAATGATAGACCAAACTGAACATGTATGACAGTAACATGTTACATGAAAACTGCTGAGTGTTGCCATAAAGAAAGTTGCCAAAAAATCACGCGATATGAACGCATAAATTTGTATGCAATTGAACAAAAATGTATTCTCCAGTTAGGTGCACCGATTGGCTAGTACATACAGTGCTAGCTATCAGCACGCTGGTCGTGTGTTCAATTCCCACGAGATAATATATGACAGCCAGTTTGACAGTCGTCAAAATTTGCAGGTCCCTACCAAAAAAAAAAAACAGATTAAATTGAAAAAATGACTGGGTGATGGGAGGTTATCGTTGATTTACAAGCCTCAAGCATTAAACACATAACCAACAGCAAGCAGCAGACAGCGATTAGCATACATCCGCTTCTATTTTTAGGCAGCAAAACAAAAATTAGTGTTTAATGCTTAAGATGTCTTCTAGTTGCTACACTTCTGTATCGATTTGCAAGCCAAAAGATCATGAAATTGTGAAATATTTTTTTAAATTTTTTTTTATTTCATTTATTTCTTTTAATAACAGCTTTGTACTGGGAAAATATTCGTTTTTGTTTGTTTTTATTAATCGCTTATTAATTCGAAATTTCACAGTCTCTTTCTCATTAACTAATTGGTGCTGTAGTATCTTTACTGCGTTGAGTAATTAGCACACTTTCATGTTATCGCAGAGTACGATTTTACGTGAGTATCGATAACAATAATTTTAGATATTAATCGATTTTTTCACATGTCCATATAAGTTTCTACAAACCAGTTTTAAATAAACTTTCGCCGTAATGCTCTTTAAGCTACTCAAACTCTGCATACCTTCCTTGTATGCTGACATGTGCGTTTAAACTGAAAATTCGTTCCATTATTACAATAACTGAGACAATTTATAGGAGTGCTTTAGTTTATGGTCGGGCTCATAAAATCTGTTAATTTTCTCATGATTATTTTTAATGATAATCTTACGTTTTGTATATCATTTGCTGTACAAATGTACAAACCCTCCTCATCGCTCTTATATTATACTTTCATTGCAATGGGCTCTAAATTTCAGTTTCAGTTTCATTTTCATTTTAATATTAATTTTGTTGTTGTTGTTGTTATTTTTTGTCCATCATTAGTTGTTTAGGCAGTGGGTCCTCTGTGTCCATTGTATGGCTATGTATGATGGTGGTGTGTGGCATTCATTGCATGTCTAAACTCGGTAATCTGTCAAAATGATTTAATTGTGTTTAATGGTTTCTTAAAATCAAATTAATCACTTGAAACACAATTTTTTTTTCTTTTTCGTAAATTAAACCAAAACAAATTAACCTTCACTATCACACACACACACAAATGATCCGTAAATTATAGCGGAAATATTTGTTTAATTTCCCGTTTTTCTAATACTAATTTCCCTTTCTCCTTCATGAGAGGGGACATATTTTTTTTTATTATGTTTTCCTTCTAATGCCACTGATAGTGGCGTTGTTGTATTTGTATCCTACGACAACAACAGCAGGCTGCTTATGCCAAATGAAAAACAAGAAAAAATAGTCAAATGCCTGCTGTTTATGCAGCTTCTGCTAGTGATGTTGAAACTTGATGGGATTGTTGTTGTCATTGTTGTGGTTTTTAGAAAAACAGTAACAGGAACCGAATAGTCTGTGGCAGTTTTCCTTCTTGAAACGTATAGTTTTTAAATCTCTTTTTGAAAAAGTTTAAAAATAAAAAATAAAAGTCGTTTACAGTTCAAAGTCTACTCTATAGATGGTGAGTGTTCATGTGCGAGGGCTGTGTGATAAGCTAACACATAATTAATGCATGGTTTCAAATTGGTAATCAATATTATAATACTGCTCTACGCATTTTATCCAGCCGTTCTTTGAACACCATTGCTAGCGCCAAAGCGCTAATTAAAGTCCTGGATCCTTTTTTGTTTTGTTTTTTCTCCGTCACTCCTCTAAAGAGCACATTGGCTTTCCACAAAGCATGCTTTACTTTGTTTCGGCTTCGGCTATCAAGTTGATTTTCAAGTTAAGTAGATGACTAATCTACTGTAGCTCTCCTCCACATGATTGTGTAGTGCTCAAGACCTCTGATAAATAGTGATCCTTACTTTATCTCCTGATCATCCGTCTGATGTTTGTTACTATCACCAGAGGTACGCTGGAAGGTCAAAGGGGTTTCTTTATCTTTTAAATGTAGTTATCTGGAGCGAAGTGGAAGTCTTTATTAAACACTCGACCCCGCAATTAATATTCTTTTTGTCGCAACCTCAGCTGGGTTCAAACCTGGGCCTTTTGTATTGTATGCCTGTGCTATACACCACGTGCCTGTGCTCTCACTTCCTAGACACAAACTTGCTTTAAAAAAATTTAAGGGTTCTTTTCTTAAATCCTTCCTGTCTTTCTTATTTCAAAAATTTTGAAGGGTCTTAACTTAAGCCTATTCTTTGCACATTTTAATAAAATAAAATGTTTGGGCTGTATAATCGAATCGTGAATATGTTCACCACGCTTTCACTGGATGGCAAGCATCCGAAATTACCATGACTCTGCAAAATATTCGAGGTAGAATTGGACTGAAGGCATCGGTTAAATTGGTGGTACCGATTGGTGGTCTAGTGAAGTAACACATAGCCTCTTCTAATGAGCTGTCAACCTCGTCTGTACGTGGTGTACCCCACCGAGGCTCTAACGAACTGCCGGTATAACCCTAGCCGAGTTGTAAAGGAAATGTTCATCTTTACCTGCCTTTCTGGAAGCATTCTGGCAGCTTTAGATTCAAGATCGGGTGTAATTGTATTATATCTCGGTTATAGTGGCTTTACAGGGTCCAACTACAGGACGTGAGATAACCATGTCTTGTTGAAATCACATAACATTGGTGTCCATATCATCCAATTTGGGCTAAAACAACTTGATAATCATCGCCTTGTAGCACACGATGGCACTGTCAGTCCAAGGTCTGCACCAAACAGTGACTTTTTCCGATATATATTGAACGCTCTGTGATCTCATGTGGCTTGGTATTGCCACAAATTTTGACATAAATGATTCATTGATAAGTGTTAGCATTAGTTTTCTACCGATTCAAGGCCCACTTAGCGAATACACAACGTTGTTAAAGGTCTTTTGCCTTGAACATCTGTCCAATATAAATTTATCAAGTTTTAATAATGCGAAAGGTCGAGTTCTTATGGGTGATGCAAATTGGAGTGTCTCGCATTGTGTAGCACACTTTTACGAAGCGACGGTGCTCTCGGTGGAACTTGTGTTTCGTTGTCAAATTAGTTCATTATGTACTGCAAAGCAATGAAAACTGAAAACATGAGTATATTCGAATTATGATTCATAAATTCCTATACTCATAGGCATTCATACTCTAAAGCTCGAAGTACTCATCGTACTCATACTTATTAACATTTATGATGCTATTGATTCATACCCATCTGCACTCATTGTGCGTAGACTACGCAAAATAAGTATGATTCAAATATGAACATTTGAACGATCATAATAAGGTTGTGTGTTATCTTTTCCTTTGCATAGCCAATAGTTATATTAATGAATACTTTTAACCAATCAGTCGAATGCATTTATGAGTATTTTCTGAGAAATTAATCAATGATATGAGTATGAGTAGCTATGAGTATAAAAAAGACGTTCGATTCATTCCGCTTAACCACGACATTCGATAATAATATCATCTTCGAACGTTTGGCAAATCGCAAATCTGATAAAGCATTCGAACACGACTACTGGGAGCGTCGCTCAGCTTGTGGCAGCAAATCTTTCGCTCTCGAACGTTTGCCCGTGATATCAACAGAGAACTTTGCTTTGTTCTCTTCTGTTTCTGCCGTTACTTTTGCTTTTAATTTTTTTTTCGCCTCTCAATGTTAAAAAACGAGAGAAAAAAAACAAATATTTTTGTTTTGAAAATTTTTCGCTTATTGCGAATCTTAGGTCAAGCTGGATACTCATTGCTACTTATATATACTTATGAATCAACGTTATTGTGAGTATGAATGAGTAGAAAAAGTTGAATTTGAATGATGTGTATTCATACATACTTATAAAACCAAGCGCGAGTGTGAGTAGTAAAACAGCGAATCATTACTAATCTCTGGCACTCAACCTGTTGATTCAAGTTTCAATTTACCCATATGGTAAGTGACCAGAAAAACTTTCATCTGAAGACTATTCCACAAACGAACTGTGCGACTTAAGAACGAATTTTGCCTATAATGCGTTGTGCGATTCATCAGACCATCAACTACAAAGGGATGTGCTCTACGAGAAAAACGAGTACTACGTGAAAATATATGATTATGCGGAATCAATTCCTTTATTACGTTAGAACACATTCCGTCATAGTACCGAGAGGACAATGAAACACGCGCCGCATTGCTACGATGCTCTAACGTATCAGCAGTATAATAGCACCTTCGTCCTCTGCTGTACACAGTCGAGAAGCTCCAAAGTAGACTTTGAAGCACCGGCCCATACATGAGAGTTGCATTCCATCTTGGGTCGGGTAAAAGTCTTGTAAATATTGAGAAGGTCAGATGGAGTGAAATATTTCATGCACCGTCTTAAAAAACCGAGGCACTTGAATGTTTCTTTCGACACTCGGAAAAGGTGATCGTTCCAACGGACATCACAATGAATCTTCATGTCCAGAACATCAAGAGCATCTGACTTAACCATAACTACAGACGACACCACATCATTTGATGTGGTCTTGCGTGCAATAAAATCCGATTCACACGACCCCACTCGGTCATTAGTGATTTGACAAAACTAACTGAATAAATAACAGCTGTTTCAATAGATGAAGTTTAAGCTTCTTGCCCGCTATACTCCTGAAAGACAGGTTAGCAGCTATGATTGGAATTATTAGGTCCGTTATATTTCGAATTTCTTAAAATTTTCTGAAACTTTCCTCTCACTCCTCGCATAAATATCTGCATCATGTTTGTATGACATCTACACATGTCATTTTTATGCATATTTCATTGTTTTTGTTGTTTTTTTTTTATTATTTACTGCCACTAACTGCAGTTGTTCTGTTTGTTGTTGTTGAAGGCAATTGTAGTAGACTGCATTACCACAAGGATAGCAACTAAAATAGAGAGAAAGAGAGAGAGAGAGTGTGTGTGGTGAGTATTAAACACTAAATGTAGAGGAAAATTCTTTACATTGTTATCGTTTACCAACACACTCATACATACACACAAGAGATGTGTAAATTCTAGACTGGGTTTGTAAATTTCCTCGTAGTTATCTATTGTAATTTTTAAAGATTTCTTTGTATGTGTGGTGTGTGTGTGTGTGTAGAGGGTGTTAGTATGCGGGTCAAATAAAATACGAATGTATTGAATGAATAAATGAATGGCTACGTTCGAATATTAATTTTATTTGTCTACGAATGTCCGTTTTTCTATCTGTATGTCTGGTTTATTTGTCTATTTACGAGTAATTCTCTAATTATGCATAATTATTCCAAGTATGCGTGTGTGTGTGTGTGTGTATGTGTGTCATCAACATCATGATCATCATCATATTATTATAAATAACTATTGTCATTGTCATCATCATTAACATGATTTTAATCAATCGTTTCTCTGAGTTGAGGATGACCTTTAGTTTGTGGTCTGTGATTGTGTCGTTTTTCAAGGTTCTCAAGTTCAATTTTGTTACACATGCGGGATATTTCTTTCACTTTTTGGGATTTTACTTTTCAAATCACAAAATTTATTGATTTTTGTTTTCATGAAATTAATTTGAATAATAGTTGCCGCTGTTGTTGTTGTTGTTGTTGTTGTTGTTAAGAAACATTAAATATTTATTCATTTTTAAAGACCATAAACCTACAGAAAACGGTCGGTCATTCATCTTTATTGAGCATATAGTATACAAAACACAAATAGCCATTAGATGTGAACAGTTTTTTCTAATAAAATATCCGAATAAAAAAAAAAACAAGACAGAGAAATTGAAATTCCTTTAATAGACTTAAACATACGTTTGCCTTCCACAACTGGTCAGGGTGGTGTATCTTTTTAATGGCATTTCCTTAAATAGTTGTTATCTATGTACGTCGTTCTAAGGCTGCTACCGTTACAATTCCTATTTCCTAGCATAGAAGTAAGGTTTTATTTTTATAGGAAAAAAAAAACAGAAAAAGATTGAAAATAAATTTGAAAGGAAACCAAATAAAATTTATTATTATTTGGGGACATTTATTTTAATAACGGTTTTATTTGTTACGCCCTTATAAATATTGCCTTTTTTTGTAATCGAAAAAAATCTGTAAAAAACGGGTGCATTTTTTCTTCATAAAAATTATTTGAATTGATTTTTCCTTTCTTTTTTTTCGAATATTAATTAATAAAAAAAAATATTAATTTGAATATAAAGAAACTGTTACAAAAAATATTTGAAATGAAATTATGTTACAATTTTTGGTTGTAATTAATAATTGGGAAGCTTTGTTGATAAAACGGCAGGAGTTTTTATCAGTTTCCTTTAGTTTATTAGGGCACATCAAGTAGGGGCATGCGGGAGAACTATTTTTTGTATGTTTCAAATATTACTCGTAGCAGCCAAATTATTTCTCATCATAGCCGCCTTAATGTTCGATTTTCTTAGATTACTTTTGATTTGTTTGCCAGCTACCAGTGGCACAGCGCACTTGGCTTGAGTAAGTAGGTCCAGCTTTATAGCACATTAACAATGTTCAGTAGCTTTTGGAGAAATCATTAGTGTATTTAGTAGGAATCATCAGTCATTTGGCATGTTTATCTAAAAAATTATCTGTAAGTATTCTGAACAGTGCACGTTGGGGCAACCCAAACAAATTTTTGAAAGAAATTTTGTTTTTCAAAATGAGGATTAAGAAAAAAACCGTCTCAAGGTTTAGCTAGTGTTAATAAATATAATTGGGGTGGCCTGATGTGGTGGTTAGAGCGCACGCATAATAACACAAACGACCAGGTTGAAGCCCCAGCAGAGGGCATGACGATGAAGAAATTTAATTGTGGTTTCGAATGTTTAATAATAAAAAAGGCTTTAACTTCTTCCCTCCACACAACTCCATCTAAAAAAAATCAAGAAAAGAGCCCCCTGACCCTTCTCGCATACCTCTGGCAATGATGACAAACATCAGACGAATGATCAAGAAAAACACGCGCCATCTACTGGGAAAAAATTACAATGTTAAAGTAAAAATCACCACCAATTAGCAAGGATCTTCACCACTACATAAAAAAAAATCATATTGAGGAAGCTACAGCGAATTAATTACTTACTTAGCTTGAAAAGATCAAATTGATTAAAGAAACTGAAACAAAGCCATAGATGTTTTGTGGAAAGCCAATATGCTCCCTAGAGGAGTGACGGCGAAAAACAAAAAAAATAAATAAATAAATACAAATACAACAACAAAGCTCAATTGCTAATCATTATGATTGTTGATCTAATTGCTTATTGGACCTTTATTTACAATAACAATTAAATATCTTTGTACCGTTCGGAAAATAAGCTAAACGTATGAAATAGGCCACTGAGACGGTTTTCTGAGTTTACTTTATTTCATATCTTCATCTTCTTCATTTCATCTTTCATCTTTATACGGCACGGTTCACTAAATTTTTACGAACAGTATACAATTTCCTCACTGTTCGCACATGCGTTCGCAATTCTTCCAAATTTCCAGGCGTACCCAAACTGGGGCGGTCAATCAAGAACTTTTCGGCGGTGGTCATTAAGCCTTTTTTTTCGTAAGTTTGGCTGTATGCTTATGGTCATTATCGTGTTGAAAAATGATATCCACCGTCGATAAGCCGAACTTTTCTGCAGTGTTTGGTAAGTTAGTACTGAAAATGTTTACATAGAATTGAGCTGTCTATTCTGTGAGCTCTGTTTCAGCTCTTTTAGTCGTCAATCAACCCCTCCATCACCCATCACAACCCACAACCACCACCAAACTTTGAAGTTAGGCTGACATCTTTTCCTTCTAAAGTTTTTCCAGCCTTTCGTTAACGCCTTTATCTACCATCCTATCTAAAATTATTGATTTTGGTCTCATCTGACCAAACAATCTTCTTTTAGCACAGTCCGAACGGATTTGTTGATGCCTTTTGGAGAACATTGGAGATTGAACCTTGACAAGTTCTCTCAATCCAACTGCTCGCAGTGTATTACTTACTGTTTCTGCAAGGATCTTTTAAAATGTGTTGCCCTGTGGTCTCCGATAAAAGTTTTTTTTGCCTCTCGATTGGAAGTCGTTAATGTGGCAGGGGATTTTGAACTCTTCTCACGCTGGATTTGGATATATTGAGAAGCAACGAAATCTTACTACAACTCTTAACTAGACGTCAAGACTAGTGAGTTTGATGAGTTGTGGACCCAAATAACGTGGACTCAAACAACTGCAAAAATTGAGCGGACATTATTTAGCGTCGTGTAGAGGCAGCTTTTACTTTCGAAAAAGTCTATACAAAATATTAAGCCTTAAGAAAAATTATAAGATTTATTGAATAAAACAAACTCAAAAAACCGTCTCAATGGCGTTACGTTTTGTTTATTTTTCGATAACGGTACGTCTTACAAGAAAGATGTTTAATTTTAGTTGTAAATAAAAATTCAATAAGCAATTAGATCAAGAATCATAATATTTGGATCCTTAGCTTTGTTGTTGTACTTATGTTTGATGGTCGCTCAATATTTATTAGCTTATCCTTCCTTTAATTGAACTTGCTACCAACTAGTTATCGGTTATGTCGGTCCAGTCCGTGCAATTTAGCAGCTTTATCAGTCGATTAAGGTTCAAACAAGACAACCTATTTAAAATTCTCGAACAGCGTTTTAATATCCTTCCCTACATAAGATATTCTCGCTTTTTCTCCGGCTGAATACATCTATGACAGTATATATTGTTGCAGGGAGTGCTTAGCCTAACTTTCTGTTTCCCACAATAAGCAAAAAATCGGTTATCACCACTCTGATTCTGTCGCTATCCTTACGTTTCATACTTAATTAAATTGAGATTCTCCCTAGATTGTATTTTTGCCAAAGTGGCTTGCTGATGCTATAGGTCGTCTGATCAGTCCGCTTTCAAACCACAATCTAATAGAATTCTGCCGATTCGGCAAAAGTGATAGATCTCTACTTAGTCAGTTCATCCGCCTTATGGTTGCCATAATATTCTGGTGACTCGGAAGCTAGATTTAGCTCACATTGTGGTTCTAATCTGCTCCACTAGCTTACAGCTAGTCACGGCTGAGTTCAGTGTACGAACTGCAACTTAGTTAACAGTTAAAATAATAGTTTTGTATTTAAGCCTAAAATCCGCCCTAGGCATGCCATAGCTCTCCCCTATCGCCCGTATTTTGCCTGAAAAGCACTGAAAAAATCGGAAAATGTCATAGATCTTTGAATTTTAAGTCTGCGAGAGTAAATGCTTCGCTTCAATACTACAGTTCTCTTGAAAACCATCGGTGTTGTTTAAGATCTGACCCCCACCCGCTATCCGTCCAGAGAGGGGAAAAAGAAGAGAAGAAGAGAAATTCCTATTGAACGTCGTAATAATGGAATAGCAAGGCAATAAGGTTAATTTCGCCCTATTCAACTTTACGGCACACACTGTTGTCTTTTTCGTAATATAGAATAACAAGTAAATTAACAGCCTTTCTAGGGTATATCCGCTATCGCACATGCAGTTTTCAGTATCCTGCAGAACTGCATATAACCGACTCATACTATAGACTTGGACGTATATCCATAGTGTACAGTTGCATGTTTAACCAAAAACATGACATCATTACAAGGGTTTGCAAAAAATATTTCTGGAGTCTCAACCCATTTTGGATGTCACTTGTTATCTAACGTTCCCATTGTGACTCCCATTCATAGACTCAGCTTGTTCAAAATTCGATGGCAAGCCAGTTTCAAGAAGCAGCTAACGAAATTGATTTCACATTGAAAGTTACTTCCCTGTAGATACACAAAATTATTGAATTTGTGAAACTCAACATACAATACCATAAGCCAATGTGTCAACTATGGGGCTACAGTGAGGTTCCTAATTACTATTAATACACAATGGAAAAACATGCAGTCCTGGCAGAAAGTAGCTCTGAGGACTGCCACAGGATGCCTATACTTGTCCCCTGTGAATCATCTACATGTTGAGTCGAAGGCCCTGCATGTGCGTCAATACAACAAGATGTTATCGATGCAATATCTGCTGTATGCCGCTGTGGTGTGGTATGTAAGACATCCGCCTACCAACCAGAAGGTCGTCGGTTCAATACCAGGCCAGACCATCTTAAAAAAGAAAAAAGTTTTTCGACAGTGGTATCACCTCATAACATTAGCTAGTAACTGGTTATGAGTTTTACTACTATTGAAAACTTCTCTAAATGCATTTGCCGTTAGGAGCCAGCGTTAAACTGTAATTCCCTTTCAATGAGTTTAAAAATAGAATTGGGTGCAGCTCATTGACTGAGAGAAGTCCTCATGTTCCTTCATGGAATGTTATAGGAATTAATATATTTGCTTGGATGCTATCAACCGGGCCATCCCAACCACCATCTAGTGGATAGACACCCCTTCATAGGAATATGTTGAAATAACTTTATGACCTCGAGAGAGTAGTCCAGCGGTATAAAAGAGAACCCTTAAATCAATGGGCATATCAGGCGGGATTGAATAGTATTCCCACTGTGTGAATACTTGCCTCGCTGCATCTAGTTTTACTACTATTGAAAACTTCTCTAAATGCATTTGCCGTTAGGAGCCAGCGTTAAACTGTAATTCCCTTTCAATGAGTTTAAAAATAGAATTGGGTGCAGCTCATATACTGAGAGAAGTAGTCATGTTCCTTCATCGAATGTTATAGGAATTAATATATCTGCTTGGATGCTATCAACCGGGCCATCCCAACCATCATCTAGTGGAATCATATCAATCCTTCATAGGAATGTGCTGAAATAACTTTATGACCTCGAGAGAGTAGTCCAGCGGTATAAAAGAGAGCCCTTAAATCAATAGGCATATCAGGCGGAATTGAATAGTATTGCCACTGTGTGAATACTTGCCTCGCTGCATCTATTCAGCTGCTTAGCTAATCTCACTTGGCTTATTCCGGACTCACTCTGGACGCAGCCTATTAGAGTGGCTTCCCTCCTGGGACTTGACTTAGAGGCCGTACCGGATTGAACGTAACAATAGAACTACGAAGCTACTACAACAAAAACAACAACTGCAGATCTATTTACCCTCTAATTCCAGAATTTTTGTTTATTTAAGATTGGGAAACACAAATCTGAAGCTGTATTTCTTATTTGAGTACTCATTGCCAAAGTGTTTTTCACAAAACAAAGCATGATTTAGCCTTTTTTTGATGAAGTACTGCGAAGCATAAAAGTTTTTCAAAAGTTTATGTGAATCCTGTCTAGAGACGGACCTGAGTATTAGCGATTTAATCACAAATTTTAGCTGAAACGGCGGCTAGAATCTATGAAGAGGTATTTGCTACGCCCTTTAAAAAGTTTTTTTTTTTATTAAAAAAAACCAATAGAAATAAAGCGCTTCTATTTACTTGCACCTTATGGTTCACCTTCTATTGATTTACAACCTTCTGTTTGAAGGCCAAAACAAATTAGTCCTTTTAGGCCACTTAATAGGTTTCTTTTTAGTACTTTTTCTTCATTTAATTTTAAAGATAAAATTTTTAAATATTTTGTTTTTATTTCTCTTCTTTTCTTAATTTGTTTCTGGTAATGTTTTTGCGTCTGTTTTATTTATTAAGATTTTCTATCTTTCTATTCGTTGTTTTTTTATTTGTTTTTTCTCCTTTAAATGACACAAACCTGACCCCGACAGTGATTTGTCCAAAACAATTTCCTTCCTTAATCGCACTGAGTATATCGAAAGCTTTTATCTCTCTGACTGAGCTATTTTTTGGGACTGTGGAAGACATGCATTTATTATATGAACATAAGATGTATATGTGGTGGGGGGGTGGGGGTTAAAACACTGTAGAATGGGTGGGGATGTATTTGTTATGGCCTGGTACTGGCGCACACTATGACGACAATATAAAGTCGTACTCGTACTGAATATTTACAAAACAATAAAGAGCATTTTTTTCTGGATGTTTGGGATTGTGTGTGTTTGTATGAAAATACAGTTATGCAGGCGAAAATAGCATAATTTTTGTAATCTATATAAAGGGTGGTCCAACCAAAACGCATGAAGTTAATTGTAAATAAAACGAAACGTTTTCAGAGAATTATCTTAATATTTTCTATTATAACAGAAGGATCAATGAGAATTATATGGGAAACAAAACATCGGTCAAATGGTCGCCACGGCGGTCGGTCCATATTTGCCATGACTCCGAGACATAATTGTGGTTCACTGTCATTAATGTGAATTGGGATTTGAATTGAATTGAATTGTGAATTGAATTGTTCTTGGCTTATTAACGTACACCTGTTCTTTTAAATATCCACAAAGAAAGAAGTCCAGCGGTGTCAAGTCACATGATCGTGGCGGTAAATTAACATCACCACGACATGAGATAACACGGCCTTTCAATTTCTCGCGCAATAAATCCATTGTTTCGTTGGCTGTGTGGCAAGTAGCACTATTCTGTTTGAATCACATATCTTCCAGGTCCATATCCTTAATTTCTGGCCAGAAGAAGTTCGTTATCATATCGCAATAGCGAACACTATTCACGCTAACTACTTGGTCGATGTCATTTTCGAAGAAGTACTTCCCACTGATGCTGCCAGCACATAAACGTCACCAAACAGTTACTCTTTGTGGCTGTATGGGCTTTTCAACAACCACTCGTGGATTCTCATTTAAACAAATGCGGCAATTCTGCTTTTAACGAATCCACTGTGGCGAAAGTGTGCCTCGTCGCTGAAGATGATTTTCTTTGTAAAGTCATCATCATTCACTTCTGTTTGTCCAACTAGTCAGTCGGCGTACTGACGACGCTTGAAATGGTCAGTAGGTTTCAGATCTGGAATTAAATGAACCTTGTAAGCGTGTAAATTCAAATGTTTGTTCAAAATGCATGCATCGGTGATGTTCGTGAGATGTTCAATTGTTGAGCACACTACCGCAAACAACAGCAATGTTTTGAACAGAACGAACTGGGCGCAGGTGATTTCACATATCCTACAGACCCGGTAGGCTGAAATTTGTGCAAAATTCTCCCGATTGTGCATACATTTTCGACTATTCTGACCAAAAGAATCACGAAGTGCTCGTAATGCATTTTGATTTGAACGCTCATTTTCGGTAAAGGCTTCAACAATCTTCACAAGCTGTTCAATTGTGTACCGCTCCATGGTTGAGTTTGTCAAACACTGAAACAAAAGAATGTCTAATTAAGTTGGCCAAAAAACTTAACGTTAAGGTGTGAGTCACAATTAACATCGTGCATTATGGTTGGGCCACTCTTTATATAAAAATGAGTTGTTCTATGTTCGTCATTTTATAACTCGAGATTCAATACTTGCGTTGGAAAAGTGTAGTTTCACTGATGATTTTTATTCAACTAGGCGGTGCCACGCCCATATAAAATGTTTATTTATATGTTTATATCTTTAAAACGGAAAAAAAATTCTGACTTTGGCTCAAATAACTTTGTGAATTTGGCTCAAATTATCAGTCGAAAAGTGGGCGGTATTGGATAAGTGGGAGTGGCAGCTGCCATACAAAGTAAATATTTTTTATATCTATGGAATGGTAATAGTGAAAGGCTCTGAGCTTGGTGTAAATACACATCAATACACATCAACAGTTGGAATATGGTCGAAATTGAACTGGTGGGTGTGGCTCCTTTCATACAAAGTATATCTAGAGAATGGTAATAGTGAAAGCTTCTATATTTGGTCCAAACAACTTTGTAGTCAATACAAATCATCAGTCAAAATGTGGGCCGAATTGACCAATTGGGTGTGGCATCTTCAATGCTTAGTATATATTGATTACTGCATATCTTAAGAACGGTAAGAGAGATAGTCTTCAGTTTTTTGGTAAAAATTATTTACTGCTGTGATGGTGTGTTTTGTTTATATCAAATGTGAGCATTTCTTTACATTTTACTTATAAGAAATATAGGGTGGGCCATTTAAAAGTTGAGATATTTAATATTATTTCATTCATATGGCTGCCGTGGCTGGCTTCGCAATACCTCATTCGATCGAGATCTTTTTCAAGTGCATGGGGGCATATTTCGGCAATGTTATCAGAAATGTTGGCTTTCAAATGGTCAATTGTCTCTGCTTGGTCGGCATAACTCTTGTCGTTGATGACGCCCCACAGAAAATAACAGCTTTTTGGGGTCCAACTTACATCACAGTTTCGGCTAATTAACTAGCCATCAAACGCTTGACGCAATGGTATGTGATGTGTGGCAAGTTGCACCATCCTGTTGAAATCAAACATAGTTCACATCAATACCATGAAGAGCTGGTACAAAAAATCGGTCATCATGTGCGATAAGTGTCACCATTGAGCGTAGTGATTGCGCCGTCCTCATTTTCAAAGAAATATGAGCCAATGATGCCTCCGCTCGAAAAGCCGCACCAAACAGTCACTCTTAATGGGACCATTGGCTTCTGTAAGATCACGTTTGGGTTTTCTAAGCCCCAAATAGGGCAATTTGGCTTATTAACGTACCCACCAAGACGATTTTTGATTTTTTTTTTTTTGCCATTTCCGACCAATTGTCTTTGTTGTGGATATAAATTTCCAACAAATCCCTACGTTGTTCAAGCGTAAATCGATTCATTTCGTTCAGTGGAGACAATTTAATGAATTTTGTGATAGAAAGGAATGCTCTAAGTATTGTCAAATTCGTAATAACTGCTGGCATCCAAAACATAAGCTCTAATAGAAAATACAAATTAAAGAAAAAGTTTTTTCTGCTTATGTGCTATTTTTATGATCCTCACTGCTATTTTTCTAAAGGTACATTAACGTATGACCGTTTGTTTGAATTTTTTTTCGAAAATTTCGTTTTATTTTGGTTTCGTTTTTATTTTTGTATGATTTTCTTTTTGCGCCATTTGTTATTTGGTCATTTCGTAACTCACGAACAATAGAAAATAAAAAATGAAACGAAAAAAAATGGATAAAAAAACAAGATAAATTAGAAAAATATTCCGGAATCGTTACTGTTGATATTATGGGGTAGATAGCCGGCCAACGTAATGAGAAAATTGGATAAAAAACAACAGCAACAGCAGCAGCAGTAGCAGAAGTAGTAGCAGTAGAAATAGAACAGATTAGAATGGCAAAGAATAGAGAAGGTTTTCGGCTGATGTTTACATGTATTTGCGGCTAAATTTCTGTATTTTTTTAAGATCCATTAGATATACTTAAGCAACAATGATGACACGACAAGATACAAATAGTAAAGAAAAATTAGAAGAAAAAAATAGAATTAAGTGGCACAGAGGAAGCTTGAAACAGATTTGTTTGCTAGAGATACTCGTTACTTTTTGTTTTTTTTTAAATTTTTTGGGTCCTTCTCTCTTTAGATCTTATTACAGCTTCAACTCGTATGTGTGCTTATATTAGAAATATAAATCACCTTGTAAGTATATCTGTATGTTTTTTTATCAAACAGATTGTCAAGTATTTGCTCAAACATTGTTATACAAAAGTATCCACACAGTTCAATGCTTGAATTGCTTTGCAACAGTAAAAAAACAACAAAAACGAAAACAAAAAAAAAAAATTTTGTTCAAGTGGTTTCTTATTTTATTTTTTTTTGTATATCGATGACACTCGGTATTTTATATAAGCAAACCGTATGTCAACATACACACCCCAGCCCACCTTTTAAAAAGGAGTTTAAGCTCTCAAGCCAAATAGTTGCCAACACAAGAGAACCCATAAAAAAGCACTCCTGAACACTAAACACTTATGAATCCTGTTTAGAGGGCTAGGGGGAGGGCGAAAAAAAAAATGAAAAACAATCATGTCACTTTGTAACCATGTTAGTTACCACTTTGATGATGTTATCGTTGTTGTTGGTTATCTCAGATGCAAATGCTAATGAAACACTCACTCAGTGGGCTGACTAGCTTTGGCTGCATAACAGCGCAACCCTATAACAGTTCAAACGACTAGACAAACAAACAACCACTTAACAACTGTTGTTGTTTCTTTTGGTGACCGTTTTAAAAAAGAAAAAGAAAAACATGAAATGAAACCGAAATTCATTCATTTTGTATAGATTACAACAGATTACAACGCAGATTCCTTAATACACTTTAATTATAATTTTTTTGATGCAGTTGTTATCAAAATGTAAAATTATATGAAGGGCGAGATGCAAATTTAAAAAATTATCATTTTTCTTTTTAAATAAATCCAATCGAGACTAATTCTATAAGGCGCCCTAATTTCCTACGTAAGCAACAGCTGATATATTCGCGTATGTCAAAAACACAAACGTTCTGTATTTTGTTGTCAGCACATATTTTTGACACTGTAGCTTTTTGCTTACTACAGTGTTGCATTATTTTGACATTTGCAATTTAAGACGATCTTCTTAAATTCTTAGCCTTGGTTCCAAAGCTAACGTCAAATTTTATTACTGCCAACTTTGATTAGACTGAACGAAATTGTAAAAACGACGAGAAATTTAAAAATTATTAGAAATGCAGGCTAAGTTTGGCGAATATCGTATTTACGGAAGCAACACTGAAACAAGACGTCGAAAAGCTAAGCTTGCAACAACCGGCTACAGTATATTCCCACCAACTAACTCAGTTGCTTAAACAAGGCACTCCTGGTTCCGATGATATAAGTTAATCATATCAAAAAATTGCCCAATCTATGGAGAAGATTGGAAGAACTGTACTTAGGTACCGGAAATCTTCGAACCAGAAATGGCGTGACTGTTATTGAGGCGAAGACGGCAGCATATGGGTCAGCGCTGCAGTTTGTAACAGCACTTTGTTCAATGGAGAGATACCAGTTGAAAAGAAGAGAATTGAAATGCCTTTTTTGAAGAAGAAAGAAAAAAGGAAGAGGAAGAAAAAATATATGAAACAGCGTGAGAATCAGATCCGCAAATTTTACCATGTGTCAAGCGTCAGACTAAGGCGCAACCTTCTGTAAAGATTAAGAAGGACATTTGGAGAAGGATACAGATAGATAACATAACTACCTTGATCAAAAAGGCTCCGGAATAACCCCCATGTGACGGTTTCATAGTTCCGATTTGAGTTTTTTTGTTTTGTTAAGTTGGTACATCTGGTGTTGATATTCCCGTTAAATCTTAGCTTATTCGGTTTTCTGTATGTCCATCAGTGCTTACTGCGATTTTTCCCTTATTTCTTGTCGTCTGCTGATACGCGTTCCCCGATTGAACAGAAAAAAGTCACTGGCATTTGTTGCATTTTTCGTCAAAAATTTTGAATACTGCCATCACTATGCGACGGTGTGTTATCATGGTGCAAAATCCACCAGTTTTCTGTCTACAATTCTGATCTCTTTCGGCGAATTGCTTTACCTAAACGTCTCATAAGACCCATATAATACTCTTAGTTTACTGTCTGTTGACTGAAAATGAACGACATTGCCTGATGTCTGGATTGCGTGTCGTACTCATAAACCCACGTTTCGTCTCCAGTAATGATCCTTTTGATGAATGTGGGATCGGATTCTGCCTCGCAAATCATGTCTTTTGCGACCTCAATACGGTCTTTTTTTTGGCTACGTAGGTTTGCAAATGTCAAACTATGACGCCAAGGTTTAGCGGGAATATTAACAACAGATGTACAAACTTAACAAAAAAAGACTCAAATCGGAACGATGAGACCGCCACACAGGGGTTATTCAGGGTTTTTGATCAAAGTAGTATATTGAGAATATGGTGAGAGATTCTTTCTGGTACCTACCATGAAGGTACCGCAGGGCCAATCCCTGACTAGATTCTGCATGATTAGCTGGCATTAGGTAGGTAGGAGGGAATAGCAGCTTCGCTAAATAAGGCCCACTTAAGCACTCATAGCGGCCTGTTGTGATATCACATAATTCGTTGTCTCTGTTCTATTCACCAGAGTCCTGGTGATTAAACAAAGGCACGGAACAGAAGCACTTCCCTATGTTAGATCGGATAAGCCATTGATAAATTGAGAGCCCAGTGTGAGAAGTCCCCACCGTGCTATACACTAATACTGGCAGATAAAATGAACCACGATAGCTACGACAAAAGTCATTTGCCCTTGTGCTTGCCTTTCCATGACGCAGTGGCCCGTGAGGATGTATACAACAGAGGAGATTTTTCGAGGTTCCAGTTTGAACAGTAATTGGTACGCTGCATATCTAACCTGGGCTAGGTGAGTCTGGCAATAAAGCAATATTCACCATCCGTCTAGGCTTTTTCAGCGTACAATATGTACTTCCGCCTGGTCGCGAATTTAACGGAGGTTAGAGGCACAACCACCCTCACGTTAAGATGAATGTCCGGAAGAAGTGCGCCCACCCTAGCGAGGTGTCCCTGTGACGGGGAACCCAGATGTGATGTTAACAAAACTGTCGTGATAATGCCACAAGAAAATCACGCCAATCCCTGACCAGCTTAGAGTTGAAGGTCATATCTGAATGAGATCTAATCGCCGCCTGGCTGTCAGAAGAGATATATTTATTGTCGGTAGGAGCCATAGTTCTACTCTGCAGCATGAAAAACGTCCATCACTTCGGGCTGAAATATATTACAGTATTCAGTAAGGAAAAAATTCTACTGTCCAACCTTTTCCCTAGCCTGGAACCGTCCGTATAGACAGACTGTATAGGGAAAACCCTATACAGTTCAGGTCTAGATGAAGCATAGTCGATAACACGCAGTACTAATGGCTTCCCGGGGGGATAATATAACAGCGTGATAGAGCGTTTAGTTTCACCGCTAAGAGCTTGGCCCACATTGCAGAAAAACCTCCTGTAGGGGTGATCCGTAATGTATTTTTATCGATGGCAGTACAGAAGAAGACCACCAATAACCCTAAAGTTGACACCACATTTCGCACCCATCGAAGTTGGCTTTCCAACTTAACGTGGGGTCAAGAAAAAGACCAAGATATTTAACAGTAGGACTCAAGCTAAGCCTGGACTCGCTTATACTGGGTAGTTTATACCCCCTAGCGAAGAGCATTGTATCGGTATTACAAGAGTTTAGACTAAGTCCAAACTCCCTGAACCACCCAAATACAATTCTCAAGGAAAAAATTGCAAAGGCGATATCATTCACATAAGCGACGAGCATATCGCCAAAGGAGTCAAGCCCAGTAAGAAGAGTGTTAACCGCAAGCTTATAGAGAAGTGGAGATGAGACTCCTCCCTCTGTGGTACCCATGCTGACGCTGTACGTCCACGAAGTAGCAGGTTATAAGCCGAGGTCTAAGAAGCATGGAACACCGGTGTGACATAAAATTAACGGACGTAAAATAGAGGATATGAGATCGTTTGAGACATTTCCGGAATTGTTAATATGTAAGATTTTGTTACCCATAAATGGTCGAATTGCCAATGCCGTCAAATACATAAATCAGTACGGCATTGCCAGGATAATACATTTTTAAACTTGACACACACCAGTAGACAAAATTTCCACAATACAGTCCCTGAACTTACTACCCTCGCATGTTGAGCTTATTATTTGTATGGCTGCAATTCAATGTAGAATTTTTTATTTTTCCTTTTTTTAATAATCAAATAAAATAATCTTTGAAAAATACGCAGATATTTGTTGTTATCTTTCAAACAAAATCACAAAAACAAATTCAATCTCCGATTATGAATATGATGATGAAATGATTGTTGATAAGGATACAAAAAATAATAATAATTTGTGACCAACTTGGAAGAAAAAAAAAACTCCAGCTGGCTGGATTGCGGTTAATAGACAATAATTTTTGTGGTTCATAGTTGCATTTGTCGCTCTCTCTCACTCTCTTAACTAATCATGTGAATAAAAGACAACCAACAAGATTTTTAATTGTAAAGGGGTTCGTACTCTCGTTATAAGGGGTGTTTTTTATAAAGGTATAGAACTTTAAGTTGCAATAAAACAACGAAGGATTATTCGATTGACATGAATTTTATTTATCCGAAAGATGATCTTGTGGGTTTACGTTTTAAATATGATTTCTGGCATATGACCGCCAGGGCCGGCGCGGTTGTAGTCCAATCTGGACGTCCAATTTTCGATGACTTTTTCTAACATTTGTGGCCGTATATGGGCAATAACACGGCGAATGTTGTCTTCCAAAAGGTCAAGCGTTTGTGGCTTTATCGCATAGACCAATGACTTTACATAGCCCTACAGAAAGTAGTCTAGCGGTGCTAAATCACAAGATCTTGGAGGCCAATTCACAGGTCCAAAACGTGAAATTAGATGGTCACCGAACGTGTCTTTCAATAAATCTATTGTGGCACGAGCTGTGTGACATGTTGCGCCGTCTTGTTGAAACCGCATCTCCTGGACATCATGGTTGTTCAATTTAGGAATGAAAATGTGAGTAATCATGGCTCTATAGAGATCGCTATTGGCTGTAACGTTCTGGCTACCGTCGTTTTTGAAAAAGTACGGAGCAATGATTCCTCCAGCCCATAAAGCGCACCAAACAGTCAGTTTTTCTGGATGTAACGGTGTTTCCACATACACTTGAGGATTAACTTCACTCCAAATGCGGTAGTTTTGTTTTGTTGACGTAGCCATTCAAGTTTGCGCTTCATCGCTAAACAAAATTCGCTTATGAAAATTGAAAAAAACAAATTCACTTATGAAATATGAAAATTGCACTATTTGCAAGCGTTGTTCAGGCGTGAATCTCTTTATGATGAATTGCCAAATCAAACTGAGAATAAGTCACTTGACAGCTGTTAAATCGGTCGCCATCTTGAAAAGTAATGCCAACTTAAAGTTCTATACCTCTATAAAAAACACGCTTTACCTCTGTGGAAACCAAAAAAGGTTTTCCAGTAAATATTCAGCAGCATCATCATCGTCCTTTTTTTTTGTACATTTCTTGAGTATGTTTTTGCTGGGTTATGGTATGAAAAATAAATTTGATTTGGTGGTTGAACGTAATTATGTCACATTAATTTTATGAAAATATTTGCTAAAGAATTTATTTATCCAAATAAAGGCGAGGGTGGTAGTGATGATGATGCCTGTTTAACCACCATTCTTGAGTTGAAACCACAAAAAAAAAAAATGTCATTCTTTTAAGCTCTCTTTCGCTCTCTCTCTTTCTCGTACTCTTATTTAAACCCTTAAATATTATAAAATTATTTTTTTTTTCTTATTTGCTTCTTGAAATTATTATTACACATTCCATAAACGGTAATAGCGCTGAAAAATTTACAATTGACAACTTCATCACCAGGGTGCAATTACAATTAAAAAAAAGGAAAGAAAAAAATTATTCAAAATGAAAATGAAATGAATTGAAGCAAGAGAGTGACAAACAATATATGAAAAAAATAATTGAGAAAATGAAATAAAAAAAACATATTTTACAAATTTGAATTATGATCCTGATGATGACAGTTTTATCATTCCTTCCATGTATTCTTTATGATTTATTAATCAACTGTATGGGAAAGAAAAAAAAAAAATTATGAAAATATTTTGCCAGTGACTATCAGTGTAAAAAAGCTGATCTAGTATTTTTATGATACAGCTCAAGGACGAGTAAGGGGAAGAGTCAGCGTTAACAAATTAAATGTTTGGCTTTATTATCAATAATTTAAGTTTAAAGTAAACAAAACGTTTTTCAATTAATTTAAAATGAGCCCACGTTTCAATCGCGGCGATGACAAGGATAATTTCTTGGAAATAAGGTCCAATTGTTTCGGGTACCTGGACACTGGGGAATAGATGGTAATGAAATAGCATATATCTTGGCCAGAAGAGGTTCCATGACACCTTATATCGGTCGGGAACCTTGCTGTGCAGCACCACTTACTACTATCCGCAATCTACGAGGGTGGATTGATTTTCAAAAACCTTTCATTTCTCAACATAGTCTCCTTTTAGCTCAATACACTTAGTAAGACGATTTTCCAACTTTTTTATACCATCTGAATAATACGATTTTGTGAACTCCTCAAAATACGCATTAGTTTCGGTAATCACTTCTTCGTTTGAGATGTATCTTTTTCCTGCGAGCCATTTTTTCAAGTTTGGAAGCAGGAAAAAGTCACTAGGAGCTAAATCTGGACTATAAGGTGGATGATCAAACAATTCGAAGTGGATTCTCGTAGTTTTAGCATCGTATCTAATGCTGTGTGAACCGGTGCGTTGTCTTGAAGAAAGAGCACTTTTTTCTTGATTGCATCAGCCACTTGATCCAATAATGCACGATAATACTCTCCTGTGATTGTGGATCCCTTTTCCGTGTGCATCCCATAATACAGTGGCCATAACCTTACCAGCCGATTTCGCTGTCTTCGCCTTCTTCGGAGCACTTCCACCAGCTTCCACCCATTGTTTCGATTGATTTTTGGTTTCAGGTGTGTAGTGGTGACCCTACGTTTCATCAACAGTTATAAATCTACGCCAAAAAACAGCAGGATTATACTTTATCATGTCCACACACCGCTGTGAAGTGATCTGTTGAGCTCGTCTTTGTTCAACACTGAGCAAACGCGGCACCCATCTTGCCGATAGCTCTTTCATATGCAAATGTTCATGCAAAATGTTGAACACACGTTCATATAATATGTTTACCATTTCAGCAATCTCACGGATTTTGACTCGGCAATCATTCATAACGATATCGAGAATTTTCTTGTTATATTCTTCAGTAACCACCTCTTTTGGCCTTCCTGTTGATGGTATTGTTGCAGCGCTTGTTCGGCCCCGCTTAAATTCAGCCATCTAATATTTTACCATATAATCTGACGGAGCAGATTCGCTGTAATGCTTATCAAGCTTTTCTTTTATCTCTTTCGCCGTTTTGCCTTTCAAAAAATAGTGTTGAATGACTACACGAAATTCACTCTTTTCCATTTTGCAAGAAACACAATAGCTGCTTACTTCAAACGACTACAACAAATAAACTAATCGATGAATTTGGATAAAATTTTAACAGCTGACGTTTGACAGATCGTAATTTCTAGAAAAGGAAAAGTTTTTATGTTTGTGCTGCCATCTAGCGCTAGGTAGCTTTAATGTCAATCCGCCCTCGTTATCAATAATTGGAAAATTGTTGGAATACTAGCATGGTCAAAAGGAACTTCGCCACTTTAGGGCAATTCGGGCTTAGCTCTGAGGTTCTCAAGTATGGCAGAATGGACTTGAAACTCCTTACGGAGTTCCTTACGGACCACTGTAGACAAAGAGTGCATAAAAAGACTATGGCGACCGCAGGTGTGTATGTTTGTAGACAGTGGTCACAGGCATCAGAGACAGCGGAATACATATTGTGTGAATGAGATGTCATGTACAAAGCACTCGTTGAAGGACTTACGGCGATAGTTCATAGTTCATATCGTTGTACCGTAGCCTGATCCAGCGGTCATGGTTTTTAATTGGCCAGTGCCTGATAAGTACAGCAGCAGTCAGCTTCATAATCCTGTAGAACATTCCCAACATGCACCTGTAGTCCTCCCGATTCAGGTAGAAGTCAAGAATAGCCTTCTGCAGCAACCCTCTGGGCGATGCCACCAGGGCCGGCCTTCGTTCACTCGATGACGATTCTGCTCAAGCCAACTCGTTCGCCCGCTCATTCACATAGAAATTACGGTGGCAGAATCCAAGTAACGGTCGTTTTAGAAGTGAGGCTGAGGGTATTCAATGAGTCCCTGCACACTTTCACCAGCCGAGAGGTAGTAGTGTGGGGTAGAGGTTAGGTTAGGTTATAGGGTTCGATCTCGATTTACGAGTTCACTCGGAGGGCCATTAAAGAGGCTAAAGTCAGGGCATGGGAGAGTCCCAAAACAGATGCCCACCTAAAGACCCTAAAATTTAAATTCTTTTTTTGTTTTAAAAAAATATTGAGGGAAAGCACTTTTTATTTTGCTACGTCACAACAACAAATTACATGAAAGTGGCATTTGCTACACTTATGCATATTTGCTACACAAAATATCATTGCAAATTTTCTATAGTTAAACAGCCATGTTTTTTATTCTGTTTATATACCCAAAACACTTAGACACATTTCAAACGATACCGCGTAAAACATCATGTAAGGACAGGGTTAGGTGTAAAGTGAATAAAATGAATAAAATGTTAAAAAATATTTTTTTTTTTTTGATAAAATTTTTAAAAATTATTATTTATTTACTTTAATATTTGTAATTTCCTAAAGGTTCCATAAAATAAACTTTCTCTCTGTTGCTGAAATTCAGAGCATATGTTCTTAAAAGGTTTAAGTGGAAATGTGTAGAGAAACATAGGGTCTCACTGGGTGACATATCCAGCGTTATTGTTTCAAATCTGCTGGTGTTCGTAGGGAAGGCAGCAGATCTGCTGAACAAACTATAGACCACAAGAGGCACAATATATTCCATGGCTCGCAGTGTCCTGCAATATGGCCCCTGGTTGATATAAAAATAATATTTTTTTTTTCATATACGCAGTGTTACTTCAAAAGACTTAAAAGCACATCTTGAACAGTTTCAAGATTGATTTGAGGTAGAAACTAAATCATTTTGAAAAACTACTGTTTCAGAAACATACTCGCGTATTCACTTAGGCAAAGATGCATGAATTGGCTTACACACTGTTAATCAATCCAGTATACTCTTCAGATTATGACTTTTACGAACACTTTATATTGAAACGGGCATAAGATATTTTTTAAATTAAAAAAAATACTTTTTTCTGACTAGTGAGTCAATATTTACTTTTTTAGTGTCACCTTCAAATGTTGCATGTTAAAAATAGGCCCCTTTACGCCATAAAAAGCTCAATACTACTTCACTTTATATGGTTTATGCATATGATGTTTATGCATACAAATCAGTTTTTTTTCATAATTTTTCTCAATTCTGAATATTTATTTCTTTATTAGAATATTTGCATTATGCCGAGTCTTTCTTTTTTTTAATTCTAAAAATGATAAAGAACATCAACATATTGTAGTAGTGATGGGTAGTGTGTCGTATCTCTAAAGATGTGATTCATTTTTGTACGAATGTTTTTTTCACGCGTTTATACAAGTATTGTGTATAGAGAATATGTACCGAATACGTGCAATTATTTAAGGTTGTGCGGTAAATAAAATGTGATCGAAAAAATAATTATTATTTATTTACAATAATCGGTAAAATATTTTCGAGGACACATGGTTGTATGTATAGCCAGTCATATGAATAAATAATTTTTTTTTTTTTTTTGTTATTGAGGTGGCAGTAACACAAAGCAAAAAAAAAAAAAAAACTGCAGTCTGTCAAGGGGACGACAACACAGATATGGTTTTTTTAGGCCTTTTCTAGCAATCAGCCGCCAGTCAGGCAGTCAGCCTGCAAGCCAGCCATACTTATACTCGTATGAAGAGGAATCATCATAAAAATTTATTTGAAAACAATGATGATTTTGGATGGATGTTACGCTGATGATGATGATTGTGGTGATGATGATAAATCCAGCCTCAATCACGTTCTAAAGTGAAATTCATAAATTCATCATAAACGAGAGAGGCGTGACCAACAACAGCTAACTTATTATTCCAACAAAAAAGTACAAATTTATTGATTTTAAAATGAATATTAAATGAAAAAACAAAACAACAAAACAAAAAAAATTAAAATTAAAAAATGATTTAAATTGTGTTGCATAACGGATACATGACAAATATGGAAATCATTAAATGCCAACGGAATAATAAACTAATTTATTATTATTTTATTATGTATTATCAGTTGCTAGTTTTTTGTCATTTATAATTAAAATTATTTATTATTATTATTAAAATAACTATTCTACTCGTATGTACATAAGTATGTATGTATCACCATAATCATTATTGTTATTATCATAGTCATAGATCTTATGGCTCGACAAGGATGCAAAATGCCATCCATACACATTGTATGCATTTTCATTTAAATTATTAAAAAAAAAAATAGTAATAAATTCCAAATTATTTTAAATGTTGCCACAAACTGTGTCTACTACTATTGAGGTTTTTCAATAGAAAAATTATTAGTCAGCCAGCAATACGACTTTGAAATACAATTCTTAGCATTTTTTATGAAGAATTCTATGCTCAACTATGGATAGACTGCAGCCTGACAAAATAGCGTTTATTTAAAACTCGAGGTGGTCTCTCATATGTTAAAAAGCCCTAGAAAACACACTCGAGAATTTATGATATTTTACTACTGATCCCGATTTTGTAGCTTCAAAAGAGCCATTTCTCGTTTCGCTCTTAGGCAACAGTTGATTTTCTTTATTTAATCTTTTAGTGTAACAATCTTCCTGATCAAATAATATACTGGGTGTCCGCCGCGAAGGTATACTACTTTGTTTTGCCGCCATTTTAATAGACACTAGTCTTGACAGTTCATATGTGGCAGTCGTGAAGTAGAGACGTGACGAATTTATTATGAAAAAATATTCAGTAAACCAACGTGTTTTAATCGTTAAAACATTTTATCAAAATCAATCATCGATTTTCATGAAAATATCATAATGAGTGACGAGGCACATTTTCATTTGAATAGTCGGTTCTGTCACCTTTGCATCCATTAAAAGTGACAGTCTGGTGTAAAATTTGGTCAGGAGGAATCATTGGATCTTACTTCTTTGAAACTGAAAACGGCGTAATGGTTACTATCAGTGGGGAGTGATATCGTGATATGATTGAAAACTTTTTAAGGCCACAACTGCATGCTTTGGGTTTGACTAACATGTGGTTTCAACAAAACGGTGCCACATTGCATACAGCCAGGATTACAACGGAATTACTGCGAGACCTCTTTCCACAATAAACTATTTCAAGGAATGCTGATATTGATTGACTGCTCCGGACTTCTTTTTATAGGGATATCATAAATATTCGTGATGAAATTGATGAAATACCGCGTGAAATGTGTGAGAATGTAATGAAATATGTGCTGTGAGGCTAACAGAGGCGGGCATTTATCTGATATTGTATTCCATACATAATTGTCGACATTGAATAAAACATTTACCAATATAAGATCCATTCTATTTCATATTAATCAAATTTTATAAACAAACAAAGTAGTATACCTTCCCGGCGGACACCTTGTACTTCTGCAGGATTTGTTCTCCAAAAGTGTTGCAGAGTTTAAATCAAAACAAATCAATACCAATATCATGCGGTCAATCTCGTCTGGGTGTGGCGTGGTGTAGTGGTTAGAACGAACGCATACAACACAAGTGGCCCAGGTTCGAATCCCCAGCAGAGGACGTGACAAACAATTTTTAATTGAGGTTTCGAGTATTTAGCAAAGTCAATTCAATCTCTCTCTAGACAAATCGACCTATAGCTTACCTCTGACAAACATCGGAGAAATACCACTTACAAGAAAAAATTTACTATGCTATCACTGCCACTTAGCAAGGATGTTTACCAGCAGACAATCATATGGGAGGCAAGCTATAGAAGGTTAATAATCCACTTAGCTTGAAAATCAACTTGATTACTGAAAAACAATATGGGCAACACACTGGGTGGGTAACCCAATGAATCCCAACCGGGTTTTATTGAGTATTATATTAAAAAAAAACCCGTGTGGGTCTTATTTATTTAAAGTAGTTCGTAGTTTATTTAAAACAAACATAAGTATAATTTATGAATTAAGAGTACAAATTAAAATAAAAATGTATGATATCACTTCCATCTCTTCCCCACCTCCAAGCCAATTTCTGAATTCCTTTTCAACAAAACTTCTCGTCTTTTGAGGCGATCCAACTTTGAAGTCGATTTTATAATTCTTGAAAAGGCATTGTATCTGTCTAAGCAACCAATAGTCAGAGGAATTAATGTTCAGACAAAACGCTGGGTACGGCATTCGATCGTTTCTGATAATCGTGTGGCAACTTTTGAGACGTGAGGCCGCAAAAGAGTAACTTAATCACATCTGTATTTGTATTTGTCCCGTTTTTTTCATAATGCACGGTTCAAATGAAGCAACTGTAGCCGATAGTAAATAACGCCGCCTTCATTCGAAAACGAGTGCAAAATTGCATTATAATACTAAAACATCGTTATTTTACTAAAAAATAAAAATATTGTTTAATTGAACGAATTTAGGAAGCAATTATAAAACCCATTAAAACCCGGTGGGTTGGGTTTTTTAAGCCCGGTTTTTTGCTAACCCTACTGAGAAGTGACGGATAGAAAAAATCACCTCTGAGTGGAAAACACATTTTTAGAATTACTTAGAGGTTAATAAGGATAAATTTCGCTCTGAATGTTCCAGCATATCAATAGCTGCTATAAGCTTTAAAGAAATGAAAATAGTGGTGTTTTGAAACTGATTTGAGGCAACTGAGTTGCGTCTTGTGTTTTGTTTTCTAAAAATTTTTGGGTTTTTGGTGTATCTTAGCAAAGTTTCCTTCGAAACTGATAAATTTTTAACTAAAGAGCATAGCTCAGGGATGTTTAAATGACTTTAAAGGCTGTCTCAATCTGTTTATAAGGCTTTTATCTGGTGATAATAGTGTAGATATTATTACAAAATCAAAATCAAAATTAAAAATCAATCATCGCACAACAAAGCGTCAGAATAGCATTTCGTAAATATTTTAAAGCCGAAAAATAAAGTAAATAATTGATGTTTTGTACTGACGGAACGCGTAGCTTTGGTAGTTCTAAAGCAGTCTGAATATGAAATCTTTTCCGATATTTTTGAAATGGTTGGGTTTTTCCATGGTAGTTCACCACTCGTCAGATGTACTGCCATTCACAACGAAATGTGTACCAATGTGGTATTAGATCTAGCCTGCAGCCGTAAGACAACTCAATACATCTTTGGGTCTAAATATAGATAAATTAACGAGGTTGGAAAACTGGAAAACTGCACCTTCTGACTATCGGCTGTCAAATGTCACCGAATCACTTTGTTGAAGAAATATAGAATCGATTTATGCTTTAAACGTGTAGACGACGGCAGACTATACGACTACACGACTACAGTTATCGTTAGCAGCACTTGCAGTCGTGAAGTCGTCTACGTAAATATATTTGTAACAACGGCAGCTTCTTTCAAAGAAGTGTTTCGCTACCCCTATACAAAGTTAATATTTGTTTGTCTATATCTGTAAAATGGTAACAGAAAGAGTTTCTAAATTTAGCTCAAATAGATTCATAGTTAATACAAATCATCAGTCAAAAAGTGAGTGGAATTGGGCAAGTGGGCGTGGCAGCTTCAATACAAAGTAAACATTAATTTTTGTATATCTAGAGAATGGTTAGAATGGCAGTTCCTATACGACAGCATTCCTTCAAATTTTTCTTTTAAGAAATGTATTTTATAGGTATACAACACAAAGGCTCTCGGGTGCATATTCTGGCCGTTTTTTGCCCAATTTAAACAGAAAGGAATTGTACTCAGTATAGAGCTTTCAAGATCATTTTAATCGTTAAATTAGAGCTCTTAATAAATAAAACCCCTCGGATCTAAACGAATATAAAGCATTAACTTGATATTGTAAATTATATTTTAATTCCCATAACGTGCCATGAAGGAACATAGGGAATTCTCTCAGTCAATGAGCTACATTCGATTGAATTTTAATTTTCAATAGTAGTAATACCCATTCCCAGTTACTAGCTAATGTTATGGTCTGGCCTGGTATTGAGCCGAGAACCTTCCAGTTGGTAGGCGGCTGTCTTACCTACCATACTACAGCGGCACATTGTGCTTTAATGCGAATCTCTCCAGTTAGCAAGACTTTACAGAAATGATTTCGTTCTATATTTGAGCCATAGCACACTTGAAAATAACTCGACTTTAATAACTGCTTTCCTCGGTTGTAAATGGATCTTTCGCTTTTGGAAATTATTGCTTTTAACCGGAACCCCAGGATTTTGCCAACAATAGATATTGAGATATTGTTACATTTAAAGTCAGTTTTCAATAATAAAACTGACTGACAGCTTTTTTAAAAGGCTTTGTCTTGCTTTCAAAAGAAAATCCCGGAAATAATATTTTATTTATCAAATGCGTTACTTAAGCCTTGATAAACTCATTTATTGCCTCTAATGTGCCTGTAGAGTAGCTTTTACCAAAACAAAAGGCTCTATGCGAGAAGAAAAACAATAAAAACAAAAACTTAAAAACAAATAAAAATCCATTGAACAGTAAACAATTAAAAACAGAATCACAGAATCAAATCATGTGTTGTTTAGAATGCCATTATTCACTATTACTATTATGGAGCGTAAATAGGAACTCATTTTCAAGGTCATTAGAACTGATAACTCTGGTAATGATGATAATTATGATCATTATTAACATCATTATTGTTATGTTATGCTTTTTATAGCACAATGATCTGAATAGAGAGAACAATAATTAAAAAAAACCGGGAATTTCCATTTGTTTTTGTCGATTTTAAATGTCCGTATGTCGTTGTCGTCGTCGTCGTCGTCTGTTGCTCTAATGCTGGCCATTGTTGTGAAAAATTTCTATAGAAACAAACTTGACTACTGGCTGGTGAGTGTTTTGTGACTATTGATGGCATAAAAAGGATGTCATAAATTAACAAAAACAAAAACAAAAACAAAAAGAAAGAAAGGAATAAATGCATTTAAAATCATGCAACAACAACGACAACAAAAATAACCTAAAATAGTTGGACAAAAATGTTACAATTAGAGGCTGAGAAGTAGTGATGGACAAGAAGAGGGTTGAGCTGTAATTTGTCCTTTACGAATAATATTCTTATTGCCAATAGTTGAACGCCATTCGAAGTTTGTGACCAGTGGGCCTGCTGTTTATTATTATTCGCAACACTAGTACTGTCCAATAGTTGATTTTAATGCCGCATAACTATAAATGCAATGGTTGAGTGGTTTTAACAATAAATTAACAAATCGAGTGAGAAAAATCACAAAAAAAATACTTATTTTTTTAAAGCAAAACAATACGCAATGGGTTTGCTGCTGTTGCTGCTGCTCTACAAAATGTCAATGTTTCCGTTTTTTGCCGGTTGTTGTTGTCCACGCGCCATTGCTTTGCCGTCTCCCAGAAATATGCAACAATAAACAAAATACAGGCTTAAAATGTTACGCTGTTGCGTTTGTACCGGCTCTAAGAGAGTGGTTGGGAGTGGGCCGAGTGCAAAACAGGAAATTATCAATAAATGCAAGCACATTATCAGCATTAACCCATGAACCATTCAACCATTGATTTTCAAATGTCATCAGACAGACAGACTTACGTTAGACAGTCTTTTAACATAGAAAAATAGAAAATCATTTGGAGCAAAAAAAAACTTAACAAACAATATTGAAACGTTTTTTCTCAAAAATTTTGCATTACATGGGTAATGGGGCGTAGGGTATAAGGGGGGGGGGAGGGTAATAATGTAAAATATAACCCAAAATATTAAAAAGAAAAAAATAAGTTCGTATATTCAGCGTCATTATACAGGGCGACGGAAGTATCATTATCATAAATTATCATTTTGTAGGAATTGCATCCGGTGACAAATTTACAAATAAATAGGCAAAATAAACCAATAACAATAATAACAACAATAATAGTAAAAATAGCAACAAAGACATCAAGAACAATATCGATAATAATTTTGGCAATAAAATTTCAAATACAATCCACAGCGAAAAAAAGAAAGGAAGTTTAAGGGAAGAGGACAACGATTTCTCTTCTTTAAAAGCCGTTTAATAATTTTGTAAACTTTTTGGAAAAAATATCTTTATTTTGGACGAAAAAACCATTACCTTCAGTATCTCAATGTAGGCATTAATATCAACAATAAACCTCTTCTCAACCGAATTTTTTTCACCTCCCACCTGTTTACATCACAAAAAAGTACCGATCGGCTATATTTTAGTGATAATTTTGGGAATTGTTTCTCAGTTTCTCGATATAATCTTCTTTCAGCTCGATTTAGGTTGCTCAGTGATATTCAATAGCTTCGGTGATATTTTGTGTAGCTGCTTCAAATATTGCTACGAAAGTTAAGTTTGGCAACATCGCTATCGTTTGTTACATCGCTAAAATAACAACTATACGTAGTGTTTACAAATAACCAAATCGACAACAACAAACAACAATAATTAGGCAGAAAAGAAAAACAAGTAACAGACAATAACAAACAACAGCAAATAATGAGACCTGAAAGAAGTAAACGCTTACATTCGCCTGGTTTCATAAGAACTAAAAAGAACAAACAAAATAAATAAATGGAATCTACCTGATATATCGAGAGGTTCGAGAGCTTTCGAAGTATTGTTTACTCAGTCATATAAAAACACACCGATGCGAACGTAAATCAGTTTATTTGGTGTTAACTCAGCAAACGTGTTAGTGGTTTGAACTCGGTGTGAAGAGAGTAAGGTAAGAAGTAAGCTCGTGGAGTAAATCGTGTAGTAGAACCAGTTTAGTTGAAGCTGACTCAGTAAAGAGAGTTAAGTGTGGATAATCTCTGGTAGGAAATAGTGTGATCGAACCTAAGTTGTAACAAAGATCGGGTTGGAAGATCTTTAGGAAGAAAAATCTATCGAGTAATTGTTGTTGTTTAAAAATTGTAAACAAAAGGATTAATTAAGAATAGAAATTGCTATTGCTTGTGAAAAGGTTACAAGCAGTGAAACACAAAACTGTGCTTAATAATAATTTAAAAAAAATGATAATTAAAAAACAAACACAAAATTTATTTTATTTAAACTGCAATCTACGTCCTCATAAATAGACGTTTTTAAAAAGGTAACAACGTAACAATATTAATTAATCGCAGAGTCAACTATACATTAGTGGCAAATATTTATCTATCATACCCTTTTTTCATGTTAGGAAATGCAAAATATTCGAAGAGAACTAAATCCGGCGAATAGTGTGTACTGAAGTAATACGAACTTTCGACCAGTAGGTTCCTGAACGGCAGACATCCCTATCTAGTAGATACTCGCATTTTTGGCCTTGCCTGGAAACTAACGGGCTGCAGGTCGTTTCGGTACGTAGATAACGTGGGAACAGCAGTCTCTCCTTCTCCCAAGCCTGACCAGTCACCTACAATTGGCATCCCGTCAGCATAGATTCCGTAAACAACACAGCACTAGCTCCGCGCTTGCCGCCCTAGCCACGCAAATAAGTTAGGACCTGAACCAAGCAAAACCATGGGAAAGAACTATAATGGTGGCCTTGGAACTGTTTAAGTTATTCGCCGCTGTCAAACTATCATTCTCTTTTAGAACATACAGACATCGACCCTCCCTAACAATACGAAGAGAAGTCAAAACAAGGGGTCCCGCAAGCAGTACTATCCCCAATCCTGTTTCATTTCTATGTTTTTAAACTGCCGTCACCACCAACAAGAGTGAAACTGATCTCATATGCAGACGAATGCACTATTTTGGTGATAAGTAAGAACATTGATGACACTTGCGTCAATATAAATCCCTATCTAAAGGATTTAATAGATTTCTTCAACCGTCCGAGTCCTCGGCCACGTCATTTACCATGGGGACGAAAGAAGTGAATCTTAATCTTTATGTAATCATCGTTGGTTCGAGAAGTCCAACTATGAATTACCCCAAAATACTTGGTGTCACATTGGACAGCCTCTTCCGGTCCTTGGTTCCACTGCAATTAGCAACAAGATACAATGTAGAAACAAGGTCCTAAAGTCACAAGCCGGCAGTAATTGCTGCACTCATAAGGAAACCTTGTTGGCTACATACAAAATAAACTATGCATCGCCCGCGTGGTCTCCAGTAGTGATCCCAACACAGTCGGGAAATCTTTAAGGAAGTCAAAATGCAGCACTAAGGATAATAACCGGCTGCTTCCATAAGACGTCGGAACAACACCTTTACGAAGAATCGAAGATCCTGACAATCAAGGAACATAATATCCTGCTCACGAAGCAATTCCTACATGATTGCCATTGCAAGGAGCATTATAATGTGAGGGCAGATTTTTGGCGATATGAAGGGAAGATGTAGTGTAAGCCCGACAACTCTGGTAACCAAATGACTCTGGGCCAATCCGATTGAAGTAGCTCAACTCTTGAGCCTTATAATAGGAGATGAAGAAGAAAAAGCGGGGGGAAATGAGTGATAATATATACTATATATGCATGTATACACTATACATTCTTGTATTTATTGAGGTCAAGCTACTACAACAACAACATAGAAGATATAAGATTATTCCCTCACAATCAACAGTACGTTCTAGGCCGCAGGTGATGTCCAGTTTACCATAATCCACTGACAACATCCCACCCAACTTTTCGAAATATAGAGGGGAGCAGACCCTACGAATGAAGTTGATCACTAATAGAAACAGATATTCTCTTCTCCGGATTCAAATTAGCCCAGTTAAAAACATGATATCTGGTCCTATGTAGCGCAACACAGTCGCACAAAATGTGTTTTTTAGTTTTCCTCCTCCAGACAGTGACCGCACTCCATCTCATTCAAAAGCCTTAACCTGTTAAAATGATATCTCAGGTAGTACTTAGTGCCGATATAAAACCCACCACCCTACCAATATCAACTTTTCGTAAGCTATACAGCGCTTCTCAATAGAAGAAAGATACACAAGCCGTTTGGCCTGTAGCAGTGCTTTGGGGCCTTCCTATTGTTCAAATATGAAGAAGTATCCACCATCTTTCCACCTTAGACTTGCCCTCCAAATAGTTAATCCCTCAAAAGTTCTCTGGGTTGACAAAGTCCGCTGAAGACCCTGTCATCGCCAGATCGTCAGCAGTTCATTGCCAGCAATTTCTGTACGACCCGAAACCTAGCAAAACACCGAATCGTTGAAGATAGTCAAAGCTCACCTTAACTGGCTGCAATTTCATTAAACATGTCGCCAGTATCCTCAGTGCCACCTGACTATCCGAAAATATAGGTATGTGTACTAATCTGATAACCTTCTGTAGATTTACTGCAGCGCACAATAAAATTACGTGTTTTTTTTTTCTCCTTCACTCCTCTAGGAAGCATCCATTGCCTTGTGTCAGTTTCAGTATTCAAGTTTATTTTTCTATTGTAGCTCGCCTTGACATTATTGGGTAGTGGTGAAAATCCTTGCTAAGTGGTGTACGTGGATCTTCGCCGTGCGGCATACTCCACGGTGCCCCAATGGCACGAGTGAATAGAATGCGTCCACCAACGCTGCAACCTATGATACCCACAAGTAAATATCACAAGTGAGTACCAATTCGAAGGCGTGTTGTTAGGACACTCATAGCCTTCACACCTTGAGGAGTGGGAAGATATCTAAACTCCTGCCATGATATGGGTCACAGCAACACAAGAGGGCCGCCCAACAATCGGGCAGAGATCGGTAAATACAAACACGTGCCGCTTCCAGTTTCAGCCCCACAACGGCCCCGGACTGGTCACCGGTGACCAAGGGAAGTGGTGGTGGTGATTCTTACTTATCATAGTAATTTGTAAGGGCTTCGAACTTGCAAGAGCTGGGTCTCTCCTCAGAAATGAGAAGATTGACCACTCAGTTGGGATGTCACTTTCCTCTTGCAGACATGTTGGGCATGCGGTACATTGTGGGCAGGGTGGTATGATGAACCCACGTGCTCTATATCGAGGTAAATCTGGCCCCTATATGATCGCTTATAGGGATGTCGCGACTTAGGCGGCGAACTCTTGTGATTGTGGGCACTGGGTGGCTGGTGCGTACGCTAGGAGATTGGGTCTGCCGTTCAATGACTATTGTAGGGGTTGTCAGGATGTGGAGGAAGAGGAGACTGTCGAGCACTTCCTATGCCAGTGCCCGAGTTTTATGGACATTAGGACTGCTTTCCTTGGCAGTCCATTCCTGGATGCCTTGTCGGATCTGGCCGTTGTGAATATCGGCATGATCTCTTCTTTTGAACATGCGTTTTATTGGTTCGGGTCGGTCCGGGACGCGGACATATAAGTTGTTCATTTTCTGGATTACTAATGGGTATTACAGTGGGATAAATATTGGACTAAGGTGGGCTGGACGTGTCTAGCAACTCGTCGTAACTAGAGGGCTTTTGCTTCTGCTTATTCCTCTGATGTTTGCCATAATCACCAGAGGTAAGCTGGGGCTGCTCTTAGATGGATATGTCTGGAGGGAGGTTGAGTTCTTTTTATTATTTTGTCATATGCTCTGCTGGGAATCCGAGCCTGACCGGCTGTGTTGTTCTCTCTGACCACTACACCATCCAACGAAAAAAAAAAACTCCGACTTTTTCATATTAAAAGACTCTTGACAATTGGCTTGTGACAAAATGCAAGTAAGTAGCCCTAGATCTTCGTCAGTCTTATATTCATTCATAAACCACTTCAATTCTATGGAAATAAAACAAGACCAAAAATCCATTCCCTCTGATCAGGAAACTCGTATTTCGAATATCTGGTCTAAAACTGGCTTAGAATTCATATGGTCTGTGATGACTATACGATTCTTAGCACTTCGTAGAGTACTCATGTGACCAAAGTCTTCTAATTCTAACGCAATTCGCAATTTTCTAAGCACTGCTCAGAGCACATTTCTTCACAAACATTTACAGAGGCGATAGTCCTTTACTTCATTCATTTTTGGTCTGCCTGGTGCATTATAAGAATCCATCTCTCTGCAGGCCTCATAAAGTATACCGTATATGACTAAAAGCCCAAAGAAACGTGGCTTAACATAAAGTCATAACCATAACCATAGTCGGGACAACCAAAATCAAATGTTACGGTACGTCACCGCTAATCAAGCACATTTTTGATTGGTTGTGTTGCAACTATGGCGTTATATTAAGTTACGTCTAATTGAGCGTTAATTGTGATTTAATTCCCTTCCTTCTGACCCTATTAAGGGAAATTATTTTTTTTTTTAATTTTAATTTTACAATAATAAAAATCGCATATGTTTGTAATTCGAAATAAATCAGATTTTTGTAATGTTTCTTGTTTGGTTACAATTTTTACAATAAAAAATAAAAGAATAAAAATATTAAAAGGAGTTTGAGTAGAATGTAATCATTTTATTGTAAAAATTTTCTTTTCTTTGTATGTATGTATGTACATACAAACATTGAAGGTAGACATTATTTTACTTACAAACATTTAAAACCATAAAAATTTTTTTTGAAAAATATAAGAAAAGAATCTTGTATTGAATGAAATGATTAGGCTTTTTGGGAAATTCAAAGAAAATAATTGAAAAGAAAACCCATCATGCCAGACTTATTTATGAAACAAACAAAAAAAAAATATATAAAAAAAAGTTACAGTATGTGTTGGGGAAGCCTTTTAAATTTTACAATAATAAATTGAATATAATTCTGGTCTTACTTTTTATGTCTCTGTTCGAGCTCTGTGTGCATTTTTGATTTAAACGGATTTTTAATTAGGCTTGATAGCAGCTCTTAGATTTCATATTGAATAGGAGCTTCTAAGGTCTTTAAATGATTATATCAACATACAACATACAACACTTAGGAAGTGTTTAAAAGTAGTTTAAAATCTATTTTGAATGAACATTTCATTTCGAATGTTTTGCAATTTTATACGAATCTAAGCGAAAATCCGGCGTGCTTCACTACTCATATCATTATTATTATTTTAACTCTAATCTAAGATATAAATTTTTAACTTTTTTTCCTATTTTATCCCAACTTGGTTTCCATACTAAATAATTCCTTTGATTGTTCAAGTCCCATTGACTACATTCTATTACAGCGACTGTCCAAATATCAAATAATGATCAGGCCTACAAAGCTTTAGGCAATCACTGACATCGCTTTAAATTTTCCTTGCCCTTTTGCTATTACGTGCCAGCAAATCTAATTCTAAAAATTCTTGTCAGAAAAATATGGATCTTATAACCACTGTGCGTTATTAAAACGGGAAGGACACTATCAACTACTCAGCCAGCGTTATGATTATAAAGGGAGTCTCAAAATAAACGCAAGATTTGAATCAAATAGAAACCACAGTTTTTAGCATTTTAATTGCAATTTTGTATTGAATCATAAAGTAGTTATTTATGGAATAACACATCGGGCGCATTTTTGTCGACCAGTACCCAGGGGATGGCCCCTACTCATGCAGTGCATTGTGCTGGTACTAGGAAAATAGGGTATGGGAAGGAGGACAGAGGGAGTAGTGTTTAAGGACCTTGGCAGGAAATACTTTCGCTGGAAGATTATTCCACAACCCAACAGTGCGACCAAAGAACGAATTCTCCCTATAATGCGTTGTGCGATTTACTGGACAATCAACTACAAAGGGATGCGCTCTACGAGAAATACGAGTACTACAGAAAAATATATAATTTTTAGGAATTAAATCCTTAATTTCGTTAGAACACATTCCGTTATAGCACCGATAGAACAATAAAACACACGCCACATTGCGACGGTGCCCCAATGAATCGATAGACTTGGCTACCGTACCGTCATTGATGAGCATCTTCGCCCTCTCCTGTACGCGGTCGAGAAGCTCCAAAATAGACTTTGAAGCACCGGCCCATAAATGAGAGTTGTATTCCATTTTGAGTCGCATATAGATCTTGTAAATATAAAGGAAATCAGATGGAGTGAAGTATTTCTTGCACCGTCTTAAAAAACCAAGGCACTTGAATGCTTCTTTCGGCACTTGAAATATGTGATCATTCCAATGAACCCAGAGCATCTGATTCCCCTATATCCACATTACCCATTGACATAGATGACAGCACACCACCACGTCTGTGTGTTAAAAAACAACATTGAGTCTTGCGTGCATTAAAATCGACACTGTTCGCACGATCTCACTCGAAGACCTTCACCAGGTCACCTGTGAGCGTGTCGTTCATATTCATCCTTCTCGCCCCAACCTCCAAAAGGCTCGGTCTACGATCAATGACAAATGTTGCTGTCATCCGCAAAAGAGTAGATAGGATTAGAAATGAGAAAGAAATGTTAGAAAAAGAGAAGGAGAAAGAACAAAGCTTTGCGTTACCCCTGAGTCTACCATGAACTCGTCGGATGAGACCCCATCTATAACCGATCTCTGAGAAAACGCGAAATGAATCGAGAGAAGTGACTACCGACACCAAAAGCATTAAGTTTCGAAATTAGAGCCTCGTGCCAAACTCTATCTAACGCCTTTGAGATATCCAGAGTCACAACCTTACTCTCGCCAAAACCATGAATGGACTTGTTCCACTTCTCCACAAGCAACGCCAGCAGGTTACCAGTAGAACGGCCCTTTCGGAAACCGTACTGACGATCGCTGAGTAAATCGTTGGACTCCAGATATCTCACAAGGTGGTGATTAATCATACCCTCCATAATCTTGGAGAGTGCGGAACAAACTGCTATTGGACAGTAGTTCTCAGCGTTACTAGCCTCCCTCTCTTTTTGGAGATTGGCGTTACATTAGCAACTTTCCAGCGAAAGAAAAATACTGGCGTGATATGACACACTGAAAAGGTGAGCTAATGGACGCGCATTCGTCGAAAAGCACTGCTTCAGGACCAGTGCTGGTATGCCATCCGGCCCAGTAGACTTGTTAACGTTGAGATATGCAAAAATGACAGAATCTAGGAGGCCAATTCTGATCACCGAAACGAGAGAATACACGACACTGAAATGTTTAATGCAATATCATCCAATTTTGGCAGAAAGAACTGTGTTATCATGTCACGATATCGAGCACCAGTAAGAATCAATGCTTGACCAGGCTCATTTTTAAAATCCACACCAAACAGTGACAATCGACACCTCAAAAGCGGCAATTTTGGCGATGATTTTGCTCTGAAAATCAGAATCAATTTGTTGATATTCGATAGTTTATTCAACGAACTCTCTTCGCTTGTTGTGTTAATTGCAGTTTGCAAGCATGAAGACACAGATCTGTATTGAGTATACGCTGAAGAGAGCTTCTTGAAATTTTGCAGTATTGTCATCGACACTTTCACGCATTGATATTTGACAGGCTTGTTTTTGGACAACCTGTGTTTTGGGCGTCTCCAACGAATCCAGTCTCTCTGAATTTTTCAATTAATCTCTTCACAGTTGACGAAGTTGAAAACTATTCCGATCATATTTTGTATTAAGTTTTAAAATTTCGTATTTTGCAAATGGCGACAAGTTCAAATGTGTTTGTATGTGTTACACCATAAAAAAATTTGTTGTTTTGAACTGCTTTGACGGCGACTTTAATATTTATTGATTGTCGGTAGATGGACTGTAAAATTTAGTAACTCTGGTAATGCATCAGGCAATACCAAAGCTTGTTGGAAAGGTGACACTAAGCTGGTTGGAAGAAGTTATTAAATGAAAAGTTATCTACGGAGCTGTATCGCTGTACAAAGAACTAAGCTCATCGACATATTCTTGTTGAGATAATTCCCGTCGAAAGTTGTGAAAAATAATCCAACGAGAACTCTTTCTTGAAATTTCCATATTTTGGCCAAAATGATGTTCTTAACTCACTGTAAATAAAACAAATAGCACTGATATATCAAAACGCTGTGAGTATGTTTATGCTAAAAAATGTCAAACTTTATAATGGTGTTGCCAGTTTCCGAAATATAAATAGTACCCCTCGTATTATATTGCTAATTTAGGATAGGCAACCTATTAGTTATATGATATATTGTATTATACGAGTAAGTACTGTGCATTTACCACATTTAAATTCCATTGCAATCAAAAAAAAAAAAAAAAAAAAAAAAAAATTCTGTCGTAATTACCTTTCCGAACGCCTTTTATTAACAGGTAACCGAAATTACAAACAAAAATGAGAAACTGGCTATGAATCCATTCTTCCGACATTCTTCCATAATAAGTAAATGGCTTTTAATGATATTTTCCTTTTTTCTCCCTCTCTCTCTCTCTCTCTCTCTCTCTCTCTCTCTTTTGGTGCTTATTAACGTTAATTTTAATTTTTTCTTTAAAAGTTTAGCTTTTACAAAAGACGAAGGAAATCCAAAGGAAAACTCTTTAGAGAAAATTTACGTTTTTTTTCAACAATTTTTTTTTAACGGGCCATAGTGTTATTGGTGTTGTTGTCATCACCTATTGTGGTAATCATCTTTTTAACAAGTTTTATAGCTTTGCCATAGTAAAAAAGCATAAAATTTTCTAAAAGATTTTTCTAAACTCTCTGAGCAACACTTTTCTTCTGCGTATTTTGCCAAAGTTAAAGTTAAACAAGTTGCATTCAGTAGAAAGTCCCATCCCTGTTATACTCTCGTTTATCATTTGCTTTTTCTTGGCACTTTTTCTTCTTCTCTTGTTGTCGTATAGTCATTAGAGAGAAGGTAAAAAAGTAAAGAAAAAAAATTATCATTTTGTTGCTGTGTTACAATGCCATGTCATTGTGTCCAGTCCACTCAACGTTTAGATGCCACTTCAAATTAGCAACTGTAACTGCTGCTAATGCTGCTGTTTAATGAATGGCTTAGTCTGGATGAGAAGGGGGAAGCGAGCTAAGTTAAGCGGGTATCATAGCTTAAAAAAAAAGTGTTGCCTTTAAGGAAAAATTTTTCGTATTTCCTTTGACGCCATTTTAATACAAAATAGCATTGCACCTGCCCAGTCTCTATCCGTGTTTTGTCCTACTCATTAAAGCTTCCTTGATAGACGCCATTTTTTTTTAAATTTTTGTGTTCACATTAAATTTGAATTCAAAATTAGATGACACCATCCGTGCGTAAATCACAATAAAAAAGAGAAAGAGAGCTACAAACCGACATAAGCAATAGCAGCTCCTGCTACAGTTTTGGCCAAGTTAGTAAGCAAAAAAGAAACGAGAAAATTTTTAACGTAACGCGCTAAAGTTGAGCTGTTGTTTAGCTCTTGCCAACAACCCCTTGCCCTGTTTAATCTCCTTCTCAACCAGCTATAGACGTCAGCTATTATTTTATGCGAAAGAATTTTTAAGTAAAACTTTGGCGTTTGTTGCTCAAGAAAAAAAAAAAAAAAAAAAATTGAACAAAAATCTTCTTCTTCTTCTTCTTATGTTTCTTGTGTTTTCTCTTATTTTCAATTTAATTTTTTTCTTCTTCTTTTTTTGTTCATAAAAGTTGTTGAACAAAACTGTGAGTATGAGATGAGGTAGTTAGCGAGCGAGTGCTGCAATGGGTGTAGGCTGGGGCGCTGGTGAAGGTTTACTTCTCTGAAACTTGTTTTGTTTCTTTATCGCGTTTTTTCTTAAAACTTTTCTTTATTTTTTTCTCGCAAGTGCTAAAGTTTTCTCGTTATAAGTTTTGTAGCCTTTGTGAACACGTTTTCTTATAGTTTGTAAAACTTTCCAAACATCCAACAGCAGCACCCTACTCTGGTTTTTGTTGTTGCTGTTGTTGTTGTTGTTGTTCCTCTTTCCTAGATTACTCTGTGTGTTAGCAGAGAGGAACCTTCTCTTGGCTTTTGTCTACATTTTATTTTTCTGAATAAACGTCTTCGTCGAAATGCGTTTCCAAGACACAGTCTTCTTTTGGCTTAGTGTTGGTTGGCATTGCTGAGGTATATGGCTTTTACGACTTTTGTTGGCTTTTCTTCGCATAATTTGGTTAAAATCTATCCAAGTGTTGTTGCTTAAAGTTCACAAGTTATTTTTTTCACTTTTTTTAAACGTAATCATTAGGAAAATAGGGCAGTGTGTTTGGAAAAGACCAAGTGTTTGCAACTGCGTATCAAAAATTATCATATAAAGAGATTTTAGAAGATAATGAGAGCTTTGCGAATATTTAGGAATCCCAGTAGCCCTATAAGTTAGTAAGCTAGTGTGTCAAACCAAAAATGGCCGAGAGAGCCACGAGCTGTGTGATTACCATCTTATCGTTTGAGCTGAATGATAGTCTTTTTTTGCAGGCGTTATATCTCAATGTTAACACATAGTCAGGCGTTAAGAACTTCTCGTGAAGAACGTCACAGTAATCCACAAGACATTTAACTCGGCGTCGTGGTGTGTTGGTTAGAGCTAACGCATACAGCGCTAGTAGCCCAGGTTCAAATACCCAGCAGAGGACATAAGATAAAAATTTAACTGCGGTTTCGAGTATTCCATAAAGAGACTTCAACATTCCTCCAGACAAATCCATCAAAAAGTAGCCCCCCAGACCCTCTAGCTTACTTCTGGCGATGATGAAAAAACGCCACCTACTTGTTACAATGATAAGCAAGGATTACCATCAATTGTATTAAATATGTAGGCGAGCTATAGTTTAGCTTGAGAAATCAACTTGATTAATGAAACTAAAACAGAGCAATCAATTCATTGTGGAAGCCTGCACTCTCTAGAAGACTGACGGAGAAAAAACTCGGCAGTTTCTCCCTTTTTCTTTTGAAGAAATTTGTACCTCTTTTATATATTCTACCTGATCCTCGAAAAAGTTTTCGGCGCCCTGAATCATTATGTGTTTGAGGTTTGTGGGGTTATGCAAGATAACGCGCAGAGTAATAGCTTCGACGTTGCAACTGGTGTCCGCAAGGGATACATTCTTTCCTCTCTTATCTTTGACATCGTAGTATGTAATGGTATTCAAACATACAAGGGAATAAGATGAAGGTGCTATCGACAACTCGAGAGCTTGGAATATGCGGACGATATTTGTCTCTTATCACATAATCACCACGCGACATGAATACCATTCACGTATTCGTTAACCGCTGCCTATGAAGATGAATATATGCAATTTTGGATTGAAAGCGATCAGTGATCAATTGATGTCAAGATACTTAACCATAAATGGCGTTGGATTGTTAACAAACATTGCAGACCTCAGGCTGATATTGCCAAAGCAGCTGTTGATTGAAATTCCCAGGGTAACACACGCTGAATTGGCTGTCCGCCGCACATTTGGCAACGTCAGCTTGATGATAAAATAATTTGCAGTGGTCTGATCTCGAGTGAGATAAGACTTTTTCAACAAATCGAATAAAGAGAGTTCGTTGTTTATTATTTTTTTAACGATGTAATAAACGACAGGTGTGTTGTCTTTCCAACCTGATTTTTATAAAAATATAAAATTAACGTTGCCATTTGTGCAATAAATTGTTGGCAATCCTACTTGAAAACAATTCGACAGCTGACAGTTAAGGGTTAGTAAAAATGGAGCGTTACACGGTAGAACAACGTTTCAGAAATAATGAAAACCTGGCGGCCACAGTTCGAAAATTTCATACAAAATATGGTCGGAATAGTATTTTAACTTCGTCAACTGTGAAGAGATTGGATCCCCTGGAGACGACAAACACATTGGTCGTCCAAAACCATGCCCATCAAATATTAATATCGAAGCAATGCGTAAGAGTGTTGTGAACAAAATTACAAATTTCAAGAAGCTCACTTCAGCGTACAGTCACTAATGATCTGTGTCTCCATACTTACAAAAATTCAATTAACACAACAACTGAAAAATAATGATCATGCACGGCGAAGAGAGTTAGTTGAATGGATTATTGAACATCAACAAGTGGATGCTGATTTTTCGAGCAAAGTAAACCTAAACGATGAAGCGTACATGGCTTTGTTAAGCGCCGAAATTGCCGCCTTTGGTATACTGAGAACCCACATGCGTTTGTCGAAATGCCTACACAACTATAACCACTGTTTGCTGTGTATTTTAGGCTGTATGACTGTTATTGGTGTTCGGTATAGCGACATGATAACATAGTTCTTTCTGCCGAAATAGGAAAAGGTTGATGTGGCAAATATGTGGTTTCAACGATACGGTGCCACATTCCATACAGCCCGTGAAACATTTCAATTATTGCGTGAGACTTTTCCTGGTTGGTGATCAGAATTGGCCCCCTAGATCGTGTGATTTATCACCAGTGAAATCACAGGTCTATGTCAACAAGCCCACAATCAACTGTATATTTAAGGAGCAGATTCAAAGCTACATCAATGAAATTCAGCCAGATTTATTGTCAAGGAAAATTTTGACAAGCAAGCCGAGTAGGCAATTTGCCCGATTTTTATTCGACAAATAACCCAATCCTATGAACTTTAAGATTAAATACAAAAATAACAATCAAAAGACTGGTTTGGTGTTATTTCTGGTTCGGATGAACCATCTGGTTCATCGGACCATATTTTTTTGAAAACGAAAATGGATATGCGATTACGGTCAATGGTAGGCGCTACAGGAAGATGATCCAAAGCTTTTTGTGATGGAATATTGATAATTTAGACGTAGAGAATACCATATGTGGTTTCAATATCATGGTGTCACACAGCAAGAGAAACAATGGATCTTTTGAATGAAAAATTCGCAAATCGCGTTATTTATCGTACCTTTAGATTTATACCTTTAGATTTTCTAGTGGGGTTTTTTGAAAACGAAAGTGTATAGCAGTAATCTCACAGCAGTTCGAGAGCTTAAAATCAAAATTATCAACCATTGGCAATAGTTTATTAAAAAACGTAATTTGTAATTTTGGTAAAAGATTAGGAGCCTACCGAGTCGGTATGAGGACGGCAAAATATTTTCAATTTATGAGAAAGTCTTTTTTTGATCTCTGGAGTACCAGGTTGTTTCGGAACTGTCTATTGTGTCTGAATTTAGATAACACAAGTTTTGAAGAGCATAGAAGTATATCATATTTAGAACAAACTAAGCCTAGATGTAAGCATTACTTTGAAATAAAATATAAGCCTATAAATATGCAGCAAATTCTTTCTTCTAAATCTAAAGCTATACTTCAAATAATTATAAGCATAAAACTTAGGCAGTTTGTCGTACTATATTATTGACTTAGCGCTTATCAAAATTCTGCTAAGCCTGTAATACGTGAGGCTCCTGGGGAAGAGTTAACTACAGTTGGTATTTATTTGTACTCTCGAGATAGGATTCTATAGTTCAAATTAAATATTATTTCCATAAATATTGTGCATTTCTTTAGAATCTTTTTAGCTTTTTTTGGCTTGAAAGATAAGCTGAAAACTTATTTTATTGTACAAATAATGCTGCTGTTGTTGTTGTTGGTGTTGCCAGCCAGCCAACATCATCGTCAATAAATGGCGTTGTAGCTCTGTCGCCGTGATAGTGTCGTTCATTGTTTGGCGTTGTGTGTCGTTGTCATTAAAACACATCTGCAATATTATTATCAAACTAACTAGCAAAAGTGTACTTTAAATTCTTCTTGCAAATGAGCAGCAAGCAGCATATGACAATACTTTTATGTTACAAAATATTTGCCAAAAAAAATGAAGAAAAAATTTAAAAAGTAAAGAAATAACAGGAAGAAGATTCAAATTTTCTTCGCAAAAACTTGTGTATTGTAATGACAAAAGAAAAGAGAAGAAAAAACTGATTTTATAATCATCCTGCTTATATTTTCCGGTTACCTTTACAACCTTAATAAATTTTGGCGAAAAAGAAAAAAAAAACAAAATTGTATTCCATTACAGGTATTATTATATGGCCAAGAAAAAAATAAGATCTTTTTTAATATACAAAATGTTAATTAAGATTTAATTTTTATTAATGACTCTGACAAGTCACATGTCACATGTCACATTTGCTTCATACTCTTACAGCATCATTTGTAATAAAAATAAAACAGCAATTGATGACGACATATACTCGTACACCACGAATGATTGAATGAATGCTTTCAATCGAAACATGATAAATGTGCTACAAAAACATTTCAAGACTGAGAGTTGCGTCTTCAGAAAATGATTATTCTGAAGCTCTTCGTCTTATGACACAAAACAACTTATTTGTGTTTTTTTGTTAATAACCCACGTGCATCAATTGTTAATCATTCATTTGGGCGTTGATTGATTTACCTTTGTCATCGTTCATACCGACCATCAATTATATTACGTTCACTCTCCGTATTCTTGACTGCTGGTACCTTACATTTTAGCCTTACGTTGGCCTGTTACAAACGTCATTATGAATAATTAAAATGAGAGCTTTTGTATTTGATTTGCATTATTTGTCTTCAAAAGACTGAAAAATAACTAACTTACGAGGACAGTTTGATGAATTTGTATTAGATCAGTAACTTGGATTGTATTGTGTGATTTTTCAGTAACTTTCTTTTTGGCAACACTGTTTTTGGCAGCTCAGCTGTTTTCGTATAACATGTTACTGTCAATGGTGTTAAGTTTGGTCTATAATTTAACCGTGAATCGACTTATAAACGAACAACGCTTGCAGATTATTGCATTTTATTATCAAAAATAATGCTCAGTTAAGAAAGTGCATCATGAATAATTGTGTTCCGCGGCGAAGCTCATTTCGGCATAAACGAAATTGCCATATTTGGTGTGAAGAGCAGCCAGAAGCATTGCAAGAACTGCCAATGCATACCGAAAAATGCTCCATTTGGTGTGGATTATGGACCGGTGGCATCATTGAACCGTACTTTTTCAAAGACGACGAAGGCAGAAACATTATCGAAAATGGCTAGCGCTATCGTGCGTTTAAAAATTTTTTTTTTGCTCCAAATGGAAGAGCTGGACTTGGCTGAGATATGTTTTCAACAAGACTATGCCACATGCCACACAGCATGCGAAACAATGACCCAATTGAGAGGAAAGTTCGGTGAACAGTTTATTTCACGTTTAAGGCCGGTTAATTGGCCGCCTAGATCGTGCGATTAACTCCTTTAGACTATTTTTTATGTGTCTATATTAAGGATCATGTCTATGGGGACAATCCTGCAAATGTTGACGCACTGGAAGTCAATTGCCAATATTGAAAAATTAATCGCGAGATACCGGCCAATATTTTGGAGAGAGTATATCAAAATAAGTGTGCCAGAAGATCCCCAGTTCAATACCAGGCCAGACCATCTGAAAAAAAGAAAAAGTTTTTTCAACAGCGGTATCACCTCATAACATTAACTAGTAACAGGTTATGAGTATTACTACTACTGAAAACTTCTCTAATGCATTTGCCTTCGTAGTCGGTGCTAAACTATATGTCGCTTTCAATGAGTCTAAAAATAGAATCGGGTGCAGCTCAGTCCCCATGTTCCTTCATGTAATGTTGTGGGAATTAATATAATATATGGTGTAGTGGTTAGAACGCATGCATAACAACACAAACGACCCAGGTTCGAGCCTCAGCAAAAAACATAAAGAAGAAAAGTGTAATTGTGATTTCGAGTGTTTAATAAAATGGCTTCAACTTCCTTCCAGACACTCCATCTAAAAAGACGCCATCTACTGGGAAAATAATTAAAATGCTAAGTAAAGATCACCACCAATTAGTAAGGATCTTCACCACTACGCATAGTCATATGAAGGAAGCTACAGTGAATTTATTATCTACTTAGCTTGAAAGACCAAATCGATTAAAGAAACCGAAACAAAGCAATGGATGCTTTGTGTAAAGCCAATATGCTCCCTAGAGGAGTGACGGAGAAAAATAAATAAAAATTCATTACGATGAAGACATACCGGAAATTACACAAAGTGAAATAATGAAATAAATACAAACAAATCTAATCTTAAAAAGTGTCCAGGTTTGGACCTTATAACAGTGAACGTACTAAGTCTTTATTTTCAAATTTTCTCACATCTTCAAAGCATCATTTCGGATGCGATGTGTCCTTTCTTTATGGAAGGTTTCAGAGGTAATAATGACACCTAATAAATTTGGGTTCAGGAATGCATATTCTACGATTGATCAAGTCCACCGAATAACAAATATAATAGAAAAGGCCCTTGAGAAAAGCAAAATCTGTTTTGAGGTATTCTTTGATGTATAACAGGCATTTGACAAGGTTTGCCATGCTAGTATACTGGCAAAATTGACTCACGATATCCCTTGTTTTTATTGCATTCCTTTAAAGTCTTATCTGGAAAATCGATTCTTCCATGTTAAACAGCAAAATGAATTTTCAGAGCTTAAGCAAATTCAGACAGACTTAGTACCACAGGGTAGTATTTTAGGCCTATCTACACAAGCGATATTCCACAAAACGTTAACAGAATCATACAACAGATGATATAGCACTTCTTTCAGTAGCAAACACAGAGGAAGCTGCAAAGCGAAAGCTCCAGCAATCTTTGAATTCTATACTTAAATCGACACAAAAATGTCGAATTAAGCTGAACAGCTCAAAATGGACGCATTATTACGTTCACCAATATTTTTAGATAGTATTCCAATATCCTATGCAAATACCGCGAAATACCTCTGTATTTCCGCTAGACTTAGATGGAGCGAGCACATTAAAAATAAATCTAAGAAACTGAGCATCAAGTGAAAGGCATTAAACTGGCTCGTAGAACGAAAATCAAAGCTCTCTATAGATAATAAATTACTAATATACAACCAAATGCATAAACCTACATACGATGGATATACAGTGCGCAACTTTGGGGTTGTGCCAACAAAACCAATATCGAAATTATACAGCGTTTTCAACACAAAGCGTTAAGATACATTGTATATGGTCCGTCAAATAAAATTTTTTTTTTTTGAAAATCCTATAAAAAAAATCTACTGAATATTTTCTAAAATTTCTTTTTTTATTTGAAAGTACAATCCGTCCGGTTAATAGTGGAAAATAATTTCATTTAAATGGCTGCCTCGGCTGGCCATGCACTAGCCTACACGATCGGTCCAATTTTTAAGCACATTATCGATTGTGTGCAGCTGTATTTGACCAATAGCTTCACGAATATTGTCCTTTAAAACGTCAATTGTCTTTGGCTTGTTGCCGTAACACTTATGTTTGACGGCACCCCACAAATAATAGTCCAAAGGTGTCATCTCGCAGCTCCGAGGTCGCCAAACGATATCAGTTCTGCGGCTGATAATGCGATCTTCAAAAACAAAGCGCAAAACATCGAGTGTAGCTTCGGCTGTGTGGCATCTAGCGCCGTCCTGTTGAAACCAAATATTGCTAATATCCTCCTCTTCAATTTTTGTTAACAAAAATTCGTTCAACATGGCCCGATAACGATCGCCATTGACTGCAACGGCCATTTCTTGCTCATTTTCGAAGAAAAATGGCCCAATTATGCCTCTGGACCAAAATCCGCACCAAACAGTGACTCGTCTTGGGTGTATCGGCTTTTCAATGTATGCGTACGGGTTTTCTGTGCCCCAAATGCGACAATTTTGCTTGTTTACATACCCGCAAGATCAAAATGAGCTTTATCTGAAAAGATGACACTTTTGGCAAAATCGGCATCTTCTGTAATTCGATCGCAGGCCCAGATTCCCAGCGTTGTCCAAGCGTATACACAACCATATTCGTTTAGCGGAAGGATAAAACTAATTATCTGTCAAATCAGACATGAGCTAAGTGTTACCATTCACGAAATAAGCACTAGTTGAAAAAAAAAACGTTAGGTGGCGGACCCTATAGTATATAAGAAACATCGATCTTCGTAGAGACCTGAATGTGGAAACGGTGGTGAACGAAATCAGGATAGCGATAGTAGTAATTGTAGACGTTTGATTTAAATTTAACCAAATCATAAGTTGCGGGAAGACTGTTCCATAAACGAACGGTGTAACTAAAAAACGGATACTATCTATAGTTCGTTGTGCATTTGATTAGACAATCAACTTCAATCAACAATTCCTCTAACTTAGTTCTAACGAAGAGGTCATCATAAAAAAAATGTGGACAATATTTAATCTTGCCAAGCTTAAAACCATATGCAGGCACGATCGCACTGAAGTGCACAAGTATAATCGGCTCGAAAACATTCAACAGAGAATAACAAATAAACAACAATTTCACTCAGTTCTATGAAGGCTTTTAATAAAAGCACATATATGTCGCTTTGCATATTAAAATTGTTTATCTGTTTTGTTGTTCACATTCTAAATTTTTCTCTTCAATGCACACAGCAAAAATTTACTACTACTGCACACAAAAAAAAAAAAATATTGAATTCCCAAACTGCACTCGTATTTGTATAAAAAATGTGATCATCCACTGTACTTACTTATATGCACAGATATTCGGTAAATCATTAAAGAGGCTAATTTACTTGCTGAACGCATTTCGTTTGAAAAAAAAATCAAGAAAAAATTCTTTTGAATTTCTTTTCTGCCATTTTTTTCCTTTTCTCTTGAACTGAAGCAGTCAGTTAACACCCGATTTAAATAGATACTCACTCACACATATGCACGAAATTTTGACTGCATATGTACGTACTGGCATATATGCAAATAAGATGCAAGAATATTATGCATCTGCATTAATATTTACATAGAGACATACGAGTACATAAGTATGTATGTATGCAGATATATATTCATATCGTAATCATACTTTAAAGATGCATATGAAATACAATTTGAAACTGAAAAAGACGCCGGCAACATAGGATTCTCTTACTGCTGTTATTGCCTGCTAATGATGTTGTTGATGTGAATGATGGTGATGATGCTGATGATGATGAAGTAGCAGTCATTTAATATGCTGATTATTTTCCAAACAAATGTTGGTGATGAAGGGGCTAATGTGTGAGCGGTAGGAGGTTTCCGAGTATGTACTACAGTTAAGCGGTTTTAATGGGTGCATTAGTAGATAATAAACGAGGGTACATAGGAAAGTCGTTAACACTTTTCAACGCTTTCTCAGAACAGATAAAGCTTGAAGCTATTGTTTTATGAAATTCGAGAACTTGCAACTTAAAACTGAACTGATGCTTTATCCCGTTGTATAGTTCAAAAGTCGTACGTAACACTTTTCTCGGAAATTTTTGGCATTTTTGGCGACTTTTTTTGTTGCTTTCATTTCTTTTTTCAGTACCTTTCGGTGCATACCGCTCCAAGACTGTTTTGCTGTAATGGCAGGAGTCTAGGTTGGGCCAAAAGAAAATAGAAGTTTTAGGTCTTAATTCGCTTCTCCGAACATAGTTTGATGTAAATTTCCAAATCTATTGTACCTATGGTCACGCAGGACTTGATTCTCTCGCCACAACTGCAAATATATTGCCATACGAAGAATTTTCGAGGGAATTTCGATTGTCTTTTTAACTTAAATTTGTCATTCACATTCCCCCGTGTGTCATAAATGTAAAATTCCTGGCCTGAAAGCTATGAGAAGTCGACTGAAACATATGTCTTGCCGTCCATAAAGCAGGAATTGAATTAAAAAAAAATGTGTTTTTAATTTTTTCGCCCACTGTTTTGCTGCAATATTATTTGTATCAATCCTGGCTGGAACTTTTTGCACTTTAAAATTTTGAACCTTTCGAAAATATAGCCCCGAACCATCCATCTTTTGAGCGACTTTTCATCCTGAAATGTTGGAAATCTTCTTCAACATGCCAATGATTTGGTTTCATATATTTTGGTAACAAATGCCCTTTTCTCTGTCACAACCTAATTTTCGAGTGAACTCTAAGTCGTCCTTATATTTCTTTAAAACTCTAGAAACCGCTTTCTGCTAAACTTTGAGTTCCCTAGCAATTTTATATTTATACATTGAGGGTGGCTTGGAAAAGTTTTTACATTGCTTTTTTCGCACTTCCAATTCGCTTGCCATTTTTAATCGGACAAAGGCCTCTAGCGAAAAACGTTTAAGTTTTAAATTTTCCTACATTTAGTTCAAAGCCTACTTAAAAAAAAATTTTTAAATTTGAATTAAGTCTTAGAAAGTTATTGCGAAAAATTTGATGGAAAATATTTTTCGAATGCAGTCTTTAGTCCCTCTTTGAACTGTTTTAAATGAGCGTGCGCTCATACCTCTTTATACAGCCTAGATAAGTTCTAAGAATGTAGGCCGAAAATCGAAATGCCGGAAAACGAAGTGGAAATGTGTAGCTTTTGCTTGCCTTACACTTTTTGATAAAAAAACAGTAATTCTACGGTTTTTTAGCTGTATAATGAGGTAATTTACGCCGCACAGCGAAAGTGTTTCATAATTCAAGTAGGTCTTTATAGCGAAATGCCGTATTAAGAGAGGCAGTATAAAGAGGTATGAGTGTATTATATTTAAACTATTTTATGTGGAGCTATTTTGAACTAATTTATTTCTATTTCTTTTGTACTAACTCAGCTGGAATTAGCTCCTTTTAAAATAGTTCTTTTTGAACTGTTCAGTTTGGAACTAGTTCATTTTGAACAAGATTTTTTGAAATAGCTTATTTTCAACTCTCTATTTTTGTTACATTTCATTGGCAAGAGGTCGGTCTGAAGTAGCACTTTTCGAACTAACTTAGTTAAAACCAAGCTCATTTAGAAACATTTCATTTTGAACTAACTTAACTAATCGGGCTTTTAAGTGTAGTTGATTATTTTTAATCAGTGTTTTTCGTTCTCCTTTCGAACTGTTTAAAAGGAGTGTATTGCATTATCAACTAAGTCTTGTTGAAAGTGTTGGTTTTGAACTGGTTCTTTTGTATAAACTATTTTAGAATTAACTCATAAACAGCTCTTTCTATACTATGTATTTTGCAAGTATCTTAATTCCCATAACATTCTATGAAGGAACAATGAGTTGCACCCGATTCTATTTTTAGATGCATTGCAAGGGACCTACAGTTTAATGCCGGCTCCGAACGGCAGATGCATTAGAGAAGTTTTCATTACTAGTAATACTTATAACCACTTACTAGCTAATGTTATGAGGTGATACCGCTATTGAAAAAACTTTTTCTGTTTTCAGATAATCTTTCTTGGAATTGAACCGAGAACCTTCTGGTTGGTAGGCGTGAGTGGGACATTTTAAACAAACTATTACTGAATAAACTTCTATTTAAGTAGCTCTTTTTGATCAACTCCACTGGCGAGAGTCCGTTTCGAAATAGCTCTTTTTGAACTAGCTCAGTTAAAACCTAGCACACTCTGAACTACTTTACTTCATTTAAACCATTTTGCTTGAACCATGGAATTTAAAGGAGCAGCCGAATTATTTAAATTCTCACCGTAAGCCTTTCAAATTTCTTTTAAACCGTTATATAATCTATGAGCTCTACTTGTGCTGCTTAAGCATGTATGCAACAAATTTGGCACCGCTTTCGCCTGGCTCAACACTTTGTCTTGTTGCTGCCTAACTAATATGGTGTGATGGTGTTTAATGAACTGCCTGCCAGCCTGTCTCCCTGTGCCAATTAGGCAAATTGTGTGCTAAATATTTCCAATTTTTAAAATTCACTTTTCACTCTCTCTCTCTCGCTCTCTCTTCTCCTCAGCTCTTATTAGGACACAAGTATTGAGTTAAAGCTGAAAAGTGAACAACCGCATACTCGAAAATATATGTACATTCGAGACAGGGAGGAGAATCCACATAAAGAAGGAGACGTCATTCATTTTCAATCTTATAATGTATGCAACAGCAGTATAGCTTGTTTTTTGGCGGTGTTGCCTACATGCGAGTATGTATGTGGTTTATACTGGTATAGGGGGAAGCAGACAGCGGGCCTTTGTTGAAATTTTAAGCCACTTTACATTTTATATGCTGATGAATTTTTACAAGCGAATAACGAATTAAGGATTTTTTTTTTTTTTTGAGGCGCGTTAGAACTATTGGAGAAGATGAGAAAAAATGTTTTCCATTAGCAAAATGGAGGCTATTCCTGATTTAATGAGCCATACACTAATGGATTTTATGTTGTTCTTATACTTCAACAGCAACAACAACAACATCGTCATCATACTCATCAGCATTATCGTAATCATACAGCCAACCAACCATCAATCCAACCATCCATCCATCCACTATTACGATTACTTATGCATGTATTTCTTCTTCTCTACAACATCCTTATTAAGGATAATGATGGAAGTGCTTTCGCTCTACGACTGCTTGACGATGAGAACGATGAAGATGACGATAATGTGGCTGATGAGTATGATTGTGTTGTTTGTTTGATTGGATGCATGAATGTTTTGTTTGCTTTCTTGCCAAACGGTATGGTTTTCTTTATTTAAATAGAAATTAAAAAAAGGAAAAAATCAAATGCAAAAGAATTCAAATATGAATTCAAGAATCATTAAAATAATGCATCATGCGTGGTATGTGGTGTTATTTGGCTAAAGAAAAAAATCACAGAAATCTAAATAAAAAATGGTGGCAAAATTAGCAGCATTTAATGCTTAAGATTCTATAGAATATTTCTTAAGATTATAATTATTTCAGCAAAAATCATTTTTATTGTTTTCTGGCTTATGTTATATGAGAAAAAAGAAAAATGCATTTTAAAGCCTGAATGACATTATTATTTGTAAACATTTATGGCTGCAATTATTGTTTGCCGATAATTGACACACTTGCAAGAGATAATTTCATATGTATATGGAAAACAATTGCAACATCCTATGAAATACATACCTACGAGTAAAATAGAAAATAGAAAAGCTTTTGAATTTCGAGTGGATAGAAACTAGAAGATGTTGCGATTATATTGTTATATTACAAGATTTAAAATTAGTTTTAAGTATAAGCACTTAAGAAAAGTACCTGGACCCATACAAAATAAGCAAAAGATCTAAAAGTGTTTCATTTGAAAAGAAAAATACTCTAATCGATCGACTTGCCAAGAAATATCTGCAATCTTCTGTCACTAGAGAGTGTTGATGCCAATATATTTGGCAAAAGTAAATAAATTCTATAAAACGAATACGTGTTTGAAAGGTGACATTTCAGGCGAGATTAATACTAAAAACAGTTCTTTAATTCATTTCCGGTATTACGAGTTATATTGATTTAAAAATGAGTAAATTATCTGAATTAATTAATTAGGGAGATCGATTATTTGACTTACAAAAACCGGTTTTCGGTTAATAATAATTCAAATAACCGGTTAACCGGTTCTTTTATTTAAATAAAATTGTTCCTCATTCTTGAAGCGCAGAGCTGGACCACGGCGTTTTAAAAATAAGCGGAAGCTGATGCAAAGCTTAAAATTAAAGTGGCAATCAACACTAACAATAATTCTAACAAATATCATAAAAACTATGCTAAAAAGGTGTGCGGAGGCCATAAAAAGTACTGAAAAATGCCAAAGTTTCGAACAGCTACTCAAGGAGCTAATTTCAGTTTTGTTGTATTTGGTATAGAATGGAATTAAAAGTGTGGAATGTAAAGTTAGTAATATTCGAGCCCTTAATTGACTCGACAAGAAAATTTGCTTGATTTCGAGCAGTTACTGTATGTAAATTTATGCACCACGTATTTAATAGCGTGTGAGTCATTGTGGTATGTTAGGTAAGAACCTACCTTGCAATTCAATCCCAGGCCCTACCATCTGACAATTTTCAACAGTGATATCACTTCACAACATTACTAGCAACTGGTTATATGTATTTACGCTTTGGAAAAATTCACTAACTAATATATCTGGGGGGTGGCGTGGTGTAGTGGTTAGAGCGCACGAATAACAACACATAGGACGTGACAAAGAAAAACTTTAATTGTGGTTTGAATGTTTAACAGTAAAAAAAGGCTTCAACTTCCCTCCAGACAACTTCATCTAAAAAATAAAAAATAAAGCTCCCTGACCTTCCCGCATACCTCTGGCGATGATGACAAACATCAGACGAATGATCAGGAAAAACACGCTACCTACTGGGAAAAAATTACAATGCTAAAGTAAAGATCACTACCAATTAGCAAGGATCTTCACCACTCCACACACAAAAATCATATGGCGGAAGCTACGGCGGATTAATCATCTACTTAGATTAAAAATATCAAATTGATTAAAGAAACTGGAACGAAGCAATACATATATATTTTGTGGAAAGCCAATATGCTCCCTAGAGGAGTGACGAAAAAAAAAATAAAAAAGTATATATGCGAGTATCTGCCGTTCGGAATCGGCGTTTGTAGCCTTTCAATGAGTCTAGTTGATCATTCTTCATATATAAAAATCAATATTTATTTACAGAAGTTGAGAAAAGGTTATTTTTGCTCAAAAGTGCAGATCTTTTTCGATCTACCTTGGTTTTCACGTTCTTTGTGAGACGTTCAAGGTTGTAATATATACAAAAATAATTAAATTTAACAAATAGTTAAACGATGAGCATATTTTCAATAAAAAATTAAGCAAACGTATACAAATTGTACTTATTTAAATGAACCGGTTATTCGTGTTAAATTAACCGGTTTATTCGGTATTCGAAAAATGAAGATTTTGAAAAAACCGTATTCGACAAAATCAAAAACCGGTTAAAACCGGTTAAAACTGGTCTAATAATAACCATCCGATCTCCCTATACATAATACTCTTATATCAGCACAATGTTATTAAAAAAAACGCTGCTAAAATGTGGCAAAAACTTAGGCAAAGCTGGTTCCGAGAGTGTTTTTTTAAAATCCTTTCCGGACATTTTGATATCAAAGATTCACCTTGCTCTGATCACTGGTGAGCAGGGTTAGCATACCACTGGTTGACACAATTTTATCCACCTGGATTTTAGTGCTTATTATTTATAAAAAACTCCGTGCGGGTTTCTTTAATCAAAAGATTTTCGTGCTTATTTATAACAAAAATAAGTATAATTCACGTATTGGGAGTACAGATTAATTCGTTCCGTGTTTTAAGCTCAAAAAAGATAATGAATTAACAAATATTATCAAATCATTGCTTACATATTTTCTCCACCTCTGAGTCTTTTGTGGCGCTCCAACTTTGAAGCCACAGTAATTCGGTGACATGGTAAAATAATCGTATATTGTATCCGTCGAAAGAGCCAATGGTGCATTGTTCAGAGAATGCGAAGGGTGCGGCATTTGATCGTTTCTATCGATTGTTTGGAAGAGTAACTTAATCATATCTGTCTTTATATTACTGCCTGTTTTTATAATCTGCCCCGATCACTGAGTTTTAGCAGCTCATAATACACAATGCCGCCCTGATCTCACCAAGAGTGCGAAATAGCATTATAAACAGTAAAAAACGTAATTTTACAAACAAACAAACACAAAATTTTGTCGTATTAAACTAAGTTTGAAAGCAATTATAAAACCCAATAAAACCCATCAAAAACTCGACTAAACCTTGGGTGTTAGGCTTTTTTTAAACCTGGGTTTTTGCTAATCCTGCTGGTCAGTCACTGAAAGAGTGAATGAAATTTTTTAACAACAACTATATACGTGAAAGTTTGAAATCATTTTAAAAGGATTGACTAGTCAAATAAGCTCAGCTCCATGTTTGGGTGCCACATGATTTAAAGCAATTCAAATTACTTGATCGAATTACCATCATTCAAACACAACGAAATCGTACCAAGCGGTTACTGATCGTAATCATACAAGGATGCGCAGAGATGGAGAGAATATTTGATTGAAATTAGTATAAACGCTATTAAGCACAGCAAAATGGATCAGAAAATAAATTCATAATCACTCTGATCGTGGTTGGCGAGTCGTAGTCTTTCTTCGGAATTTTTTTTATCCCTTAAAAAATTGTCGAAAAACGACTACGACTCGATAATCACTATACGGGTGCACGGTATTCTCCTTCCTGAATGAGACAAAAAAGCGTGTGGTAAATTGACGAAGAAAGAACAGTTCAGTTTTTATAAAAAAAAATTATGGCAACACTGCACGCTATTATCCATGGACTAAGACAGAGCAATCTAAAATAACAGCAGTGAGCCGTGTAAGATGGAGATGCTTTGCTCTCATGAAAAGCTATGGAAAATAAATCATGATCAAAGGACAGTGACTTTCCACAAAAGACTTTAAAACCCGGATTACTGTGGGGTGTTTGTAGTGATTGAAAGGCGATTATTCATAACGAGCTCAAAACCTTACTGTTTAAACGAATGAATCAAGAAAGTGCGACTAAAATTAGCCAATGTCAGCAATGTTAGGATTTCCATCTTACCCCATGTTATTTATTGGCTATAGTTTTGTGGCACATAAGTCTTGACAGTAGCACCACAATCCTCGACGGGTAAAATACAGCTTAAAAAATCGTGGTCGACCAAGAAACACTAGGATACCCAAAATTATCCAGGGACTAAGACAGAGCAATTTGAAATAACAGCGGGAAGGCGTATAAGACGGAGATACTTTGCTCCCTTAACTAATCATTCTTGTCTTTAACTTTGCGATCCGACTTTGATTACTCATAGGACGACTATTGTAAGGGTTTGCTTCCGATATTGCATTTGCTGATGTTTTTCGAAGATTTAAAACTGTTTCAATAGTGTTCTCGCAAATGAAGGGTACTTTTTTAAAATCTTGGTTAAGAATGATTGTGTGGTTCTGGATATAAGCCAGTTGTTGTTCGTTCGAGTCAAAAAAGCTAGGATGCATATATTTCAGTTATCAGAAAGTTGGAACTATCATTTCCCTCTAAGAGTTGATCGATTCTAATGTTTTACGGAGTTATGGCTATAATGGGATAAAATTACAATGCTAAGTAAGGATAACCACCACCACCACTTAGCAAGGATCTTCACCACTACACATATATGATATGATATGGACGCGAGCCACAGTAGCTTAATCATCTATTCAGCTTGAAAATCAACTTGATTACTGCCACTAAAACAAAGTAATGGATGCTTTTTGGCGAGCCAATATGCACCCTAGAGGAGTGACTGAGTTCCTCACAAGGGTAATGTCAGTCCACCACTTCACATCAATGCTGAAATAAAATACGGATTTCCCTTATCACTTCAGCTTAGCACATTATGACATAATGAGCAAAGTCCAATCAGTCGGGCATGTGGATAGCTTCTGCTGTCTAAAGACAATGACTGCAAACGGAACGCATAAACAAATGTCGACAGCGGCCTAAATAAAGCAAGATCAACCTTCATGTATCTAGACAAACTAAGCTCGTAATACTCAAATCATATGCTAAATAATTTGCTAGCGTCACGCAAAATTTCAAGGTATTCATTATAAGGAAAAGGTAATGGGGGTGGATGAGTTACAACATTCGAAAAAGTCTTAACTACTCAAGGCTTCAGAAATTGTGGTCGATACAGCAGATACACAATTATCCAGAGACTGACGGGGCAATCTGAAAAAACAGCGGTGAGCCGTATAAGATAGAGATGCTTTGCTCTCAAAAATTAAGAAATTATGGTGAAAGGAAAGTGACTTTCTACAAAAGATTTTAAAACCTGTACTGAGGGCAAATAAAGCTACGTTGAGTGTTTGATGTGAATAAGCGGGTATTTTCCAGAATGGCTGGTACGTCCAGGTTAAATTTCCATTATGATTTTTACTGCTCAGAACCTTACTGCTTAAAAGAAGCCATCAAGAAAGTGTGACTAAAATTAGTCAATAAAATTAACCAAGTCAACAACGCTAAAGTTTCAACGCACCCCAGGTTGCAATAAGTGTAGGTTTCGTTTTCATCACCAAAATATACACAGTCATTCATTGGATATAGTTTTGTAGCGTTTACGGGGAAACGCGAGGAGAAAAATACAGCTTAAATAATCATGGTCATTATCGGCTGATTTTTAACAATTTTCTCTTGGCAACACTGTCTATAGCAGTTCAGATGTTTTCGTGTGACATGTTACTGTCAATTTGGTCTATAATTTAACCACATGAATCGACTTACAAACGAACAGCGCCTGCAGATTATTGAATTTTATTATCAAAATTCATGCGCGGTTAAGAAAGTGCTTCGTGCACTTCTTCCATTTTATGCTAAGTTTGGTGACCTTGTGAGACCACTATTCTATATTGTAACTAAACTTCGCACCAAAATTACATTATTGGACATTAAACCACCAACACGCGCCACCACGTAGAGTGCGGACAATGGAAAATATCGCAGCTGCATCCGTCAATGTTGTTGATGTCCGTGAATTATCGATTCGGTGCCAATCGCAGCAATTGAGCGTCTGTTACTCTACTACGTATAAAATTTTACGAAAGGATTTGGGTGTAAAACATTTTAATATATAGCTGGTGCAAGAATTGAAGCCACACGACCTACCGTAACGGCTAGGTTGGAAGAAGATTGACTTTTTTATCGAAAAATTGTGTTCAGCGACGAAGTTCATTTCTGTTTGAATGATGCGGAAACAAGCAAAATTGCCGCATTTGGTGTGAAGAGCAGCCAGAAGCTTTTCAGGAACTGTCATACACTGTTCGCTGCGGATTATGGGCCAGTGGCATTATTGTACCGTGCGATGATTACAAATTTTTTTTTCCTAAATGCATGAGTTGAACTTGGTTAAAATGTGTTTCAACAAGCCGGTGCCACATGCCGCACAGAACGCTAAACAATTGCCCGATTTCCCAATTGAGAGGCGAGTTCGGTAAACAGTTTATTTCACGTTTGGGGCCGGTAAATTGGCCGTCTAGATCGTGCGATTTAACGACTGTAGACTAATGTTTGCGGAGCTACTCGTATATAATCATAAGCCAGAGCCATAATTTTGGCTTGACGTTCGTACTTTTAGATGATTTTTCCTTCAAATCAATCAAAAGCGATCATTATTCTGATATTGAATTAGTGACTGTTCCGATTGGACCTAAAACTGTTTGTGACATGCTCGAGCATCTTTGGCACCTTCTAACGTAGCTATGTATTGGGCCTATTTGGACGCAAAAAAGTATGTTTATTCGTTGTTGGTAAAATCGTAGACCTTGTTTGTTTGTGGTGATTTCAATTGCCTTTTGTTTTGTGGCCTGCAACATACTCTTGCACTCCCTTAATATCTTATGGTTTATCTTCAAAAATCATAAAAAAAAATATTAAATATTATTTCAAGCATTACTTGGACATTATCTTCAGTTTATAATTTTGATTTTTTTTTTTTTTTTTGTTATCCTGTATGTGGGTGCTTTCGAAAAGGTACTTTGATTGAATAATAAAAGAAGAAATGAAAACAGAGAAACAAAAAAGTTAAACCAAAAAACAAACATCTCATTAAAGAATCTCATGCGAAATTAAATTTTTAAGTGTTTGTTGATTTAAGTTGCGTGTGTTCTTCAGGGGGGCAGTCTTATCGCCGTGGAATTTCCGTAGTGCGTGCAGTAAATGTTCCGTTTTCAACATAATGGTGGGGTTTATGCAACCAGCCTCCTGATTTTTTTAATATTTGTTTTTATGGCTAACCATCATCATGTCCTTTGATTGAAAGATGTCTAAAGGGTGTCTTTCCTTAAAGTGGTAGAGGAAAATAATTTTTTTTAACTTTTTTTCTAAAAGTCCTTTGCCTACATTTCGTTTTTTTTTCAATCCAATATTCACCAGTCATTGAGGAAAACCCACAAAAAAACCAACGAGTGTTTATATAAAGGATCTCTTCTTACTTTTTTCATTAACTTTTTTTTGCGAGTGATGTAATAAAACCTTTAAGCCTGTAAGGCTCAGTAATTTTCTCCAAAAAAAAGCAAACAAAAACCGAAATTCCTAAATTTAATTTTTACTTTTTTTGGCTTTTATTTTGTAATTTTTTAAAGAAAAAATTTTCTTGGTCCTTAAAACATAAAAATTTATTTTATTACCCAAGAAGAAGAAGAAGAAGAAGAGAAAATTCAATAATAAAAAACGTAATAATGAAAGCAGAACTTGCACTAGAGTGTATTTTGCCTGTAAGGAGGTCACGTAGAGTTCAAAATTATTTTCTATTACAAACAAGCAAAAGGACGCAGATTTCTTTATTTTAAATTAAAAAAATAAATTTTAAACATTTTTCTTTTAAAGAATTAATTTTAAAGATTTCAAATAAAAATTTCTAGCCTTCTGAACAGTTAATCATTATTTGATTCGCCTTGATTTTTAGGTATTTTTTGGATTTTCGGACTCAATTAAAATGCCATTTTATATACTACACGTACACGAAAATTCTATTTTGTGGTTTTCATTTCATTTTATTTTATTTTTATTTTTATTTTTTTATATTTTGTGCTCGAAAAACAAATCATTTTTCCACAAACATATACGGGGTTTTTATTTGTAAGACCATAAATTTAAAAGCTTAATAGCTGAGAATTTTTTATTCCCCTCATCATAAAATAAACGTGTATGTAATTATAGTTGTGCTCACAATTATAGCACAAAGTTTGGCAAATTCTTTATTCATATGTACTAAGATTACATACTTACACATTACCCTCACCATTAAACATTGGAATAAAGTAGACTTCTGTCAATCAATGTGCTGCATCCGGTTATATGCTTAGACTCTTTGAAAGGCACGCTGAGTCCGAATACAAGATGGGTTAGATACAGAAGTTTTCGCATCATAATTTCCCATAACCAGAAAATTAACAAACGGTCTGGCATGATTTTGAATGCTTGACCTCTTAGTTGGTAAGCGTATATCTTACCCACCGCACTACAGCGTCTCACTTTATTCTAGATTGGTAGGTAACCAAGGCACGGGTGAATTCTATGTGTCCATCAATGCCCCTACCCATGATAATCACAAGGGACAATCACAAGTGAGTACCAAATTCAAAGGGGCGTTGTTAGGACACTAACCTTCACACCTTGGTGAAGTGTTGCAGACCATCCAAACTCCTGCCGTGATATGGGTCACAGCACACGGTTGAGGAAATGCAACACCATACCGAGCATCACATTCTGCCTGTGTTTTAGTTCTAAGCCACAGACACCATGAAGCTCCCACAAGGGGTCTACCCAAACAGTCGGGCGGAGATCGAAATCCCTGGGACTCACGACTCTCGTGGCTTCGTAGCTAGCGAGTGGCCTATAGTTTCGGCCTCGTAACGGACCGGTAGCTACGGTAGGTAGGTAGCAGCCTCGCTAAACAAGGCGCATTTATACACGCATAGCGGCCCGTTGTGATACCACATAACGCGTTGTCCCTATTGCACTTCCCTAGGATCGGAAACTACCATGACAGTCTAATGAAACTGGCTATTGACATGATGTCAAGGATCGATAGCTCCGATAAGCCATCGAGAATGGAAGACATGCGAAAGACAAACACTGGCTGATAAAGTAGACTACGGTCTCCTGCTCCTCAGCTAATCCATAGCCACGATAAAAGTCATTTGTCATTTGGTAAATGCAGCCCTTTTGCGTATTTATCCATGACACAATAGCCCACAAGGATGGTTACAACAGAGAAGATGCTTCGAAAGTACAGTTTGGACAGTTGATTGGTACGCTTCATATCCAACGTGGGTCAGGTGAGTCTGGCAATAAATCAAGATTCACCGTCCATGCAGGCTCTTCAGTGTCCAACATATACTTCCGCTTGAGCGCCAGTTTAAAGGAAGTAAGAGGCACACCTACCCTCACGTGAAGGTGAATGTCCGGAAGAAGTATGCACGCCCTAGCGAGCTTTTCAGCAGAAAAGTTACCCAGGATGTTCCTGTGACCAGCAATCCAATCCAAAATTTTTGTGGAAATGGCACAAGGAAATCACGGCATTATCACACCCGAAAGAGATATGATCGCCACCTGGCTTTATACGGCCTAGATAGGTTCTGAAAATTTAGGCAGTAAATCGAAATGCCGTAAAACGAAGTGGATATGTGTTGCTTTTGCTTTCCTTACACTTTTTGGTAAAAAAAAAAGGTGATTCCACGGCTTCTTTGCTGTATAGCGAGGTAATTTGTGCCGTAAAGTGAGTGTGTTCTATAATTTAAGCAGGCCGTTATAGCGAAATGCCGTATAAAGAGAGGCCGTATAAAGAGGTATGAGTGTAAATTATTATTTTCCCTGACTATTGCGGAAACTGCGACCCATAGGATCTATTCTGCCCATTCCAGTCTATAGTTTTTCCAGCAGATCTGATGCTTTCCTAACGATCATCAACAGATCTGAGACCATAATCGTGAAAATGTCACCCAATGAAACCCTATGACCATCCCCACCTAAACCTATCAAGAACACCACATTCACACAATATGGGTTCCGCCGTCTCTGTGTGCACAATCTACAAAAATCCACATCTGTGACCGACACCTTCTACAGATGCGCTCTTAGTCTACAGTGTTCCGTAAGAAACTCTGTAAGGAGTTTCAAGTCTGGCCCGCCATAATTAAGAACCTCAGAGCGAAGCCCAAAATCGCGGAATGATCGCCGCCTTAGAATGACGAAGTTCCTTTTAAGAGTTCCAGTGAATCCAAGAATCTGGCAATTCCCCACCCTTTAACTAGATTGTAGAGGGTAATAAGTGGTGCCGCACAACAAGATTTCGGACCGATATAGAGCGTCGGTGAACTTTTTCTGAACACTGCATCCGCTATTTCATTGCCAGCTACCAAAAACAACTCTACCTTACCGTAATTTCAAGCGAATTATTGTGCAACGTATCGTAGTAATATTTGATCAGTCTAGATGATCATGGCCCGAATCGGGCCAAGTCCCTTTAAGACAGCTTGACTATCAGATTATCAGAGAATATATTAATCCAGGTTGATCTCCGCACATATTGCCATGGACATGATCTCAGCCTGGAAGACACTTAGCGATTTTCCCAGTGGGATCGACTAGTCACGATTGGGTCCATGGACACTAGCAGCGACGTTGTCATTCATTTTAGAGCGATCGATATACCAGCTTAGATCAATCTCGCTCCAAACGAAGGCCCTATTAAACCAACAATATATAGTATGTATCGTTCATCTTATTCAAAGGCTGATTGAGTTTTATTTTGAAACCAAATTATTTTGGCGCTTCTACTTAGTCGCAGTGTGTAAATGAGGAAGGAATCTTAAGTTTTTCTTACCTGTCTGGCTAGTGACTGAGAAAGTAAGGCAACACCCACTAGGCAATGAATAAATATCACTTTGATCATCGTAAAAACTATTGAAATCCTGTTATTTGGTACTAAAGTGGGGAAGGTGGTTAAGGGAACAGTACTCCCTCAATTCCTTACAATTTCATTAAAAGCTGCTTCTCATTTCCCACTACTCTTCCTTATTTTCTTGGCTTGAATCCTTGCAAATGGAAACCATTCTTTTCTCTCTCATTATGAAAGCAATGAGGTATGCATTAGCCAGTATTCTCAAGAAGATCTTTAGTCTGCCACTAGATAATTAAAAGTAACTCACTAAGCTCTAGCCACGTACAGCCTTATAACCAAAATCCCAGCCGTCTTATAACCAAATCCCATCGCGTTCGGCAAACGTTGCGCTCAGTGGTACGCATATGTGCTAGTGCTCATAAGAAAGACCACAAAAGAGTTAAAAATTTTTATTGTTATACTCTCTTAATGCCGACCACTGACCTGGATCAATAGATCAACGTGCGCTAGTGATCTTCTTTATGATTCTGAAGCTCACTGTCCAATCAATTGATCGATATCACCATTGATCTTTTGTTACAAATCGAATAATTTGTCTTCTATTCCTAAAATCCACTCTTAATAACAACAATAATGCAACATCTTTCATTTCATGACAAGTGCTAATTACAACCACAAGTGTTGTACGATTTGCTGCTTACAACGTTAAATGTATTCTCGCAATGCCAGGCAACATCAGACTTGTAATTCATATACAAACACACATACATTGCCTTTCGCATGTAAACGTTGTATATGTACCACCGCACTGCATATGTGGCATATTATTCAGGACATTCACTATAAATGTCTTTGTAACAAAGTGTATGTGCAACCGTGTTGCAACTACATACTATACAACAATACATCTACATAACGACATCGATAGCAATAGTACTGCACACTGGAGAATATGTGGCAGCAACTAACTAACTAACGGTAGCAGCAATAAATCGCTAAAAGCAAATAAATCAGAATACGAAACGAATGCCACTGCTTTTGGCTTCGTTACGACTTTATTTACAAACTCATGCATCAGTTAAATCCTTTTCAATACAGAATGCAAACAAGAAAATGCAAAAAAAATGAAAAACGAGAAAAATATAATAAAAAATTTAAGCATAAAAGTCAAACAAACATTGGCAAAAGCACACGGAGAGAAATTTTGAAAAAAAAATTTGTTTTCAAGTTTTAAGCATCCGACCCCCTACAATCCATTTTTATATACGCATTTAAATCAGATAATCTCTTGGCATTTTTGGATTAAAGTCATTATTCCATCGAAATAGAACTTCTGCGTTTGTGAGAGAAAAATTAATTCAGTTGCGTTTTGCAGGTGCAAAATCCGCGTAATGTGATGGATGCATCAAAACTTTCACGTTCTGTCAGTTTCTGTCGGGTCATTATAAATGTGAGTGGTCTCACCTTGTCATGATAGAACACAACACCCTTGCTGTTGATCAATTCTGGCCGTTTTAATTGAATTGCTTGCCTCAATCAAGTAAATTGTTGAAAATGGAGAATGAAATCAATCGTTTGATCAGTTTGTAGAGATTTATAATGAACAGTTCCTTTTCAATCCCACCAGACAATCTGTGTCAATCTTGCATTTCACCACCGCCTGCAAAGCTTCAGCTTGTTTCGCCCATGATCTTTTCCGCACATTATTGTTGTACGTGACTCACTTTTCATCAAACATCAAACTTCTTTGTGTGTCCAGTTTTCTACAATTGCTTGATAACTATTTGGTGGAGAATTCCGAGCAATATCCATACAGCTTATATGCAGTTCTTCTTCTAAATTTTGTCCATGACTTCATCGACTTCTTCAACGATTAGTCGACCGCTGCGTGGTGCATCTTTAGAATCAAAATTATCAGATCGAAAACGAGCAATGAACGTCATCTTCGCTATATAGAAAAGCAAAATATGGTATGGTAATGTTCCGAATTGTTACTCAGTTTTAAATGTATAGTTACGAAAATTCACCACTTCATGGACTTATTGCGTGATTTTAGCTAAAAACTGTATTGGTTTGTGTCAAGGCTCCATAATTGCCATAATTGTCTGCACTATTAAGAGTGCTACCATCTGCATGTGTAACAGTGTTGCCAGTTCGATTCCTTTTGGTGTATTATAATTTTACGCCATTTGAATTAACGTAAATGAATAGAAGGTTTTGGTATTTACTAGAACATTCGAAACTAATAATGAAATGAGAGTAGTCAGTTATCGTTTGGCTGTCATAAGGTAGAGTCTGTTTAGTGTTGTATAAACGAATCTTAATTTGCTGTATTTAGGCAAATTGTATAAAAGTTATAGTGGAATAAATAAAAACTATAAAACTACAACAAAGTGGTGTTTCAAAACGTAATTAAAAAGAACTCAAATGTTTTAAAAAGGTTCCAATGTAACAGTATATTACTTATCGCGTATATTGCGATTTTAATAATGTCTGCTACTGAAATGCTTACCTACTCCGTATTTTGTTTCTCTCAGTGTACATATGGCTTTAACATATTCCTGCATATTCAATGCAATCATACATACATATGTATGTACAATATATTTGCATTTAAATATTTAAATTTTATATATAATTGTTGCTTAAATTCGCTACCCCACCATCAAGCGTATTACTTGGCAGAATTTAAGATCGAAAAGGGACGCGGATAGAAATTTTTAATATTCCGAGTGGGTTGGCGTACGATCCAAAAATTGTTAGAAAAATGTTCAGTTTCTATGAGAAATTTAATACAACTTAACCATTTACCATTTTACCAAACAATTGTTAGGAAATCTGTTTTAAAACTCAACACTTGCAGTTTCGTCGATAACATTAAAAAGGCAGTTACGGTTATGAAAACCTTAAAAATTATGCGAAAAACAGAAATGAAATGAAAATCCCGCAACAAAACGAGAATAAACTAATTTTCGAGTAAAATACCAAAGACGACAGGATAAAAATTCATGGCTGGCCACAAAATCTGTGTAGGTATGTGTGTGTATGTGTCTAGTATGGCATAAAGAGACAAAAGAAAACCAACAAAAAAAAAAAAAATCAAAGAAGGATATGCCAAATGACATAAAAATGCATGCGGATTAAATTGAAATAAAAAACGAACAAAATTGAAAAATAATTTATTACCAGCGAAAAACCGAAAGAAAGAAAGAAAGAAAGAGAGATAGAGAGAGAGAGAGAGAGAGAGAGAGATACAAATAAATTATAATAAAGTTAACACCCGTGTAACATGCGGTACTACAAACATGCCTTTATACAGCGCACTGATGAGGATGTTGACAAACGCTTATGCATTAAAGGGTAAAACCTCAAAAGTCATGACTGCTCTGTTTATTGGGAAAATGATCCTTAAGATGTGCCATTTCAATAAAAAAATGATTTATTTTTTACGCAGCTACATATAGGAAAGAGTATAACGACGCTTACGTACATATGGCGGGCACTCAACTCCTAAATTTGTACGCCTGAGGAGGGTTAAAACGCTTATCAGAAAAGGGAAGAAGTTATTTTTTTTGCGTTTTCCTATCCTTATTATGTAGCGCTGAAAAATTTATTTCTTATTTGACATTATTTATTGCCCATAGATCATCTTTAAGGATACATTTCCTCTCTCTTCTTGTCTTTAAAAAAATTTAATGGTATTCTAATAATAATTAGAAATAAATCTTAAAGCTGGACAGTTTCTAGGAAAATTATTATTATTTTTTTTTGCTTCAAGGATATGCCATAAATTATTTAATATAACCAGTCTTTAAGGTGAGAAACAGATGATTTATTTGTTGAAGTTTTAAATATTTAATGAATTTAAAGCAAACGAATTACAATTGGGTCATGTGAATGGAACAATTCGTATAAGTAATTCAAACAGCGGACAAATCAGAACAGAACCAGGACGCTAAAGTTAGGAGCAGAGTATGTTCATTAAATTACACAAATGAGCGAGAACGGCAAAAAAATCGCATAGGATTCTTTAAGAGTTTAGCAGTAACATTCGCCTATACGAGGGCAGTATTTATTGGTATTTGCATTGCAATAATTTTTAGTTACTCACCTTAAATACAAATTGTTACAGAGCTACTGTCGCTAAGAAAAAGGTTGATTGAAAGCGTTTGATGAAGCTGAGATTGTGGGCATCTCAACCAGGAAGGTACATCACAACACAAATTATGCCAAATTTATAAAGGGTCCGCCAAATATATATATATTTTTTTGAAAATGCTCTACAAAAAAACTACTGAATATTCTCTCAAATTACTTTTTTTATTTGAAAGTTAATAATGGAAAATAATTTCATTCAAATGGCCAATTTTTAAGCACATTATCGATTGTGTGCAGCTGTATTTCATCAATGGCTTCACGAATATTGTCCTCTAAAGCGTCAATTGTCTCTGGCTTTCGGCGTAACACTTATCTTTGACGGCACCCCACAAATAATAGTCCAACGGTGTCAAATCACAGCTTCGAGGTGGCCAAACGACATCAGCTCTGCGGCTGATAATGCGATCTTCAAAAACAGGGCGCAAAACATCGAGTGTAGCTTCGGCTGTGTGGCACGTAGCGCCGTCCTGTTGAAACCAAATCAATTTTTGTGAACAAAAATTCGTTCAACACGGCCCGATAACGATCGCCATTGACTGCAACGGCCACTCCTTGCTCATTTTCGAAGAAAAATGGCCCCATTATGCCTCTGGACCAAAATCCGCACCAAACAGTGGCTTGTCTTGAGTGTATCGGCTTTTCAATGTATGCGTGCGGGTTTTCTATGCCCCAAATGCAACAATTTTGCTTGTTTACATACCCGCCAAGACATTTTGTTCTTCATCTGAAAAGATGATTTTTGATTCTACAACATTACCATGATTTTCAAAGTAATGTCGCAATATTTCCTAGAGTTGTTCAAGCGCAGACACAACCATATTCGTTCAGCGGAAGGATAAAACTAATTATCTGTCAAATCAGACATGAGCTAAGTGTTACCATTCACGAAATAAGCCACTATTTGAAAAAAAAACGTTAGATGGCGGACCCTTTATATCGCAAAAAAAAGTTGAAATAGCCAAGTGACTGCTTCTCAACTAAGCTAGTACATCAAATTTAGCGTGAGTGCTTGGATGTTAAAAAGCTAACCGCTTAATAAAAAAATTTTTGAAATATTATTCTGCCTTGAAAGAAAAAGAAAGCACCATTCTGTTAAAACCACATGTTATTGATTGAATTTTGGAGATAGAAATTTAATAAGAGCAGGCATATTACAGCATCTTTAACACTGTAATTGCAGGTCTTTCAGAATACCTGTGTTTCAACGCAGAAGTCTAGCTCCTGGGTTCGAAGCAGGGTTGGCAACCCACTAAGTAAAACTCGGGTGGGTTTAATTGGGTATTATATTTAAAAAAAACCTGGGAGGGATTTTTTATTTAAAGGTTTTCGTAGCTTATTTACAACAAAAAAAGATGTAATTTACGTATTGGAACTACAAATTTACTTGTTCCGTTTTTGACCTCAAACAGACAGTGAAATAATTTATCAAATCACTGCTTACATCTGTTCTCCACTTCTGAGCCAATTTCCAAGTCCTGTCTCAGAAAAACTTCTGGCCTTTTAAGGAGCTCCAACTTTGAAGCCGATTTTTTATTTTTTCAAAGGAACTGATTCGGTGACACGTAAACTCAACATCTGCTTATACGTCCTAAATAAATAAATCGAAATGCCTTTAAACGAGATGAATATGTGTTGCAATTTCTTCCCTTACATTTCTTTAAACAGCGGATAATCCACGCCTTTTAACCGTAGAACGAGTTAAATTGTGCTTAAAGCGTGTGAGTTCCATAATACAAACAGGTTCTTATAGCGAAATGCCATGCTAAGAAAGCCTGTATAAAGAGGTGCGAGTATATTCTATCCGTCGAAAACTTTTGCGACATGAGGTCGGGTGTTCTCATGCAAAGGAATAACTTAATCATGTCTGTCTATATTCCGGTCACACGATTTAAACGAAGTAATTTGCAGTCTGCTTCGATCACCCAGTTTTAGCAGCTCATAGTACACAATGATGCCTTGATCCCACCAATAGTGCAAAATTGTATTAGAAATACTAAAACGACGTGATTGTATAAACAAACAAAAAATATTGTCGACTTGGACGAAATTTGGAAGCATTTTTAAAACCCACCAAAACACCCAATAAAATCCGGTCGGTTGGGTTTAAAAAAACCCGGGTTTTTGCCAACTCTGGTGCAAAGAGAATTTGCTCAGCTAGAGAAGACTGCCTCACTACTGAGACAGGCTATCTCCTGGTAAATCTAAATCAATAAAAGCTAACTTAGATTACTAATGGATCTATTTACCGAGTATTGTGGTCTTAGATATGTATATAACATTAACATGTGCTTTGTCAGTGCTTTGCTCTTTCAATACACAGTATAAACTACATAGTGGCAGCTGTAGACACTTCGGAAGCGGCTTTTTATCTTTCACCGAACAAGATAACTGGATTTGTGGAAAGCCCCTAAAGCAGGCTTAAAACTATTACAGTTTACAGTTTGACATTGAGTATGTAGTCAGTAATGTTTTCCAGGCAAACATGGGTCTTAGATGGACGATTAATCAACAACTTGAGAGCTTGGAATATGCAGAAAAATTATGTCTACTACATCGCCCTATTACCGCCATATGTTATATATAATTCCCGCCTTTCCCATATGGATCATTCTAATCATGTCTACCTAGAGCTAACAATTGAATCTTATTTCAGGTTTTCGTTGTTGTCGTGATTTCGGCATTTAATTGTCTTCTCCAAGTATTGGCGGGCCTTCCCCTTTTACGACTGCCTTGCGGGTTCCAGTCTAGCGCTATTCGTGTCAGATCATCTTGAAGTTTACGTTACGTATGGTATGATCAATCCAGTTCCATTTGCGTTTATGGATTTCTGTTTGCATTGTCACTGACCACAGAATTACGCTGGATATTGTTCCCGGCCAAAAGATCCTTACTTTTCTTCTCAAGCATCTGTTAATGAAGACCTAAATTGCGTTGGGATCACATAGGTTTGCGTTCCACGTTTCGCATCCATACAGCAACGTTGATTTTACATTCGAATTGAAGATTAGTCTGCCTTGATATGTGTGCAGAGCTCCATACGCGATTTAGGAGAAGAAATGTGCGTTTGGCGCTGCAAATACGGTTTGAAATGCCATCAGAGGAGCCTTCTTTTGTGTCAATGATACTTCCTAAACAACAGAAACTACTGACGTCTTCGACTAGTGAGACATCGATTAAGAATGAGTGGCTATGATTTGCGTTTACTCGCATCGATTAGCGCAGTTGACCTTTAGACCGGATTTTGCTGCATATGCTTTTAGCAGTTTGATTCTCTCTACCAAGTCGGTGTACATATAGCTTAAAAGATATATATTGAAGGAGTCTAAGCTGGAGTGAATTACAACATTTTTCATCAAACAGAAACGAACCGAATGGAGAGAGTTTCTTTTAGCCCTTTGTTCTTTATAGAAACTGCGAGACATAATAAAATGGCGATGTTTTTGCTATTTCGTTTTTCAATGTAAAACAAGTTTCGTGCGTTGTAGCAATGCCAAAAACTTTCGGTAAGTTTTGCCATTTTATCATGAATAGACTATCAAACGAACAACACTTGCAAAGGTTAGGTTAGGTATGGTGGTGGACCCCCTAAAGAGAACGAGTCCAGATATTTGGCCCGTTGTGATACCACAATCGTAATTGCCAACCCGGAGGATCAAACAATCTCCATATAAAACCATTTAGACTCCAAAAAAATCTCGCAATTGCGGCAACCTTTATCCCAATGATAGAAAGGCCTTGTTCGATAATATCGAGCTCAGTACTCATCCTGGCCAATTCGTTAGCAACGTAATTCCCGACGATATTCTTGTTTCCCGGAGCCCTTATAAGAGTTACTTTCGAATGAACCGAGATTTCCATAAAAAACCTGAAGCATTCGTGGACTAGGATAGACGTCGAGGTGACATTCGTGAGAGATCTTATCGCAGCCTGACTGTCCGAAAAGATCAGAAGATTCTCAGGGAAAATCCCCCCGCTCAGCAAGCATTGTACGGCATGAAACACACTGCAATAGTCAGGCAACCTATAAGAGAGTCTTGTGACAGGATTCCTTACGCATATACCATATCCAACTCTGCCCTGCAACTTAGAGCCGTCATCAAGGCATTCTAAGGAACTCCCGTCCGTTAGACCAGAATTCCCTTGTGGGTATATCAAAGTCAAATCTCCTATCAAGAAAGATCCGAAGTTGTCTGAGATCCCCAACACTAGCAATTTTATAGCGATGTTCACGGTAAGCTGATTATCGGGTTATCTGGTTATGTGTCCATGTTATTATCGGCAATAACTCTAGTAAAAGATAACTAATTTTCCAACGCAAGTAAATAACCAGGTAACCCGATAAACAGTGAACAACACCATTAAATTTTATTATCCAAATTGGTGATGTGCGATTAATGTGTTCGTAAATAACATCCATTTTATTGGTGTCATAATCGACCAATCGAACAAGGTATTCCAGCTGTTGTGACTACATTTCACAGCAGTTTCACTTTAACCCGTATGCGAAGAGTCTGTACGGAAAAGAATATTTCTGCTGTATTGGCAAGTGTCAATGAAGATCGCGATATGGGCTTTTGTCGGAAGAACTCAAGGAAGGTGACGTACCACGATGTCGTTTGTTTGGAAAAAAATTATCTTTACTGACGAAGCTCATTTTCGACTCATCAATAAATAGAATTACCGAACTTGGTGTGAAGAGCAGCCATATGCAGCTCAGGAGCTGCCAATGCACCCAGAAAGATGCTCTGTTTGGTGAGGTCTATGAACTGTACTTCTTCAAGTTTGACGAATATCACAACGTTGGGCTCAATGAAGCAAGGTGCGCACATGCCACATGATACGCGAACCCATAAACCTATTGAAAGGCGAGTTTGGTGTGCAATTGATCTTATGTTTTGGAGCAGCCCATTGTGCGCTATAATTATATAATTTCACCTCAATAGTCTACTTTTGAGGATTTCGGCCTTAGTGAGCTACTAGCCGATATACTGGAAAAAGTATGCCAAATTTCGAGCTCACGAATAGACCTCCTAAATCTTAGCTGCCGACAACGTTAACCTTCGTTTATAGCTCCAAAAAAAATATTTCATTCACTTTTGCAAAATATCGATGTTTTTTTCAATTTTTGAAAACCATGCGATTAAAAATCGCCCGTTTTAATACTGTTGAAAAGCCAGACAAGTTTAAACGAACACCCTTTATAAAATAAGACTTTCTTCTATTTCTAACGATTTAAAATTTTCTTTTTCTGTTTCAGAGAGTATTATACAGTGCTGGAACTAGGAGCTCGACTGCTTTTAGCTCTTAGTCTACCACTAGCGCATAAACAATTTTAAGTGCTAGATAACCGCTGAAGCTTAAGATAAGTGTTTCTCTTTAATTTTAATTATTAATTTGTTTGAAATACTTTGACATTTAACTCTTGAGATATGATTGAATGAAAGACTTTTGTTTACTCCCCTTTTACATATGACCTCAACATCTGGTCATTTTTTAACGTTTAAATGCGAAATGCACTTAAGATATTACAGCTGGTGGATGACTGGCTGCCAGGCATTATTTACTTTGATTTTTTTTAAACTTTATTTTGTGGTTTTCTTTTAATTTCCGGACATTTTAATCTTTTCTTTTCTAAAATTTATTTATGTTTCTGCTTGATTATGGTTATTTTGAAATGATATTTTAAGCCGTTTTCTACACCCCACTTTCATGGGTGACAAATCAAACAAAACATGCTAAGATGGGGGTGGGGGATGGTTTGAAACAGGACATTTTTATAGGTTCACTAGACCTGAGGTTTGTCAACAACAACATGAGGTGGTAAAATATTTACTTTATGCTGAATGAGTAACGCTTTTTAGCAATTAATTACGAGGCTGCTGGTTTCATTTTTTCCTTCATTTTGCGGACAAATGAACCACACGTGCAACCATTTCAATACAGTTCAGTTCAGTTCAGCTCATGATGCATAAATTCTAAGCAGTCATGCATTTACGGCATGCATACATCCAGCCATCCCCATCCATACTCCAGCATCTGGCCCCAGTTTGTAAGAAATGTTAGAAATAAATGAAACGCAAAGAGTATGTTTTACAAACTGCTGCTGTTTACACGAGACGATAATGTTGTTGCTGATGGTAATGGTTTTGATGAGAATGTCCATCTACCCACTGACTCTATCACTAATGATGTTGTTCTGATATATCGTGTGATTATGAAAAACGCTTGAAAAGGATTGTTTGCTTTTAATGATTCGTAAACTAAAAAGAGCCAGATGCTGCTGATGCTGTAGAATGGGTTATTCGGGGACAGACTTATTTGATGCTCGTTTCCTTCTATAATTATGGTGATATCGTAACATTTAAAAAAAAAATCTGAAGCAAAAGCCAGCAATTACTGTACACCACACACTTATATTTCACTCATATGATTTCTTTTATTTTATTTTTTTTTATTTTTTTCAAATGTTAAAGATTTTCATTATAAATCCTTGAAAATAAAGAGAAAATAAATAAAAAAATAAATTGTTTTGTTAATTATTTATGCCTGGTTTAATGAGAGTTTTTCTTCTGAAACATGTTTGTTTGTGTGTCTGTTTGAACAGTTGTGTCATTTAAGAGGATTTCTTTATATATTTTTAAGTACCTTTTAATGATTTCGGCTCAGACCAAATCTGCCTGCTATGCTTAATGGCCAACTCTCAGTGCATGTGTCAGCTATGCGTTGCTTTATTTTTTAGCACAACTTTTTTAAAATATTTTTTTTTGTTTTTGTTTCTTTTTTTCTTTTAAAAATTAATATTTTCGTTATGATAATTATTATTTTATGCTTAAATGATTGCTATGAATAAATAGCAACGTAAAGGGTGTTGCTTCTAAAAGCTGTAAGGAAATAGTAAAACAAGCTATTGAAACAATTGGTAAAATGACATTCTTTCATTTAGAAAAACTTATAGCGATTTTTTTTCTCTTGAGACCAGCACTCAGGGGATAACCCCTACTCATGCAGTGCATTGCGCTGGTACTAGGAAAATAGATTGTGGAAAGGAGAATAGATAGAGCAGTGGACGTTCGATTTAAATATGCTCATGTCGTAAATGGCAGGAAAGACATTCGCAGTAAGATTGCTCCACAAACGAATAGTGCGACCAAAGAACGAATTCTCCCTATAATGCGTTGTGCGTTTTACTGAACACTCAACTACAAAGCGATGTATCCTATAAGAAATACAAGTACTACGTAAAAATATATGTTTACTAGGAATTTGTTTCTTAATTTCGTTAGAACCCATGCCGTTAGAGCAATGAAACACACGCCACATTGCGACGATACTCTAATGAATCGATAGAGTTGGCTACCCTACCGTCCTATCCTATACGCGGTCGAGAAGCTCCAAAATGGACTTTGAAGCACCGGCCCATACATGAGAGTTGTATTCCAATTTGGGTCGGATATAGGTCTTGTAAATATTAAGGAGATATTAAAAAACCGATGCACTTAAATGCTTCTTTCGACACTGACAGCACACCATCACGTCTGTGTGTCACAAAACACCATTGAGTCTTGCGCGCATGAAAGTCGAGCCTGTTCGCGCTACCCCACTCAGAGATTTTCGGCAGGTGGTTTGTAAGTGTGTCGTTCATATTCCGCTTTTTCGCACCAATCTCCAAAAGGCTCGGCCTACGATCAAAAGAATACGAATGACAATTGTTGCTGTCATCAGCGAAAGAGTAGATAGGATTGGAAGTGAGAGGAAAGTCTTTAAGAAATATTAAGAATAGAGTTGGAGAAAGAACAGAACCTTGCGTTACTTCTGAAATTAATCTAAACTTATCGGATTAGAGCCCATCTATAACCACTCTTATAGAACGATCTCTGAAAAGGCTCGATATAAATCGAGAGAAGTGACTACCAACACCAAAGGCAGTAAGTTTCGATACTAATGTCTCATGTCAAACTATATCAAACGCCTTGGAATTATCCAGAGCCACGACTTTGCTCTCACGAAAACCATGAATGGACTTGTGGCACCTCTCAGAAAGTACCGCTAGCAGGTCGCCAGTAGAACGGCCCTTGCAAAAGTCGTTTTGACGATCGCTTAGCAAATTGTTGGACTCCAAATATTTGACAAGGTGATGATTAACCATACTCTCCATAATCTTGGAGAGGGCCGAATTACTTCAATTAGGCGGTAGTTTCCAACCTTTCAGTAGGATGGAAAACTACCAGCGCGATATAACGCAAACGTCGAATAACGCTGTTTCAAGACCAGTGCTGTTATGAGATTTGCAAGAACCTTTTTTACGGCACGGGCTCGAAATAATATAATACACTTTTGAGTGCAGGCAGTGCTTGAAGGCTCTCCGCCAAGCTAGAATTACTTCATATAATTCAGCCAAAAGATTTGCTTTATCAACCGGGTTCGTGAATGCTTGGTCATTTCTTAAAGGAACTGGAATCAAACTAGCGCTCTTCCTGAGTCTTTTAATGAATGACCAAAAGCTCTTACTTCCTTTGGGGAAATTAAGAACTCTAGCATGAAGGCGCTGATCGTAAAGAGCCTTCTCACGCCTAAGTACTGCGGCACACGAAGATCTCGCCTTTGGTTGTACAGGCCTTTATATTAAGTAATTATTTATGAATTAAGTGTTATGCTATGAACATATTCAAGGCTACCGACCATCGGCCACACGACTACGCAAGAGGCGTTTTTAAAACGCCAATTAATGTATTTTATTGTATTGATAGCACTAAACTGTTTGTTGTAGCCAAGAAAAATAGAAATTAGCCTAAGTTGGCTACGGGCTACAACGGTAGTCGTGTAGTTGGTAGCCATGTTGCCGCTAAAATAATTATTCTTATATCCACACATGTATTCTATTTTTACGAGCTTGTAGTCGATGGTCGGTAGCCTTGAATGTGTTTATAGCGCTATTGAGCTAAATTGCTGCTGAAGGAATTTAGTAACTTTTGTAGGCGTCTGTAGGACGTTATTAATTAACATCTCCCCTCTAGATACCCTTTAATCAACTCTTTAAACATCAGGAATTATTTCTAACGAATACACATCAGTCAACAATTATATTTTCGTTTTTTAATATGGATTTTCTACTAGTATGGCGATGGCTTGTGTTTATTGGTAAGACAAAGTAACAAGTCAAAGAACAACTTGACATGTGTGATGTTTTAATAAAGGCATTAATGTTAAACTTTATCATCAGTATCATCATCGTCATTAACAACATCATTATCATGATTATTATTAAAAAATCATTTTTTTTAGCTTTTTAACAAATAATAATGTGGCTGCAACATATTCAATTAATTTGTAAAATTAAAAAAAAGAATATATTCTTGCATTTGGGACATTATACTCGTACTAAAGCGAAATTGAAAAAGGATATAAAAAAGGGGAAAAAGCAAATCCTTAATATCTACACATCAATGGATATACAATTGACAGAGAAAAGCGAAAAAAAAACAAATGTAAAGCTTCTTATAAGAGATTTAAGGCAAATGTATTAAAAATAAGAACACACAACGATGCCCCCCAATGGTGTAAAATATTAATTTATACTCTCTCTCTCTCTCTCTCTCTCTCTCTCCCCTATCCTTTTTTTACAATTTCAACCCATATATGAATATAAACAAGTACCGGTAGAATAAATAACAATTGCTTTCAATTTCGCGTAATTTTATTGAAAAAAAGTCCTCATCATCATCATATGAGCTCTTCCAAGAGACAGTCAGACCACTCAGTCAGTCAGTCAATTGTGCAGGCTTTAGTCCTCTGAGCAATATGACAATAAAGTCTTAAAATTGAAAAAAAAAATCGGCAGAAAAAATATACAAAACAGAAGAAGAACAGCAATATAATGAAAGGATTTTGACACCCAGTGTACTTGTATTGTATTATGCCGAGAAATTACTTAATCAAAGTTGGATTATCGCTGTACATCTTTTTTTCTTTATTTTTCCTTACAACTTATTGTAAAGAACTCACCCCCTTTCCCGGGTTTTTATTAATTTAATACTGACATAAGCTAAGAAACCTTTAAAGCTTAACTAAGCTGCCTACAATGAAGGCTTAAGTGTATAGAGACTCTTTAAGTATGTGTTAGAAGCTTCACTCTCATATTACGCATATGGCATATGTGTAGCTTTCCTGGAACGATTATTATTATTACTGTTGCAATTGGTATGATAGTTGTTGTTGTTGCTGTTATTGGTATTGGTCTTAACCAAAAAATCTTACATTTCATTTGCGAAATAATACTCATCGTTGTGTATAATGGTGACTAAATTAAATTCACATTTGTGAAACACCACCACCCCCCTCCCCCTCCCCTCCCGAAAAAAATATATCAAATAAATGCCTGGATTATGCGAATAAGACAGTCTACAATCTCTCCAGAAATAATTGTACACATTTAACAAAGTAAGAGAGAGTGAGTAAGAGAGCGAGAGTATAGTGGAGAGAGAGAGAGAGAGAGAGAGAGAGAGCAGCAGGACAAGTGTTTAAATGCGAAAATATTAAATAATATTTCCGTTAGTAATTTCTAGTTAAACAGCTTTGTTAATATAGTATATACACTCAGTAACACGGTGATGCTTTACAACAGTGAAGTACAAAAGAAATATGACAAAATTAATCAAATAAATAAAAATAACAACGTAGTTCATCTTATTTTGGAACAGACTATTTTTGCCTGTATAGGTTTCGTTTTTAGGTAGCTTCTGCTCGTTTCGTATTTTACTCTGTCGCTTCTGGTTCTTCGGGCTACTTTTCTTAGATACTTCATCTCAGTCTCGAAGTCTGATCTGCGTAAATGTCAATGACTCACAGTTGTAAGAAAGTTTGTTCCTGGTATTCAGTATACTTTTGCCACTGAGGCCCTTGTTATTATAATCATTGCCGTATAAAAGCACTGCGACCTCTCGATCTAATGTATAGCCTTTTATCCATATAGGGTTTCCCTATAATATCTCCCCCAACCTCGTCGATCTGACGAAATTCATGATGTCGGTTGGTACCAATCGCAATAACCCCAACCTAGTATCTGATAGGCACCCAGATACTTCCTCCTAGAGTGCCTCAATGGCTCACATGTATCCAGTATGTACTCTGGTGATCTCCTCATCACATAATCTTCACATTAGGCTTGAGACTTTTCCCACTTTTTTCAGATATTCATTTAGCCTCGCAATGACCAATCAAAAGCCCTTTAGTATCCTCAGGTTGTCTCTGGACATTAATATACAGGATACAAATCTCCGCCTGTTATAGTTACTCAATAAAAGTGTGGACTGTCTCAAATCCGTACGGCCAGATAAGAGTACCCGCCTCTCATTATTCCCATTTTCGTTGAGTATGCCCTTTCAGGGCTCTGACGCTACCAGTGGAGTGGAAGCTACCTTTCTGGCACTTTCATTCCCCGGAATTCCGTCATGAATCTGGACCCAGCCTAAGCTGATCCTATTGTTTCTGCACAGCTGGTTCAGTTTATCGCAGGCGCTTGAATAATCCAGTGCTGAGCATAATGCAGCAGCCAACGCTATTCTAGCGTTAGTTTTCCATTTTAGTCTATCACTGCTCCAATATAGGGGAATTGTCATCAGACTTAATGCTGCAAATTATAAAAAAACTTGCTTGGTCACTGAACAGGACTCAGTGCGAAAACAGCGATTCTTTGTTGAACTGTTGCAGATTTAATTGATTGGAAATAAAGCGTATAATCAAAACCTTTGGCTCCAATGCCCGAAATGTTCTATTTAGGCTTACAATTTTATAAGCGCTCCAATGAATGCATTATCTTAGCGCAGGTTGCAATTTGTAAAATAATATGTACATACATGCAGATTACCGAATTACCATACCCAACACAGACAGAGACACAATTCCTCTACGCTGACGCAATATCAAACATTCCAGCCGCTGGAAGTTAATTTGCTGATTGTTTAGAAAACAAAATTCTAGATTTTGAGTAGACCTGTTTTTTTGACACGCCCAAGACAGCTACTACGATGTGTGAAAATGCTCATGTCATGAAAAAAAATTGGTGTAATGAGCTGCTCTTAAAGTGTACATGGCCAGATAAACACTTCAGAGGATAAGATTTATCTACTCCATATACATATGTATACAACCGAACGAAAGTGAATAGATAATAACAAGATAACAAGAAGTAAACAACAACTTCATTCAGTAGTGTGATAGATGTTGATGAAAGCGAACATATGTTGCTTTGCACATTAAGATTGTTTATTTGTGTTGTTGGTTACCTTGTTAGTTTTTTTCGACACACACACAGCAAAAATGTCCTAATACTACTACTCATATTCAGTTATCCTTTTGGCCACCCTTGTTCTAAAGTATCAAATTCGTAGCGCGATAGAGATAATAATAACACTTTTTGGCCTAAGTGCTGATATCGCTGCTGCTGGAAGGTAGAAAAACTCTTCATACATCGAATGTATTGGATATCTTTTTTGAAGATGGTGTCACTGCAATGACGAAAGTGAATAGATTGCCTTGCCCAAACTTTGCATAAAACACAGCTTCCTAACAACTATGTCCCTAATAATTTTTATCTTCAACGTCATATATTAAAAAAAATTCAGCTAAAATATGTTAGTCAGATGGCGAACTCTATCTCATAGTTCTAGTAAAAGCTGCAACTGATAAATTCTCTACATTTATATTCAGTGCTCCACACGGAACCAGCCAGCACTTTTCGGGAAAACACCTTAGGGCTTTAAAAGCGTTACACCATAAAATAATTAACTCATTTTTATGCTCATGAACCCTTTTAATTTCTTTCTTAACACACTTTAGGCGAGTAACACCATGAATTTGTAGAAACCTTCCTTCACCGCCGGTAGTGTGTTAACTTGAGAAATGCTGCAGTATTTATTCACTCGTAAATACCATGATGCACTAGGTCATTTGCCAGACTATGAGACTAATAAGCAAAGCCATTTATTGCCTGGCAAGTCTCAGCAAGTCCTTCTGCTATCATCTACTCTAGAAACTAATAATGGCAAGACAGTTTCCTTCCATAGTGGACCGCATTTTAACAAATTCAAATATTTTTTGCTTAGGTCAACCAAATAAAAGTGTTTGCGCAAGAACCCATAAGTTGAAGTGCCTTATTTTGTCCCCCATTGCATTTTGCTCATATACGCTCTGTATCTACATGTGTCAACAACAAATATTAAAAACAATATGTGTATGCTTCAGAAGCGCCATTGTAAGGCCTGAGAGAGAGATTAAAGATTCCCGTGGCGAACTTAATAAATACGACCATAGCAGCACTCATCTGTAGTTGTAAAGACAAATACAGTTGTTCCATGAAACAACAGCATAGAGAAGGGACGGGGAGCTTACTATTCCATGTGCAACATATAAGCCTTCAGAGCAGAGTGGGCAAGCATTCTACTATCAAAACGAAATGTAAATCTGTGTGTAATAACTGGCTGTGTAACAGCCATAGAAATCAAAGACTTAAGTCGGCTCAGACTCTTTAAGAGTATCACACAAAACGTATATGAGCCTGTAGACCAAATGTTCACAAAATGTTTGGTGTGAAGTTTGTCTAATAACTTCTGCCCAAAAAAAGAAAGTTTTATGCCGGGTTTTGCTATATTTTTTTCGAATTAACAAAAATCTTTTCTCTTTTATTTTTTTGCTAATATTTGCAGCCTCTTGTCCTTCCCCTTTAACCTAATCCATATGTTACATTTGTCTGCCTTTCTCGTATGGTATAAGATTTAATTCCTCTATTGTTTCAAAGCTGGTTGGTTGGTGTCTATTTTGACACTCTCTGGAAACCACTTTATAGGAGATTACTTTTTTATATGCTGTGCTGTGCAGTGCAGTATGTAGTGTAGTGTAGTGTAGTGTAGTGCAGTGCAGTGCAGTAGCAATATATCTGTCATTATATATATCAGCACTTTTTTATCGTGACAATATTTACCAACAACACCCTGCAACAATTGTTGTCATCGTTCGTCATCATTTGATAATTTTAACAACTTGCAGTGGATTATCCGTAACTAAACAGGCACTTGATGGCTTTCGTTCTCTTTCCCTCTATGATTTCTATTCTATTCTATTTTTTTCCATTGTCCCATTCGTGTTTATTAATTTGGTTTTTTATTACCATTTTTATTTGTCAATATCCTTTTCCCCTAAATATGCAAAATTTTATTGACATGAGAGCCAACCCCGTGTTAGGGGTGTTAATGCTGTTCATTAATATAGGATTTAATCGCTCTCTAGAATGACATTTTTACCATAATCATTTTTAAGGCGAAAATTAATCAAAATTAGTTTTCACATCTGTATGCAGAGGAAGAGCATCTTTATAAAGGTTTTAATTTTCACCTTGAGTTTTGCTAACGATTTATTGTAGGGGCTGATTTGGTAAGGAAAGAACAACAAGCTTGTTTACAAGACACTTCATTGCATTAAGCACTTGAGGCAAACTAATGAGATTTTGAGCGAACACAATAGACAAGAATTAAAACATCGATAAGGTTCGCGCCTGTTCAGCTAGAAAAGATGTTGATGGACGCTTAACACTCAAAGTTAGAACCTACTTAATCTAAGCTAGCGTCAGGCACACTAATATTAATGCATTTAACAATTGTGGTAGTAATTTGAGAGTCTCTCACTTAGGCCACTTTGGACTCTATTTTTCCTCTGGTTTTCTTTTTACTTCTCTTTGTTTATTTTTTGTATATTTTTTGCCTACGCATGTGAGTACGTACGTAAAAGAAAAGAGCAGCTCTTTGCCTGAATCTGATATAAATGCTGGTTGCACACAGCGATATAAAAGTTAAGGCCATAACAGATGAATTTGCATAAGCGGCAACTACTTTGCATGATTACTGATCAACTATAGACATGGAATAGGGCATGACTTAATAAAAATCTGAAACCCTCTCCAGACCAAATCATCCAGTAGCTGGACGTTCCATCTTATCTATAGCGACAACATCACACGAATGATCTGGAGAAAACGCCACATACTGTGAAAACAGGCAATGCTAAGTAAGAATTTCCACCGCAACATAGCAAGAATCTTTGCCACTACACAATAACATGGAGGTCAGCTACAGTAGACTAATCATCTACTAAGCTTTAAATGTCAACTGTCAAATCTGAAGCAAGGCAATAAATGCTTTTAGGGAAAAATAGCAAAGAGCGAGCCAAGTATTATTAATTTACGTCCAGCTAGAGACGGACACTGACAAATGAAGTGGGCCACACTCTCCTCTTCCTCAAACGATCTACAACCTCGACAGTAATCATTAGCCGGTAGGCGCAGTCTTTGCGCGTGTTAATCTATAATGCAATGCCCCGTGAGAATACACATAGTAGAGGAGATGCTCCCAAGATTTAATTTAAACAACTGATTGGTGCGCCTGCCATCCAATCTAGGCCAGGTGAGTCTAGCAATAAAGCAAGCGTCCAATAGGGTTGGTACACCAACACCTACAGGTGGGTGACTGTCCGGAAGGAGTGTGTTCGCCTTAGCAAGCTCGTCATCTACACAGTTACCCTCAATGGTTCTGTGACCAAGGACCTTAATGAGAGGGACACCAAACTGCCGTGATATTATCCTAGGGGAATCACGATAGACCCTAACGAGCTTGGGGCAAAGTTACACCCGGAAGACATCTAATAACCGCTTGGCTATCGGAGAGAATGCATTAATTAGCCGTGTGAGCACCGCCCCTTTGAATCAATTTCGCAGCATGGTAAATAGCTATCACTTCGGACCGGATGGGCCATAGTTCCGGATGGGCCATAGTCAATATCAAAGAGTATCCCGAGTATCCCGAGGGGACAACATGCTATTGTAACAGGGCATTAAGTCTCACCGCTAAAAGGAAGGAAGCCAACCAAGCATGACAAAAAAGGATAGCCCTTGTAGGGGAAGTACGCAACGCCCCTATAATCTGAATTGCGATAGACCTCCTAGCCCTATCCAGGAGCTTGACGTTGCAATGCTTATCAAGGGCAGTCCACTAGAAGACCTCTCCGTATAGAAGATTAGGACCAATAACGGTCGAATAGGTCCACCCAATGACGCTAGACCTGAGACCACATCTAGCACCCACTGCTCTCCTACAGCAGTAGTTGGCACAAGCCGCTTTACGGGCTCTCTGCGATGTTAGCCTTTAACCGTTGGGCTCTTATGTACAAATTTCTGCAGAATCTGGAACGATGAAGAGAAGCACAAACGATTCAGAATTTTTTCTATATTTGCCCGGCATTAGGGTACTTAAAGCTGAAACTGTTTGGCCGAAGAAGATTCTACGAAAGAACAATGGGAGATATGTATAATATAGAAACCTTCATAACTCTAATCTTCTATCTGCTCTTTTTTCTACATAATGATGACAACAGACAACATGGTGCCTGAGGTAAAGTGGTCAAATGACGGTCGACTTTGGACACATGGTATAATGATTTTGTTACCAAAAAATTTAGATCGATGGCTTGATCTATGAGCCATTTTTTAGTGTACGCAAGAGTTTTGAAGGAGCTACTCCGGGGTAAGACAGACGAAGACGTTTATTTCCCTTCCTTTCGGTAGATCCAAAAGCTATTTCTGCTCGATAGGAACAAAATTACTGGATTACTGACTTTACTCACAGCCTCTAGTAATACAGTGAAATTATGGGCCTGCATTATATAACATAATGCCATAATAAATGAAGCATGTATGAGAAAATACTATTTCTGCATGATGGGTAACTTCCCCCACTTTGAATTAATAAACACTTTGAATTAATAAATTTAATTTGTTTATTTCTGGCACTAAGACTCTGCTTTAAAACTAATTGAGCTGAAATATTTAGGAGTTTTCTTTAAAGGTTACCTTCCCCTCACCCCCTTATTGAGGCAATTTATTACCAATGCAATCAAATTAATTTGATTTCGCATCAAAATATTTGTGTAATGAATGAGAGTGAAATGGTTTATAATTAATATGTGTTAGCAGGGGATTTTCCATAATTTGACTTTCTTTTGTGAAGAAAAATTAGCGAAACAAAACAGGTGGCATTATAAAGCCGCTATGCTCAACAAAAATGCCCTTCTGACGTATTTTTGTGTGCCTTGTTTGAAAAACAAAAGAAATTTTAATTAAATCCATAGAGAGGAAGAGAAAGAGACAGAGAGAGAGAGAGCTAAAACGTCTAACATTATGATGATTATGAGATGGTCGAGTCGAGGCAACTTTTGGGAATTTAAAAGGCAAAAAATAATGTACAAATGCACTTGAACTAAATATTAAAACATAATTTTAGAGTAAATGCAAGAGAAGAAGAAAAGGCGTCGTCAACTACTGTTTTCGCAATACAATATGCCGGTAACTTTAGCTGAAAAGGAAGAAGTTGCTAAAGTCACACAATAGAATTTCCGGTCTCGTCATCTCGTCACAGAAAACAATTGTTGTTTTTTGTTTTTTGTTTTTTCTCTGTAAAATACCTACGCTTTCAATGGGGTAATTCCATTCCATTCCATTTCATTTCATTTCATTTCATTTCATCGTTTTACGAATTGGTGGCAAGTATATATGCGTTCTTACACAACATTTTCCTGCAACAAAAACACATTAAAAGTCACTATCAAGTTATTAATTTTAGAAAGGGCTGCTACTGTTGCTGCTGCTCGTACCGTATAAACTCATAGAATTAGAAATCCTTCGAAAAGCCATTTAAGATTTCTATTTTAAGAATTGAAAGCAGAGTGATGTACACCATAGATTAGTAGAAGATGTGAGGAAATCAAATCACCATTACGTATGATTACGCTCATTGTTCCAACGTACATACAGACATATTTAAGAGGAAGCAGGGGTGGGAAGTGAGCAGTTGAAGGCAAATGAAAATTAAAATTCCAGCCATAAAGCCCAAAAGGATAGCAACAACAACAACTACTACGCTAAGACTTAATTTTAAGCCAACAAACGTAAATGAAAATGAAATCAACGTGATTACTTTTCCACAATCAAAACACAACAAAAATCCCAAAAATCGGTTTGTGTGCGTATTTACGTGTGTGTGTGTGTGTTGCGAAAAAAAAACTTTCTTCAGGGGTTGTTCACTCACTCAACATCCTCTATTCATTAACAAAACAATCAACAAAAAAATCTGCAATATAAACCTATGAACCTCAGTTAAGAACTTCCATGCCAGTACTAGATTGTGTCGTTAACATGTGTGTGGGCGTATAGTTCGTAACGCCTTCTCATCAGAATCCAATCAAATTAACTAAGACCACATTTTCTCTAAGTTCGGTCTGTAGCTGTGTTTTACCAGCGATATTATTAACAGCAACAACAACAACAACTACTACTATAATGGCAGACGGACAAACGTTAATTTCAATTTGATTTCCCTATGTATGGCCTGCTTACGAAACAAAAAACCACCAACATCAACAGCAACAGCAACAACATCATCATTTGCATCATTATTATCAGCAGCAGCATCATCATTATCATAACCATATATCGTCATCAATGGTGAGGACGACTGATGACTGACGACTGTTGCTTGCCACTGCTGTGTGCTTGTGTTTACCATAAGACTTCATTAGGTCAAAACATGCCACAAAGGGGGACGAACCAACTTAATCAGGGTAAAACTATTAATTAAATACCAATTCATTTCCGTAAAACATATTAAACACACTTGCACACATATGTATACCCAAACGCACACACATAATAATTTTACTTTTTTTTTTGCAATAACTAACACTCCCACTAACAAATAAAATGAAAAGCGAAAAATAGTAAAAGGGGAAGCATAACTAACAATAGACTGAATTGGCAATGCAGGAAGAAGGTGAGCCGGCTAGCTTACCTAGCGCATATAAATAGTCTTAAAGGATTCAAACAAATGCAATGCACGCTTCCTGAGCCATATGCACAAACTTTGCTTTATTACTTTCTTATTCAAAAACTTACACAACCCTCGTATCAGCATTATCAAAATATCGACCACGTACTGCAGGACACTGCGATCTATGGGATCTATTGGGCCACTTCCGGTAAATAGCTCGTTCAGCGAAACTACTGCCTTCTCAATAAACACCATCAGATCATATCATAATAGTAGATATGTCACCCACTGAGACCCTTTGTCCACCTAAACATTTCAATCTAAGCCTATCATGAAAATCACATTCACACAATATGTATTCCGCTGTCTCTGATGCCTGTGGGAGCAGCACAGATTATAAACATTTACATCTGTGACCACCACCCTCTGTCTGCAGTTACGCTTTTAGTCCACAGTGGCCAGTTAGACATTTCGTTAGGTGTTTAAGTCCAGTCGGCCATACTTGATAACCTCGAAACGATGCCCAAATTACGGAGAGATAGTTGCATTTCAGTGTTCCAAGCGTCTGACAATTTTCCAGTCCTTGATTGGATTGAGAATAGTAGTAAAGGATGCGACACAGTAAAGTTCCGAGCCAATATGTGGCAGATTGTCAGGAAATCATCTCTAGCCATTGCATCCGCTATTTCAGTATCACCTATCCCACGGTTATACGATTAGAGTGCTCCTAAGGCAGCTTGGTTGTCACAGAATATATTAATGGTCTTACCTCCGAGCCTGCTCACATATGGCAGTGGCCATGATCTCATCCTGAAAGACACTCAGAGATCTCTCCAGTGGAATCTACAAGTCTCACTGACACAGTCATCCATTTTGGAGCTGCCAGTTTACCAGTTTAGATCAAACTCACTCCGAACTAAGACTCCATAAAACGAACAATCCTGGTCAGGCGATTCGACTCTAAATCTCCTGCCAAAGCATAGACTCAAAGGTATGACATCCAGGGCCGATCACTCTACGTAGAATAGACAGACTTCGCGACGCATTTCGGAACTTTGCCGCCGAACATCACATAGATGTGTAGTAGAGTTAAGCCAATCAAGGCCTCCAAGGCCGCTGTTGGATATGTTCTCATTGGTACAGTTGGTGGTAGTTTCCTGGGCTTTTCTCCACCAAACTATCGCCACATAAGTGATAATTGGCCAAGTAATAGCATATACAGGGTTGACAAATTTGATGTTAGGAAGTAAATTGACTGTCAGCCTTTGACACTTATTAAGTAAAAAATTGGGAAAATTTAACTATGGAGCGCTATACTCTTGAACAAAGAGTTTTAATTGTGAAAATTAACTATCAAAATGGTGACAATTTTACTGTATCACTGCGTAAAATTCGAGCAGCTTTTCCTCATAATCAGGCTTAATCTGAGACCGCTTTGCGTAATTTAAACGCTAAATTCGAGGCTCAAGGTACTGTTGCTGACAATAAATCAAAACAATACGCTCGTAATGGCAAAGTATTGTGAATGAACCTGGAACATCAATTCGTCGACGTTCGCAACATTGTGCATAACGGTCTTCGTCTTCACGCTTATAAAGTTCAAGTTCAACTCGTTCAGGAATTAAAGCCAGCCAACCATTGTTTGCGTCTAACGTTTGTGAATTGGCTGTTTGAAAAACTGAACGAACTCAACGCACTTTTTAACAAAATCATCTTTAGCGATGAGACCCATTTTCAATTAGACGGTTATGTAAACAAACAAAATTGGCACATATGGGGCTCACCAAATCCACAAACTGTCCTCGAAAAACCATTACATCCAAAGAAAGTGACCTTATGGCACAGTTTGTGGTTAGGCGACTTTATCGCCCCGTCGTTTTTCGAAAATAAGCAAGACAACGCCGTCACCGTGAATTTCCGGCGCAACCAAGCCCTGCTAACTAATATTTTGTGGCTTAACACTTGGCTTTTGCACCACAGTTTGTGGTTAGGCGACTTTATCGCCCCATAGTTTTTCGAAAATGAGCAAGGAGACGCCGTCACCGTGAATTTCCTGCGCAACCAAGCCCTGCTAACCAATATTTTGTGGCTTAACACTTGTCTTTTGCACCACGATAACGTAACTTTTTTGACGAAAAATGCAACAAATACCACCCAATAGCCACCGAATTCACCTGATTTAGTTCCTTGTGACTTCTTTCTGTTCAATCGAGTTAAAAAACCATTACGGTGAACGCGTTTCAGCAACCGAGAGGAAATAATGGAAAAATCGCAAGAAGCACTGACAGACGGACATACCGAAAACCGAATATAAAAATGTTCAAGCGCTGGCATAAATTGCAGTGTTGCAGTCGATTGGAACTATTTTGTAGGGGACAATATAGCTTTAGATGAATAAACTTGTAATTTTAATTTTCTGAATAAATTCTGGGAACCTTTTGATCATGGTGGTATGTTAGCTTGGAAATCATAGTAAAAGTCGTTAGAATGTCGAATAACTCCCTTACAACACTGTATCTTAAAAAATATCTGATCTGCAGAACTTTCTGCGGTAAGTACATTAATTTCCCATGTGGACCAAATTCAATACAAGTAAGTTTGGTTTGTAACCTTCTGCCATAATGTTTAATTTATAATGTAGGGTATCATATAGCGGGTCTCAACCGATCTTAACTTTTTACCCATTTCATGTCTCTGTATTTTTTTTTTTGTAAATTCTTTAACGATTTTTTAAATTAATTTAAATAGTCAGTCCCCTTCTTTAAAAGGGTTTTTTTAATTTATGAATCTCTTATGAAAATATTTACGAAAACCCCCTTTAATTACTCGCGAGAGGTGCCAATATGCGTGGCCAAAAGTGAAAAAAAAAATTGCATAAAATTTTCTCATATGAATACGAAGTACAACAGCAGCTAAAGATGATGATGCTGGTTGTTGATGAAGCTAATGCTGTTTGTTGGAGATGGTGACTGTGATGTTGGTGATGTTGTTGATGCTGATGATGACGTTACGCTAATGCTGATGAGGTTGTTAAGCGCTAATTAAAAGCACCCCTAGAGGTTTATTGCATCGTTGAGTTTAACAAAAACGTATTTAAACGTAATTAATTGCAATGTTTTCCTCATTTTCTGTGTGAATTTCTTGTTTTTTTCTCTCGTTTTTTATTTTACGATTTTGTTTGGCACCTAATACGTGTGCAGAGCCTGCCACAGCCAACAGCTACAACAACTGCTAATTCTAATAATGTCTGTGTTACTGCTGTTGTTGTTGTTATTATGATTATAATATGCTCCTAGGAGCACTTTATAACTACACAAGGAAAATGAGAAAATTAGAAGAAAAAAAAAGAAAATCTCTTTCTGTCCCTATTCTTAGAGACTCATTAGCTGCACATCAAGTGCTTTAATGGAAAAAAAAACAAAAAACGAATGAAAGAAACCCCCAAGGGATCTATTTAACTTTTTAACACATAAGCCTGTTTGTCTTCTTTTTAGCGAAAATAACAACAACAGCAACGACAACTACAAAGATCTTTATACTCTTTGGGCCTATTCTTTAGCTCTACAGTTTCGTTAAGTTCAGTTCAGTTGACTTAAATGAACGTGTTTAACCAGATGGGAACGCTTTTCGCAGTGATGCTGCTGCGTTTCTTGGTGTTGGCAGCAAAGCTTTGCTTTTTGTCTGTTTTCCTTGTTTGGTCCAATTGTCGATTTGCACTTTGGCGCACATGAGCGGGACGCCAACAATATCAACAAGAAATCCCATTTATGTTAAGAGCCTTAATAAAAACAACAATAACAACAACAACAACAACACCGGCAGCAGCAACAACATACATGTTGTAAATGCACCTTTTTCATTAAGAAAACAAATAACAACAACAATAGAAATGAAAATTATCGCAATGCGGGTAAAAAGCAAAGAAAAACAAAAAATCATTGAAAAAACCAACTCGTTGCGATATTCAAATGTTGCTGTTACGAATATGTATGTGTGTATGTGTGTGTGTGTGTGTCTGCAACTACATACGCTGATAAGTACTCAACCAAGCATACCTTTTGTGTGTGCACCTTCTGTTTTTTTGTTTTCTCGTGGCATGATTGAGCTACACAACAACACAACACTCTTAACATGAACAAATGATGCAGAAGCAGAAAAGCTACAACAGGTGTCACTCCATAATCAATAACTGGCTTTTGAAATTTCTTTTCCCTTCTCCCTAAAGATTTTTGTAGATTCTATCCATCTCTCCCATTGAGAGCAACAACCATTTTATCGCTACGGAAGTCAAAACGATTTGATACGAGATGATGATTTCCGTTTCGCAAAAGAAATGTTGCTGACAATATCAACAACATTAACAAGCGTATTGTTGATGCCATTGTTGCTGCAGTAGCAGGAAAACATAAAGATTTTATGGGTTTTTCGAAAAGAAATTTGTAAATAAGTTGAAATCAAAGTAAGAAATAAGGCAGGAAAAAGGATTCGTGTACTGGAGAACATAGCGCCGAATGTAGTTTTAAAAATAACAACTTCAGTTCTTTAAGGCAACAACCAAAGTTTCTAGGATATAAGGTTTGGTTGACCAGTTAAACCTGAAAGACCTTTGATTAGTTGAGTTTGTAAACTGCAGTTCCCAATAAATAATTATCTTCAGAATCATGCGAAATTGGTTTATGATTCCAATTTATTTCTCTAATTCTTATTTCCTAAGTCAGAGGGTTTCACTTTCAAAAACTGTATGCTCTTGCAATGGTACTATTGATTAGTCTATAAATTGAACTCCAAAAAATGTCTGATACTTCAACTTCTGCTTCACTTTTCTAGAGCTCTTTATAAGGAGATTTTGACCAGTTTCTGAACTCTGCTCTAGAGGTTGACTAAGGTCTTCCGAATTTATCCTCTCTTTGGGTTATAAGTAGCTGGTGGCAAGGTCTTCCGCATTTATCCTGCCCTCAGTTTTGTAGTATTTACATAACTAAAGCACGCTCCAGACGATTGAGAGACGACTGTTCCTATGATCTGACCAGATTAACCGCCTACAACTGTTCCTGTAATCCTGCCAGATTAATTGCCTACAACCGTTACCGTAATCCAGCCGACGTCCGTTTTTGTAAACCTGCCAGATTTACCACCGACATCCGTTTCCGTAAACCTGCCTGATTAACCACCGACAACAGTTCCTGTAATCCTACCAGATTAACCGCCAGACGACCCGTTTGCAGACCTCCTCATCGAAGACGCCAAATCCAACGCCTCAAACTAAATCTATGGTAGTTCAAAGCTAGATTTTAGGCGTAGAAAATAAGGGCTCAAATGGAGTTTTATTTAAACATGAAATACGTAGAAAAGCGGTTGTATTGAATTCACAAGGAATGCAGGACTTTATTCCGGTCGTGGACAAAACGAGTTATACTCCAGCTATAAAAAGAAACTGCGTTACAAATTTTAGACCATTCCCGCATTATTTCTTTATTACTCTAGGGAGGGCTTAAGAACATATATGGCGCAGTCTACCCAGCGCAATGTAATTATGGTATTAACCGCTTCTAGTATTACTATCATTGTTATCTTTTTGAGTCTATTTATCTAATTGAAGGTTCAGAAGTCCTATCTATCCCTCCTATGAAGTATTATTGGCAGCATTGGTTGCAAACAGTTCTATAGATACTCTCCGAAAGGCTTAAACTTAACAGAAAGCAGACATTATTATCTAAATTAAATATTTAACTCGTATATATGATGGAGTATAACAAGTCTATAGCTTTTTGTGGGCGTTTGGCTCTCCACATAGCATCCATTGCCTTGTTTAAAATTCATTGATTTCAAGCTAAGCGATTAGTCCACTGTAGCTCGCCTTCATGTGATTGCGTAGGTGTGATCCTTACTAAGCATTGCCATTTTTCTTTAGTAGGTGTTGTTTTCCCTGATCATTTGTGTGATGTCTGTCATCATCGCCAGAGATAAACAACTATATTCATCAACGTAATCTCCATCACGAGCACTGCAATTATTCCAGCTCCGCTCTAATATTGCTATATTGCTTTTGAAGAACGATTTTTCTTTTTCCTCAAAATAAGTCCCTGTTGCAGTGATAACCTCTTCATTCTTGCGATATTTCTTAGCGGCCAGCATTTTTTTGAGGTCTGCGAACAGCCAGTAATCGCTGGGCACCAAATCTGGCAAATACGGTGGATGTGAGAGCAACTCATTAGTTTTGCTTGACTTGTGACACGGTGCGTTGTTTTGCCATGTGCGGCACTATAATTTCGACCTTCAAGCGCTCCAATAACGCTATATAATATTCACTGTTGATAGTATTTCCCTTCTTAAGATAGTCGATGAATATTTTAAACACGCACATCCCAAAATACCGAGGCCATAACCTTTCTAGCCGATTGTTGTACTGTCGCGCGCTTTGGACGAAGTTCAGCAGTTGCTGCCTACGCAGATGACGATCGTTTTGATTCCGGAGTGAAGTGATGGATCCATGTTTCATTATATGTATTCATATTGTCACATATCGACGCAAGAATTCCGGTTTGTAACGTTAAAAGACGCCAAACACTACTCAGAATCATCAACACGTCCTTGTTTTTGGTCAACAGTAAGCAGACGCGGCACCCATTTTGAACAGAGCTTTATCATAGTCAAGTGCTCGTGCAATATAAAGCCAACACGTTCTTTGACGTCCTTACGATGTCACCTAACTCACACAACTTCACGTTTTGATCATTCAAACAGATTTCGTGGATTATCTTGATGTTTTCTAGTGTTACTGCTTCATTTGAACGTACACTGCGTTCCTCATCATCGGTGTCACTCCGACTATATTTGAAGTCAGCAAATCAACATTTCATTGTTGTTTCTGATGAAGCGGAACACTTTTAAAGCCATTGCTTTGCTTGAACGGTATTTTTTCTTATCAAGAATCAGTATAGAATTAAAACACGAAATTGTTTTTAATCAATTGTTCTGAAAGTAACGAAATAGAGTCACTCTTAGCACAATAACTTACAAACTAATTAATAAAGGGTGGACAAATTTAAGGTTAGGATTTAAATTGGCTTAAAAGCATATTTTTTTTTTGACAAATTCAGATTTATTTATGCCAAATATCCATCTCTAACACTTCAGCAGACATCCGCCAATTTCACCAAATTTTTCACAACATTTGGCAACAAAGCTTAGTTTATCTTGTCAATGCAGCACCGAAATTCATCTTTCAGTGTGTCAGTTGTTTGTGGTTTGTTCACATTAACCCGGTCTTTCAAATGGCTCCAGAGAAAATAATCCAGCGGCGTTAAATCACAAGAACGAGGCGGCCAATTGACATCGCCAAATCGAGAAATTACGCGACCGGAAAATTGCTCATGTAATAACTGAATTGTTTGGCTGGCTGTATAGCTTGTGGCGACGTCTTGCTGAAACCAAAGGTCACTGATGTCAACGTTAGCCAATTGGGGCCACAAATAATTGGTTTTCATGTTTTGATAGCGCAGGAAATTCACGAAGACGGCGTTTCTTGCTCATTTTCGGAGAAATACGTTCCGATGATGCCACCTAACCACAAGCTGCACCATATGATCACTTTCTTTGGATGTAATGGTTTTTCGATGACTGTTTGTGGATTTTGTGAGCCCCATTTGCGACAATTTTGTTTGTTTGCCTAATTGAAAACGGGCCTTATCACTAAAGATGATTTTGTTGAAAAATGCATTGTTTTCGTTTAGTTTTTCAAACAGCCAATTCCCAAACGTTCGTCGCAAACTGTGATCGGCTGACTTTAATTCTTGAACGAGTTGAACTTTATAAGCGTGAAGATGAAAATTTTTATGCAAAATGTTGCGCGAAGTTCTTCTGGTGATGCCCAATTGTGGCAAACGTCAACGAGTTGATGTTTTAAGCTCATTCTCAAACCTTTGCTGTACAGCGGTTATGTTTGCATCACTACGAGCATATTGTTTTCATCTATTGTCAGCAGCAGTACCGTGAGCCTCGAACTTAGCGATTAAATTATGCACAGCGGTCTCAGAAGAAGCCTCATCACGGGGAAAAGCTGCTCGAATTTTACGAAGTGACACAGTAAAATTTTCATCAGTTTTACAGTAAATTTTCACAATTAAAATTGTTCGTTTAAGAGTGTAGCGTTCCATAGTAAAATTTTCCAATTTTTTACTAAATAAGTGCCAAAGGTTGACAGCTTAATTCCTGACATTTCATCATTTTCAATATCCAATTTACTTCATAACTTTTGACAGCTGTTTTTTGAAGGTTAGCACTCACCTAAAAGGAGGTGAATGAAATGAAACTAACGCCATGTGTTATGTGTTAGGCTCGGACTTTTTAGCACATACCTGACAGAAAACTGCTTTTTGAATGCTCAAAAACTCACAATGATGAAGTATACTCAAGGTTTCGGGAAAAGTCTAGAAGGTACACAAGTCAATTTATAGGCATGCTGTAGGGCATAGAGTGTACTGTACTGTTCTTAAGGCTATATTGCTCAAATGGAATCAAGTCTATCAAAGCAATGCTGATTTAAAGAGAATTTGTTTGAATGCAACTCCACAGCGAGTCTTTTAGAATCGGGCCACGGCTTAGGTGTAAGATCCAATCAGCACGTAGTTTCTCAAGAGCTCTAGCCAAGTACTTGGCAAGAACCAAAGTTCTTAAAGCTTATCGCATTCAAGCAGCAGACTACCGTGGGTTAGGTATCTACTTCGGTAACACAAACCTGAAGTGTAATAGATTATCACCAGACCGATGGAAGTGGTATAGGATACACTAGTCTTGTTCTTGTTTCACATATTATTGGTAAACTCGTTTTTCTTTCAAAAACTATTTTCACTTACAGTTCTTATTATCCAGGTTCTACTGTAGAGTTTTGTCAATTACAAAGTAGTTTATGTGAATAGTTTTTCTTTACATAACTTTTGTTTTAGTTTTCTTTTAAGTTTATTGTTGTTGTAATAGTTGTTGTTGTTGTGTTGTTGTTGTTGTGTTGTTGTTGTTATATTTTTATTAGTGCTAATGTTCGCTGATGAAAAACTTTCAAAATTTCAACAACAAAAAACAACAAAAAAATATTTTTCTTTTTGCACACTTGGCACATGACACTCAATGACACACAATAAGACAAGAGAACTACTAGTGGCACTACCCTACTACTTGCTACGTGTTACGTGCTGCTGCAAGTATACAAAACTTGTAATGCGACAAAATGGTTTATTTCTTGTTGTTTTTTTTTTTTGCATTGCCATTCGTTTGGCTGGCAGTTTTTTGCAAGGATTTTTTGCCGTTTTTTTTTTTTTAATTAACAATTTTATTTTAAAGGGAGAGTGGTGGGTGCTGCTACTACAGCGGCGTTTACAATATGGGTTAACGTTAATGTTTTATGGAGGGTCTTAGTCCTTGATGTTGCTGCTGCATCAACTTTAAAAGAGGACTCCAATGAGTAATTAAAACATTTTCACATTTAACAGAAACAACAACAGCAACAACAGCAACAACCAAAGCTACAACAACAACTAAAAGAAAAACAGCAGTGACACGTAAAGAAGCCAGAGTGCTGTTGCTTTTTAATTTTTAGCAAAATACTCAACATTTTTACTTGGCACCTTTTTACAATTGTTATTGCCACACAGCCACACACAAACAAAGCAAACTGTAGAAGCAACAGCAGTAGAAATTGCCATTAAATAGAGGTGGAAAGCAGCTAAGCTAGAATGACTTTTCCTTAAGTAGATTTCCTTTTTTTCTTTTACTCTTTTTAGCAACCAAAAACAGGCATAACAAGGTAAAGAAATCAAGATTTTTAATTAACTCAACCAACTTAATTAAGTTGCAGAGTAGAACGCTGTTAACTCTTTAAAGAGAAGTGATAAACAGCCACTTTGAACAAACCAGCGTTAAGTCTTCAGTCGAGAATCTTCGCCAGGCCATATTATATGACATGTGTTTTTCAAATTAAATTTTTATTTTATTTTTTTAATGAGTTAATAGACAAATTTTTAAACTCATCTCACTGATCTTCTAAAACCTTTGAAACATAATTTTTGCTTTGTTTTTATAATTGAAACATCGATTAATAACGCCTTTTGGCTTTATTTTGTTGTTTTCATTAAAACCATAACGAGAGGTGATTGTGATTATAATGAAACAAAAGCCATTTTGTCAACAATAACTAGAAACGAAGAAAAAAATCAGTAGTCGTCACATCAAAGGATTTCAAGCCCCAACCATTAATGTCTGTCTGTCTGTCTGTCTGTCTGTCCATTTATCAGTCTGTTTGTTACAATTTTTTTCCGTTTCTATTGCGTTTTCTTTTTCTAGCTGCTAAAATATTAACTCAGAATGACACCCAGGGAAACATTAGATTGGTTAATATTCCTGCACCAGTATCTTCTTTTTTTTATTTGTAGGAGTTGTTGTTGTTGTTGTTGTTGTTGCTAATAGAAACATCAAAGTGTTGAAGCTCAAGAATTGTTTATACACCGGATAAACGAGTTGTGTTTTTATTTCAACTCTTTCGTTTGTTTTCCGCATTTTTTTTCTCCTCTTTCTCATATTCTTCTTTGATTGTGTCTGATTTTTTATTGTTTTTTTTGTTGTTTTTTTTTTGGTTTTCTTTCAATTTATTTTTGTCGCGCTTTTGATGTGTCATTGTTTTTCTTGAATATGAGACCACCCGGAAAGCATTTTACCTCCGGTTCTAAGTTGTTTTGGCTTGAATTAAAGTATTCTTCCTATGACAAGGCCATTGATGTGTGTCAAGCAGGTTGGTTTTTGTTAATACTCTGATACTGAACATAAACTATGTGAATATTCCGAAAAAAAGACACTCCTTTTTGAATTGTTTTAATGTCGGTTCAATACCAGGCCAGACCATCTTAAAAAAATAAAAAGTTTTTCGACAGCGGCATCACCTCATAACATTAGCTAGTAACTGGTTATGATTATTACTACTATCGGAGCCGCCGTTAAACTGTAGGTCCCTTGCAATGAGTTTAAAAATAGAAGCGGGTGCAGCTCATTGACTGAGAGAAGTCTTTATGTTCCTTCATGGAATGTTATGGGAATAATATATCGGGATAAAGTATTAAGATAAGTTAACCTCAACACTGATGAGTGTAGTGGTTAGAATGCGCGTATACAACTCAGGCGGTCCAGGTTTGCTTTTTCAGTAGAGAACAGGAGAAACAAATTGTAATTACGGTTTCGAGTGTTTAATAAAAAGACTTCCATTCTATTCCAAAAAAAGAGGCACCCTTTTCCATTATAGCTTACTCATGTCGATGATGACAATTATCACACGAATGATCAGCAGAAAACGACACCTACCACGCCATGAAGAAAAATGGCAATGCTTAGTAAGGATAACTACCACTACTGTGTCACTGTGGTATGTTGGGTAAGAACCTACCTTCCAGCTAAGAAGTCGTTCAATCCCAGGCTACACCATCTGACAATTTTCAACAGCGATAACACCTCACAACATTACTAGCGACTGGTTATGTGTATTTATGCTGTGACAGACTTCACTAACTAATATATCTGCCGTTCGGTACCGGCGTTTGTGGGTTTGTGGCCTTTCAATGAGTCTAGTTGATCATTCTCCATATATTTAAATCACTATTTATTTATAGAAGATAAGAAAAGATTATTTTTGCTCAAAAGTGCATATCTTTTTCGATCTACCTTGGTTTACACGTTCTTTGTAAGACGTTCAATGTTGTCATATACACAAAAATAACTAAATTTATACAAATAATTCAACGATGAGCATATTTTCAATAAAAAAAATATACACAAACGTATAAAAATTGTACTTATTTGAATTAACCGGTTATTCGCTTTAAATTAACCGGTTTAATCGGTATTCGAAAAATGAAGATTTTGAAAAAACTGTATTCGACCAAACCAAAAACCGGTCGAATAATAACAAACCAAAAAAACCGGTTAAAACGAATAATAACCGTCCGATCCACCCCACCCCCCTTGGAAGGACAGATTGAATAAGCTGGTATTGCACAAAGTAAACCAAAGTAAAAGCTTTTTGTTTGTCATTTTATTACTCGATAACCACTCAACCGATCTTTAAGCCGATAAAATGAGTGTGCAATAGAGCTGTAAAACCATGGATAGTAACATCGATAGTGGTGCCGCTGTGGTACGGTAGGTAAGACCATCTTAAAAAAAGAAAAAAGTTTTTCGACAGCAGTATCATCTCATAACATTAGCTAGTAACTGTTTATGAAGCCTACTACTATCGAAAACCTCTCTAAATCCATATGCCGTTCGGAGCCGCCGCTTAACTGTAGGTCCCTTTCAATGAGTCTAAAAATAGAATCGGGTGCAGCTCATTGACTAAGAGGATACCCCATGTTCCTTCACAGAATGTTAAGGGAATTATTATTACTGTATAACTATGAACAGAGAACTGCTATAGACTACGCGTGCAATTTTAAATACAATTGCAAGATCCCACAACTACTTCTTTACTCTCCAAAATATTTCTTCATTACGCGCTGAACTGTGTTTTCATAATTTCAACCCTAGGAACAGTTTATTACCAAACTTTCCCTTAAGAAATATACGAGTTACAATATCGGGACAAAGTGTGTGCCGCTGTTGTATGGTAGGTAAGACACCCGCCTACCAATACCAGGCCAAACCATCTTAAAAAAAGAAAAAGTTTTTCGACAGCGGCATCAGCTCAGAACATTAGCTAGTAACTATTGAAAACTTCTCTAAATGCATTTGCCGTTCGGAGCCGGCGTTTAACTGTAGGTCCCTTGCAATGAGTTTCCAAATAAAATCGGGTGCAGCTCATTGACTGAGAGAAGTCTCCCCATGTTCTTTCATGGAATGTTATGGGAATTAACATAACAACAACATCGATAGTATCAATAGTTTGGTTTTTGGCTGACCATCGATAGTATTTTTTTACTATCGATACTCTAACAGTAAATATGGAGGTCACTTAACGTACATAGTCAAAGTCACATTTGCAAAAATTTGTTCGACGCAGGTTGTCAGACGTCTGTCACCTTTTATAGTTATATAGGGACACAGCTTAACAGTTTCTTAAATTTCTATTCATTAAACTCAAACTATGAATTTTAACTAAAATATGTTGGTACATACGATTTTGCATTGGTTCCAAACAAATTAATCTTCATTTCGTCAGACTATAGCATGTTGTTCTAACTATTACGTGGCAGCTGTTGCTTCCGTTTGCTGCGAAATGATACATTTCGAGGACTCTTACCCATAAGTCTAGTTTTCATAAGTTTTGTTCTCTTAGTGTGCGACTTGAAACAGGAGAATAAATTCATTTTTGAGGCTTTTTGGTGACTTAAGGGATTAAACTTTGAAGTACGAATTAAAATTTTACCACAACTGATAGTTGTTCTACGTTTTCTTTTCATAGTCTCTGCGGTTTTCTTTTACTGGACCTTATTAAATACTTTAGTTTTGGAGTACTTCATGGTCTGAACAATTTTCGCTATATAAAGGTTCCGCCATTTAAGGTTTTTTTTTCAATTAGTGCTTATTTCGTGAATGGTAACACTTAGCTCATGTCTGATTTGACAGAGAATTAGTTTTATGCTTCCGCTGAACGAATATGGTTGTGTATACGCTTCGCTAAGTGGGCCTGCGATCGACTTACAGCAGATGCCGATTTTGTCAAAAAAAAATAAAAAATCATCTTTTCAGATGAAGCTCATTTTGATCTTGGTGGGTATGTAAACAAGCAAAATTGTCGCATTTGGGGCACACAAAAACCCGCACGCATACATCGAAAAGCCGATACACCCAAGACGAGTCACTGTTTGGTGCGGATTTTGGTCCAAAGGCATAATTGGGCCATTTTTCTTCGATAATGAGCAAGGAGTGGCCGTTACAGTCAATGGCGAATATTTGTTCACAAAAATTGAAGAGGAAGATATTGGCAACATTTGGTTTCAACAGGCCGGCGCTATGTGCCACATAGCCGAAGCTACACTCGATGTTTTGCGCCCTGGTTTTGTAGATCGCATTATCTGCTGCAGAGCTGATGTCGTTTGGCCACCTCGGAGCTGCGATTTGACACCACTGGACTATTATTTGTGGGGTGCCGTCAAAGATAAGTGTTACGCCAAGAAGCCGGAGACAATTGACGTTTTAAAGGATAGTATTCGTGAAGCCACATGTGTAATACAGCTGTACACAATCGATAATGTGCTTAAAAATTGGACCGATCGTGTAGGCTACTGCATGGCCAGCCGAGGCAGCCATTTGAATGAAATTATTTTCCATTATTAAGCGGAAGGATTGTACTTTGAAATAAAGAAAGAAATTTGAGAAAATATTCAGTAGTTTTTTTTCATAGCATTTAAAAAAATAAAATAAAAAATTATTTGGCGGACCCTATATAAGGATTACGCTTCCATCGAAATCTTCAATACAGCAAATTTTATGACATACTGGACAAAAATAAAGTGTCCCTATTATTTGTTTCAACACTGTATTTTTATTATTATTCGTTGCCTTTCATTTAAATTCTAATGTTGTTGACACAAGTAGCACTCAAAAGAATCCGATAGTAGCGATAGTATCGATAGTTTATTTGCAAACTATCGAAACTATCGAGTGGGCCAACTATCGATAGTTTTGCAGCTCTAGTGTGCAGTCCTTTCAATTTTTCTTATGAGAAATATATTTTTCTAGGTAAACAAAACAAAGGCTACCAGCAACGCAGATGGATCAAAAAATGTTACGAATCTAATATTTTTTTATTGAATTTTTTTGGATTCACGTGGAATTTAAAAAAAAAAATTTTTATTTATTGTGGTAAGTTTTTGTTTTAATATAAAATATGTTTATTAAGAATTAAAGATCAAATCAATTGAGTAAATCATTTAAATCAATTATTAGTCACAAAGTATTTAGTTTGGACTTGAAAAATTGAACCTTAAATAGCCTTTTAAATGTTACCACCCCGTTTCGCTTAGTTTGTCTCCTCCACTTTAAATGCTCGTTTATGTTTTCAAAGTCGTTAACAATAACATTCGGTTAAATGCGTCTGCATATGTAATGGATTACATAGAGATGTTTGGAGTATGTATGTGTGTGTGTGTGTGAGAGAGAGAGTATTGGTAACAGGATAACATTTGCCATTTATTGTTAAATGTTGTCTCAAGGCTAAGTGGCTAAAGCAGAAAACAAATTTCTGTTTTTTTGCCTCTTTTTGGTGCATAAAAACAAAGTTTTTCTCTCCGTAACATTTTAACCTTTGGTTTACATGACTATTTATGTTTTTTTTCTATATTTTTTTTTTATAAAAAAAGTTTTTAAACAAAGTTTTTAGTTTATTGTTGTTTATACAATATTTTTTATATATTTTTTTTTATTATTTTTTTTTTATTTTTTTGATTATTGTTATGCCATTCTGTTTGGCAAAAAAACAAGTGTAAAATGAAAACCCAAAATATTTCCCGCCACATTCGTTTATACTTTTGCCAGTTTTTCAACTGATGTTTGTTAAAGGCAAATGGGGGGAGGACGGTATGGCGGTAGGGAAAACAGGAACAAGAAAAACTTTTTCTTTCTATTAATCTCACACGCTTTTAAACAAATAACATATTTATTATATTTTTGGCCAACAAACCAGCAGCAGCAGTAACAGCAACAACAACACCGACAACAATAATTTAACAATTTTTTCCCAAAACAACAAGAACAACAACAAAGTTGTTTGCAAATAATATTTAGTAAGTAAAACGGCTGCTTTTTTTCCCTTTTTTTTTCGAAAAAGTTTCATTTGATTTTTCAGTTGTTTTTCTTAACTAAACGGTTGTTTTAGTAACTTTTACTTAAAAAATGAGAAGAAAAAAATTTTAACTTTCAAAGGCAATTTATTAAATTGCCGGTAAAACAAGCACAAACACCTTGTAATTCAAAAATGAATTTCTCTTTTTTTTTATTGGTAAAATGTTTTCTATTGGAAAAGTATTGTTTTTTGCCTGGCTGTTGCCTGTCTGCTTGCTGCTAACTGCTGTTGCTTGCTGTTTTTTCGTATTGATTAGTCTATAATTTTTCCATTCAATGAATCGAAATCATTGTCGGCTCTTAAGCTTGAAAGTGAAAGAAATCCAAAACAAACCAGTGAAAAAGGAATTTGTAAAGAATTTGCTTCTTGGTTGTTGGTAATGATGTTGTATTTCGAAGGCGTATACTTGTTACAGCATAATGAGGATATAACTCTCCCTGCCTCCTTTCCCTACCTAAAGACAAGAGTAGTTTTAAAAACACATGGTAGGGCTGTTAATGTTTAGAACGCTGTTGCACTTGTTATGTTTCAATTCGTCTTTTTTTTCTTCTGTTTTTTTTCTTTTTTTTTTTGTTGTAATTGCAAGACGGAAGTTTTTGTAACGTTTGCTTTTATTTCAGAGTTTGATCCTGAAATTATCGTTTCGCGATATTATTATCCCTCCTGCATTATTATTATATTTTTTTTTTTCATTTTTGCCTATAAAGTCCTTGAGTTGTTTTGTGGCATTAGAGTTCCGGTGTAGTGATTATTAACGCTTGGCTCAGTTCATGACTTTCATCATTCGGCGGCACCCAGTTTTTTCTTTATCTCCATTTGCTTTGTTTTATTGAAACATTTGAAGCACTGGTGATGCAAATTATTCAACAAATACGATTATTCACTTGACTACATTCACTTAAACATATGCCGTAAATACCACACTAACCGCTGAACTTAAGTAACAAGAAGTGTATTTATTATACTTGAGCAGCCCGTAGAATACAATTCTTTACTCTTTCACTAAGGGAATCACTTCGCGTTTTTAGTTTTTTTGACATGCTGTAGTGGTTAGAATGCCCGCAACATTAGCGGCACACATTCCACTTCCTAGCTGACTACATATAAAAAAAGAAATTCTAAATGCGATTTTCAAGTATTTAATAAAGAGAATTAGACATCGCTCTAGACAAATCCATCTAAAAGAAGCCCCTCTGACCATTCCTCTGATGAAATAAAAAAGCCTCCTAACGGTGGCAAATGGCAATGCGAAGAAAAGATCACTACTACTATTTAGCGAGGATCTTGACCACTATACAATCACATGGAGGCGCGTATAATAGTCATCTACTGAACCTGAAACTGAACATATTACAGTTTTATGCTACAACAGAATATGTCGAAGGCACTAAGAAGGACGACGCTCAGCAATATTCGAAACGGGAGATATCATCATTCTCATGGGTGACTTTAACGCGCAAATAGTAAGTGACAACACCAACAGCCGCCCCACCTCGGGAACGCACGGTGGAGTTAAAAATAATAATGGAGAAATAAAAATAATAATGGAGAACGACTAACAGAGTTATGCCTGACATACCATCTAATCATAGTTGGCTCCATCTTTTCACACAAGAAGGTTCTTAAATAAACATGGAAATCGACAAGCGGCAGTTCACGCAATCAGTTTGATTTGTGAGTAAATGATGGAGATATAAAATCGGTAGTGATCACGAGCTTATTACAGGCGAAATCAAGCTTAAACTGAAGAAGAAACATTGCAGTCATAAGACGAAAGCGTTTCCGTCTGCAGCAATTTCAGAAAAATACGACCAGTAACGTATTGGCTATGACAATTCGCGAACAGTTACCAAATAAACCAACATCACACGTGGGAAGAGATCACACCAACATATTGTTACGTTTTGAAACAGTAGAGTTCTTTTTAATTCCGTCAAAATAAAAATAAACATCACTTTGTTGTTGTTTCACTTTATCTTTATACATCAACTTAATATTCGTTTATGCAACACTTTTATTTACGCCTAAATACGACTTTATTTTATGACAGCAAAACGATAACTAACTGGCGTAGGTAAAGCAGCCTCCTTATATACATACCTAATTACATACAGCTTGGAAAGCTCCGTAAATGTTTGAAACGCTCTCATATTCTATATTTTATATCCGTTAATTCTAAACATGTAAGATTATGTTACTCAAAGATAGTTGGATTGGCAGTGCTGCCAATTATAGAAGTAAGTAAGGCATTGACAGGGTGACACATTAATACCAAAATCCAACAATACAGTTTTAAAGGCGCTGATATGGAGTATTTTCTCTTTAGGCATTTTTATTTTCGTAACAATATAATCAAGTGGCAAAAGAGACGCTGGGTGTAGTGTAGATACATAGCCTTTGCTATGTCTTAGCCTAGAGCAGAGTTAGAAATAACCCGGGTTTTTCTAATAAAAAGAAACCCAAACCACGGGATCTTTATTGGGTTTTATAACTGCTTCCTAATTTCGTTCAAGTAGACAATATTTTTTATTTGTAAGTAAAATTAAGTTGTTCTAGTATTTATAATGCAATTTTGCACTCTTGGTCGGATCAAGGCGGCGTTGCGTACCATGGGTTGCTAAAACAGACTGCAATTACTTCGTTCGGACTGCCGGAATACTAAGACATTCATGATTAAATTATTCTTTTGCATGGCAACGCTCGTCCTTACTACGTAAAAGTTGCCAAACGATTGTCAGAAAAGACCAATTGCCGCACCCGCCGTATTCCCCGAACATTGATCATTCCAACAATAGGCTGTTTCGACGGATACAATACCTTTTGACATATCACTTAATCACTTATTTTCAAGAAATATAAAATCGGTTTCAAAGTTGCAGCGCCTCAAAAGACGAGAAGTTTTTCTAAAACAGGATGCGGATTTGGCTCAGAGATGGGGAAAAGATTTGGGCTGTGATTTATTATCTTCTTTGAGCTAAAAAAAATGCCCGAATTAATTTTTACTCCCAATACGTAAATTATAATTATTTTTGTTGTAAGCAAATAAAAAACCCACCATTGGGTTGTCAACCCTGCCAAGGAGTGGCATTATAGCTGACATTCTCAAGTGAGAAGATCGGCAGAGTACCCATAAAAAGTGTTCACATGACCACAAACTTAAATTTTCAAATTTGTTCTGTTCGGCACCTACATATTTCATTGATTTCAGATAACAAGTAATCGATTACACATCTCTTTCTCTCGAATAAATTATTTTATTTTTTTATTCGAATATCACTTCACTATTTCACATGCCAATGTAACAACATTCGTTTGCAGGCACAAACGCTCTTACAGCAATACTGCTGCGATGTGTGTGTTGTGGAGTTGTCAGGCAGCTCGTTGATTTCGGTTCAGTTGGTGTTGTGTTGTGTTGTGTTGCTGAATGAATGATACCATGATGATTCTTTCCATTTGGACGCTTCTGAACATGGCGACGATGATGTCGTTCATAATGATGTTTATTTGTTTGTTTGTTTGTTGGATGGTTTGAATTTGTAAATCGCATTCCCATTTGAATTCGTCGTCGTATTTAAATCTAAGATAAGTTGGGTACTTTTTTCTTCTTCTTCTTGTTTTTTCTAAAATTTATTTATTTTTTTCTTCACTAGAGATAAGTGCATGAGTATGAGAGTATGTGTGTGTATGTGTTTGTAGGAGTTTAAGAGGATTTAAAGGAACTGCTGCTCTTTAGAACTGCTTGAATGATTACGTTGTGAGTTAAAGTCTGAAGTATCACATGAAGTGCTTCACTCTTGCAAGCAGTAAATCTACAAAAGTGGTTGGCTCTACTTCCTTCTATTTTGAGAAAAAAAAAAACAAATATTTTTCTGTTTCCTTTTTTTATGATAACTGGGGGTATTTTTATATATATTTTTTACCTGAGATATGTATGTTTTTTTCAGCAGAACCTGCAAAAAATTCGTAATGTAACCTTGATTTTTCGGAATGATTTTGTTTTATTTTTTTATTATTATTTTTAAGCTTTTGTTTTTAAGAAATATATACTTTAGGCTTCATTATGGAGAAAGAAATGAAGAATAATAAGTTATTTTTTTTATTTAAAATAAAAAAAATGTCTTACTTTAAACAAGAAGATTAAAACTTGGCCAGAAGATTAAAACCTGGAAAATTTAAACGAAAATCTTATAAAAGGTCCGCCATCTAACGTTTTTTTTTTCGAGTAGTGCTTATTTCGTAGCTCATGTCTGATTTGACAGATAATTAGTTTTATCCTACCTCTGAACGAATATCGTTGTGTATACGCTTTTTTCGCTTCGCTAAGTAGGCCAGCGATGGACTTACAGAAGATGCCGATTTTGCCAAAAAATCATCTTTTCAGATGAAGCTCATTTTGATCTTGGCGGGTATGTAAACAAGCAAAAATGTCGCATTTGTGGCACAGAAAACCCGCACGCATACACTGAAAAGCCGATATACCCAAGACGAGCCACTGTTTGGTCCGGATTTTGGTCCAGAGACATAATTGGGCCATTTTTCTTCGACAATGAGCAAGGAGTGGCCGTCACAGTCAGTGGCAATCATTATCGGGCCATGTTGCATGAATTTTTGTTCACAAAAATTGACGCGGAGGATATTAGCAACATTTGGTTTCAACACGACGGCGCTACGTGCCACACAGCCGAAGCTACATTCCTTCCGTTGAACGAATATGGTTGTGTATACGCTTGAACAACGCTGGGAATCTGGGCCTGTGATCGACTTACAGAAGATGCCGATTTTGCCATAAAAAATCATCTTTTCAGATGAAGCTCATTTTGATCTTGGCGGGTATGTAAACAAGCAAAATTGTCGCACTTGGGGCACAGAAAGCCCGCACGCATACATTGAAAAGCCGATACACCCAAGACGAGTCACTGTTTGGTGCGGATTTTGGTCCAGAGGCATAATTGGGCCATTTTTCTTCAAAAATGAGCAAGGAGAGTGGTCGTTACAGTCAATGGCGATCATTATCGGGCCATGTTGAACGAATTTTTGTTCACAAAAATTGAAGATGAGGATATTAGCAACATTTGGTTTCAACAGGACGGCGCTACGTGCCACACAGCCGAAGCTACACTCGATGTTTTGCGCCCTGTTTTTGAAGATCGCAATATCAGCCGCAGAGCTGATGTCGTTTGGCCACCTCGAAGCTGCGATTTGACACCGTTGGACTATTATTTCTGGGGTGCTGTCAAAGATAAGTGTTACGCCAACAAGTCAGAGACAATTGACGCCATTGGTGAAATACAGCTGCACACAATCGATAATGTGCTTAAAAATTGGGCCGATCGTGTAGGTTACTGCATGGCCAGCCGAGGCAGCCATTTGAGTGAAATTATTTTCCATTATTAACCGGAAGGATTGTACTTTCAAATAAAAAAAGAAATTTGAGAAAAGATTCGGTAGTTTTTTTTATAGCATTTTCAAAAAAAAAAAAAATTATTTGGCGGACCCTTTATTGCCTCTAGAATGAACATGATTTTGTGTTGGCCTTTACATTTTTAAGTTTTCCTTTTTAATATTGTCCCGTTTCTTTGTTTTTCTTATAAAAATTAACTGAAAATGATGAACATTTTTGTTACCGTCTAAGCACAAATTAAAGCTACTGATGAAATTAAGTTGAAAGAAATCAAACTTTTTATGTCATAATATTGTTTTTTCTTATCAGAAAGTATAGTCTGCTGTCAATAAATCGATTTATATTGATTTAAAATTTCGTAAATAAAAAGAAAAAAAATTTTAAATTTGTTTAGAGCGCTTTAAAGCCCTATAGCAAGCTATATTGTTAGATCTTAAAAGCACTCCACACTAAGAGTGAATAAAGGAATGGATTTGTTTTATTTCGTAAAAAGCTTTAGTATTAAAGCTTCGTTTTTCTTCGCCATATTTATATACATATTCTTCCAAAATATAGATATTTTGATAATTCGACTTATAAAGCTCAGACTTGAAAAACATAATATTGTCACAAATAAGACTGTATTGCACTTTATTACAATATTTAATCACTTTTTGAGATCAACGCTGAAGTGGCTTACAGGTTGTCTTTCCAGAGACAAACAGGCCAACCTTTCAGCCTGTCTCAGTCCAGAGGCATACTCCCATAGATTAGTTAATTTACCTTCAAAGTCCAACGGTGTCAAATCGCAGCTACGAGGTGGCCAAACGACATCAGATCTGCGGCTGATAATGCGATTTTCAAAAACAGGGCGCAAAACATCGAGTGTAGCTTCGGCTGTGTGGCACGTAGCGCCGTCCTGTTGAGACCAAATGTTGCTAATATCCTCCTCTTCAATTTATGTGAACAAAAATTCGTTCAACATGGCCCGATAATGATCGCCATGGACTGTAACGGCCACTCCTTGCTCATTTTCGAAGAAAAATGGCCCAATTATGCCTCTGGACCAAAATTCGCACCAAAAAGTGACTCGTCTTGGGTGTATCGGCTTTTCAATGTATGCCTGCGGGTTTTCTGTGCCCCATATGCGGCAATTTTGCTTGTTTACATACCCGCCAAGATCAAAATGAGCTTCATCTGAAAAGATGATTTTTTTTTTTTGGCAAACTCGTCATCTTTTGTAAGTCGATCGCAAGCCCACTTAGCGAAGCGTATACACAACCATATTCGTTCAGCGGAAGGATAAAACTAATTATCTGTCAAATCAGACATGAGCTAAGTGTTACCATTCACGAAATAAGCGCTGGGTAAAAAAAAAAAACGTTAGATGGCGGACCCTATATATCTGCCGTTTGGAACCGGTGTTTGTGGGTTTGCGGCCTTTCAATGAGTCTAGTTAATCATTTTCCATATCTGAAAATCAATATTTATTTATACAAGATGAGAAAAGGTTGTTTTTGCTCAAAAGTTCATATCTTTTTCGATCTATCTTGGTGTTTACGTTCTTTGTGAGACGTTCAAGGTTGTCATATATACAAAAATAATTAAATTTTTTACAAATAATTAAACGGTGAGCATATTTTCAATAAACAAAAATATACAAACGTATAAAAATTGTACTTATTTGAATTAACCGGTTATTCGTGTTAAGTTAACCGGTTTATTCGGTATTCGAAAGCTTAAAATTTTGAAGAAAACCATATTCGACCAAACCAAAAAAAACCGGTCGAATAATGACTGTCCGATCTCCCTTGTATACATTACAAAAAACTACTCTAACTACTGCATCTGCCGTTCGGAGCCGGAGGCTTTAAACTGTAGATCGCTTTTGATAAGTCTGAAAATAAAGAAATCAGATGCAGCTCATTTATTGAGAGAAGTCCCCCTTTTTCATATGGCACGTCGCGGGAATTATGTATGTTATGTATGTATGTATGTATGTATGCATGTATAGCTTTAATAGTGCACAGTAATTGTTTACCAACAACAGTCGCTGGAACGCCTTCAGATTTCTATAAAATCCAACTTTAAATTTCATTCGGATGCAGCTCATTTATTGATAGGAGTCCCCCTTTTTCATATGGCATGTCGCGGGAACTATGTATGTATGTATGTATAGCTTTAATAGTGCACAGTTATTGGTTACCAACAACAGTCGCTGGAACGCCTTCAGATTTCTACAAAATTTAACTTTAAATTTCATTCGGATGCAGCTCATTTATTGAGAGAAGTCCCCCTTTTTCATATGGCGTGTCGCGGGAATTATGTATGTTATGTATGCATGTATAGCTTTAATAGTGCACAGTAATTGTTTACCAACAACAGTCGCTGGAACACCTTCAGATTTCTGTAAAATCCAACTTTAAATTTCATTCGGATGCAGCTCATTTATTGAGAAAAGTCCCCGTTTTTCATATGGCATGTCGCGGGAACTATGTATGTTATGTATGTATGCATGTATGTATAGCATTAATAGTGCACAGTTTTTGGTTACCAACAACAGTCGCTGGAACGCCTTCAGATTTCTACAAAATCCAACTTTAAATTTCATTCGTTTAAATTTTTTTTAGAAAATAAACAGGATTTCTAGCAACAAATCAATACCATTATTTCTCAATGCTCGATCTTTAGACTTTAGCTTATAATCAACCGCTCTATTGCATCATTGTTGCAAGTTAATTTGATAGCTTAAAATATATTCAAACTCTATTAATAGCTTGGGTGCTTGGTCCAATAAAATTAATGTCGTTTATTAGGAGTGTTTGCTGGAAACTTTAAATTTTTGATTTGAAATGAAATTTTTTAATGTAAAAGCAGTCACTCGTCGTACTCACATGAATAAAATAAATCTTTAAATAAAAAAATAAAAATAAAAATTAAAAAAGAATTTAAACAAAGTTTTTCCTGGTCTATACAACGAAAAAAGTCAATATGAATCTGTATATGTATGTGAAAGAGTGTTTGTGCAACAAAATGTTTTGCTACTTTTTCATTTAATTTAATTTCATTTTATGTTGCACTTTGAGCTCTTATTTTGTAATCTCGCTCTCGCTCTCTCTCTCTCTCTCTCTCTCTCGCTCTCTCTCTTTCTCGCACTTCAATAATGTTGTTGGTGTTGCTGTTGTTGTTTTTCGTAAATATATTTTTTCTTTCTTTTTTTTAATTGAAGAGTGCGCGACTTTGATAATAAGAGTCAGTGTCTGTCTGCTTCAATAGCTTTTTTTTAAACAAATTTTTTTTATTTTTGTTATTATTGCTGATGTTTCACTTGCTACTGGTGCTGCTATTAATGCTTTAACTCTCCTCCTGTTGACAGCAAATCTTGATGATGAATATGATGCCATATACGTTTTTATGAGCCACGTTAAAATGTTGAAACTTATATACAGGGTGTCCAACGGGAAAGTATACTACTTTGTTTGCCGCCATTTTGGTAAACATTGGTCTTGACAGTTCGTATTTGGCAGTCGTGAAGTAGAGACGCGGCAAATTTATTATGGAAATATACTCAGTAAACCAACGTGTTTTAATTGTCAAAACATTTTATCAAAATCAATCATCGATTTTCATGAAAATATCATAATGAGTGACGAGGCATATTTTCATTTGAATGGTTATGTGAGTAAACAGAATAGTCGGTTCTGACACCTTTGCATCCATTAAAAGTGACGGCCTGGTCTACAATTTGGTCAGGAGGAATCATTGAAGCGATATCGTGATATGATTGAAAACTGCATTATTTGGGCTTGACTAACATGTGGTTTCAACAAGACGATGCCACATCGCATACAGCCAGGATTACAATGGAATTACTGTGAGACCTCTTTCCACAACAAATTATTTCCAGGAATGGTGATGTTGATTGACTGCTCCGGACTTCTTTTTGTGGGGATATCTCAAAAACAAGGTTTATGCAAACAAACCAGAATCGCTGGAGCAACTCAAACGAAATATGCGTTATGAAATCCATGACATACCGCGTGAAATGTGTGAGAATGTAATGAAAAATATGCTCAAAAGGGTTCGCATTTGTGAGGCTAACAGAGGCATTAAATAAAACATTTATCAATATAAGATCCGTTCTCTTTCATATAAGCAAAAATTATGAACAAAGAAAGTAGTACACCCTTCCGGCGGACACCCTGTATATATGTGTCTGTATGTGGCAACAATGTTTGTGTATGTGCGTGCCCAGGAGACTGACTGGCTGACGGTTTTGGCTGTTTATTTGTCAATTTGGCTGACAAAGTGAGTGCGATTTAATATGTGTGTGTGTGTGTGTGTCTGTGTGAGTGTTTTTTACTCGATAAAATAAAAAACAAAAAAGAAACGTTTTCGAAACTTAATTAAAATTGCAAAAGTTTACAAAACATTTTCATCTTTTTGCCCCACATACCCAACAACTAAAGCTATTTGTGCTGCTGCTCCTTTTTCATTTTTTATTTATTCTTTTTCATTATCTTTTACTTCAACGACTTAAAGTTTGAATGTTTTTATTATTATAGCGAAAGCTTTAAAGAAATTGAAAAAAAAATCGGGGTATATCCAGTTTTAAGACTCAGTCTTTGTCATAGTTGCCAATTTAGAGCGTTTCAACTACCGAGAAACCGCATTTTTTCTCTTTAGCGCTCTTTTCTTCTATTCGAAATTTTATTAGAAATAGAAAGTTACTAAATTTGATAAACTCATTTATCCATATAGGGTCCGCCATCTAACGTTTTTTTTTTCAATTAGTGCTTATTTCGTGAATGGTAACACTTAGCTTATGTCTGATTTGATAGATAATTAGTTTTATCCTTCCGCTGAACGAATATGGTTGTGTATACGCTTCGCTAAGTGGGCCTGCGATCGACTTACAGAAGATGCCGATTTTGCAAAAAATCATCTTTTCAGATGAAGCTCATTTTGATCTTGGCGGGTATGTAAACAAGAAAAATTGTCGCATTTGGGGCACAGAAAACCCGCACGCCTACATTGAAAAGCCGATACACCCAAGACGAGTCACTGTTTGGAGCGGCTTTCGGTCCAGAGGATTAATTGGTTCATTTTTCTCCGAAAATGAGCAAGGAGTGGCCGTCACAGTCAATGGCGATCGTTATCGGGCCATGTTGAACGAATTTTTGTTCACAAAAATTGAAGAGGAGAATGTTAGCAACATTTGGTTTTAACATAACGGCGCTACGTGCCACACAGCCGAAGCTACACTCGATGTTTTGCGGCCTGTTTTTGAAGATCGCATTATCAGCCACAGAGCTGATGTCGTTTGGTGACCTCGGAGCTGCGATTTGACACCGTTGGACTCTTATTTGTGGTGTACCGTCAAAGATAAGTGTTACGCCAACAAGCCAGAAACAATTGATGCTTTAAAGGACTATATTCGTAAAGCCATTGATGAAATACAGCTGCTCACAATCGATAATGTGCTTAAAGATTGGACCGATCGTGTAGGCTACTGCATGGCCAGCCGAGGCAGCCATTTGAATGAAGTTATTTTCCATTATTAACCGGAAGGATTGTACTTTCAAATAAAAAAAGAAATTTGAGAAAATATTCAGTAGTTTTTTTTTCAAAGAAAAAAAAAAAATTATTTGCCGGACCCTTTATTTACGGCTATTTAAAGCCAATGAACTTATCTATCTCCTAGTCATTCTCTAGGAATCTTTTCAATTTCTCTGCTTCCCTGCTAGTTCCATTCAATGGCCAATTTCGTTATGTTGTAATTTGCTTTCATAGGAGTGTGCTGCCTTCTCACAAATTTCTTTATTACAGGAACTCAGTGTGATCTGTTTTCTAGGCAACATATTTTCAAAATGCACCGTAGTCAGCGATTTATATAAATGCCTGAATGGAATTGATATCAATCACAACCGCATTCCATATCTCGAAACCATTCAAAAAAAGACTTCACACACGACTTAAAGCTGTTAATTGCAGAGAACGCGTTATAATAGCATTCCGTCAACAAAAAAATTTGAGCTGTTCCGAAAGTGGTAAAAGACTGGACATCTTCCGTATTTCTGTTTCAGAATTCGAAAGAGCATTGTATTATTAGCGTTGATTCGCATAATATCGGTGAGCCAGTCGTCTACGTAATTCAGGTCCCCCAACTTTGTGTGAAGTCCGCAGGTTATACCACGTTGCAGCATACAGTCGAGGACAACGTTAAACGGCAGTGGGGAAAGAACAGAGCTTTGACTAACACCAGCTCCGCTAGATATTTTCTTTATGTTACACCCACCTGAACCCAAAAATGAAGAAAAGGTTTAATTTTCATTTTATTTCTTAAGCAAATGTTCAAAGATTAAATTTTGATCTTAACAAGTTGGCAGCACTGGTCTTTATTAATAAACATCTCTCCCTCTCTGTCTTTCTCTCTCTCCCTCTCTCTTTTGCCAAATTTGTCTAATCTCTTATCAATATCAGCTGATTACTCATACTTTATATGCCAGGGCTGCCTCCGCCCTTCCCCCACTCGCTTTTATCGTATGACATGAAAACCGACAATATTAAAATTATCACGTTCATATTTAATGGTTTTCTGTGTTCAATTTTTATTTTTTTTATTTTCATTTTTCGTGCCACCATCTTGTGTTTTGACCAAAAACATTTCACAATTTTACTGGGGACTACCACTACTACTCTGCGTATATTCTTAAAAATATTCCTGTAACAAGTAGAGAATGAGAAAAAGAAGGAAACGAAAATTATTATTCGTAAAAAGCAAAAAAAGCAACAAAAAAGTACACAAAAGTTCCATTTGCCATACCGGATGCAACTCCACGCACTGTTGTACTACTTTCGTCTCGGTGACTGCTGCTGGTGCTGCTTCTGTTGCTGTTATAGCTACGGAAGTACAACGCAATTGTGATTAATTGCAAAGAAAAAAGTGAAAAAAAATGCTGAAAATGAAATGGACATTTTTTTTATTACATACCCCTTCTTCCTCTACAGGTCTCTATCTTAAATTTTTCTCCCAATTTACTGTTGAACCACTGCCATTACTCTTTCATTTTCTTGTAAAAATAAAATTAAATGCTAAACGTCTGGCAGTCATTAAACAAAATTGTAATATTTTCTTGGCATACAAACAAAATAAAAATAAAAAAATGAGAAAGAAATTAAATGAAATGAATGTTGAAGAAAAAGAAGAAAAGGAATTACTTATTAAAAAAGAAATTCAAATTACAAGATAGTTGAAGGATGGCAAGCTAAGAAGAGGTCAAGGTAGTTTATTAAGTAAATTAAATTGTAGGGAATACATGGTAGGGAACAACACCAACTTCACAAGCAGCACACACGTGCTTTCTCCCGTCACTTCTCCAGAGAGAAGAATCACTTTCCCGAAAGCATCCATTACTTTGTTTCAATGGTGATTAATTTACTGTAACTCGCCTACATATGATTGTATGTAGTGCTGAAGATCCTTGCTATCGCCACGCTGGCCAGCCTAGCTGTGCACGAGTCACGAATGAATATTGCGTCCTCTAAAGCCCTCCACCTACGATGAAAATCATCAGTGAGTACCAAATTCGAAGGCATAATATTTGGACATGACTTACACACCTTGGTAAAGTGTCGGAGACTATCTAAACTCCTACCGATCTATGTTTCACGGCGACTGGTTAAGACTATAGCTCCATATCGAGCTAACGCTCTCCCCACGATTTGCCACCACGTTGCTCTCACAAGTTTCTTCACTAAAGTCAGACAGGGACCTAGTCCCTGGGGTTCATGACGCATGTGGTACCAAAATTAAGCCTTCGGTCAGGCTTTATAACGTTAATATCACTACCAGTGTAAGTTCCAAATGACTCCATTCTGCTGGCCAGTAAAGCAATTTAAAAAGAACAGCAACAACCATAAAACGAGCAAACAATAAGGCGACCATATAATCGACACCCTCAGACAACCGTGAAGATAACACAATTACACAATTAGACAGGCACACCGCAGGCCGGAACCAACAAATTATGCTCAAAATACTACAGATGATGCCGCAAGAGAACCCTTTATTACCTAACCCACTGCGAGCAAACCCGCTAAGCCTTTGTAAACTACTAGCCGTCCTCAACGCCCTGCTAATGTACACCTGCTCCCAGATCTCTAATGTTATCGTAGAGTGAATACCCATCCCACACCTTCAATCAGTTTTAAGTGGTGATGGTGGTGATCATTACTTAGCATAGTATTTCCCAGAAGATCGGTTTACTCTTGATTCGTTTAGTCATCATTGCTGGAGGTAAGCTGGAAGGTTAGTGGGGCTCCTTTAAATGTATTTATCTAAAGGGAGCTTGAAGGTTTTTTTATTAAACACTCAAAACCGGAATTACATTTTTTGGTTCTCTGCTGGGATTCGAACCTGAGCCGTTTGTGTTACACTAACTTATTTTGCGAAAAATTTTGAGGTGAGTGTAACGACAGGCATGCAAACTTCTTTACTAAAACTTAAGCTAAAATTTTTTAAAATATAAAGGAATAATGAAGAAAGGTCTTCTAATATTTGCTACAGTAGGGTTCGAGTTGCAAAACTCATCTATTCTAGGTTAGAAGGGGTCGGGGGCGGTGTCTTCATTCCTGCTCACGGGGTGTCAACAATCATAACGTGCTGCTCAATTGTGTACCTCTGTAACAAAGAAATATCCAATTAAGTTGGGTAAAAAGCTTGATGTTAAGACGTGACTCACACTTAACATCGTAGATTATGGTTGGACCAGCCTTTAGTTACTATTTGTGTATCAATATCAATCAAATATCCGATAAAACCCTAGAAAATTTGACTCTCGAACAAAGGTAGACAACAGTGTAGAGAGGCTCCCATATTCAAACGTTCGCAGGCTTTCTTTACTTCAAATCATAACAAACTTAACATTTGGGAGTAATTTGCAATGTCCGGTGGTTAGATTCTACCACTTTGTACAGTAGAGTGTCTGAAGTCTATTACAATATCGCAAAGCATATTCATTTGTATGTCTGTGTTTGTCATGCTAAAATGTCTGTTGATTTTATTAAAGATTTAAGATTTAAATTTCGATTAAATAATGACAATGATGAGAGGACGTTGATTCATAGACCAACTGTGTCTCGCTGCCTTCTCCTTAACTTCTTTTGCACTTAACTTTGCCAGTAACTCGCAGTATGTCTAGATTTGACGAATAGTTTCATCATTTATTGTAACGAACGGTATTTAATGCTTTTTTTAATGCTTTTCTCGTTTTGTAATCAGTTAAATGCACGTTTTCCAGTTGGATAATCAAAACTTTATCAAGATTATTTTCTACTGATACACTTACTCACTCACTCATATCTGCTGTATTAAGATTTCTCTGATGCTCTCTGACGATTTGCTATGCTTTGCTCCTGCTACAACTGCTGCTGAGTTTTACTTTTCTAATGAATGTTGTTGCTTCACTGACAACAACAGGATTCAAACACACACACACACACACACGCATAAAACATATACACTTACTCTGTAGATTAGAAGTTGATTGAGTCTGTCCATCCATCGTATTGTCGTTAATACCCTTTCGGTTTCAATTACGGACGAGTGCGTTTCATCATTTCATTTCAAGCCATTCAAAGAAAATCAATCTCTCAACTCTGCTTAACTCTCAGCTCAACCCATCGCTCTGTTAAATTTTTAGCTTAAAAACTAAAATTATCATTAAATTTATCAGAGATTTTAATGTAAATTTGTGTGTATATGTATGCATATATGTATGTGTGTATTTGTGTTGTGACGAAATTCATTTTTTATTTTCAATTAATTTGTGTACATAAGGTATGTTAAGGAAGTGAAGTCTTTAGAAGGGAAGTTCGTTTTAAAACAATCTGTAGGGTTGTCATTATATGTGTGTGTATGTGTATGTGTCTGTATGTTTTTCGTATTTTTATCTGTTTTTCTAACTACATCTCTATGTTGGTGTACTTCCTTTCGTTGAGTTTGATTTAATAAAGTTTTTATCTGTTTTTGCTTGTTTTAAAAGCGCGAAGATTAGATGATTGCTTCAATATGTTCGGAATATTTATCGTATGATTGTGGACATCAATTTGAGACACACTCACCCGCTTCATACCATATACACTCAGAGAAATTTTAAGTGTGAAAAATACGAATAAAATAGAAAAATATTCAATATTCCAAGTAAACTGAACGTCCATTAGTTAAATAGGGTGGCCAGTTCAAAAATATAAATTTAAAAATGCAATAAAACAATATATTATGTATTAATTCCCATAACATTCCATGAGGGAACATGGTGACTTCTCTCATTCAATGAGCTGCACCTGATTCTATTTTAAGACCCATTGAAAGGGACCTAGAGTTTAACGCCGGCTCCGGCAAATGCTTGAGAGAAATTTTCAATAGTAGTAATACTCATAACCAGTTACTGGCTAATGTTTTGACCAGAGGACCTTCTGGTTGGTAGGCGGGTGTCTTACCTAACATACCACAGCGGCAATAAAAGATAAACGCTTTGAAATTGTGCCAAATTTTTTTTATTTTTTTTATTGTGAAGCACAATTGTTCCGGTTAGACATTAAATACTTCTTTATTCACATGGCTGCCGCGGCTGGCCTCACATTACCCCATTCGATAGGACCAATTCTCGAGAACTTTTTCGAGTGTATGGGGTCGTATTTTGGCAATGGTATCAATAATGTTGGCCTTCATATGCTCAATTGTTTATGGTTTGTCGGCATAACACTTGTCTTTAATAGCGCCCCACAGAAAATAGTCCAACTGTGTCAAATTGTAGTTTCTTGGCGGCCAACTGACATCACCATTTCGGCTAATTAAACGACCATCAAACGTTTGCCGCAATAAATCGATTGTGGCATGAGATGTGTGGCAATGTGTGGCAATATGTAGCAATGTGTGGCAATGTGTGGCAATATGTGGCAATGTGTGGCAATGTGTGGTAATGTGTAGCATCCTTTTGAAACCCAACCATCGTTCGCATCAATACCATGAGGAGCGGATACAAGAAATCGGTTATAGTTGCGCCATTCTAATTTTCAAAGGAATATGGGCCAGTGATGCCACCGTTCCACCAGCCACACCAAGCGGCCACTCTTAATGAGTGCATTGGCTTCTCTAAGACTACGTTTCGTATTTCGATACGACAAGTTTGCTTGTTAACGTACCCACCAAGATGAAAATGTATTTCATTCGAAAATTATTTTCTCGGTTGCCCATCTAGCGTTTGACGCTCATGAGATGTGTGGCAAGTTACAACAACCTGTTGAAACCAAACATTGTTCACATCAAAACCATGATGAGCGAGCACAAACTCTGTTATAATGTTGCGATAGGTGCCTCCATTGACCGTAATAGTTGTGGAATATGAAATATAAAATATGGGTCAATCATGTCTCCGCTCCACAAGCCGCACAAAACAGTTACTCGTGATTACTGCATTGGCTTCTGTAAGGCCACGTTTGGATTTTCTTGAGTCGCAAATACTACAATTTTGCTATTAACGTACCCACCAAGATGAAAATTAGCTTCTTCCGAAAAGATGATTTTAAATTGTAAGAAATTTACAATAAATCTCAACGTTGCTCAAGCTTTAATCGATTCATTTCGTTCAGTGGAGATAATATACTGAATTTTGTGACTGAATAGAATGACATAAGTTTTGCAAGATTCGACAACCAACCTACCAACTTTTCAGAGCATAGCACCGTGTTGGTATATATCATTACAGCTCTTGTCTAGTAGAAGTATGATATCAGCTGACTTTACCAGAGTATTGATGTGTTGACATGTCCCACGGTGATCAGAAACACAAATTAAATAATGCGCAGTCCACGAAGTGTAATGTTGCAGCCATTCAATAATTTTTAACAGGTCTGTAACGGCGCAAGTGACTACCTATTTTGATATAACTTCTCTCTCTCTCTAAACGCGGCCTTTTTACCACTTTTAACATTCTATGGGTCACATCAACCAGTTGCAATGTAATTCTGTACTTCGTTGAGGCTCTTCACCCAAACTTAAGTACAAATCACAAACACCACATAGGAGGAGGCCATCGCTTCAGGAACTTAAGTATCTAGAGCTTAGTTACAGCTCTGAAGAGCTTAGGCACATATGAAAATTACAGTATCTTGAGCCTCGTCATAGTCAGAGAAAAACCACCTATTCCACCAGCGCTAGGGTGGAGCTGGTACAGGTCTGTACTATTTACCCACGCTCAGTAATAATATTGTTACGAAAACAAAGTTTGGAAACCAGGGTCGTTGTTACATTGCTGCAAAATAAACAAAAGCCACAAAAATAACTATGTACGTGCTTGTTTACAAATAAAAATTAAATACAACAACAAAGCAAGCAGACAACGAAACAAACAACAAACAACAACAACACAATAAGCAGGGATAAAAACAAGATGTCTACGATCAGATCTCTATATGAGAACTAAAGAAAAAGAAATGAAAAGAAATGGAATTTATCTGAAATATCGAGAGATTCGTAAGCTTTCGACGCATTACTTACTCAGCAATATAGAAAGCACATCGGTGCGGATAGCAATCAGTTTATTTGGCGTAGACTCAGCGATTAGAGTTTATTGCATATGAGTTTATTGGAGTAAACTCAGTTGTGAAGAGAGCTTAGTGGGAATAAACTCTGGTTGAAAAGATCGTAGTCAAACCTAAGGTTTAGATTGTGAAGATCTTTAGGTAGAAAAATCTATGAAATAGTTGTTATTGTTTCACGCAAGGGTGTAAACAGAACGTAATTAAGATTATTTGTTATTGCTTGTAAAAAGGTTACGAGCAGTGAAACATAAAACTGTGTTAATCAAGAACTATTTAATTAGACACCAAACACAAATTAATTTTTATTTTAACTGCAATCTACGAACTCATTAATAAACGTTTTTAAAAAGGTAAAAACCTAGCAGTAATTTTGGCATTCTTCTACGGTAGGTAGAGAAAGATTAATATCGTTAATAATATTCTATAGAGACGGTGCTACTGGTGATCTTCTAACGTTGACATCTGAACAGTGGATATCTATTCAATTGATCAATTTGGTGCTTTTGGATATCGCCAATGCGTTTAAGGAAGTTTAACACGGAGTAAACTTGTTGTAATTTATTGATCACGTGTTTGTATTTATGAGATCTTATACTAAGAGTTCAGTAGTAGGTGGGAGACTACTAGGTTCTCAAACTCATACTTTCGATTTTATTAACTTCTGTAGATTCGTTTTATCATAGTACGAGTCATTTAAAATAAAAGTAAGAAGCGCACACCCAGTGGCCAAGTGGGCAAAAAATTATTCGCAAAGCAATGTTCTTTTTTGACACATAGTCGTGGTCTGTGAAGTTTTCTGTAACTTTTACATTTTCGAGTTTAGAAAGAGGCTTTAAAATCCCTCTGGATATTTACATGAGCCTTATGCTGCATAAAGTAGAATAAATCTTAATTTGAAGGACTATTACTTTACTGGGTATATATTTACCGAAAATCGTGCTTAATGCCAAGATTCAAATTTCTGTTACTTCGCTCCTATTCTCTTCGATTTGACGGTAGGTTTCTCAATGCTTTACAGTCAGTAATTGCTTTTCAACTGCCATGTTTTTTGACAATATCGAGCCCTATTTGCGATTATATCGGTAAGTGACAAATTTATCGGAATTTGGGTTTTTGCTGAAAAAGTACCAGTTGAGTTTTCCTACAAATTTATAGAGTTAACATTTTTACCGTTACCGTTTAAGCACAGAGCTAATTTTATCGTTCGCTTTGTTTTTAACTTTTCCAAAAATGCAATTTGATCGTAAACATGCAAATGAACTGCAGCAAATATGTTCAAGATACATTGGCTGAAACTGACAATGAAGATGAAGCATTCTGAGTGAATAAAAGGTTTTTTTTTTAAAAAATGCAATTTTTTTAGAATATATAGACATAATGAATAAAATAAAACTCTAACTATGTTCAATTGGCTCTTAATTTCGTTGATTTAAAAAAATATTAATCCATTCTCATCACGACGACAATAGTATTGTAAGCGACATTATATCTTAAACCATGCGTAAGTACAAAACATGAATAGGTTTATTAAAAACATAACCATCAATAATGTAGTTGCCCATTTAAATCAAATGAAGATATTGCAGCGCTTACGGAAAGAACAATAAAAACCTTCTCCTGTAAAATATTAATTTTGTCGCTTACGATATAATCGCAAATAGGGCTCGATATACTCTCTTACCTTAAGGTATTTCGCATTCCGTAAGGGAGTTAATCACTACACTTTGGAAAAATTACCTTGCCTTAGCCGTAATTTGTGGCATACATTCCATAAACTCCTGCAAATGTTTTATATCTTTAAAAAAAGATAGTGTCTGCTACTAACACAATTTCTTTGAGTGTATTTTAATTGATCAATTCTACTACTACCCACCCCATCCTTAATGCATTTAAGAAATCTTCTTCTTCTTTCGTGTTCTTAATAAACAATATCTGCTTGTATAACCAAATTAAATTATCTTCCAGCAGGATACATTTTAGTCTACCCTTCCTCCTCTCACCAACGTGCCCTCGTCCTGTCAATACACTATGAGGTTACACGTTGAATGCAACCAAACCAAATAATCTGCTTACGTATAGCATGGACATACAGTATGTGGCACATACACCTACACACACACACACACACACACACACACACACACACACACACACACACACACACTCACAAGCCGTATTATTGGGTTTTGTAATCTACAAGGTAACGTGCAACGCATGTGTCTCATCTTCATCTCCATCTCCGTCATCATCTAAATTTGAATTTGGCATCTTCTTCTGTTCTATTCCAATCAGATTGTTTCCTTTATATTAAAAAAAAAAACTTCCACTTCTTTTAGTCTAACCGCCTGCTCCTCCCCCCTCATCATTATTTCCATTAAACCTCATCATCATTCTATTAACGTTTTACTTGCTGTTATTGTTGTTGTTGTTGTCGAGATTGAATTCGTATTAATACATTTGACCCCTTAGGCTGTGATTTTGAAACATACCGGGTGTGTGTGTATGTCTGTGACTTTTTAAGAGAATGAGTGAACGTGCGCCTGATTACCATATGTCAACAGAATAATAAAAATCTAAATGTTGTAGATGTGACTGTGTGTTGCAAGTTCTTTTTCCTCGTTTTGGTTAATTTTATTCGAATTTTTTTGTTTTACCCCAAGTGGTTGGTATCTCTACAGAGCAATACTTACATATACTCGTATGACAGCAGACACATGTTGCTTTAAATCAAATTGAATTATTTTTGTGCTTATTTTGATCAGAAAATGTAAAAAAAAGAAACAAATCAGAGAAAATCATTAAAATCTGTTTTCAAGCATCTCTGTTACTTTCTTTCCCTGTTTAGATTTGTTTAATAAAGTGTCTCAAATTGAATTATAATTTAGTATCAATTTGATTGAAGTCACGAACAGATTTTATTGTTAAGCCAGAGACAACGGAAAAGGTAGAAGACATGTCATGGGAAACTAATTTGTTTTTGGCTTTTGTTAGCAACGAAAGTCTCCTTTCTTGGTTTAAGAAAGCCCATTACAAAGGGAAGTGTTTTCTTGAGCCAACATAGTAACAGTAGTCTTTCGAAAAAGCTTTCCTTTTTATGTGAATCCAAGTCTTTCTTGCACCATTACTCCATAGATGCTATACATAGCTCATGGCTTTCTAAATTCCCCACTTGAAGTTTTGCTAAGTTCAATGCCAATACGAATACGATTTAATCCGAAAAATATGTAATTTTTTTCAATATTTTCTGAAAGTATCCAAGAGTATCCAATTTTATTGTCGGACTTGTCTAAATCTATGGTCGTATTTGTCAAATATGTGACGAAAGAAAACTTAACCACTGTTTAATAGAATCACATTATGAGTAGGGTAACCCAATAAAACCAGGGTGGGCTTTTTTCTATGAAGGTTTTCGTAGTTTATTTACTACAAAAATAAGTGTAATTTACGTATTGGAAGCACAAATTTGTTTCTTCCGTTTTTGAGCTCAATAAGATAATTAAATAACAAATTTTAAAAATCACTCGTCAGCTCTTTTCCCCACTTCTGAACCAATTTCCAAAACCACTCACAGAAAAAATTCTCGCCTTTTAAGACGCTCCAGCTTTGAAGCCGATTTTGTATTTCTTAAAAAAAAATGAATCGGTGACATGATAAACTCATACCTCTCTATGCGGCCTAGATAGTTTCGTAAACGTTATGTTGAAAAATGAAGAATTTAAAGATTTTTAACCGTAGAACGAGATAATTAGCGCTTAAAGCGAATGTGTTCCATAATTTAAAAAGGCCGTTGTAGCGAAATGCCATATAAAGAAATCGCGTATAAAGAGGTGTGTATGTATTGTATCCGTCACAATAGGCGACGAATCAATTTCCGAAAAATACAGCGGATACGGCTCGTGATCGTTTTTGATAATTGTTTTGAAACTTTTGCGACATTAAATTGGGTGATGTCATGCAAAAGAATTACTTGATCATATCTGTCTTTATATTCCGGCCGTTTTTCTCATAATGCTTTAGTAAAACGAAGTGATTGCAGTCTGCTCCGATCATCGAGTTTTAGCAGCTCATGGTACACAATACCGCCCTGATCCCACAAAAAACAACGTGATTGTATAAACAAATAAAAAATATTTTCGTCCTGAACGAAATTTGGAAGCAGTTATAAAACCCAATGTGTGCCGCTGTGGTATGGTAGCTAAGACACCCACCTACCAACCAGAAGAGCGTCGGTTCAATACCAAGCCGGACCATCTTAAAAAAGAAAAAAATTTTCGACAGCGGTATCACCTCATAACATTAGCCAGTAACTGGTTATGAGTATAAATACTATTGAAAACTTCTCTAAATGCATTTGCCGTTCGGAGCCGGTGTTAAACTGTAGGTCCCTTTCAATGAGTTCAAAAATAGAATCGGCTGCAGTTCATTAACTGAGAGAAGTCCCCATGTTCCTGCATGGAATGTTATGGGAATTTATATATAATATACTCGTATAATATAAAATCCAATAAAACCCATCAAAAAACCCCATTTCCTTAAATCTCATAAAAAGTAATGCAAAAATAGACTTCTGGATGGTTGTAGTACTTTCCGAGGCAAAGTGTTTACGATTAAAGAAAACAAAAAATTTTCCTTATTAATCAACGTAATCTCCATCAAGAGCAATGTAATTTTTCAAGTGCCGCCTTAACATTTCATTTTGTAGAACGATTTATCTTTTGCCTCAACATAGGCCTCAGTTTCAGCGATTTCCCCTTCGGCCGTGTGAAATTTCTTATCGGCGAGCATTTGTTTGAGGTCGGCGTACAAATCTGGCGAATACCATGGATGTGGGAGTAATTCGAAGTTCAATTCATGTAGTTTTGCCATTGTTTTGATTCACTAGTGACGCGGTGCGTTTTTTGATAAGACAAAATTGATTTCTTTGCTATATGCGGTCGTTTCTTTGCAACTTCAGTCTTCATAAGCTCGAATAATGCTACATAATATCCAGTGTTGATGGTATTTCCTTTCTCAAGATAGTCGATGAATATTACACCACGCCGGCGATTGCTGTGCTGTCGGGCGTTTTCGACGAGCAGTTGCTGCCCGCTCAGATTTGGATCCTTTTGATTTCGGAGTGAAGTGGTGGATCCATGTTTCTTCCATTGTCCGAGCAAGAATTTCTGTTTGTTACGTTGAAACATGCCAAACACTGCTCAGAATCGTCAACACGTTCCTGTTCTTAGTCAGCAGTGCGCAAACGCGGCATCAACTTTGAACAGAGCTTTCCCATATTCAAATGCTCATGCAATATTAAGCCAATATATTCCTATGAAGTCTTTATGATCTCAGCCAACTCACGCAACTTCACTTTTTCATCATTCAAACAGATTTTGTGGATTTTCTTGATGTTTTCTAAAGTTACTGCCTCATTTGGACGTACACAGCGTTCTGCATCATCGGTGTCTCTCCGACCATGTTTGAAGTTAGCAATAGAGCTGCAGAACAATCGATAGTACTATCGATAGTATCGATAGTTTTGTTTTTGGCTGACCATCGTTAGTTTTTTTTTTCACTATCGATACTATCGTCAAATTCTAAGAGTAAATACGGAGGCCACTACACTAAATGCAGTCAAAATGACATTTGTAAGACTTCTATACTTACATATAGTGACACACTTTAACATTTTCTTCAATTTGTATTTATTAAAGTCAAATAAAGTATGAATTGTAACTAAAATATGTTCATACATACGATTTTCCATTTCTCCCAAGCAAAATAATCTTCATTTCGTCAGACCATACAATGTTGTTCTAACTATTACGGTGCAGGTGTTGCTTCCGCTTGGTGAGAAATGGACTCTTACCCATTAGCCTCATTTTTGAGGCTTTTTGATGATTTGAAGGGATTAATCTTTCAAGTACAAATTTAAAGTTTATCTGAACTGACAGTTGTTGCATTAATTACTTTGGTTTTGAAGTACTTCATGGTCTGAACAATTTTCTCTGTCTATATGAGAGCTACCCTTCCTTATTTTATGTCATACTGGAAAGAAATAAGTTGTCCTTTTAATTTGTTTCAACACTGTATACTTATTATTATCTTCCCCATTCACATTCTAATGTTGTAGCCATAGGAATCCGATAGTATCGAAACTATCGAATGGGTCGATTATCGATACTTTTGCAGCTCTAGTCAGCAAACCAACGTTTTATTGCTGTTTCTGATGAAGCGGAGTTCTCATTACACTCTTTAACCCATTGCTTTGCTTGAATGGTATTTTTTTCTATCAAGAAGCAGTGAAGAATTAAAGCACGAAATTGTTTTTGATCCATTGTTCTGACGTCCATTGCGTTCAGCATCATCGGTGTCTCTACGCCCACGTGTGAAGTAGGCAAACGTAGGTATTTTTTCCCATCAAGAAGCAGTGCAGAATTAAAAGACGAAATTTGATCCTGAAAATAACAAAAGTAACGTCACTCTTATCACAATAACTCACAAACTAATTAATAGAAAATAATGAAATTCTAACGCTGCCTCTTGAAGGTTAGCACTTACTGAAGGAGAGGTGAATCTAATAAAACCAGCATCATCTATGTGTTAGGGACGGGAATATTCCGCCCGCTTGTTAAATCGATTGTTCTGTTGTCTTAGCTGTTAGTACTCTAATCGGATCTATGGACTACCAAGCTGGTTCAAGCTGGTTTTTAAAGCTCTGAAAATGTATACAAAGATCGGTAAAGTGACTTAGCTAAGCAGAAACATTAAACATAATTTTTAGATGGTTTTCATAAGTGAGTAACCATAACCAAAATTTTTGGTGAATTAGTACATTGTTGGCCATTTTTGAAACCCTCTTAATGGTAGACTATGGTTTTATGGTTCATAGAAACGAATGCCTTGTTTTTATTAAATGTCAGTACAAAATATTTGCTTTTTTAATACTGAATTCAAAAAGCCTGTCCATTTTTTCTTTCTTCCTCAAACTGCATTATCATAATATGCAAATGGGCTGTTCCTCTAACTCGTGTTTGGTTTCCTTAACGTTTTATTTCGATGTTTTCCTGTTTTGTTTGCTCTGATTTTGGATGGCATGCTGTTCCATTCTATTTATTTTTTTTAATTTTTTTATTGTTCCTCAGTATTTACAAACAAATCTTAAGTGTGCCCTTGTTTTTCAAGAAGTTCAGTGTAGAGATGCTTGTTTTTTTTTTTAAATTTTAAAAAATTTTCTATAAAAAAAGATCATAATGGCAAAGGAGGGAAGGAGAGGCTTTATTGTATTTTGTATTTAAATACAAGTGTGTGTGGGTGTATGATTTCTACTCATTAAGAAGGCCCACTTGAGTCAACGTCGAAGTGAACAAGCGGCAGGCTAATTGAAAATGTAAAACAACAACAGCAAAAATAGCAATAATTGTGCAGCATAAATCTACTCCTGCCACTTGAAGTCTCTAACGCCAGCCAGTCTAACGTTAGAATGCCATTTAAAATGATTTTTTTTTAGTACTTACGGTGAGAGTAGTTCGTTCATTAATAGCTGAATGCTTACGAAACTGAGAGTGTGTTTGGCTATGATAGGGGTATGAGAGGGTTTTGACAAGCCTACAGTTGACCACTTTCATTGATGGTAGCTGGTTGGCCTTTTTTCGTTTGTAATTCTGCGATTGGGTTTGTTTTTTGTTTGCTGCCACTACTGCTACTGATTGAATAACAAATTATTTCACAAAGAAGAGCTCCCTCTTCAACAATGAAAATTAGTTTGAAAACGAAAATTTCATTGAAATTAAAGAACTTGAAGAAGAGTAAAACAAAAATCGAAAAATAAAAACAAAATGGCAACACTTAAGTACTCGACAACTCTTTAACTGCCTGTTGGGCACTGCATTTAATAATCACAGCGGCTTTGTTCTTGCCAATCAAACGGACAGGCAGGTAGATAGGCAGGCAGTCAGCTAGTCAGCCAGTCAGCCAGTCAGCTAGTCTTGCAATGTCCGAAATTCGTAACAACTATACGAGTACGTCAAGAACTAAAGCTTTTTAGTTGTTGTAGATGTAGCTGTTGTTGTACAAGTTCAGTAATTAAATTGATTACTTGCCTCACTGACTGGCAACCACCTTCATTTATCCTTGATGCTGATGTGAATGTGAATGTGGACGTGGCTGTTATTAATTCCCTCGAGACAATAATGGCGGACAAGTGGTTTATGGTTTACTTGTTTGTTTGTTTGTTTATACTACTGATAGCCGCTGTTATTACCTTTTGAAATCTTTTTTCGCTGTTGAATGTTGAAGGTTGCAAGTAAGTAAAAAAAACTTTTTTGCCTTCCTTGGAAAAAAAAACGAAGAAAAAATGGAAAAAAATCGGAAGGATTTATTGGTTGGTTTGTTGCCTGTCTGTCTGTCGGTCTGTCTGTCTGTCTGTCTATATACTCGTGTATATGGTTGAATGAAAATGAAGCTTCTTAATCCGTTTATCTTACTTCGTACACTGATGGACTTGAGCTTTCCACTATAGGAGTGTGTTTGTGTGCCACGGCATCATCCAAAATTGATTTTCTTTTTCTGTTTCTATTTTTATGATTTTTCAATTTGTTTTTGTTCTATTTTATCCTTCTCATACTGAAACACTAGTGAATACGTTGAAATACTCGTACAGCTGGTAGACGGTTAGAATCTCTGTTGACTAGTTTAGGTTCAGTTTTTAACCAATTTTACTAAATTTAGCTTTTTGAACAATTTTCTTTATGCGATGATGGCCATGCAACAACTAAATGCTTAATAAAAACAAAATGGCGGTAGAATATATATGTGTATGTATGTGTATCTGTGTGTGTGTGTGTGTTTAGCATGATTGTAACATAATTTTGTTTCTTTTTGCCCATGTCGATAGCCACGTTACTCTTTGGGGGGAAAATCATAAGCGGTACGTAGTCAGGAAGTATGTTAAGGGCCTTTTTAAGACAAACAAGCGTGCTTTTTGCGTTATGAAGAATCATCGTTTAACGGAAATTATGGTATTGTTACGAAAATAAAAATGCCTAAAAAGAATATACACCACACCAGCGCCCTTAAAACTGATTTGTAGGATTTTGGTTTATTTGTCAATTCAACCATCTTTGTGTGTTACATTTGAATTAACGGAAATAATTCGAATGTTGTAGCAAGAACAAGAGCATTCTGAAGTAATTTTAAATTGTATAGAAAAGGTGGCGCCATATGCATAAGTGATATAGTGATAGTTTTGCAGTCATTAAGTATAGTCGTGCCTAGGCGTAAATAAAAGAGTTGTATAAACGAATATCAAGTACAATTTAATAAGTTACCGTATTAAGATAAACTGTATAAAGATAAAGTGATAAAATAAAAACTGTAAAACAACAACAAGGTGGTGTTTATTTTATTTTGACGCAATTCAAAATAACTCAAACGTTTTTAAAAGTTTAAAACGTAACAGTATGTAACTATGGCTTATTGGATTATCCAATTTTCGGCTTCAAAAGTAAAGTTAAATAAAACACACATAAAGCCCTAAATTCGATAAAAAATTTCGTTTTAATGCTTGCACCCTGCCTTTATGTATGAAATACAATGTTATTTAAATGGCCGAACAGACGATCTTTTTGAGGACCACTTCTTTATAAATTTTGGGCGGTATATTGGCGTTAACTTGACGAACCTTGCTTTTCAATTGCTCTAACATTAGAGAATTATCCGCGTAGATATGGTCTTTGACATAAATTCAAAATAAAAATCTACCGGCGTCTAATTGCATGATCTTGGTAGATGGATGGCCAAATTCATGTGAAACAAGTACAAATGCTAAGTTAATAGGCTTGTGGGTGAATGCAGCAGGTCTTCTCCTGATGCAATCTGCCCAAAATTTTCCACAAATTTTCCGTGGTACAGTGTTTACAGCGCATGCATAACAACAAAAGCGACCAAGGTTCAACGACAAGACGAAATTTAACTATGATTTTGTGTGTTTAATGGGAGACTTCAACTTCCCTCCTACATATGTATAAAAAATAAAGAAGAAGCCCACCTGACCTTCTTTTTACCACTGGCGATAGCGACAAACATCAAACTAATGATCAGAAAAATAAACGCCACCTACTGGAATAAAATTACAATGCGAAAGTAAATATCACCACCAATTAGCAAGGATATTCACCACTAAGCAAAATCATATGGAGGAAGCTACAGTGGATTAGACATCTACTTAGCTTGAAAGATCAAATTGATTAATGAAACTGAAACAAAGCAATAGATGCTTTTTGTAAAGCCAATATGCTCTCTAGTTTTGTTGCTACAGAGAACATTTCTGGAGAGAGTTACGACCGAAATTTAACAACAACAAAAATAATAATAAAATACAATAGGGTGGGCAATTTAAAGTTTAAATTTGAACCAGCGGTTATTTTGAATCTGGCAATACTTATGTCATCCTATTCTGTCACAAAATTCAGTACATTATCGCCCCTGAACAAAATGAATCGATTTATGCTTGAGCAACGGGATGGGATTTATTTCCAAAACAAAGAAAATTGGTCGGAAATAACAAAAAAAAAAAAAATCAAAAAAATTATCTTTTCGTTTGAAGCTCATTTGTATCTTGGTGGGTACGTGAGTAAGCAAAATTGCCGTATTTTGAGCTCCAGAAAACCCTAACGTGGTCTTACAGATGCCAATGCATCCATTACGAGTGACTGTTACCATATTTCTTTGAAAATGAGGACAGCGTAACCGAGACACCTATTGCACCATGATAACCGATTTTTTGTGTCCGCTCTTCATGGTATTAATGTGAACGATGTTTGTTGTCTTCAACAGAATGGTGCAAATTGCCACACATCTCATGCCACAATCGATTTATTGCGTCAAACTTTTGATGGCCGTTTAATAATCCAACACGGTGATGTCAGTTGGCCTCCAGGAAGCTGCGATTTGACACCGTTGGATTGTTGTCTGTGGGGCGCCGTTAAAGACAAGTGTTGTGACAACTGAGCATTTGCAGGCTAACATTTGTGGTGTCATTGCCGAGATTCAACCCCATACACTCGAAAAAGTTTTCGGAAATTGGTCCCATCGAATAGGGTACTGTGAGGCCAGTCGCGGCAGCCATATGAATAAAATGATAGTTCATTTCTAACCGGAACAATTGTACTTCACTACAAAAAAATAAATTTGGCAATATTTCAAACCGGTTTTGTTTTATTGTATTTTTATATTAAAACTTTTAAATTGCCCACCCTATAAAAGGATCGAAGACGTAAACGGATACAGGGTGGGTTTCTACTTTGATAATCTAGACCTCGGGGTCTCTCTCAGACTACCCGATTATTGCACTGTTTTTTTAGGCGCAGTTTATGCTATAGACAGGACCGCCTAGTGTATCCGAGAACTAAAACCTGAGGCCTATTAGGATCTATATAGACAGTTTCGACGCAGTCAGTGATCTCAACTCGTACATCATTAAATCGAAATGTCTCCTCAGCTGCATTCACTCACTGGCCCGGCTGGAGTTGTATCATGTCGAAAAGATGTGGGCTCCGAGTCATGAGAGCATTCGTGGAAATGACTTTGCTGATGAGGTGCGCTACTAGTGGGTCCTTCTTGTCTCTCGTGCAGATGGACGTGCATGCCTCTCTATGTGCGTTGTCGAATTTTTTAAATAGATGGGCACTGAAGAAGATAGAAAACAGGTGTATTAATAACCACTTGTAGAATATTCGAATTACTTTGGCCTTCTCTTTCTATGGAAAGGACTAAATTTCTTCTTAGGTTTGGTATGGGGCTTCTTTCGCGCCGCATGTTAGAGTTAATGGAACTTCCTGGTGATGACTACTATAGGAGCTACCAAGATGAGGAGTAATCGATGCAATACTTTCTCTGTGACTGTCCTGCTCTATGAGAGGTTAGACTAAGACACTTGTGTGCATGTTACTTCCAAAATCTTGACTGTCTTTGGATGTGTCACCGTCGAGGGAACCGGTCAACTCGAGTGAGGTAACTTAAATTTTTTTGGGTCTTTAGGTGGTGATCTTTTTTGGGGACTTGTCCCATATGCGGCCTTTCGGCCTCTTTAATGGGTCTGTCCTGTGAAAGGTATCATAATGGGCCAACGGGCCGCCGAGTGAAATTGCTTAGCGCGAGCGACCCGTATAAGCTAATCTATAAGACACACATTGTGGGTAGATGCAGCACACCTTCCCCTGATGCAATTTGCCTAAAATTTTCCATAACGCAATTTTTGGCTACAGTGAGCATTTCTGGATAGTGTTTCAGTAAAATTTCGAATTCTTTGTGAAAATAAGACGCACCCGAGTATGTATCCTTTATTTGTGTGTATTACATTTAAATGCTGTGTTAGAACTGTGGTCCAAAGACTATAACGAGAGAAAGGAGCATATGGTCAACAAAAATTATTAAAAATTAAAAAAACAAGGCCACTTCTACTGATATTTATAGAAAGGAATTTAAAAAATGTGGCTTAAAAACGGTGCCAGAGCAGATAATTATACATACTACCTTGATTAAAAGGTTTCAGGAATAAGCCCCGTGTGGCGGTCCCTTCGTTCCGATTTGGGTTTTTTTTTTGTTAAGCTGGTACATCTCTTGTTGATATTCCCGCTAAATCTTAGCGTCATAGCTTGAAATTTTGCATTTTTTATATTCGGTTTTCGCTATGTCCATCAGTGCTTCCAGCGATTTTACCATTATTTCCTTTCGGCTGCTGAAACGCGTTCCCCGTAATGGTTATTTAACTCGATTGAACAGAAAGAAGTCACAGGGAGCCAAATCAGGTAAATCCGGTAAACGTTTGATGGTATTTGTAGCTTTTCTCGTCAAAAAAAAAAAAATAGAATAATCGAGTTTTTAGGTTTTCTGCCCGTAAAACTGGTCTCTTTTGACAAATTGCTTCACGCAAATCTCTCATATCGCCCAAATAATACTCTTTGTTTACTGTCTGCCATTCTGGCAACAATTTGTGATGCACTACACCGTTGTAATTCATGAAAACAGTGAGCATTGCCTTCTTTTTTGACTGAAAACGACGTGATTTGTTGGTCTCGCCTCATTTGGAGAACGCCATTCCCTTGCCTGATCCATAAATCCATGTCTTGCCTCTAGTAATGATCCTTTTGATGAATGTGGGATCGGATTCAGCCTCGCAAATCATGTCTTCTGCGACCACAACACTCCCGAATATGTAAAAAGCCGCCAACTTACATGGAGATAGATGTACTCTTGGATACGTAGCTTTTGCAAATGTCAAGCTATTATGCTAAGATTGAGCGAGAATATCAGCAACAGATGTACTAAGTTAACAAAAAGAAAAAAAACTAAAATCGGAACGATGGGACCGCCACACGGGGGTTATTCCGAAAACTTCTTGAACAAGGACTGGTCAGTTCAGCATGAAAATTTACAAAATATTTTCTAATTACTAAACCTCAAATGTAAAAATTTTTTTGTATGAATAAACATTTTACCTTAAGAGGGCCTTTTCGAGTAACAAATCCTTCCGTTATAACAACCAGGCAGAACAACTACAACAACAATACATACCCAATATACGGCAAAGCGCTTTAATATTTACTAAAGTGGGCTTTTGATTCTTTATTATTGGGGATGCTTCAAACGTTATGGTCAGAGAATGGTTGGGAGTGTAGTATGGGGGGGGGGGGGGGTGTTGGAGAAAATATTTTCATTTTTGGGTGGTTTTGTTTGTTACACCACAGTAGAGCTGTGGTAAAAATGATGAGGATGAGGATGAATGGATGTATAGATGGCTGAATGTTTAGTGACAGTGGTGGTGGTCCAAGTGGGCGTGAGTGGCTGTTTGTAAGTCTGTTTGCTCTGTTCATATTGTTGAATGTGAAAGGGAGATCAATAAGTTTGGCATTTTCGTTTATATTCGTTTCATAAGCTTTTTTGTTTTTTCTCTTTTGTAATGTGTTACGTTACGTTGAGTATTTTGTTTTTTTTTTTTTTTTTTTTTTTTCTTAAGGTTATGGTCCTTCCCCTGTTCTTAGCATTGTTTTTTGCTCGAGTCAAAATTGAAACTGTTCCTCTCTCAAATTGACGTGGCAAGCAGTTGTTGTAAGCAGATTAAAATTTTGATTGATTTTTTTCTTTTTATTCTGTATCATCATTTTCTCTCATTTTTTGTATTTCTTTTTGTTTCAGAATTAGTTTTTCATACACTTTCTCTCTATTATTGTTTTTTTTTTTTTTTTGAAATAAAATAAAACATTTTTATGCTGCTGAATTTGAAATATGTTTGAGTGTGTGTGTGTGTTTGCGTTTGCGTTTGTGTATGTTTTTTAAAATATTATTTTTCAATTAAAATGTAAAATCTCTTGCATTTCATTTGAAATTGAAACGTAATTTATTAATAATTCCCTTCCCTCCCTCCATTAATTTTCTAGAGGATTAAAGAGCTCTTTTGATGTTTTAATTAATTTATTTAATTAGTCTTCTTTTATTTGGCTAAAATTTAATTGAATCTTTGTTATTAAAATTAATTTAAAAAGCAGTTATTGCTTTTGAGAGTAATTTTCAGAGTGAAGTTTTCAATACAAAATAACTGGGACATTTTATGGGATATTTTATTAAATAGATATTCATTATCAATAACAAAAATTCTTAAACAGCAAAGTATTAATGCGTATGATGGGTTCATTTCTTCCTTCTCTGATCTAGAATTTTATAAAAAGTTGGTTTAAGCAATTTAATTTAAATGTAATCCCCACGACATCCCAATAGGGATGATTTGCATCCAGTTCTTTTTTAAGACTATTTTTGGCTTTCGGCTTGGATGACAGATGCATTACTTACAGAAAAATTTCATAGCTTAATACTCATAACCAGCTTCAAGCTAATGTCATGACATGATACCACTGCTGAAAATTGTCAGCTGATCTGGCCTGGGATTGAGCCGAAAATTTAATGTCTTTACTAAGAATAGTTTCGGATCTTGACTATTTTCCCCATGTCAAATCATTCACTGACAAAATTAATTGAAGTTTTGACAATTTTGGGTAATTGAGTACCAAATTTAAGGAAGAGCTGGAGACTGTGGAGCATTCGGGACTAAGCACAGCTCACCTGGATTCTACATGCATCCTTTTTTGGGCATCATATTGTCAGCAGCTCATATCCTTAAGTGACCTGGGCACTTGTCTGGCCACCGGTTGGAAATAGCTAACTAAAGGGTCCGCCAAATAATTTTTTTTTTAAATGCTATAAAAAAACTACTGAATATTTTCTCAAATTTCTTTTTTTATTTGAAAGTACAATCCTTCCGGTTAATAATGGAAAATAATTTCATTCAAATGGCTGCCTCGGCTGGCCATGCCGTAGCCTACACGATCGATCCAATTTTTAAGCACATTATCGATTGTATGCAGCTGTATTTCACCAATGGCTTTACGAATATTGTCCTTTAAAGCGTCAATTGTCTCTGGCTTGTTGGCGTAACACTTATCTTCGACGGCACCCCACAAATAATAGTCCAACGGTGTCAAATCGCAGCTCCGAGGTGGCCAAACGACATCAGCTCTGTGGCTGATAATGCGATCTTCAAAAATAAACCAAATTTGCTAATATCATCCTCTTCAATTTTTGTGAACAAAAATTCACTCAAAATGGCCCGATAACGTTCGCCATTGTCTATAACGGCCACTCCTTGCTCATTTTCGAAGAAAAATGGCCCAATTTGCCTCTGGACCAAAAACCGCACCAAACAGTGACTCGTCTTGGGTGCATCGGCTTTTCAATGTATGCCTGCGGGTTTCTGTGCCCCAAGTGCGACAATTTTGCTTGTTTACATACCCGCCAAGATCAAAATGAGCTTCATCTGAAAAGATGATTTTTTTTGGCAAAATCGGCATCTTCTATAAGTCGATCGCAGGCCCAGATTCCCAGCGTTGTTCAAGCGTAAACACAACCATATTCGTTCAGCGGAAGGATAAAACTTATTGTCTGTCAAATCAGACATGAGCTAAGTGTTACCATTGACGAAACAAGCACTAGTTGAAAAAAAAAAACGTTAGTTGGCGGACCCTTTACAATAAATAACAGTACTAAATTTGCCACCAATCTTACCATAACCATTTCTGGTTGTCTTGAGTTACTTTATCCAAAATCTAAAACTATCAATAAATTTTTAAGCAGGCAATGCATTATATGTTGAATATGCTCTAGACTGATTGCCTAGGCTGACTTATTATCACGTCATTTTTAACGTCTGCAACTCTTATTACCAAAGACATATGGTACGTATTGATGTATGCAACATCACTCCCATTTTTGCCCTAGGGTTAAGTACTATTTAAGCCTCTCTTTTTTGGAACACTGACAGCGGGGAATGTTCCTAAAATATTGCTACGTTTTTACCTTTTTAAAAAAAACGTATATTTATGAGTTCGTAGGTTGTAGTTAAAATGAAATAAATTTTGTGTTTGGTTTTAATTAAAAATCCTCTATTCAACACAGTTATGTGCACCATTGCTTGTAATCTTTTATTCTTAACTACTCCGTCTGCTTACAACTTTGTAAACAACAACAATTACTCGGCAGATCTTTCTTCCTAAAGATCTTCCAACCAGATCGTAACCAAAGGTTATCCACATTCAACTCTCTTTACCAACTAAATTGGTTTTTTTTTTACTTCACTACTAACTTCACGAGTTTACTCCTTATAAACTCTCTTCACACCAATAACACATTCGCTGAGTTAACTTTACTTAAAACTGCTCTCGCTGAGTTTGCGACACATAAACTGATTGCTGTTCGCATTGATGGGCTTTTTATATGGCTGAATAAACAACACATCGAAAGCTCTCGAACCTCTGGTTATTCCAGGTTGATTCCATTTCTTTCTTTTAATTTCTTTTTAGTTCTTCTGTCGCTATCCGTATGTGATCATCTACCTCTTTCAGATCTTAGTATTTGTTGTTGTCTGTTACTTGTTTTCTTTGCTGCTTAATTATTGTTGTTGCCGCGTTATTTTTACTTTATTTACTTTATCTCTGATAATGTTTGTTGTTGTAGATTTGGTTATTTGTAAACAGCACGTATAGTTGTTCCTGCAGCTTTTGTTTATTTATTTTAGCGAAGTAATAAACGCAGAGGTTCCCAATCTTATTTTCCCAACAATATAATCAATCCACATTAATGCATTATTTTTATATGACACCTCACTTACCTTAAAACATGTACACGCCCTGCATCGGCTATCGCGACTTACATCGTTTTCTGCATCGAAAAGCATTCGATTTATACCAATTACGTATGGGACGTACTGATCATGACTACTGTTGAAGATGTCGGCAAGTGCAGTAAGAGGAATCGATACAACACCCTGTCCTGACTGTGACGCTCTATGGGAGCTCAAACATACTCGATTTATATCTCTTCCATGTTAGGTACTCTCTCAGGGATCTATCATTGTAGAATTTAACTAAGTTTGTCAGAGGTACCGGTAGGTTCACGTGAGGGACTCATTATTCACGGGCTTGTCCGCTAAATTGTAACACAATGCGACCCCCGTAACCTAACCTAAAATACACCGCTTAGGTATGTTAAGGCTAGTCCAACCACAATGCACGATGTTAATAGTGCCCAACTTAATTTGACGGTTCTTTGTTTTATTGCTTAAAATATTCAACCATGGAGAGGTACACAACTGAGCAGGGCATTAAGATTGTTGAAGCCTTTTACGAAAATGGACGTTCAAATCAAAATGCATTTCATTCACTTTATGATTTTCTTGGACAGCATACTCGACCAAATGTGTCCACCATATTGTTGTTGAATGATGTTGTTAATTGTTGAAACACCGATGCATCCATAAAGAGTTATGCTTTCGTGCAGTTTATGGGCTGGCATCGTCATTGGACCGTACTTCTTTGAAAATGAGGTCGGCCAAACAGTTACTGTGAATGGTAATCACTACCGTGGGATGATAACGGACTTCTTGTGGCCAGAAATTGATGATGTGGATCTCGATGATATGTGGTTCCGACAGGGTGGTATTACTTGCCAGACAGTCAAGGAAAAGGTGGCTCTTTTGCTTGAGAAACTCATTGTCCGTGTGGCGATATTACCGATTTGACAAACTACCGATTTGATTTAAACTCATTTTGGGCGTTTATAAAGTATCTATAATGTTAACTTGTTTAATATCCACTGTGGTTGTGAAGCATGGTGTCCTTTACACAAGGCATTGATACATTGCATCGGTTAGTGCCCATAAAACAGGTACTGTAAGAGATAATTAGGTTCTCCACCCCAGTGCGCTAATTCCTTCTTGATTAAAGTTCAAAGCTATCTAAACCTTTGCTATACCACTGATTGCACTACATATTTGCAATTTAACCTAATTTTCTTTTTTCTTTGAGTCCAGCACTCAGGGTATGGCCCCTATCCATGCAGTGCATTTTGCTGGTTGTAGGAAGAAGGATAGAGGAAGAAAGATAGAGTAGTACTTATGGTCGTTTGATTTAAATTTATTTATGTTGTGATTGACAGGTAAAACCTTTCGTTCCACAGACTAACGGTGCGGCAAAAAACGAATTCTCTCTATAATGCGTTATATGATTCATTGGACAATCAACTACAAAGGGACGAGCCCTACGAGAGATACGGGTATTACGAAAGAGTATGTGATTATTAGGATGTAATTCCCTTATTTCGTTAGAACACCTACCATTATAGTACCGATAGAACAATGACACGCACGGCACATTTCGGCTCTACTCTAACGAATCGTCATTAATAAGCACCTTCGCTCTCTCCTGTACGCGGTCGAGAAGCTTCCAAATGTACTTTAAAGCACCGGCCCACACATTAGAGTTGTATTCTATGTATATGTCGGATTATGTAGGCCTTGTAAATATTAAGGAGATCAGATGAAATTAAGTATGTATTTCTTGCACCATCTTAACAAACCGAGACACTTGAATGCTTCTCTCGACACTCGAAATATGTGATTTATCCAACGAACGTCACAGTGAATTCTCATGGTCAGAACATCAAGAGTTTCTGATTCCCCAATATCTAGATTACCAATAGACACAGATGACAACACATCATCACGTCTGTGTGTTAAAAAACAATATTGGGTCTTGCGTGCATAAAAATCAACTCTGTTCGCACGAGCCATACGGAGAATATGATGTTTGTGTCGCTCATATTCATCCTTTTCGCCCCAATCACCAGAGGCTCGGTTGTTGCTATCATCTGCAAAAGAGTAAATATGATTATAAGAAGCCAAAGGAAAGTCGGTAAGAAATATCAGGAATAGAATAGGAGAAAGAACAGAGTAGTGCGGTACCCCTGAGTTTATCCTGAACTCATCGATGAGGCCACGTCTACATCCACTGTTATGCCAAACTCTATCAAACCTCTTGGAGATATTTAGAGCCACAACCTTACCTTCCGCTTCAACGAGAGTAACGCCAGCAGGTCACCTGGTGAACGGACCTTGCAGAAACTGTACCGACACAATCGCTTAGCAAATCGTTGGACTCCAAATACCTCACAAGGTGGAAATTAATCATGCTCTCCATAAACGAAGGTGCGGAATAAGCTGGTATTGGGCGGTAGTTTTCAGGGTTGCTAGCCTCAACCTTTGTAGGGATTGGCATGACATACGCACTAAAAAGGTGTGCTAATGGACGCACAAGCATCAAAGAGAACTGCTTCAGGACTAGTGCTGGCTTTCCATCTGGCTTAGATGATTTACCTGTGACCAGTCCGGGGCCGTTGTGGGGATTCTGAACTCTGCCCGATTATTAGGTAGGCCTCCTTGTGGGAGATTCATGGTGGCTGTGGTTTAAACCCAAAGCGCAGGCAGAGCGCAAGCTCGGTGTGGTGCTGCATCTCCTCAACCGGGTGTTGTGACTCAAATCACGGCAGGAGCTTAGATTGTCTCCAACTCCCCACCAAGGTGTAAAGGTAATGAGTGTCCTAACAACACGCCTTTGATGGGGCGATGGTGGACGCATCGTATTCACTCGTGCCATTGGGGCACCGTAGGGTATGCCGCACGGCGAAGACTCACGTACACCCAGATGGCACCTGGCCTAGATGACTTGTTAACTCTGAAATTTGCAAGAACCTTTTTTATACTGAGTCGTTTGTGTTCAGAGTTTAAGCAACTAGCACCACTTGTACTTCACGAATTGAAGTAAAAATTACAAGATAGGCAACGAAATTCATAGGGCTCTGTTCAACTAAATACCGGACTCTCAGCCGGTTAGCTCGATGGGGCAAGTATCTTAACCTTCCTTGCAATTTTGTAAAATATATTTACGTTATGATATGGCTATGATATGTAGCATTGTCGTCTTTAGTTTTGAATGAATTTAATTCAAGTAAAAATATTCTCCTTAATCCCTAAATTAATCTAAGTTCCATAAAGACTTTCTAACGTTAATATGGTTTCCCACAAGAAAAATTAAGCAAAAAAAGCAAGAAAATCATAAAATTGATTATTATTGACAATGTCACCAAAAGCATCAGACACCACAGACTTGATGGTGACCAGTGGAGCGTTAAAAACGAAGGATTAATATTAATAAACAGGAGCGTGCAAAGACGATAATGAAATTGGCAATATTTACTAAAAAAAAGAAGAAAAAATATCTATTCAGTCAGTCAATTGAATCAGTCAGTTATTCATTCATTCTTGCGTTAAGATAAAAACATCAAATGAATGTGATATGATGGGTGACACATCGCATGTCACTACCCATCATCGTCATCGCCATCATCATTTATTTATTTATGTTTAACTTAAAAGTAGAGTCGATTGAAACATATTACTGAGAGACAGAGAGGCTGAGAGACAGACAGACGTTATTGCATGTAACTAATAGTTACAAGATGTTACCACAAGATATGGCAGATAACATTTTTGAATTGTTGGCCCATAGAAAGTGTAACAAAATGGAAAGAGAGGGGAGTTGGTCATTAACTTAAGCTAATACACGGCCGAAAAAAATTAAGTGATATTGTAGCGACACTGAAATGTCATTTGGTGGTTGTAGAGTGGAGTGGGCGGCTATGATGACTCCCCTTGCCAGTTGATTAAATGAAACCAAACAATTGAGAACACTTGAAAGGCTTTAGGCAACAAGGGAACCACCTTCTCTAAAAACAAACTATTCACTTCCATCTTTTTTTTTTTTTTTTGGTAAAAGCTGTGCAGTCTTATTTGTTTAAGTAGCTTTGCTTGACACAAGTCGATGGTTGAGGCGTTTTTCTACATCACAAAACACGTGCCGTGTATGTGTTTTGTTTTTACTTTTCATGGTAAAACCTAAAACCTGTCGTGAGCCACGCGTTAACAACACTTTAGTTTTTCGTTCGATGTAATAGATTTTTAAGTCCAGGATGATAGACAGCCATCTATAGCTATCTCTCACCTTTCGCTGTTAGTGTGGTCAATTTAATTGTGGATTTTTTTTTAACCAAAAATTAACTTCTGTTTAAGCCATAATCTTTAAAAAAATTTAATTTAATTTTTTCTTTAAGATTTTCTGCCTTTTTCCTGTTTTTATTTTAAAAGGGCCAGTAAGAGATTCAGGTTAATTTACATTCATTTACTTTTTTTCATCCTTGACAGTTCTTTGGTTGGTTTTTAATGTTCATACTCCTCTATTTCCTGTCATTTACCATAATAAATCGATTAAGACAAACGGGAACGAAGTAGTGGTGGTTGTGTGGTTGTGGCTGTGGCTGCATTATATATTAAGTTCTCTGTGGTTGTGCTGTATTGACTGCGTGTGTTGATGCAACGTTGGCATATTTAATAATCAAGTTGTTCTTCTGCCCTCCTGTCTGTTCCTCAATTCATGTACATACTCGTTACACCCATGTAAGCCATATTCCTTGAAATATTCATAACGCTTTAGCCAGCTTATACTCGGAGCATATTTTAAGGATGATGTGTTTTATTATTATAATGCCGATGACGTTGATTATTCTAAAATTGTGTTAATAATTATTCTATATACAGTTATATGTATATACTCGTATGTATGTACTTTAATAGGGCCAAATACTTCTTCCTCTTCTTTCTTTTTTCTCTTACCCCCTTTTTTGTGAAAGGTTTGTGTCTCAGTTTCTGGCAACGAGAGAGTCATAATGATTGATAGCTTTTTATGGTTGCGCCTGTAAATGATGATGATGCTGTTATGATGTTGTTGTAGTCGCAGTTGTTGTTGTTTTCATTTCTGGACCAATGTTGCCGTAATAAATCTCCGTATATTTTTTTTCTTCATTATTATTATTGTTTATCATTTGTGTGACATGCGAGGTTGTATGCAAACTAATACAGCAGCTAAATATAGCGTTACCTGAAATCCTTAAGGGCTGTAATTTATATTTCGAAATTGGAAAAATTTTTAACCAAGAAAATTACAATTGTTTTGTATAATTTTTCTCCTCTCCTATAAAAGCCTTATTATTAGTATTGTTACGAAGTTAAACACCTAAAAATATACATCAATATTTATAGTATATACTCTATTCTAATGGTTGGTGTCAAGGCTAAGATCACCCTGCCAAAACTCTTTTATTTGAACAGTGCTACCAATGTCACTATAAGTCAGTTATGTAATACAAATCTTAAAGGAAACTGAATAGTAGGTTTTGGAATGTACTAGAATATTCGATACTAATTTTAATGTTAGTTTACTCCTAAGCCAGTCAGTTATAATTTAGCAGTCATGCAGTAAAGTCGTACTACGTGTTAAGTGTTGAATAAGTTGGTGTATTAAGCGGCACTTAAATGAGTTTAATTTATTTATTTTTATTTATTTATTTAATTAGTATTTAAGGCCTTTGAGATTCAAGGTAACCATATGCTTACGAGGCAGGACATAGTCGATCTTTGGTTTAAAATATAAATTTTAATATGAAAAAGAACATAATTTTGCGTCACATTAAAGTGTTCACACCATAATTTTATAATGGATTTGAAAATAAAAAGTAGCATTAAAAGAAAGTAACAGTTACTGATACCCTACACTATAAAATGTATATTTCTCTGTTAAATGAAACCTATTTTCTGTACATTGAAAATAAAATTCCTATAATGTGTTGAAATGCAGTCGTTTTCGGTATTACTTTAGTTGCTTTCTGTTTCGATGGTAAAAAGATTATAAAATTAGGCAAATTTGTCGTAAGAATGGATTAAAACCACATTTCAATAAAAACCATCAGGGCTCTTGAGCTATTTATTCAACTTAACGGTCGTATAGGTCAAACAGTAATAATAGCAAGACCCTGACTAGTACAAGTCCAGTAACTTAGTTTAAATGCAACACATCACTACCTACACAGTTTCGAGTTTCTTGTAGTTCGAACAGGAAGATTACAGAAAAACTGAAATTTTGTCACATGAAAAGTATGACATTACACTTGATTGTTGGAATTATTAATAGCCACTGCATAACTCATCAAAGAGCTGCTCACACTGCAATCCTTAGTAATCACTTCCGTTCAAGCTTTTTATACGAAGAAACGAACGAAATAGGGACAGCTTGCTGGAAACTGATCAACTTTAAAGAAACCCATAATGTCGGCGAATAGATTTATTGTATAGAGTTGTTTGGTTTCTGTATATGCAGTTTAAGTGAACAAAAACAGAAAAATAAATCTGGCATAGAATCACCGGTGTATAAAGTGAGGGTCAAGATACAAATGTCTCCTTAGTCAAGAAGACAAGTGCTGCATAATCACATTGAATGCTTGTCAAGGCATATGGTGATTATGCTCTATCAGAAGCAACATGTAAAAGAAGGTTTCGACGGTTCAGAGATAACTATTTTGATGTGAGAAATGAAGAACGTGGAACACCGCCAAAAAAGTGTGAAGACGCCGAATTGTAAACAATTTGGAATGAAGATGACACTTCAAATGTTGCACAACAAACAATTTCTGGTTCTTGAAAAGCTATGAGAAAGATCCAAAAAAATGGGTGCTACATGATTGAATTACATACAGATGGAAAACCGGAAAACCACTTGTGAAATTTTGCTTCAAAGATACGATAGAAAATCAATAGTGCATCGAATTGTTACTGGCGATGAAAACTGGATTTATTTTCTGAATCCTAAACGGAAAAAATCATGGATTAATCTAGGACAACTATTCACTTCTGCAAAACCTGACCGATGCGGTAGGAAGACAGTACTGTGTGTCTGGTGTGACCTGAAAGGTGTGGTGTACCATGAGCTCCCAAAATCTTGATGCAACTGTTAAGACAGATCGCTACCAGCAACAAATGAACCATAAAGGCAAGTTAATTTTGTGAAATGAAAAGGCACTTGCACACAAAGCACAACCGGTTCAGGTTATAGTCAGTAGTCAATAGTCATAGCATTAGTCTAGGAGCTGAGACCTCACCAGCAGTATTGACCAGACTTGGCTCCTTCCAACTACTATTTGTTTTCATCGATGGGACATGCATTGGCTGAGCAGCACTTCGATTGGTTAGCTTCAAAAGAGAAACAGTTTTATTGGCGTGGAATCCACAACTTGCCTAAAAGATGGAAAAAATGTGTAGCCTGCAGTCGCCAGTACTTTGAATAAAATGTTTTTTATTTTCCCATTAAAATTTTGTGTTTTATTTTCACAAAAATCTGAGATTTGGAAAATGTTGCGAACACTGTTTTGAAAGTTGTAAAAGCTGACTGGTTTCACATGAGGAACAGACTTAAGAGGTAGGCGCTGGATAGGTTAGTTCTCAAGGGTGGGCAAATTTGAGGTTAGGAATTAAAATGGCTTAAAAACACATTTTCTTTGTCAACTTGAGTTTTATTCATATCAATATAAAGTAGAAAATGTCGGCCAAGGTCCACCTTAGCACGTCGGCAGATGTCCGCTCCTTTCACAAAATTTTTAACTACATTTTGCAACAAAGCTTCGCTTATCTCGTCAATATTGCACCGAATTTCATCTTTCAGAGTTTCAGTTATGTGTTTTGTGTTCACGTAAACCCAGCCTTTCAAATGGCCCCAGAGAAAATAATCCAGCGGCGTTAAATCACAAGAACGAGGCGTCCAATTGGCATCGCCAAATCCAAAAATTACGCGACTGGGAAATTTCTCATGGAATAACTGAATTGTTTGGCTGGAAGTGTGGCTTGTGCCGCCATCCTGCTGAAACCAAAAGTCACTGATGTCAACATTAGCCAATTGTGGCCACAAAAAATTGGTTATTAGGGTTTGGTAGCGCAGAGAAATTAAGGGTGACGGCGTTTCCTTGCTCAGTTTCGAAAAAATACGGGCCTATTATGTCGCCTAATCACAAACCGCAGCATTCGGTCACTTTCTTTGGATGTTATGGTTTTTCAAGGACTCTTTGTGGATTTTAAGGGCCCAAATATGCGACATAGTTACATAACCTTATTGAAAATGGGCCTCATCACTAAAGATGATTCTATTGAAAAATGCTTTGTTTTCGTTCAGTTTTTGCAACAGCCAATTTGCACAATTAAAATTCTTTGTTCAAGAGTGTAGCGTTTCATAGCTAAAATTTCTCAATTTTTTACTAAATAAGTGTCAAAGGTTGGCAATTCAATTCTTGGCATTTCATCATTTGACAGCCAATTTACTTTCTAGCCTCAAATTTGCCAACCCTGTATTAGCCTTTAAACGTACCGTTTAAGCATTTTATCATCTGCCAGCTTAATCCATAATCATATTGACTACACAGAATAGTCGGTTCTGGGCAATGGTAAACCCTCAAATTATTATCAGTCACCTTAGCATCCATTAAAAGGAACAGTCTGGTGTGCAATTTGGTCTGAAAACTGAAAACGGCGTAATGGTAACCTTCAATGGGGTGCGATATCGTGATATGATTGAAAACTTTTTAACGCCTGCACAACTGCATGCTTTGGGCTTGGTTAACATGTGGTTTCAACAAGACAGTGCCACATCGCATAGAGCCAGTATTACAATGGAATTACTGCGAGACCTCTTTCCACAACAAATTATTTCAAGGAATGGTGATGTTGATTGGCCTCCACGGTCGCTTGATTTTCTCTTTGTGGGGATATCTGAAAAGCAAGGTTCATGCAAACAAACCAGAAATGCTGGAGCAACATAAACAAAATATTCGTGATGAAACTAATGAAATACCGCGTAAAATGAGTGAAAATGTAATAGAAAATGTGCACAAAAGGGCTCGCATTTGTGAGGCTAACAGAGGCAGGCATTTATCGGATATTGTATTCCATACATAATTGCCGACATTAAATAAAAATTATAAACAAACAACTGTACACCTTCCCAGCGGACACCCTGTACTTAAGCAAGAAAATGCTAAAAACCATTAATTCCCCATTAAAGCAAACCTCTATATCCCAATTATTTGACGGTATTACGATCTTTGGTTTTACTGGACAGCATTATAGCAGGCGCAAAGAAATGTATCAGCTTCATGGTGAGTTTCGAAATAGCAATGTCAACAGACCGCCTTAAAAGCCACTGTTCTACTTTAATCAAGCCTGGTTGAAACAACTGTTGCTATTAGATATGAAATTCTGTAATTTAGTTACATAATTAGAAGATCTTGTAAAAAAATTGTTGACAAAAGAGACGGACTTGTATATGAGTGTAGACATAAGCTCTAATTCGTATTATTACGAAAATGAAAATACCCAAAAAGACGCACCAATATTTGAAGATATAAACTCAACTTTTATGAAAGTTATTCTATTGGTTGGTGTCCAGGCTGGTGACAGTGCTACCAATTCAACTATGGGTATTAAGACTTTACATTTGAATTAACGTCACTAAGCGTTTGGTTGTAGAATATACTAGAACATTAGTTAATTGACTATGTAAGCTGCAGTTATAATGGATGGACATTTTGTGTAGAGATAATTTAGAAATAAAGGCTTTAAAAAAAAATTCACTTCGTTTATTCAATTTAATTCAAACGGTTTAAAAGATTGAAACGTAATAGAATTTAAGTTTAAGACTTCAAAGCTCAAGTCATCCAGTGTAGAAATGTATTGCAATGAGCTACTGTAACCTATAAACCGTAGGAGTGTTAGATTAGTTTTGGTATCTAATCAAGACTGCATTGCGATCATATCAATTGTTGTCATTTTGAAAACGCTAATAAGTTTGTTTGAAGTAGTGAATTATTACTGCGCAATTATATATGGCATTCTAGTATAGGAAATTCGTGTTCTGTGTGCTTAGTTTTGTAATCGTGGATGTTAGCATTGGATCTTTTAAGCGGTTACTTATTAGCTTTTTCATTTTATGTACATGTGTATACCGCAACTCATATTTACACTGTAGGGTACTTTAATAAAAAAAATAAATTAATGCCTGATTTTCTTCCTCTTGCTCTCTTCTTGCCGTAATGCATGAATAATTTTTCTTTATAACTTTTAATACATTTTCAATCATCATCATGGATTTTGTTTGCTAAAGGTTAGAGGTTATGCACTACCTTCTCGACACTGATGACAGACAGTAACCATTCAATCATTTTCAACATATTTCATATGCAATAGACATTAATGATTATGAAGGCTTTTTGAGCCTAAAAAATAAAACAAATAAAATGTGTTTTGAACGTTTATTTTCATAACAAACATTTAAGCAGTTCTAAGGCAGGAGAACGTTTAAGGATCTTTTGCCAAACAATTCAATTCAATTCGATTTCTATTGTTTAACTAAAAATGAATTTTATTTTAGTTTTTGAAGGCATAAATAATAAACGAGTTGATTAGCGTAAGGAAATGATTAAACTGAAGAAATTTTTTTAAATGTGAATATCGAAGGCCTTAAGCTGTTTGTGAATTAAATTGGCCGGACGTTAGGCAAATAAACAAAACAAAAGAAAACAAAATAAAACGAAAAAAGAAAATCACTTCCCATATACAATTATGTGGTCGAATTTTTCACACACATACACTCATGTACATATTTATGCACACGTACTTTGTGTAAGTGTATATGTGTATATGTGTATATGTTTACTTAATAACAAGGATACAAGTGTTTGCTCACAAACAAACAACCAAACAAAGACACACTCATACTGCGCACACAACAACATAAACGAGAGAGAGAGAGAACTTTATGATTATGTTTACATAAGTATATGTTTCTGACATACACACCCATTCACACACTCATAAATATTAGTTATTAATTATTAATAAACGCGTATAAACAACACAAACAACAAACATAAATCCTTTTTACATCCTTTCATTCTCATACTCTACTGCTAATACTAATACTTACTACTATGGCCGCTGTGTATTACTCTGGTACGTGGTGGCCGTCTATGGTATGATTACGTATGTTGATGATTGGTTGGGGGCAACTTTTCTTTTCCTTTATAATGTTTGTTGAGTAAACGCTCTTTGCTTGTCCTTTGAATATAAATGAAAATTTCTTAACCTAAGGCAAGGGAAAGGCTACGTGATGTGATGATTATAACGTCAGCGACAGCAATATGCAACAACAACAACAACAACAACAACCCTAACGACATGAGCAATATACATATGTATGTATAAATGACATTTTGCAAAAATATTTTAATAAATAATTTCTTATTACTCCACTCATCTTATATTCCGTGTAGGTGGATGGATGACGGAGGTCTATAGTTTGTAACTAAAATATTGAAATTTTAATTTCACTTAAATGTCAATTTCTTGTAAAAAAAGATTTTCTTTTTTTTTCTTATATGAGCTGACATATTCATTGGTAAGGGTGTCCCCTAAGAAACACTTCTTGTTATTATATTATAGAAAAATGTAAGTGATTTCACTAACACCAAATCGCTTAAGAATTATGACATTTCTGGCTCGTCTGATTTTTACAAAATGCCTAAGCTTTATTAACCAGCACTGGCGTACAGCCAGTGCGTACTGAAAGATCTACACCATTTTTTTTCTTACAATTCATTTTACAAGAGAAAAATCACGCAGAAGTTGCTTAATTCTGTTCTTAGCTTTGCTCTTAAGCGCTGTGGGTTTCAAAATAATGTACACGCGAACTTGTTAATAAGTTATGACTTTCCACAAAGCATCCCTTACCTTGCTTCAGTTTCAATAATCAGCTAAGTGGGTTGAAGTCTCTCAATAAAATAAAATAAAATTTTTTGTCATATCCACTGCTGGGGATTCGAACCTGTGCCGCTTGCGTTGTTTGCGGGCACTCTAACTACTACACTACGCCACTGTAATAAGTAGTTTATAATCGTTTCAATTATAATTCAGATCGGTATGTGATTTTCTAAATTTTATTCAAATTCGATAACAGAAAATTCTTGAATAGAAAATTCTTGAAGAAAAAAGGAATATCCCAGAAAATAATTCGAACCATCAGAGCTATGCACGATGATGTATGTACTCGAAGTCTCATTTCTATCTTTACAATGAGAGCATGAGTCAATCATTTTGTACCAACGCTGGAGTAAAGCAAGGATGCCCTTTATCATCTCAACTATTTACTTTAGTGTTAGATGATGTTATAGGCGAAGTAGGTTCAGAGAGAGGCAGAATTACATGGACTCTCAAATGATATTTGTCTACACTCGCACAAGACCTGGTTAGATTAGCACACAATGTTAGACTTGAGGTAAATATCAAGAAAACCTAAGTATTTAGAAATAATGATGTTGGGACAGGCAACATCATGCTACAGATATCGGCCAGCTTCTGATATCTTAGCAGTTCAGTTCGACAACGAGTTGCGACGCTGAATCAAACATTAATAACAGACTCAATAAAGTGAGAGCAGCATGAAGAAACAAATATCCAGACAAACCAAGCTCAGAATATGTACGGAAGTGAAAATCGGGTAGTATACAATACCTTAACGCAAAAGCTACAAGTATCTTTCACAAGTGCCTCAGAATTATATGGATGGGACAAATCATCAGAGAGAAACCGAACAACATCACAGAGCTCAATATGCCGTAATCAATCACAAAATATCTGAAACCACACGATCGTGGTTTGGTTGGTTCACGTAGCCACTCGCCAAGAGCTTTAAGTAGCGTCCTGAGACATCGTTTTGAGCAATTCTTCAGCACACGTAACCTCATGTTATCAAAAGTTCCTCATATCCAATAAGTTAGATTAAGGAACCTAAGAATCTCACCCGCATCGATGCACGCCATTTTCGCTATGTCCTACATAAACCAGCTACAGAAGCCATTATGTAGCATTATGTATGCATAGAAAGTGTTCGCTTATCTATTCCTTTATGAAATGTATGATCGTCAATCGGCCTGTGTTCATTTAGTACAGTTACCGATCTGTATAGGTCCCTATTTATGTGGCCTATATGCAATCTATTGCGTCTGTTTAACAAATTTTATCTCAAAATCGTTAAAATTTAATAAAATAGCGGATAACAAAGCTCAATAATATCATAACGTTTAATCTCTGCAGTATATATTTGTTTCACTCACTCGTCTAGGGAGCACATTGGCTTCCCACACAGCAAGCTAAGTAGATGATTAATCTGCTGTAGCTCGCCTTCATATGATTGTGTAGTGGTGAAAGTCTTTGCTAGGTGGTGCTATCTTGGATTGCCCCATTGGCACGGGTGAATACGATGCGTACACTAACGCCCCCCACCTGTGATACCCACTAATGCATATCACAAGTGAGTACCAATTCGAAGGCATGTTGTTAGGACACTCATAACCTTCACACCTTGTGAGGTGTCGGAGACTATCTAAACGCCTGCCGTGATATGGGTCACAGCACCCGGTTGAAGAGATGCAACACCACACTGAGCTCACGCTCTGCCTGCGCTTTAGGTCTATACCACAGCCAAAACGAATATCTCACAAGGGGGACTACCAAATAATCTGGGCTACCCTGGGTTCTCGATTCCCGTTGCACCAGAAAACCTCTAGTCAGGCTTAGTGACACATGAGTGCAAGTACAAGCACGTGCCGCCTCAAGTTTCGGCCCCGGTCTGTTCACCGGTGTCTTGCTAGTATTTTAATTTGTTCCGGAGTAGGTGGCTTTTCTCTTGTTCATTTGTCTGATATTTAGTTGTTCCTTTTTATAAAATTTCATATGGAGTGAGCTTGAAGCCCCTTTATTAAACACTCGAAATCACTATTAAATTCTTGCAACTAAATTATGAATAACACCGAAACTGTTGAAAACAATAAAAATTCAAGTGATTTATAGGAAACTTTATTCCTAAACATTTGCTGATACTTGCATTACAATCGATCAAGTCGTCTTCAAGTTATGATGAAATAAAACGGACATAACTACTTTATTTTGGGCAAAAATTTTCCACGCTCATAAAAAAAAATATAAGCCCGATGGAGAATAACCTAAAACGGATTTGAATTCAGTTCACCAAATTAACTAAAGGGTCCGCCAAATATATTTTTTTTTTAAATGCTATGAAAAAAAACTACTGAATATTTTCTAAAATTTCATTTTTTATTTGAAAGTACAATCCTTCCGCTTAATAATGAAAAATAATTTAATTCAAATGGCTGCCTTGGCTGGCAGTAGCCTACACGATCGTTTCAATTTTTAAGCACATTATCGATTGTGTGCAGCTGTATTTCACCAATGGCTTCACGAATATTATCCTTTAAAGCGTCAATTGTCTCTGGCTTGTTGGCGTAACAATTATCTTTGACGGCACCCCACAAATAATAGTCCAACGGTGTCAAATCGCAGCTCCGAGGTGGCCAAACGACATCAGCTCTGCGGCTGATAATGCGATCTTCAAGCACAAGGCGCAAAACATCGCGTGTAGCTTCGGCTGTGTAGCAAGTAGCGCCGTCCATTTTTGTGAACAAAAATTCGTTCAACATGGCTCGATAACGGCCACTCCTTGCGTATTTTTGAAGAAAAATGGCCCAATTATGCCTCTGGACCAAAATCCCCACCAAACAGTGACTCGATTTGGGTGTATTGGCTTTTCAATATATGCGTGCGGGTTTTCTGTGCCGCAAATGCGATAATTTTGCTTGTTTACATACCCGCCAAGATCAAAATGAGCTTCATCTGAAAAGATGATTTTTTTTGGGCAAAATCGGCATCTTCTGTAAGTCGATCGCAGGCCCACTTAGCGAAGCGTATACACAACCATCCGTATTCATTCAACGGAAGGATAAAACTAATTATCTGTCAAATCGGACATAAGCACGAAATAAGATTATGTGTTATTGAAACTACAAGCATCACATACTCAGTGTTGCTTAACAGAGCAGAATCTCTGAAGTGAATGAAACTTACGATCCGGGCAGATTAGCATACTGCTTACAAGACTACTGATTTTGTTGGCCTTTTTCTAACAATCTTTATAAGTTAAATGAGAAAAACTCTTGTATATTTTTTTTCGACATATTTCTTGAAGGGACACCCTAAATTCATATGAGGAAAAATTTATAAAACCTTTATATACCAACTATACGAGTATAGTTTCGTGTTCATAAACCATATTTACCAAGTATATAATATATAGTATACGTGTATATGTACATAAATTAAATACCTAAAAAGGAAAGTTCAAAACACTAGAAAACCGTACAATATTATATCAGATGTGAAGCCAGTATGAGTTTAGCAAATATTTCTTTAAAAAAAAAACCAACTTCAAGTGTTTTTAGTTTTCCCTTCCAGTATGTATATACTTCATAAATACATATGTATATATATACATACATAGATATATATATATATATTTATATATACTTATATACGATTTATGTATATAACATGCAAGTATATAATAAAGGAAAAAAGCCATCATGTTATATCCGTTGGTTGACAACATCCTTAATTGGTTTTTTGGGAATTAATTTTCTTGTGTATGCGAAGTACGAAGCAGTAGATGTCAGCACACAAAATAAAAATTCAGTCTTTTATACCTGCGTCAAAATGAAAATATTGTACTTCTACTACCACTACTACTACTACTGACAGAGCAGTCATCTTCTGTTCATCTTTAATATAAATTTTTTTATGAAATTCTTTAAAGGCAGTTTAGTTGTCGACATGTTTTATTAAAAACCTAAAAACTAAATTAAAAAACTGTTTTAATATTAAAAAAATAGAAGAACTGCTTTCATAATCAAATGTTATTTTAAATTGTTACGAATAGGCTTTAAAGAAAATTTATATCGCGTATAAAATATTTAATTTCATTTCATAATATTCTAATTATAACCTCTTTACCTCTTTTCCGCCTATCACTGCCTCTATGCTCACAAAAAAACCGATTTTTTTCCGTATTTGCCATTTTATTTTAGACTGGAATGCTGCTTATGAATACCAATGAAGCGTTGTTTGTTTTGGCTCAATTATAAATAAATAGTTTTAATCCCACACACATTTTTTTATTATTTTGAATACATATTTAATATTGCTATTCAACTGGGGCATAAATTACACAGTGCGACAAAAATAAACGAAGTTGAAATGGCTGGAATATAACACTACTTTTCTGGAATTTTCAAACAATCTCAAAAATCTCGAGTTATAGGTAAAAAACCGGATTTTGGACCTTCATGCACTTATAGGCTAATAACTTAGCTGAACATTACTCGATTTTAAGTTTACTTTCTGATAATACATCTCTGTTTTTGTAAAAAAGTATGCAACAAAATCTTTTGTATTTAATGGTTTCCCGACAAAGTTCTATCAAAATATTAGTATTATCATTGAGGTACAAACGTACTGCGACCTTTCGATCTAATGTACAGCCTCCATCCATATAGGATTCCCATATAATATTCCTCGTACATCTGACGAAATTGAGAAAGTTAGTTGGTAGCAACCGCGACAACTCCCCACCTAATATCTGATAGGTAACTAGATACTTCCTTCAAGAGTGCATCAATGTCTCTCACGTACGCAGTGTGTGCTCTGGTGTAAAATGAGAAAATAATAATAATAAACAATAAAATAACACGGTGCGACATAAATGAACGAAGTTGAAATACCTGAGAAATTATACTACTTTTCTGATAAGCACTGTCGAGTAGAACAAGGATCTGCTTTTGGAATTTTCAGTTATGGCTAAAAAACCGGTTTTTTGGACCTTTATGCACTTATAGGCTAATAACTTAGCTGGACATTACTCGATTTTAAGTTTCTTTTCGGATTTGGAAAGAAAAGAAGATATTGTTACAAAAATCATGCTGGTCACTGCTGCGTTTACTACATCGCTAAAAGAAATAAACAAAAGCTGCACGAACAACTATACGTGGTGTTTAAAAGTAACCAAATCGACAACAACGAACATTAGCAGAGATAAAGTAAATACAAATAACACAGCAACAACAAAACCTAACAGCAAAGAAAACAAGTAACAGATAATAACAAGCAACAACAAATACTAAGAGCTGTAAGAAGTAGATGTTTACATTCGCATGACTATATAAGAACTAGAGCTGAACCAACTGATAATACTATTGAAAGTATCGATAGTTTTGTCAAAATCACATTTGCAAACTTCTATACTTACATATACAGACACAGTTTAACAAATTCTTAAATTTTTATTTATTAAAGTCAAATAAAGTATGAATTGTAACTAAAATATCGATAGTTTTTTGCAAACTATCGAAACTATCGAGTGAGCCAACTATCGATTGTTTTGCAGCTCTAATAAGAACTAAAACGAAAGAAAGAAATGGGATCTACCTAAAATATCGAGAAGTTCGAGAGTTTTCGATGTGTTATTTACTCAGCCATATAAAAAGCACATCGAGTGGAAGCAGCTATTTTCTAAACGTAGAAAAAACTTTTTATTATCTCCTGGGATTCCGGAAAAAAACAATCAAAAGAGAGCGGGAAATTTCAACAATTGAATTGTCGGGACGGAGCCCTAGTGGTGTAGTAGTTAGAATACACGCATCCCAGAGACAGAGGACATAACGAAAAAATTTAATTCCGGTTGAGTTTAATGAAGACACTTCCATTCTCCGTCAGATAAATCCATATAAAAGAAGCAACCCCTGATAATTCCAGCTTACCTCTAGGTAGGTAGGTGCAAAAGGCGGTTCCGAAGTACCTCACCCAGAGACCACAGAGGCCCATTGTGGAAAGACCTTTCCCTGAAAAGACAATAAGATCAAAGAGAAAGGCAAATAAAAAGAAAAGAAGGATTAAAAAGAGTATGCGAGAAAACAGACGCCCAAAAAGAACCGGGCATCACCTAATGAGCCAGCCTATACCTGACAGAGAACACTACAGGTCGCATATACTAGCCGACGCAATTTCATCTAGGGCTTTAAAAAAGCCACGGCCTAGCAACTTGAGCCTGCGTCCATGAAGAGCCGGGCAATGACAGAGGATATATTTCACGGTCTCCGTCTCCACCATATCGCCGCAAAGTCGGCATAATATTGGATTGCCTGCTTCCCAAATCCCCGTCTTTGCGCTTAGAGCACAGTGCACAGTCGCAAAACTTATTAGAATCCTAAGAGACTCCCTCCTCGGATTGAGGACCCAATCCGCCCTAGAGCGGTCAAGTCTCGACCAAAGCAGCCTGGAAAACCTTCAGTCTCCTCTGCTCCTCCATGAATTCTTCATGCTACGACGGGCGCAGCTATCTATCAAGCTCCTAAGAAACCAATTCGATGTCCTTGGCCGCGCCCGCTCTTGCCAGTTCATCTGCAATTTTATTTCCCCGCACGCCAGTGTGCCCTGACACATCCAGGAGCGACGTGAGTATACGCCTGCACAATAAGCCTTGAACCGATATGGCGACCAGTCAGGGCCCTGATAGCCGCCTAACTTTTTATAGAACAGACCACGCCATCTGCCTCAGCAGCCAAGTCGCTCAGCTAATCTGAGGACAGCAAAGATCTCAGCCTGATTAACGCTGCACTTATCCGGGAGTCTAAAGACATTTTAATATCACTGTCCACCTCTAACGATGATGACAAATACCAGACGAATGATCACAAGAAAACGCAATACACAATAAGCCTTGAACTGATATGGCGACCAGTCAGGGCCTTATAGCCGCCTAACTTTTTATATAACAGACCACAACATCTGCCTCAGCAGCCAAGTCGCTCAGCTAATCTGAGGACAGCAAAGATCTCAGCCTGATTAACGCTGCACTTATCCGGGAGTCTAAAGACATTTTAATGTTACTGTCAACCTCTAACGATGATGACAAATACCAGACGAATGATCACAAGAAAACGCAACTTACTGCGAAAAAATTGCTATGCTAAGTAAGGACCACTACCATTTAGCAAAGTGTTTTACCGCTACGCAACCACAGTGGATTAATCATCTATTTAATAGAACAGAAACAAGGCAATGAAGGAGTGACGGAGAAAAAAGAAAACATTGACAGCTCACATAGCTCCTTAAGCATTAAGTAATACCGTACAAGCTAGATGGCATTGAAGTCATTTGCATATCGGTTTCGTGAACAAACTATAAAAGTTTTCTCGTGTACAATTGTGTCCCAATCGAAATTACTTAACGCACTTAATAGGAACGTAAGAAATCTGTTAAGGGACTATTTTTTTATGGTGATGTTAACGTTTTTGGCAAAACAAAATGCATTCACTTTGATTTTCAAATGCGTCAAAGCAATTGCTATGACTTCTTAAGCCTCATAATATCTTACCAAAACCGTGGTTAAATATTGTAAGTTTTCCATTATTCATTTGAACGTTGAACTTCGCTCTACTTTTCTCACGGAAACAGATCATAAAGTCAAGTTTTCTTCTCGCATATACTTAAATTCTGGTTTTAAGGGTTAAATTCAAACATAAAATTAGTCCTGAACACCATTTTATGTTCTAACCAATAACTCCAGCATTAGTACTTTACCAATTCGAGCATTTAATCTGTTGTAATAGTTCAAAGCCAACCATTTGCAAATAATCCCATTACTTAGACTTTCATTATAGATCACTTTCTTCAAATATCCTTAAAATTTGTCTCGTAATTTGTTAAATTACTTCTCTCTTAACATCCGACACATTTGCTTAATTCACTTCCTTTCCATATTTTATCGCTATTTTTTCATTTTTGCTTTCTTTTATTCTTTTTGGCAAATGCTGGTTCTTTTATGTCAAGACCATGGGATACAAAAGTTGGTAATAAAATATTAAACTAATAAATTTCCGGTTGCAATTAATTTCTTTCTAATGACTATTTATGTCGACAAAAGTCATCTTAAGACGACGCACACATAAAACAGCATCAAACAGCGTCGTACAGCGCTGTGCGGCTTGCATGTAATAAATATTTTTGCCAAAGTTAGATTAAACGAAAGCAAGCAGCAGCACCAGACAGCCAATCTTATATGGGGGCTCTGTAAGACAAAGACTTGGAAAATGAAATAGAAAAGAAAACAAAGAAAGAAAAAAAAATAAAGAAATTTTTATCCACAAAATCTTAAGTCAACATAATTTCCAAGCGTTGAAAAACAAACAAACGAACAAGCAAACAAGCTAACGCTCATACAGACGCAAAATGTTTTTAAGGACATCCTTCTTTGGATTTGTTTCCCCATTTGCAAAACAGCAAAAACAAACAACGACGTGGTGAACACATAAAACAAAAACAACATTCGCAAGAGCAACAGCAACAGCAACAACAACAGCAACAACAACAGCATGTAGGCAAACAAATAAAGAAACCAAACAAATACTCACACTCACACACATACAAACTCAAGCAGCCCTTAAAAAATTTAGAAACTTAAGATGTTGCTAAAACTTCATTCTTTCTCCCCCCCCCTCTACACACCAGAATCATCATAAGAAAATCCCAGCAAATTGCAGGCAATTCTACTTAAACGATGTAGAAAAAAAAACCATCGGGTGGTGCCATATTATCTGTGGCTTAAGGTGTGTGTGCGTGCTTGCTTGTGTAAAGGAGAGAAGACGATCATATATTCGCGTTATTTCGTATAGGATAACCGTGTTACTTATTTAAGTTTACACGCGTGTTTGTGTGCGTGTGTAAGTGCTGAAATTATCTACAAATATTATACGAAGCATTTACGCACATACTCACTGCTTTAAAATTGCACGCACACATAAATCTCAAGAAATATGGCGAACACAAGTATGTGCGAGCACGATGAGCATTAAAGGAACAAAAAGAAAAAAGCGTTTTTGGCTTGACTTTCTTTCTTTAGCGTTTAAGTAGAACAACAATCACAACAACAGCAAGAATAAGAAAATAAATTTATGTTGCCAGTACGACTGGCGAAGAAGGTAAATTCAGGAAATGTTGTCTTAGAAAACAATGCCAAACAAAATTACTTACCAACACCAACAACACCAATAGAAAAATTTCTGCTGCTACAGCTACTGCTACAAGTACTTTTGTGCCACTAGTAGAGCAACACAAAATAACAGGCAATATATTCAGGCTCAGAAAAAAAAAGAGCAAAAAAACGATAAAGATGAGCCAAAATCTTTGCGGTGGCTCTGTATATGATTTATGACTGCTGTTGAAAGTAAAAACTTCCTTATACGTAGATTGTCTCATAAGTTTTTCATACGCACGTTTTAAAACCGTAAACAGTATATGGATGATATTTAAATATGAATTTCAATGAAGAGTTCTTACTAAGTCTTGCATTTACTGTATTTGAATATGAAAAAGCTATTTTTACGATGTAGACTTTAAGCGCAACCTTAAATGAAGTGTATCGCCATGCTTAAACGCAGTCTTAGTCGGCTTTTACGACATTTATTAACTATGAATGAAACATGTATTCATTGCAGTTCACTTGAGATCAAATATAATCCAAACAGTAGGTTTCTTTGAAGGCTTGGCTTAAGAGAGCACCAAAAAAGATTGAGGCATAACAAGAAAACGATTATACAAAGAAAAGGGTTTGCTATTCAAAGCTTTCGCAAAGTAAATATTGATTTGAATCAAGAACAACACTTTTCGGGCAAAGAAAAAGTTTTATTCCATTAATTCAATGTTCTAGTGCACAAGTGTGTCAATTAATAACTAAAATCAGTGAATTAATAAGAGATTCGGTCCATTTTAAATATCTTAACAAATTTTTTTCTTTTGGAGTTTGGCGTGGTGTAGTGCACATAACAAAACAAGCGGCCCAGGTTTGAGTCCGAGCAGAGGACAGGATGGAAGAAAATTTGATTGAGGTTTTGAGTGTAAAGAGAATTCCGCTTACCTCCAGACAATAAAAATTACAATGATAAGTAAAGATCACCTCCACCACTTAGCAAGGATCTTCACCACTACACAATTTTATGTAGGGAAGCTACTCAGCTTGAAAAATCAATTTGATTGATTAAAATTCAAACAAAGCAATGTGTGTTTTGTGGAAAACCGATATGCTCCGGAGAAAAAAAAATTTTTTGTTTAAACGGTAAAGAAGATACATTGGTTCCAAGGGTTTACCTGCTTCAAAGACTATTTTTCATAGAATAATCCCCGTGTGGCGGTTCATTTTTTTTTTTTGTTAAGTTGGTACATCTATTGTTGATATTCCCGCTAAATCCTAAATCTTAGCGTCATAGCTTGACATTTGCAAAAGCTACGTAGCCAAGAGTAGATTTACCTCTCTGTGTATGTTGGCGATTTTTACAATTTTAGAAACGGATTTAAATTTGCAACAACGAACTTATATAAAAGCTTGGGTAAAAAAGGATTTAATGGTGCGTGAACGTTAGAAATATTGGAAAAGTGTTTCGACAACAATTCTCTAAAGAAAATGCCACCTTACCAGTGGCACAAGCGGTTCAAAAGTTGTCGTGAGTCAATCGGCGATGGTGAACGCAGTGGTAGACCATCGACATCGAAATCCGACGAACACACTGATAAAGTAAAAGAAATTTTTTTTTTTTTTAACTTGAGACCAACACTCAAAGCTCAGGTACTAGGAAAGTAGGTTATGGAGAGGAGTATAGAGGGAGTAATGTTTATGTACGTTTGATTTGAATTTACCCATATCGTAAGTGACAGGAAAAACTTTCGCTAGAAGTCTATTCCACAAACGAACTGTGCGACTAAAGAACGAATTCTCCCTATAATGCGTTGTGCGATTCATTGGACAATTGACCATAAAGGGTTGAGCTCTGCGGGAAAAACGAGTATTAGAAGAAAATATGTGATTATCGGGAATTAAATTTCCCATTCCGTTACAGTACCGATAGAGCAATGAAACGCACGCCACTTTGCGACGATGCTCTACGGAATCCATAGAGTTGGCCGCCCTACCGTCATTAATCTTCGCCCTCTCCTGTATACGGTCGAGAACCTCCAAAATAGACTTTGAAGCACCAGCCCCTACATTCCATCTTGGGTCGGATATAGGTCTTGTAAATATTGAGAAGGTTAGATGGAGTGAAGTATTTCTTGCACCGTCTTAAAGAACCGAGGCACTTGAATGCTTCTTTCGAAACTTGGAAAATGTGATCGTTCCAACGGACATTACAATGAATCCTCATGCCCAAAACATCAAGAGAATCTTACTCCTCAATATCTACATTACCCATAGTTACAGACGACACTACACCACCACGTCTGTGTGTTAGACTTGTCGCACGACCCTACTCGGAGATTTTTGGCAAGTCGCCTATTCCGCCTTTTCGCCACAATCTCCAGAAGGCTCGGCCTACGATCAAAAGAATACGAATGACAAATGTTGCTGCCGTCTTCGAAGAGTAGAAGATAGGATTAGAAGTCAGAATAAGAAAGTCATTAAGAAATATTAAAAATAAAGTTGGAGAAAGAAAGAAATGTTGGTCAATAACAGCAAATTAACCATCAGAGAGATAGCGGAGGACTTTAACATTGCCTATGGACCCGTCGAAGACATTTTGGTTAATGATTTGGGTTTCCGCTGTGTAGCAGCAAAGTTGGTGCCAAAAGACCTCAATTTCATGCAAAAGACCTGATTTGTGAAGCTGAATCCGATACCACATTCACTAAAAGGATCATTACTGGAGACAAGACGTGGGTTTATGAGTACGACACACAATTCAGTTATCAGGCAAGTGAATGGCGTTCACCATATAAGCCAAGACCAAAAAAACCACGTCATTTTCAATGAAAAAAGAAGGCAATGCTCACGGTTTTTATGGATTACAACGATGCCAGAAGACCAGACAGTAAACAAAGAGTATTAGTTGGGACTTTTGAGACGTTTGCGTGAAGTAATTCGGCGAAAGAGAACAGAATTGTGGACAGATACTGCACCATGATTTCTCTGGCGTAGATTATCCACTGGAAGTGTCCAAAAATACAATCTCCTGAAACTTTCTTACAGAAAAGCTCTTGAGCAGCATAGGCTCGAGATTTGCAACAATGGTTGACAGTTGTTTGATATTTGTTCCGTCGTTCACCATGATATTTGGAAATTGAGGAAGAATCAGACATTCATATAATAGACATACATTAAGAATAGAATAATATTGTTACGAAAATAATAATACAACACTGCATTGGGGCTTTTGTGTCTCCCTGTCAATTTGGCAGCACCGCCACATCGAACACCTTTACGTTACATTTGAATTAACGGATATGGAAATAGAAGATGGTCGATATTTCCTGAACCTACCAAACTGTAGGCAATTAGATATATAAAGGGCTGCTTTACCTACACAGCAGTTAGTTATCGTTTGGCTGTCAGTAAACAAAGTTTTGTTAAAGCGGAAATAAAAGTATTGTATAAACGAATATTAAGTGTTGTATTAAGCCAAACAGTGTAAAAGTGTTTATTTATCAAACGTTTTAAAGAGATTAAAACGTAAGAATATGACTATGCCGGCTGTTTAGTTCCTCAGGTATTCTTTACTTAAAATAAATACCCTTTCGCAACGAAACTCTTGTCAAATCTCTCTGCCTAGTCTCGCATATTCTTTTAAAAAAGTTCAGGCTGTTTTTGGTTTTGCTGGTGGTTATCGTTTTTAGCTTAAACCAGTAGAAGTAGTTCATAGCCAACAGAAAACAAAAATGACAACAACGACAAATTCCAATTTTTAATTTTTTTTCTTTTTTTTTTTTTGTTGGCTGATTGTTTGGTTGGCATACAATAAAAGTTTAAAAGTTTGCATGTTTCAGTTTTTACTGTTTTTGTTGTTTCTTTTTTTAGATTTTTTTCTATTTTTTATTTCCCATTGTTTTGTTCATCATATACAACAGCAGCAGGAAATCCAAGATTCAAGGCAAGTAGTACAACTACCTTTACTTGAGATAAAATACGAAAAAAACAAAATAAATACCAACACAACAACAACAATCAAAGCTTCATATACATACTTGGCATTTTTAAGGATCAACCAACCACATTGAAGATTGCATGTGTGCGTGTGTGTGTTCGTATATAGCACCAGAAAGGACCCATTCATTAAATGCGTATTCGTAGTGCTGGTACACCAAAATACTTTATCCAGTAAATCTTAGCATGTTTATACTGGAGCAAGTAGTTGTGGTAGTAAGACGACGATAAGGGATAAAGGATATACATATGGAGGAATAAAAAAGGGATTCCGTTTTTTAATAAAATGCTGTCATTTTATTTATTACTTTAAGAAGAGATTGTGATTTCTCTTCTTCGCCCCCCTCCCCACTCCCCACTCCCTTCCTCTTCTTCTTTATGCTTTAAATACCTTTTATTCGCACATGTTACGAAAAAGCAACACGCAATGGTGGTTTCTTTCCTCTTTTTTTTGCGTAAATAAAAAATTATGCTCTGAATTCAGCGTGAAAATTTAAAATATTAGCTTTACAACAACAACAAAATATTTAAAAAAAACCTAAAAGACTAGTTTTGTCAGCAATTTATTTAAAAAAAGAAACGTATTATGCTCATCAGATATAATAAATAAGGACATTTGGAAAACAAAACACTTTAAGGATTTAAAGAAAAATAAATAAATTTTTATTCTTATTTATGTTTCGACAAATAATCCAAATTCCCTTTGAAAATCTGACATATTTTATTCTAATCTACTCGTATATAAAGTCTTACTTTAAATCCTTTACTTATGTTCACTTTTTTAATTACAAAAATCGTCATTTTATTGTGTAAATTCCTTTGGGTATCGCTGGAAATGAAAATTTTCTTTTCACTTTCAGTCATGCGTGATTGGCAGCTTTGACAAAGTGTTTTCATAAACGTTTTTTGAAGATTTTCAACAAAACTCATTAAATTTATTCCCAAAAGATGATTGATATGAAATTTTTTTAAAAACAAATTACACTCTTGCAGTGATAAAGTAATAAATAGCACAGTTATACGATATTTTAAATGATTTGTGTCTTTGGGTCTAAACTCTTCATTATCTTTGACATACATTATAGGGCTGTCACAAAACACTTCTTGCCAAAAATTTCTAACGAATTTTGTTTTCTAATTTAGGGCTTGCAAGTTATTTACAAAACTGGCCTTTCCAAATGTAAAGCCTTGTGTTGGAATTTTTTTTTTTTTCTTATATAAGACCAGCACCCAGGCGATGGCCCCTACTCATGCAGTGCATTGTGCTGGTACTAGGATAATATGTTATTGGAAGGAGGACAGAGGGAGTAGTGTTTATGGATAGGAAATACTTTCGCTGGAAGATTATTCCACAACCGAACAGTGCGACTAAAGAACGAATTCTCCCTATAATGCGTTGTGCGATTTACTGGACAATCAACTACAAACTATGAGAAATACGAGTACTACGTAAAAATATATGATTTTTGGGATTTAATTCCATAATTTCGTTAGAACACATTCCGTTATAGTACCGATAGAACAATGAAACACGCGCCACATTGCGACGGTGCTCCAATGAATCGATAGAGTTGGCTACCCTACCGTCATTGATGAACATCTTCGCCCTCTCCTAAGAAAAAGGAAGGAAGGAAAAAAGAAGCAAAGGCTTCTGAAGAAAGTCTGTTCCGCATGTGAATTGTGTAGTAAAAAGCTGATTTTTTTCTCTAAGGCTTTGTGCAAATGGTGTTCTGTAAGAGAAAACTGGCTGCCCAGTGTTGAGGGGACCGAGTTTAGTTTTGTGTCCAACGGTCAAAAATCTGGTCCTTATTCTCGACCACAAACTAAGTTGGAAAGCTAAAGCTTGTGCTTCCTACTGCTGAAGGAAAGCAGTGGATGCAAGATGTGGTCTCAGATCTAGTGCTATTCGCTGGATTTACTAAGCGCTTATTGAACTTAATGTTCTATACGGAGCAATGTAAGGCTACTAGATAAGGTCAAATAGTCTGTTACAAATCCAGATCACAGTTACGTTGCGTATCACCACTACAAAGGCCTTTTTTTCATGCTTGGTTGGGTACTTGCCTGTAGTGGTAAGATTTAATGCCTTTGATTGTGGCGTATTATACCCTAGGGACACCCCTCGATTCTATCTGAGTCATCCTGAGTCCTTATGTCCTATCCGAACCGGTGCTGAATGAGACATTTCATATCGTAATCCCTAGCAGAGATGACTAGGCATCTGACTCTTTTATCGCTGGCCATGCGGCTGATATCTATGCTAACGGCTCTAAAGGTGGGAACAGTCGAATTTTTCCGAAATGCTCAAATTCAGGGTATTTCTCTGACTTCTGCACTATTGCAGTGAGTTTCAGGCCGAAGTGATGGCTATCTATCGTGCTATGGAATTGATTCATAGGTGCGGTGCTCACACGATTTTTTGATAGCAAAGCGTCTATAAGATCTCTTTCGGCTGTAACTTTCAGCTCTAGGCTGGTTAGGCACTGTCGTGATTTGGTGTCTATCTTATTTGGGTCCCTAAGAGAGGCACGCTCCTTTCGTACAATCACCTACCCTTGAGGATTGGTGTACCCATGTCTTCCGTTAAGCTGTCTGTTAGGCAGAAGTACTTATTGGACGCTGATTTATTCTGGGCACAAGGGGAATCTTTATTCATTGCTAGACTCACCTGGCCTAGATTGGATGGTAGGCGCACGAATCAGTTAAAACTGGATCGTGAGAACATATCCTCTACTGTGTTTATCCTCACTGGTCATTGCGTTATGAGTAGGCCCACGCAGAGGCTCCGCTTACAGGCGAATGATTTATTTAAAGGTTGTAGATCGACCCACTTTATTTGTCAGCGTTCGTCTCCAGCTAGATTGCTCACACTTGGCTCGCTCTTTCTCGATAGCTTATCGGAACTATCGACCATTGATATCACGTTATTAGCCGATCCATTAGATTATCGGGCATGTTTTCGACTTGATTTACGGAAATGTGAAACTTCTGGATGACTGTCAACACCGGTTAATCAGGCTTGGCGGCTAGCACAGGGCCTTCACTTCATGTGTGGTATCACAACGCTGTGTATGCTTAAGGCAATAACTCCCTCCTAACCTAAACTAAAAAAGCTGGGCGTTAGGATAAAAATGTTCTTTTGAAAAATAAGTCATCCTTACTTTCATAGACCACTTACCGTTTTAAAATCGACTAAAAAGTGGAACACATTACGTTAATGCTGTAATAAGTCAATAGAGCCGGAGACACTACTGTTATAAGTGAAGTTCTTTGCCCTTTCGTATATGTTCGCTATAAGCTCATAAACAGATCTTAAAGCACCAGCCCTTTCTTTGTAGTTGTACTCTAATTGCCGGATAATGAGGATCTCGTAAGAAGCCAAGAAACTTGCATTTTTTTTTTCTAATACTTGAAAAATTTTTTGGTTCTGCAGAGCGAAAGAAAATCAATAGCCTTTCTTCTGGTGATTGTCTCATAGAAGACTCTAAGGACTAATCATATTGCTATCTATTGTTATGAAAATAAAATTGCCTATAATACACCACATTAGCGCCTTTAAAACTTTATTGTGGGATTTTGGTATATTTGGTATTAATGTGTCAACCTTTCAATGCCGCATTTACTTGCGTATTTGGCAGCACTGCCACTTCGACAATCTTTTTGTGTTATATTTGAATTAACGGATATAAAATAGAGGGTATGACAGCGTTTGATACATTTCCGAAACTTTCAAACTGTAGGCAATTAGGTATATAAAGAGGCTGCTTTGTCTACGTCACATTTGGTTATCGTTTGGTTGGCATAGAGTAAAGTCGTTTTTAGGCGTAAATAAAAGTGTTGTATAAACGAATATTAAGTTGCTGTATTTAGATAATCTTTATAATAAAAATAAAGTGAGAAAATAATAACTGTAAAACAACAACAAAGTAGTGTTTATTTTTATATTGACGCAATTTAAAAGAACTCAAACGTTTTAAAAAACGTTAAAATGTAACACTATGATATTCAACGCAGTTTCTCCACTTACATGATGTGACTAAAGTACAATTCGTCTGAAGACATTAGCGCTGGTACTTGACCAATAAAGTTATTTAATTCTTGGGCAGTTACCTATGTTTAACTTCTACAATTGTTCCCGCCACTCTTAAGATCCGAAACTGTACATCTTCTTACAATTGTTGCTGTACGTTGCAGTGACGTTAGACAAACCAGTGAAGGTTGTTTTGCTTAGAGATATATTCCTAGTGGTGTCGCTCATGTAGATTTTAATCGTGACCGCTTGAAAAAGAAGTAATGATATGGGTTGTTAAAACACAACTACAACATAACCTTTTGCAAGTTCTTTTAAATTTTTATGAAACAAAATGATAAATGAGCTTCAGACTCCCTAATGAGTCCTCCTTCAAAATTTCTCTTAATCCTTCATCTTTATCTTTATTGGAAAATAAATTAATGACGTTTATATACGTCATGTGCATTTTTAAGCATGAGATAACTATTGTTACCTATTGTATTACTATATTTCACAGCGTAAGCTTCACACCAAAAACTTGATGGCGCTTATTAAAGATATGCCAGCAAATCCTACTATTTTGCAACCTACCCTATGTCATCAGTATTTTCTATTAAATAATCACAATAACATTTTTTTACAACCTATAAAGAGAATCAAATCACCTTCTTTACTGCAGTTTTTAAATCACATTTCAAAAATCTGCTTAAATTTTTTCTGGCAAAATGAAAAACAGGTCCATACTTTAGCAAGTTATAGTTTGCTATCTATACGCCCGGTTATCGCCAAAAGAACGTTTTGCAAAAATCTGAATCTGTCTGTATTGACGTATCTAATCCTACAATTTCAGAAATTTATTTAAAAATTCTACCTTCAGATACATTTCCAAGTGAATCTGCAAATAAAGGGTGTTTTTTATTGAGGTATAGAACTTTAAGTTGCAATAAAACAACGATGGATTATTCGATTGCCATGAATTTTATTTATCCGAAAGATAATCTTGTGGCATTACATTTTAAATATGATTTCTGGCATATGACCGCCACGGCTGGCGCGGATGTAGTCCAATCTGGACGTCCAATTTTCGATGACTTTTTCCAACATTTGTGGCCGTATATCGGCAATAACACGGCGAATGTTGTCTTCCAAATGGTCAAGCGTTTGTGGTTTTACCGCATAGACCAATGACTTTACATAGCCCCACAGAAAGTAGTCTAGCGGTGTTAAATCACAAGATCTTGGAGGCCAATTCACAGGTCCAAAACGTGAAATTAGGCGGTCATCAAACGTGTCTTTCAATAAATCTATTGTGGCACGAGCTATGTGACATGTTGCGCCGTCTTGTTGAAACCACATCTCCTGGACATCATGGTTATTCAATTCAGGAATGAAAAAGTTAGTAATCATGGCTCTATACCGATCACCATTGACTGTAACGTTCTGGCCACCATTGTTTTTGAAAAAGTACGCACCAATAATTCTACCAGCCCATAAAGCGCACCAAACAGTCAATATTTCTGGATGTAACGGTGTTTCCGCATACACTTGAGGATTCACTCCAAATGCGCCAGTTTTGTTTGTTGACGTAGCCGTTCAACCAGAAGTGCGCTTCATCGCTAAACAAAATTCGCTTATGAAAATTGAAAATTGAATCTATTCCTGATGAATTGGCAAACCACACTGAGAATAAATCACTTGACAGCTGTTAAATCGGTCGCCATCTTGAAAAGTAATGCCAACTTAAAGTTCTATACCTAGAAAACACGCTATATTATATAATGTTATTTCCATCACTGCTCTTCCCCTTGCCCACAACTGTCTCTCTATCGGTTTTGCATTGATTGCTTGTCATCATATCATATCTTTTATATTCCTTGGAATTCTTCGTTTACATGTTAATTAAAAAAATGCTGTTTTTGTGGTTTTTTATACAACATTTTTTAAGAGGAGCGCACTCTTTTGCAAATATTTGCTTTAATTGGCCTTTTGAAAGGCTCTCTATTTAAATATTTTTCTTTAGCACACAGTCATAGATTTCTTTTAATAAAAAAAAAAAATCAACCAAAAAGGAGAAAAAATTGAAAAAATTCAATGAGGCAAAGTGTTGTTGAATCAATAGAGATTTTTGATTTTTTTTTTTCTAAAATAAACAAGTAGTCAGTCATCATCGAAAGCAGACAGGATGGCTGACTGGCAAGGAAATCTACAACAACCAGACAAATAGTGATTCAGTTTAAATAAGAGCGATAACCACATTGCAATACATGTAGAAGAGTATGTTGACTTAACTTAGTCGAGTTAGACTTGAAACTCTAATAGCTGGTGGAGGGTGTGGGGAAAATTAACCATCATAGTCTACCATACTATCAGTCCATTAAAACATTTATTCCAGCTTTGCCAGCCAGTATTTATTGGTTTATTTAATTCAAGAACGGCTGTTGCAAACCAATTTTTACTTGAATTTCTCTACTCCATCTTTACATTTCATTACATATTTCATTTAGTTTTCATATTTTCTTTGTTTCGTTTTTTTTTTTTTAATATATTTTTCCTCATCATTTACTTTTGTTTTTGTTTACATTTCTCTTTTGAATTTGTTTGTTTTTTGTTCTGTTTCAGTGTTTTCACAAAGTGAAACATTTAAGTTTCCTGCTGTTCGCATCCAATTAAAATCGAAAATTAAATGTCAGACTTATAACGGCAAAATAACAGAGTTTCTAGAATGCAAAAAACGAAATAAAACGTTACAACAACAATTACAGCAACAACAACTACAGCAACAACAACAACAATATAATCGTAACCATCATTTACAAAAATATTGGTTGGAAATGATGCAAAAGACTCCAAACGACGAAAATTGCAGGAAGAAACTAAGATGGCATTTAAAGCTTAAATTTAATTTTTTTGTTTTAACAAGTAAAACATCGGAAATTAAGTGGACTCTTCAACATCAACTAAAATGATTGAAAACCCGTTTAATACTTCACTTTCACTTGAAGCTCAGATCTATCGAAAGAAGTGCTCGTAACAGAAATAGCCAATAACATCCATGACATGAAATCGAAAGAGCGAAAAATGAAAATGCTTAACGTGACTGAGGCTATAAAAGTCCCCGCAAGGCGGGAAAATCATGCTTTACGTAAATATTTCGATATTAGCGCGGTGAAATATGTACTTTGATTACTCAGATTTGAGTGGTATGCCGCACAGGCATAGTTTTTATAACAGCTCTTGGTCATTCATTAAAAGGATGACCCAATATTCACCAACCCGGTTGATAAGGCAAACCTACTGGCTGAAATGTTTGCAGGTAATTCGAACTTACCGGAGAGCGTTCTGCCCACTGCCCGAACTTGAAAGAGTATCAGTGACTACGCGTAGTGTATTCTTCGAGCCCGTGCAGTTAAAAATGTTCTTGCAAATCTCGACGTTAATAAGTCTTCTGGGCCGGATGGAATTCCAGCGCTGGTCCTGAAGCAGTGCTCTTCGACGCTTGCTCGTCCATTGGCTAATCCTTTCAGTGCGTCTTGTCGTACGGGTAACGCCAGTCCCTAAAAAGGGTGAGGCTAGTAACCCTGAAAACTACCGTCCAACAGCAGTTTGTTGGGCACTTTCCAAAGTTATGGAGAATATGACTAATCATCACCTTGTGAAATATTTAGAGTCCAACAATTTGCTGAGCGATCGCCAATATGCTTTCCGTAAAGGTCGCTCTACTGGTGATCTGCTGGCGTTACTCTCCGAAGGTTGGAACAGGTCCATTCATGGATTTGGTGAGAGTAAGGTTGTGGCCCTGGATATTTCTAAGGCATTTGACAGAGTCTGTCACGAAGCTCTCATATCCAAACTTATTGCCTTTGGTGTCGGTAGTCACTTCTCTCGATTCATATCGAGCTTTCTCAGAAATCGCACTATATTAGTGGTTATAGACGGGATTCCAACCGACGAGTTCAGGATAAATTCTCCCACTCTATTTCTAATATTTCTTAATGACTTTCTTTTTCTCACTTCTAATCCTATCTACTCTTTCGCAGATGAGAGCAACATTTGTCATTCATATTCTTTTGATCGTAGGCCAAGCCTTTTGAAGATTGGGGCGCAAAGGCGGAATATGAACGACACACATACAAACGACCTCTCGAAAATCTCTGAGTGGGGTCACGCGAACAGGGTCGACTTTAATGCGCGCAAGACCAAATGTTGCTTTCTGACACACAGACGAGCTGGAGTGTTGTCATTTGTATCTATGGGTAATGTAGATATTGAGCAATCAGGTGCTCTTGATGTTCTGGGCATGAGAATTCATTGTGACGTTCGTTGGAACGAGCACATATTTCGAGTGTCGAAAGAAGCATTCAAGTGTCACTCCATCTGATCTCCTTAATATTTACGAAACCTATATCCGACCCCAATTCGAATACAACTCCCATGTATGGGCCGATGCTTCAAAGTCTATTTTGGAGCTTCTCGACCGCGTACAGGAGAGGGCGAAGGTTCTTATTAATGACGGTAGGGTGGCCCATTCAATCGATTCATTAGAGCATCGTCGCAATGTGGCGTGTGTTTCATTGTTCTATCGTTACTATAACGGAATGTGTTCTGACGAAATTAAGGAACTAATCCCTAGGAATCATATATTTTTAGGTAGTACCCGTATTTCTCGTAGAGCTCATCCCTATGTAGTTGATTGTCCGGTAAATCGCACAACGCATTATAGGGATAATTCGTTTTATGGTCGCACTATTCGTTTGCGGAACAATCTTCCTGCGAATGTTTTTCCTGCCACTTACGACATGAGCAAATTTAAATCGAACGTCCACCGACATTACTCTGTCTATCCTCCTTCCCACAACCTATTTTCCTATTACCAGTACAATGCACTGCATGAGTAGGGGTTAAACCCTGAGTGCTGGTCTTAATGACAAAAAAAAAAAACAAACAAAACTAATTTTGTTTCGAGCTGCGGAATATGCACAACACTCATTGAACGTTCACCACAGAGACTATTCGTAATGTAGTTCTGCTATAACTGTACATAAAGCAGATATCAAAGAACGCCTTAATAATGGTAAAGCGATTACAGTTGCATACCATTAAGACCCTTTGAACATACTGTGAACTCCAAAATCAACTGTACAACATAGGCTTTAGACTATAGGTGCTATAACTCCGTCAATTCCCATCTGATTTTAAATTAACTATTGCTTTATTCATAACTAGACATACTACTTTATTTAATCCAAAATTTTGACCGTCTCTATACAATAAAAGTGTAAAAACATCTCTAAACTTGAGAAATTTGGTATAAATTGAACAAAAGACATGTTTTCTTGATAAATATACACAGTTTCAGTAAGTTAACTTAAGTAAAGTATTATTAATTCCCATAACATTCCATGAAGGAACATGGGGAATTCTGTCAGTCAATGAGCTGCATCCAATTCTATTTTTAAACTCATTGAAAGGGACATACAGCTTAACGCCGGCTTCGAACGGCAAATGCATTAGAGAAGTTTTCAATAGTAAGTAATACTCAAAACCAGTTACTAGCTAATGTTATGAGGTGATACCGCTGTCGAAAAGCTTTTTCTTTTTTTTAAGATGGTCTGGCCTGGTATCGAACCGATGACCTTCTGATTGGTCGGCGGGTGTCTTACGTACCATACCACAGTGGCAATAAGTAAAGTATACAACTGTATCTATATAACTGTATATAGATCTGTTAATCTTCTTTCAAAATCATCCAAGGTTCTTAAATCGGGTAACATTTATGTAGCTTATATCGGGTGGGCTATCTATCGGTTTTAATATGAGCCAGCGATTATTTCGAATCTGGCAATACTTATGTCATTCTATTCTGTCACAAAATTCGGTATATTCTCTCCACTGAACGAAATAAATCGATTTACGCTTGAGCAACCTTGGGATTTATTGTAAATTTATTTCTAAAACAAAGAAAATTGGTCGGAAATTGCACGAAAATGTCGTACAAAATTTGGTCGCAGAGAAGGACCAACAGTTCACGGTATACACAAATTTTTTGCTAAAGTTCGGGAAACTAATTTCTTTGTTAATGCGCCAAGACGTAAGCGTGCTCGTACAGTACACCCGAAAATATCGAAGTTGTGGCTGAGAGTGTACGTGAGAATCAGTCAACATCTACTCGTCATCGTTCTCACGAATTGAACATTTCCACCACTCTACATCGAATTTTGCGAAAAGACCTCGGTATGACGCCTCACAAAGTTCAATGGGCGCAAGAGTATACACAAATTTATTGCTAAAGTTCGTGAAACTAATTTCATTGTTGATGCGCCAAGACGTAAGCGTGCTCGTACAGTGCGTACACCCGAAAATATCGAAGCTATGGCTGAGAGTGTGCGTGAGAATCAATCAACATCAACTCGTCATCGTTCTTGCGAATTGAACATTTCCACATCGAATTTTGCGAAAAGACTTCGGTATGACGCCTTACAAAGTTCAATGGGCTCAAGAGTTGAAGCCACATGACCATCCGCTTCGTTTTCGTGATGTCAATTTAGCCAAAAAAATCATCATTTCGGATGGAGCTCAGTTTCATCTTTGTGAGTACATTAATCAGCAAAACTGCCGAAACCTATTTCCGAATTCGAATTAAAGGCCGTAATTCGGTTAAACGTAGTGATTATTATTGAACCAAACGCTAATTTCATAGTCTTGAGTCTGTCATTTTATAATTTGGAAATAATGGCCCAGGCCCGTCAAGATTTTCTATAGTAAATACGCTTTTGACGGTTCTCGAGTCGATGTTTAAAACTCAAAATCTAGGATTGTTTTTGTTTCACACTCTTAATAAAATATATTTTAATCGGTTGTGTTATATCCATTCCTTGAAATTTTTGCTTGATTTCTTGAATTACTTGCATAAGCTTCGTCTCATCCATCATCATTCATAATGAGTGGCTGTGTTATCCGTTTTCTGATTTTCTTCATATTTTGTGTGTGTGTGTATGTCTATGGGTTTTTTTTTTGTAATTAAAATCTCCATGATTTTTTTTCCAAATGACTTATTCGAAATTCCTGGCCTTAATTATGAAAATGACCTTTACGTTGTGGATTTTGTTTTTTTCCGCTCTCTACTCATGACATCATTAATAAAATCTGATCTAAAAATGAAAACAAATTCAGTTTGAAATTCAAGCTTAATTATCAACAATTTATGTGTTTCGCCCGGTTGTTGCTGTCAAAACAGCAACAGCAATATAATATCGATGTTGTTGTTATTATTGGTTATTTGGAAAACTCATTATGACTGAAAAGGTAAATTAAATGCAAACGCGCCACTAAGTCTAAGAAGACAAAGGCAAAAAAAAAAAAAAAACAAAAAAGAAACGAAGTTGTTTTAAGGAAAGACTCTCTGTTTGTTTGGCTTGTTGTTAGGCCGGCTGGGCTGATGTGGCTTTTCTATGTAAAACTGAAGGCTGCCAGACTGTGTGGCTCTGTAGACATAGAGGCGCGTTATTTACAAAACGAGTGTACGAATACGAAGAATACCCTCAAGTATGTTTTTGAAGCCAACCATATGCATTCATCCAACCATTCTTCCCGCTGTGTTTCAACAGCTTACATGCAGTCATCTATCATATTAATTTTATTTTTTTGTGTTTGTTGTTGTTGCTAAGTCTTGTTTTGATAATACTGAACACCTGAGTGCTATTGTTAAAAACTGCGCATGTGTAAAATGCTTCAATACATGCTTCAGTTTGCTACGTTTTTGTTTTAAAATCAATTTATTTCTTTAAAAATTTTTTTTCTTCAAATTGCGCATTACAACGTGTTATGAGGTTTTCTCTCTGCCTTGATTTTCTTTTTCTCATTTTAACCCTCAAATCCTTTATATTTCCTTTTGTTTATTTGTTTGCCTTGATAATGCATGTGTGTGCTCGTTTTCTTTATTATTTTTTTTGGAAAATCTGCCACCACCACCAGCACACTACCTGTTGCTGCAGGATTTTTCATTTTTTTGATTTTTTTCATTTTATCCTGCATAAGCATTGGCAGCAATAGCAATAGAAAAACAAACAATAGCTTCTGAATTGAAAATCTTGAAATTTTGTTAAAATTTCTTTGTTCCTCATTTAAAAGAAAATAAAATATTTTTTCTTCTTCTTTTTTTTAATATACGAGAGTATAAAAATAAGTATTTATGCTTTGGTTTGTTTAGCATACTCAAGTACTGTACCGTACATTTATTTAAGGGTAGGTGCTCTACATTTGATACAGACTTAAAGATATATTTCATTTTGGGTTTTTCTTTTTAGATTTTATTCATTTTATTTTCTTCATTGTTCCAGACAATTATGAGCCAACAAAAATCATTAACCGTATGATTGTTTGTTAAATGAATTGATTTGAACTGAACGGTATTGCCTAGAATTGTTGGTTAAAAAGTCATTGGTATGTTTGTTCTTCTGCTAAGAAAATAAACAAAAACAAAACAAAAACTTTATTGTCCTAATGACTTCGATATTTTGGTTTTTGCAGAAAAATCAATAAATATTTCCTTTGAATGCAGCAGAGTGCAACCGAATGCAAGGCCTCATTATTATCTTCATCAGGAGACGTAAGAATGCTGCTGTTGAAAGGAAATTGCAAGATTTTGACGCATTGATAAGTGTCATGAGGTTGCAAACGCCATACATTAAGGGCATGTACATGCTTGTACCATTTAAGGTACATACTCGTACATACCTTACATGCAATATTTTTGGCTCATAAATTATATTTATTTTTGCTTTTTTTGGCTTGTTTTGCTGTTAAGTAGTTGTGCAGCCAACAAGCTTGTGCATCATATACTCATAAATCAAATAACATATATTTGAACCTACCAACCCACCCTCTCCTTGTGCCTAACAGCCCTTTTTTTTACTGTTCTTTTAACATTCATTTTCTCCTTCTTAATTAAAAAAAAAAAAAAAAACAAACTGCAAACTACGAATACTCTGTGTAGTGGCTACTTTCGTTATAAATCAGGCGTCGTATAGTCTTGTCTTTTACGTCGCCTGATGACACATGGCTGGCTTGTAGGCCTGTACTTGTAGTTTGTGTATAATACAGTGGACTTAAAATTATAAGCCGTTGGAAAGTTGCAGATTGAAAAAGTAAATTTTATTTTTCAAGAAAATTCTGTTTTATTGACAAACCACCCATAACACTGTGTGACGATAGACGCCATAGAGTAGAACAAGGATCTGTCTTTCGGACCTTAATGCACTTATAAGCTAATAAATCAGCTAAATATTACCAGATTTTAAGGTACTTTTCGTACTTGGAAAGAAGAGAAACAGACTTTTTAAATGATATATATGTCGTTGAAGTTGCCTTTAGGGAGCTGGATGCCTTTCTCAAGCAAACACATTTTTAATCAATTTTTTCCACATTGTTCGAGTTTATTTATGTTTTTGCGCAATATTTTACCACTTTGATCAAAAAGTTGCCGGAATAACCGCCATTTTGCTTTTGTTAAGTTGTTACATCTGTTGTTGATATTCCCAAGAGCCAAGAGTACATTTATCTCGATGTGTGTTGGCGACTTTTTACAATTTTAGAAATGGATTTAAATTTGCAACAACGAACTTTTATTAAATTTTGCGTAAAAGACAAATTTAATGGTGCGCGAACGTTAGAAATGTTGGAAAATTGTTTCGGCAACGATTCTCTAAAGAAAACGGTCGTTACCAGTGGCACGAGCGGTTCAGATCATCGACTTCGTAAACCGACGAAAACATTAATCAAGTAAAAGAAATGTTGGTCAATAACCGCAAATTAACCATCAGAGAGATAACGGAGGACTTGAATATTGTCTATAGATCTGTCCAAGATATTGTGGTTAATGATTTGGGTTTTTGTCGTGCAGCAGCAAAGTTGGCGTCAAAAGACCTCAATTACATACAAAAAAGAGATGTGTTGAGGTTGCAAAAGACATGATTTGCCAGGCTGAGTCCGATCTCACATTTATCAGAAGAATCATTATTGGAGACGATTACTACAAATAATACAGACATCAGGCAAGTGAATGGTGTTCACCAAATGAGCCGAGAGCAAAAACACGACGTCGTTTCCAGTCAAAAAAGAAGGCAATTCTCACGGTTTTCACTGATTGCAACGATGTAGTGCATCATGATTTTTTGCCAGAAGGCTAGACAATAAACAAAGAGTATTATTAGGGCGTTATGAGACATTTGTGTGAAGCAATTCGCCGAAAGAGACCAGAATTGTGGGCAGCGAACTCGTGGATCTTGCACCATGATAACGCACCGTCGCACAGAGCCATCACTAAACGAATTTTTTAACGAAAAATGCGATAAATACCATCCAACAGCCACCGAATTCACCTGATTTATCTCCCTGTGACTTTGTTCTGTGCAATCGAGTTAAAAACCCATTCAGGGGTTATTCCTGAAACGTTATGTCGTTCAAGTTTAGTTGCGTTTTTGAGCACTATTTTATATAAGAACCGTAATATTTATGAATTAGTTAAGGAATTATATTAAGTTATGATTAAAATGACTCTTCAGGCCTAGAAATTCTTTGGAAATTGACGGAGTCATTACGCTTTTTAATAAAGTGTCATTTTCTATGTCTGTCGCACCCTGTAATCATTGGAATTGTGAGTCAAGAAGGCAGCAATTGCATTCTATTGCAGGAAAGGTGCTGTTAGCAAGTACTGAAGCCTCTCTCCGTTATCTATAATGCGATTATTTACCACAATAGTTAGACTTATGCTTTACTATGTGGTTATTGTGTGGTGAAGGTCGTTGGAAAAGGGTTATGTGCTAAAGGTTGTTGGAAAGTGTTCAACTGTCAGCCTTTATTGGGGAGCTGAGAACAGCACACATGGTGGCTCTCAATGTGTTCTTTAAGCCGCCTGATACTGTGTCGAAGCATATGGCCTGTGCTGCCATGCTAAGGGTAAGGAAGTCGGGTCTTTGGATCTTTAACTATGTGTGACATGCCGCTATTCTGAGACAGGTTAATACAATGCCGACTAGAAATGATAATTGCATGCTATTTCTAATGTCAGTGGCTAAGACTATGAGGTTTAACCCTGAGCAAGGTGTCCGGTGTCCACAAATCGGTGGAGAAAGACATGACGAGTTTGGTATTTTTCACTGATGTTTCTAGGATGAACACTAAGTGAGGAATAGTGTTTTCTCTCCGTACCTTAACATTAGGTGAAGCAAAGACTATCTTATAATAGCAGTTCCTTTTAGGCGGAGGTTAAAGCCATTCGGAAAATGACTAATTAGCTTCCTGGGTGCATATTAGAGATCAGCTATGAATACTGAAAACATGTTATATTCATTGCAATGGCTACTCATAGGCATGCGTACTCTAAAGCTTGAAGTACTCATCATACTCATACTTATCAACATTTATGACGCCATTGATTCATACTCATTGCTACTTATACTTAAGAATCATCGTAATTGTGCGTATAAATGAGTATGAGTTTGAATGATGTCTACTCACTTATACTTATAAATTCAGGAGTGAATATGAGCAGCAGAAAAGCGATACATTGCTGATAATCATTATTAGAATGATAGGCGTATATGCTGTTAGTCAGGCGAAGACCAAGGCTCAGTGGTCTATGTTCGCTAAATCCCGTACGGTGTGGCAGTGCTACTTGTTGCTATTAGCTATGGCGGAATTTTTTGACATCAGGCTCCTATGGGTACCGAGACACAGCGATAGTGTGGGAAACAGTGTGCCAGATGAGCCAGCTAGGCAGAGCACGACGGCACAGGTTCTTCCATCGGGGGTGGGTGTTGGGATGCCTATTTCTAATTGTCACCTGTATCTTAAGGGCGGTGTCGGTTATATTTGTCCCCAGAAGATGGAAACAGGTTTCTTTCTGTAGGCATTCGAGAGAGTAGTGCGCCGTGTTGATCGTAGGACACCTTAGCTAACCCAAAAGAAAAGTTTCGGCTGTGGGGCAGACATGTGGTCCGTCTTTGGCCGTAAAAATGCGAAGAGGTGGTTACTTCGAGACAGTTGTTACTGGTTGAGGTTGTTTTTGTTCGAGTTTGTTCGAGGTTGAAGGTTCTACGGGGTACTTTGTGGATTCTAAGTTACTACTGGAAGTCCCAGTGGATCCACAAGGGCCTTGTTGGCCTAAGGAGGCTGGTCTCAAGCTTAACTGTCGAGGAGCTTAACCTAACCTAGCACAAACCAGGATTTTATCTGGCAATTTGGGTGTCTTTTACTACAAAGGTTATTTAGCTGTTAATGGGAATGTTCTATTGGCAACTGACATTAATACCAATTTATCATCACGTTATACACATGATGTATTGTCGTCAAGTAGTAGCACTATCAAGAGAGTAAGTTGGCTCCATTTCTTACAGGCATTTCTCATCTGTTGCGGTCAAAAGCAAATCTAACTTTTTTTTTTTTTGAAGAGGAAAGTCTTCCTGTTAAGTTATTAATTGCCATCTATTTTCACCGCGGATTGTATTGTATTTTTTTCAATTAGATTCGGTGCATATGGTTCTTAACCCATCAACTACCGAGCATTACTTCGACGTCAAAGATTTTCGAAATTTGTTTCAAAATTTTTGTTAGTTGATATAGCTTTAGATTCGACGATTTCTTTTTTGATTAAAAAATAAATTTACTCTCTGAATAGAATTAATTTTTTAGCCCTGAAACGCCTTCTTCTAATCAAGTTTTTTTTCTTAAGTTAGTATATGATTAATCTGCTGTAGCTCGCCTCCATATTATTTTGTAGTGGTGAAGATCCTTGCTAAGTGGTGGTTGTGGTCCTTACTTAGCAATGTAATCCAGTAGGTGGCGTTTTCTCCTGAATATTCGTCTGATGTTTGTCATCATCGTCAGAGGTAAGCTTGAAGGTCAGGGCGTTTTTTAAATGGATTTGTGTGGAGGGATGTTGAAGTCTAATTTTTTTCCTCATGTCCTCTGCTGGGGATTCAAGCCTGGGCCGCTTGTGTTGTAAGTGTGCTCTCTAACTACTACACCATGCCAAACCCGAAACGTCTACTGCGTCAGTCGAAATTGTTCTTCGACGTTCCTTGCTTTCTCTGTTTTACGTGACTAAATGTTCAACTAAATCGCAAGCTTCGATCCGTCAAAGATTCTTATTTCTGATATTCTAGCTATACAAGCTTTTTATCGTATAAAGCTGCCAAGTTACAACAAAATTCAATATCTTTCGGCAGTGATTTTTTAGCAATTAAATTCACTAAATTTGAAACCAATCTTAACTGACGTTAGAGCATTTTTGTAACACTCTACACCACAGTAACCTTTGGTTCCACTGTGCATTACTTACAAAATTGATTGCGTGCTCTATCGAAATTTCGATTCGGCCCATCACAATCACACGCACAACGAATGAAAGAAATAACTTTCGTTTCTGTACTATCAACGTAATTATCAGCGATATTGTTGTTATTCTTGTTGTTGCTTTTACATAATTTTTGTAGGACAGACTGTTTGTCAGTGACAGTGTGAATAGTTTTTTGGTAAAAATGTTGGAATGCGCAGACTGAATAAATTTAACGAGCCAACAAAAATGAATGTAGCAATGACTGACTGCCTGACTGACTGATTGAGTGATACGTAGAAAACGTAACGAACAAAATGAAATGAAAACTGAATGATGACTGACGACTGCTGACGTATATTAACAACCATAAGCGATAAATTATATTTTGAAAGCGCTGACGATGAAAATTATGATCGTAAACATACATCCAAACCAGTCAGTCAGTCAGCCAACCAGCCATTAATCCATCTATAGTTTGGGCATTCCATCAATTTATGCTTGTCCGTCTGCTTGATAATGATAACGCTTGAAGAACATGACAGCTGTGCGTATGTACGACGTATACAACGTAACACGAACATAAATTCGTTTGTTGTTTTTTCGATTTTAGAATTTTTTTTTTTTCAAAAAAACAAGCAAAACGAATATTTAACAAACATACTCTCGTATAACGCTTTTTTTTAAATGCGTATCATAAAAGTTTGAGAACCAAAAACCTACAAAAACGAAAAACTACGGAATCTATAACAACTTTACGCCTGTAAAACATGCAACAACTTCCAAAAAAAAAAATAAATAAAAATAAAAAAATACATAAATAAGAACAGAAATCAAAATCTATAAAATCCATATCTTAAGGTCTTCGTGATACGTCTGTCCGTTTGTCATAAAAACGTATATCCTTTTACTTTTTTGTTTTTGTTTTAATGGGCCACAACCAAAAAATTGTTTTCCTCGGGCAGATACAGTTTTACGACCACCTTGGAGTTTTTCACAATTTTTTGTTGTTGTTGTTCGTATTGTTGATATTTTTGAAAGGGACAGTAACAGTGACAGTGAGCGTCTAAGGTGTGAATTCATGTTGTATTTTTATGGCTGTTTTTCTGATGTTTTTATGACATTTTTGACGCTCTACAAACTGTCCAACTGCTTAAGCATAATTTATTGAACGAATTTTACGAGAGAAGTCAGACAGGCGGACTGATCGACAAGCATTTAAATTATTTGTTTTTAAAAGACCACTCACTGCCTGCCTGCCTGTGTACAACTAAATCATAAAGTTTTTATTCTTTTAGCAGGAAACAGGTTTAAGTAACGAGTAAAGATTATTTAAATGAAATATAAAAGAGGGCCATAAAACCCAAAGAAAACCGGATATCGATCCAGTAATCCCTAATAAAACTCTTTAATTATAAAATTTAATATTTCAATATACCAAACTAGGCTTGACAGGTTCTTTAAAATTTTAGTCTTTTTACCAAGAAAAGTCGTATTGGGCTTCTTACTAAATATGTTGTTAATATTTACTAATAAAGGGTATTTTGATAAGATCGTCTGAGCTTGGATTTGAAAAAAAGAGAACAACAAATTTATGATTTGAATGTAGGCATTAATTGTTTAATGTTCTATTCCAGAAAACCTCACCGCGAATATTTCTTTACTAGGTCGTCCACTTACAACAAAAAACATTTGTGTAAAACAAAAATTTCGCTCGTTTATCTGTGTGCTTGTTTTACACACATATTTTTTTTTTTGTAAATGAACGAACTAGTTCATTAAAAGAGCTAAAGAACTTAACTCTACTACATAGCGACTGTATCCTCTTCAAAGAGCTTCTAGTGTTACTTCATAAATGGCTAGAAATATGGTATGTTGATATCCAATGGCTTCTAAAATATGTATATTCAAGAGGCGTCAAATCCCACAATGTGCATGGGTAAGAAATAGGTCCAATTCATGCAATAACAATACCACAATAATGATATTTCATTAATTCAACGATTCTATCTAGATATCCCACGTACATTACTGCGGAACAATAGCAACATAGAGCGGGAGTTCGTTCTGTTATCGGTGTAGTCTCATCGACAAATCAGGTTGGTCAAAAGAGTAAGCAACACGTTGACGCTGGTAAAGCAATAACGAATAATAGTTCGCCACAGACCAAGCATATTGCAAAAGACTAAACTTAGCGTATTCAATACCAGCATATGATCTACTTTTCTGTATAGATGCGAAGCAGGGAACATGACACCACATGACACAAATAGATTACCTCCTCAATTGGTCGTCCACTGCGTTCTGCATCATCGGTGTCTCTACCCGCTTGAACACGAAATTCGATAATAACATCACATTCGAATGTTTGGCAACCATTTCTCTGATTAAACATTCGAAAACGACTATTGGAAGCGAAACGAAAAAGAACTCATAGAGATCGCCTGCCGCTCAGTTTATGGTAGCAAATCTTTCGGTCTCGAACGCTGGACTGTAATATCAACAGCAAACCTTTAGCGAACCTTTATCTAAAGCGAAATTAGTTTACTTTGCTGTCTTCTGCTTTTGCCGTTACTTTTGCTTTTGCATTTTTTTCGCCGCTTAATGCAAAAAACGATAGAAGTTTACTTGTTTTTTTATTTAATAAACAAGAAAACAAAAATAAAAATATAAGAATATCAGGATATACTCTATACGCGTGTTCATTCGTCACTGTTTCAGTGACGACTAAGAGTAACAGCATAAGAATATATGTGAATTGAGAGGGAACAAAATTCATATATTCTATGCTCTATTAAGCATTTTTGTTCGGCAAAAATAAATATTTTTTATTCGAACAATTTTCTCTTATAGCGAACAATCGCTTATTGTGAATCTCAGGACCACGTTTGAAGTCAGCAAACCAACATTTTATTGTTGCTTCTGAAGCAGCGGAGTCCCTATAACAGTTTTCAAGCCATTGCTGTTGCATTGAACGGTATTTTTTCCTATCAAGAAGCTGTGCAGAATTAAAGCACGAAATTGTTTATGATCCATTGTTCGAAAAATAAAAAAGGTAGCGTCAGTCTTAGCACAATAACTCACAAACTAATTAATAGAATATCATGCAATTTTAACAGCTGTTTTTTTGTTTTTTGCTGTTAACAGCACTTACTAAAAAAGAGGTGAATGCAATAAAACTAGGCCCGGAACTTTTCAGCACATGTGTTATAAGAAGGCTTCATTTCATTGACAGAATGAGAGCACATGAGGTATGCCTAGGGTCTGCTGAAGCGTTACTGATAAGAAGAGGACTAACAGTGTTCTTTGCTTAACTTGCATGCCCATCATTGCGGTTCCCCCAAGCTATTGCCGCTTTGGAAGTCATGCTGATAGACTCACCATTCCCTCGCACGATTTCTATAGGACTCTTTCACCAACCTTCGCTATAAAACGACAGAGGCTCCTGGTTTATTGTTTCTTGTCATCTTTGACTAATAAACAGTGAAACCAGTGTTATGCAATTGCATGTTTTTTCTTATGCATTAAATCAAGTCGAATTTTATATACGAATTTTCATGAATTTCGATTTGTTTTATTTTGCTCATAACAGCAGTTTTTTGCATATTTCAGTTTTAAGAGCATATTTCGAAATTTTTTCGTATTTGAAAAGCATTTTGAACATTTTTAGCGCATATTTGGATTTTTTGTACTCTAAAGTATTTTAAGAGCGAAAACAAAATTTTTCTGCACAAGTCATGGCATTTTTTAATTAAATGTCAATTGAAAATGATTGCGTCATCTATATCTCAATTAAGTTTATTACCGCTTACCAGGATCTGAAACAATTTTTGGAAGAATATACAAACTGAAGAGTGCGGTCAGAAAGTGTATAGCGTTCAAAAAATGTTTGCATATCAAAAATATTTACCAAAAATGCTTAGAGGACATAGGCGATTCGTTAATAAACGACAAATCTTTATGGATATCAAGATGAAACAAGGTGTTCTACATTGTGACAAAGAAGCATCAAGCCACCTTTTTTATTAACAAAGAATAAATTTTTGTGCATATTTTATGCACATAAAAGCCTTTTTTAAGAGCATATTTTGTGTTTCCTACTGATAATAGTTGCCGCAATTGCGAGATTTATTATAGAGTCAAGTCTATGCAAATCTTAAGCCAAATCTTAATCCTGGTCAATTTCTGGGCTAAGTGGGATCTTATGCTAAATAAAGGGTCCGCCGCTCAACCTAACCTACTCCTCTTTTACGATAAAGTGATAGTGAATAATCACTATACTATGAGTATCATCCGTTAGTATTGTTACGTTTTAACCTGATTTATTTTTAATTGCGCCGAAATAAAATAAACACCACGTTGTTGTTGTTTAACAATTTTTATTTCCTCTTTTTATCTTTATCCAATTTATCTTAATACAGCAACTTTTTTATCTTGCACTTAATATTCGTTTATACAACACGCCTAAACGCGACTTTACTTTGTGACGGCAAAAAGATAACTATGACAGCAAAATGATATCTATCAAACTAATGCAGAAGGAGCTACATTTTATACATACATAATTCCCGCAACCCGATTCTATTTTTAGACTCATTGAAAGGAACCTACAATTTAACGACGGCTCCGAACGTCATATGCATTAATTAGATAAGCTATTCTTAGCGTAAATACTCATAACCAGTCGCTAGCAGTGTTATGAGGTGTTATCTGATGGTCTGGTCTGGTACTTCCGAATGTTCTTGTTCTTCCTACAACGTACGAATTATTTCCTTTATTTCAAATGTAACACACAAAGATGGTCGCATTGTCAAAGTGCTGTCAAATGCACAAATAAATACGGCATTGACAGGGTGACATGTTACTAACAAATATACCAAAATCCCACAAAACAGTGTAAAACATGCGCTGATATAGTACATTTGCTTTTTTTAGACATTTTTATTTTCGTAACAGTATTACTGGTGATCATGTGTGCACTTTGCACTGATAAAGGAGTATTATGGCGTTTTCTTTCTCGGAAAGAAATGTTGCACTTTGTTTCTTCTTTGCCATAAAACGTTATCAAAAATTAAAAAATATTAAGGACTTTTAAGGGCAACATAGTTAAAAATAAACGCAGCACCAACAACACACTAAAGGTAAGGGCTAAATAGTGCCACATTTTTTCAGAACAGAAAACGCCATTATTCATCATTGGCTTTCGAAGTGTTTTTATTCAATCTTATAGACTTGAGATGTTATAAGCAGCGTTGTTATGCAGATATGTGCAGATTTATGTGTTTTGCAGTTTTTTAAGCTCTGGGCAGTTTTGAATTCTTTTGTTTGAAAAATATGTTTTTCTGAAAATTATACAGATTTTGCAGTTTTTTACTTTCAATTTTAGTTTTTTACTTTCAATTTTGTTAATTTTGTTGTTTAATTTGTTAATTACAATTTCTGAAGCTAAAGTTGTACCCCATTTGCTTAATATAACTTTCTTTTCGCATACCTTTCTTAATCCGAAAATGTACTTATCCCTTTTTTTGACCACTGATCACAAAGAAAGAATTCACACAGTGTGTGATATTCACATTTACGGCTAAAAAGTTTGGATCACAGTGGGAACACATTACATATTACGTAAGTACTCATACTTACATAAGTGATATAAAGGGTCCGCCATCTAACGTTTTTTTCAACTAGTGCTTATATCGCAAATGGTAACACTTAGCTCATGTCTGATTTGACAGATAATTAGTTTTATCCTTCCGCTGAACGAATATGGTTGTGTCCAATGCGTTTTCGCTTCGCTAAGTGGGCCTGCGATCGACTTACATCAGATGCTGATTTTACCAAAAAAAATCATCTTTTCAGATGAAGCTCATTTTGATTTTGGCGGGTATGGAAATAAGCAAAATTGTCGCATTTGGGGCACAGAAAACCCGCACGCATACATTGAAAAGCCGATACACCCAAGACGAGTCACTGTTTGGTGCAGATTTTGGTCCAGAGGCATAATTGGGCCATTTTTCTTCGAAAATGAGCAAGGAGTGGCCGTTACAGTCAATGGCGATCGTTATCGGGCAATGTTGAACGAAGTTTTGTTCACAAAAATTGAAAAGGAAGATATTAGCAGCATTTGGTTTCTATGGGACGGCGCTACGTGCCATACAGCCGAAGCTACACTCGATGTTTTGCGCCCTGTTTTTGCAGATCGCATTATCAGCCGCAGAGCTGATGTCGTTTGGCCACCTCGGAGCTGCGATTTGACACCGTTGGACTATTATTTGTGGGTTGCCGTCAAAGGTAAGTGTTACGCCAAAAAGCCAGAGACAATTGACGCTTTAAAGGACAATATTCGTAAAGCCATTGGTGCACACAATCGATAATGTGCTTAAAAATGGGACTGATGGTGTAGGCTACTGCATGGCCAGCCATTTGAATGAAATTATTTTCCATTATTAACCGGAAGGACTGTACTTTCAAATAAAAATAAATTTTCAAAAAAAAACAACATTATTTGGCGGACTCTTTAGCTATTTCACTAATAAATTATAAAATACTGAATATTAATAAAATAATATTTTAGACTTTCTTAGAGGTTATTTTATTGCGGAATTTTGGCTTTTTAGTTTATTCAATAAACTAAACTGTTTTTGAGTTATGCTAATATTATGTTGTGCAACTTGCTCCATATTCAAAGTGACGGTATATACTGAAAACAAGAGCTAACCTAAAAAGCGGTTAAGCACCATTGAATTCAAGGTACTCGACTCTGGTTTACCCGCCGGGTGCCACCTCTGTCGGAGAAATGTATAAAATTCGAGCACATATTATGTAAGTATGTCACATTTAATTTGTTGCTGTTATTGCTTAATAGAAATGTACTATGACATGAGACAATATATTTTTCTTATTCATTCACTTAATTATCTTTTAAATAACTTTTTTGATTATCAGCAGCTTTTAAGTTTATTTGTTTTTGAAAATTTACTCGATTTGAATTTCATTTGATTTCGGTCTACAGAACATACCCGTATATGGATAATTTTTTAGTAAATACTCGTATGTGCAGTTTTTCACTTGAGTATCAGTTTTTTTTTTTTTTTTTTTGCCTAAATTTCAGTTTCTGGTTATAAGAGATTTTAAAGCTTTTGATTGTCAAAAGTGTGAAGTTTTTTTTTTACCCTAAAGTTCGAAACCCAGCTGTGGTGTGGCTTAAATATTCAATTTATATAGAAAGTTTATGAAATATACATTCATAAATTTATGAATAGGCATACTATCACAATTGGTAGATATTTTTGTATTAACATATTGTATATAAACCGCTCGACTAAATGTTTATTTGATAAAAATAGATTTTTTTTTATTTTTTAACCGTTTTGTGTTAAATAGAATCACTATTAATTTATTATGCAAATCTTTTGAAACTCGAAATGAATGAAATCGTTTCTAAATTTGAAATTAATTTTGAACTATTTAAAGAATAAATAAATCGGCATTATATCTTATTAGCGTTGACATAAAATTGAATTTAAATATCGATTTCAAAATCTAACTTAACACTTATGTAGGTTTTCTACAAAATTTATGATTCGATAAATCGAATTAAAATTAAAGACCACCTTGGCATACGATTTAAGGTTTTTTAATGAGATAAAGACTATACTATTTGCAATACGTGTGGCAATACCATATGTTTCATTATCATTTGATGTGTGTGTGCATCATATTTGATGATGCAAAGCTGTTCACACCTTTCAAAAGTTTGTCATTTCTTTGGTTTGGTTTTGATCAATCAGTGTCACATCAAATCAATGGAACAAAAATATTGTGATTTTTTCATGTTTTTTTCATTTTTATTTTTTATTTTTCTTAACCAAACACACAGCTCGTATGTTTCAAAAGATATCGTACGCGTGTGATTAAGACAATAGCTTGTCTATGTCGGGTAGGTAGCCTCTATTGTTCGGAATCGCTATTTTTTTGTATTTTTAGATTAAAAACAAAACTAATTAATAACATTTATTGCTTATGATTTATTAACGTCTTTTTTTTGTGGTTTTCGTTTATCTTCTAATATTTAATGACCCATTGAGAGATAGCATTGAATTTGAAAAGAAGATCAACAATTCACAAGAAAAGAAATATCGCGTGCCGCGTGAATGGTCAACCATATGATGGTGACACTAGAAAGACTCCAATAACAACAGCTGCTGTTAGATAAAAGTTAAGCAAATATGGTTTTCTTTGTAATTAGTAGCGTTAGAAAGGAAAAAGTATTTTTTATACAAAATCAATACATTTTCAATGAATTAAATTTTAGTTTTAAAAAACTTTTTAAAAATTTTATTTTGAAAGCAATAGCATCTCTTTGACATCATTTGTAATTGAATTTTAAAATCAAATCAATCCTTAAAACCTGGGGGAGATTTTTCTACTCGCAGTATACTTTGCACTGGGCCAGGTGTTTCAGTAATTCAGCAATTCATCAAACCAAACATTTATCCATTTATCCTGCTTTGTAGGTGAAGATTTGAAAGATTTAAGTTTAAGGATTAAAATGCAAAATCATATACAAACGAAACCCGGTTTTGTCGATCAATTCAATTTATTTGTTTCATTTTCTACCTGCTGGGCTGCACAACAACGCCAACAACAACATAGAAGGTATAGATTTCTATTGTAGTAACAGAGCATTAGTGGCAGTAGGAGGATCAATTGTTCTTAAGCCCGATGTATTCATTTCTCTCATATTTTTTTTGCTGATCCTTTTCTTCCTCTTCTTCTTTTTTTTTACAAATTTTGTTCACATGATTTATTTTTTTCTTTTCTCTTTCCTTTTAGACAATAGATGAGTTGAGAAAAATTAATATTTTTTTTTAATTTTTTGGAAAATTATAGTTTTCCTTCAATCATTTACAACAATTGCAAAGGGAAACCGTTGTTGTTGCACTGTGTTCAGGTTTTCAACAGGTTTTCTTTTTGTTAATATTTTGCCAGGTGTTCGTTTACAGGCGCTAAATTCTCCGTTTAATTGAATTGTTTTGTATTCGAGTTCAGTAGCGGTATGCACGAAAGAGAGAGAACTGCTTACAAGTATAATAAGGGTATTACCAAAGCACAAAAATTTTCAAAAGTACAGTAGGGTTATAAGAAATAATGCTCTTACTTACTACATTGAGCAGATTTGTCGGAGAGCCATTTAATGAAAGCACTTCTGGAGCAGATTCAGGCCTAGAGCTGCTTTTCTTATTTTTTTTATTTTCACACATACGCAGCGTTGCCAAATGTGCAGATTTATCTGTATTTTGCAGTTTTTTTGTAAGCATGGAGCAGTTTCGAAGTTTTATGTTTTCTATTAATTGTGCAGATTTTGCACAAACACTTCAAACATTTTAATTTTTTGCTTTCAAATAAAAACTGTGGTGAGGTTTACTCGTACCTTTTTCATTTTTCACTCGTTTTCGGGTTACAGAACGTATCCGATATGAGTATACGTATATATATTTTTTTTTTTGCTTTTTTAAGTACTCGTATGTGTAGTTCTTCACTTGAAAATCAGGTTTTTTTTCTTTTAAATTTAAGGTTTTTCAAAAAAAAATATGGCAACACTGCACGTAAGTAATCACACGCATAAGCAAAAAAATAAACAACGAGAAGTAAAGAGAAATCAAGTGGGAACATGCAGTGCAAAGTGGCCTGAGTGAGAGACTCTTAAATTACTACCACAATTGCAAAATGCATTAATATATGCTTGCCGGACGCTGTTTAAGAGCATCGCCACAGTGACTTTAAGCTATACACGTGATCAAGTGATCAAAATAAGCAAAAAATAAACAAAGAGAAGTAAATAGAAAACCAGTAGGAACATACAGTGCAAAGTGGCCTGAGTGAGAGACTCTTAAATTACTACCACAATTGCAAAATGCATTAATATATACTTGCCGGACGCTGTTTAAGAGCATCGCCACAGTGACTTTAAGCTATACACGTGATCAAGTGCATATACATATACTCACACCGGTATGCAATCTTTGCTGAGATCTCGTTGCTGAAACGAACTATTAGCGGTTGAGCTCGAAATACTGTTTAACTTGTGATAGCGTAGCCGATTCATACAGCTCTTAATTGTTCGCTCTTAAATACTTTACACATTCGACAGACTCATAGAACTACGACCGGTCAGTAAAAAGAACCTCTAGCGGAAGCTGAAATCTGGATAACTTAATAAGGGGTGTTTTTTATAGAGGTATAGGACTTTAAGTTGCAATAAAACAACTATGGATTATTCGATTGATATGAATTTTATTTATCTGAAAGATAATCTTGTGGCTGGTGCGGATGTAGTCCAATCTGGACGTCCAATTTTCGATAACTTTTTCCAACATTTGTGGCCGTATATCGGCAATAACACGGCGAATGTTGTCTTCCAAATGGTCAAGCGTTTGTGGGCTTACCGCATAGACAAATGACTTTACATAGCCACACAGAAAGTAGTCTGGCGGTGTTAAATCACAAGATCATAGGTCCAAAACGTGAAATTAGGCGGTCACCAAACCTGTCTTTCAATAAATTTATTGTGGCACGAGCTATGTGACATGTTGCGCCGTCTTGTTGAAACCACATCTCCTGGACATCATGGTTATTCAATTCAGGAATGAAAAAGTTAGTAATCATGGCTCTATACCGATCACCATTGACTGTAACATTCTAGCCACCATTGTTTTTGAAAAAGTACGCACCAATGATTCCTCCAGCCTATAAAGCGCACCAAACAGTCAGTTTTTCTGGATGTAACGGTGTTTCCACATACATACACTTGAGGATTACCTTCACACCATTCAACCAGAAGTGCGCTTCATCGCCAAGTAAAATTCGCTTATGAAAATTGAAAAAAAAAATTCACTTATGAAAAATGAAAATTGCACTATTTGCAAGCGTTGTTCAGGCGTGAATCTATTCATGATGAATTGCCAAGCCAAACTGAGAATAAATCACTTGACAGCTGTTAAATCGGTCGCCATCTTGAATAGTAATGCCAACTTAAAGTTCTGTACCTCTATAAAAAACACGCTTTATAACACATAGTCTGAAAGGTGCCGGGCCTAATATAAAAATGGCGCTAATATTATTGCTTTCACCCCTTTTTCAATTAGTGCTAACCTTCAAAAGACAGCTATTAAAATTTCATAATATTCTGTTAATTAGTTTGTGAGTTATTGTGCAAAGAGTGAAGCTACTTTTGTTATTATCAAAACAATGGTTCAAAAACAGTCCATCTGAAACAACAATAAAACGTTGGTTTACTAACTTAAAACGTTATCGTACAGACACTGATGATGCAGAATATAGTCGACGTCCAACATCGTAAAGATAACAAAAGAACGTATTGACTTTATATGGCATGAGCATTTGACTATGAGAAAGCTCTGTTCTAAGTGAGTGCCGCGTTTACTCACTGTTGACCAAAAACATGAAATGGCAAAACTACATGAATTAAACTTCGAATAGCTTCCACATCCACCGTATTTGCCAGATTTGGCTCCCAGCCACTACTGGCTGTTCACAGATCTCAAAAAAATGCTGGCCGCTAAGAAATTTCGCACGAACGAAGAGGTTATCGCTGAAACTGACGTCCATTTTGAGATAAAAGATAAATATTTCTACAAAAGTGGTATTGAAGTGTTAGAGCGGCACAGCAATGACTGCAATGCTCTGGATGGAAATTACGTGATGAATTCAGTTAATGTGGAACAACAAAAAAGAAGTTTTTTTCTATTAGGCCCAAGACTATTCAGCTCATGCGTTATACGTAACAATGGCAAATGTGTAATCATGAGCTACTTTACCATTTTAACTGCCAAATTAACATTCTTTTTTAACGTAAAGCCAATGCTCAGAAGATGATCTTAGTAGTGCATTGCGCTGCTACTGGAAGCGTTTTTTTGATACTTGTGGAAATGAGGAAAAAGGGAGTAGTGTTTAAGGACGCCCGAGAAAAGTATGTTCTACAAACGAACAAGTACGACTAAAGATCGATTTCCCTCTATAATGCCTTGTACGATACGCTGGACGATCAACTACAAAAGTAGGTCCTCTATGGGAAATACGAGTACTACGTAATAGTATGTAATTACTGGGATACAAGTTCCTTATTTCATCAGAACACATTGCGTTTTTTTTTTTTTTGCGATGCTCTAACAAAGCGATAGATTTGAATACACGTGAATACACACGTGAATGCGTTTGACGACACTTATAAAATGTGTCCATTCTGATGCCCAGAACATCAAGAGCAACCAATTCCTCCATATTTACAATACACACAGTCACAGAAGATTGCTATCTAATTATTCATTAATTTTTTCTCCATTACCTCATCTTGAGAGCATAGGACTTTCACAAAGTTTCGCAATTGCTTTACCATGTTGTAGGTTCTTATTGAGTATTCGTTTTCTATCTAAGCAGTGTACTCGTATGTAGCAAAAACTGGGATAACAGTGTTGCTCTGTGGCGTTGCATAGAAACACCGCTCTCCGTGTATTTGGTATCAGCATACCACTACCCACATATGTACCGGCATGATCCAGCATGATTTCATATGTAGATTAATACAGACAACAAATTGAGAAATATGGCCAATTTGATCTATAAAATCTGCAGGATTTAAGTTCACACATCAATTATTAAAAATTTTAGAAAATGGTGGTCATAATCTTTAACGTCAAAATAAAATGTTAGAAATTTCTTTCACTTTTTATTTAAATTGTTAACATTAAAGTGATTCCCATTTCATTGTATCGTTACCTTAGGCCATTCTGTGTAACTCATGTAGCAGCATATGTAACTCAACTACATTAACCATTACCTCCCCAGTGGTAATAGTATGTTGGAGGGCATTACCCATAGTAATGGCCATATCCTAACCAACTTAAAAATAACATTTAAAAGAAAAAGAAAAAATAATAATAATTCAAGAAATGAAAATCAAGCAAAGAAAAAAGATATTAAGGAAGTCATCATCATCAGCATCAGCATCAGCATCAGCATCAGAGCAATCATAACTTGAAGCGAATAAACAAACAAACAAACAACAACAGTAGCAACAGTAGCAACAACAAATAAAAATTTGAAGAGAAATAGCTTCACTTCTTTAACAAACAAATTTCATATTAGCCTGAGCAAACATTAGCATTACAAACTTACATTTCATACATTTTATGCATACAAAACACATTCACGCATACATACATACATATATGCATACCAAGTACATCATCATGTATGAATGAATGAATGTATGTATGTATGTAGGAGTACAAGTATTCGAAATATAATGCTTGTGTTAGAAAATATGAAAGAAGAGAAGAGAGGAGTTGTATGCAAGCAGGGCTTACCTTAAATCAACTACTTTGCATATGCCTCCGGGTCATAAAGGAAAATATTATGGAAAAATTAAAAAAAAAAAAAACGAAACGAAACGAAACATACATTTAAGCACATATTCCATATATGCTTTTATATGCAATATAACTTTACTTGTAAATTTCTATGATTTTGTATGTTTTGTTCGTAAAGGTTTTGATCTTTAGGACCCAAAGTATGAAAAAAGAGAAGAAATTTCCCAACAACGGTATGAATGTGAAGCATAAATTGCATATTCACAGTTACACATGGTCATGCATTTATACGTTTTTGGACTCATTCATCTCTCATTCACTTTATTGTATCGAATTAAAAAAAAATATATTAACAACAACAGCCACAACAGCAACAACAACAACGACTACAGTCAACATACGAGTATCTACTATAAAACATAGCCAAAGACAAACTAATGGACACACATAGTTGGTTTCACATGCAAAAGCTTTCTGGACTATGAAAACTATGTTTCAAGTCGAATATTTTTGTATTGTACCGGTTGAGAAGTTTTAGTCACTTTGTACATATAATACTCACTGTAGACCTACAACTAACAAGTCTGACATTAGCATACATCACATACATACAGTATACAATCAAATAACTCTTTTAAATGCATCTACATTCCCCCTGCCACAACACTATTAAAGATTAAACTCAACAAAGTTTTTACAGAAAATGTTTAGAGTTTTTTTTTCTTTTATGGGGAAAGTTTGTTCATTCCATTATAAGGAATGTATTGCTTTCATAGGTTCCATTTTTTAAAGCCTGACTTCTGGAGCAATCAGCAGGTGACCCCTACTTCTGCAATGCATTGTGTTGGTAGTCACCAGTCGGCTTGGGTGACATTGAAAATAGTGTCAAGTGTTTATAGACAGATCATAGACAGATAGATGAAATCTCATAGATGTTTCCAAACACGAAGAGGGTACTGGCAAATCAACCACTAACAGAATTATTTTTTTTTTTTTTTATAAGACCAGCACCCAGGGGATGGCCCCTACTCATGCAGTGCATTGTGCTAGTACTAGGAAAAGGTTATTGGAAGGAATACAGAGGGAGTAGTGTTTATGGACGTTAGGTTTGAATTTACTCATGTCGTAAGTGGCAGGAAATACTTTCGCTGGAAGATTATTCCACAACCAAACAGTGCGACCAAAGAACGAATTCTTCCTATAATGCGTTGTGCGATTTACTGGACAATCAACTACAAAGGGATGCGCTCTACGAGAAATACGAGTACTACGTAAAAATATATGATTTTTAGGAATTAATTCCTTAATTTCGTTAGAACACATTCCGTTATAGTACCGATAGAACAATGCAACCCACGCCATATTGCGACGGTGCTCCAATGAATCGATAGAGTTGGCTACCCTACCGTCATTGATGAGCATCTTCGCCCTCTCCTGTAAGCGGTCGAGAAGCTCCAAAATAGACTTTGGAGCACCGGCCCATACATGAGAGTTGCATTCCATTTTGGGTCGGATATAGGTCTTGTAAATATTAAGTAGATCAGATGAGGTGAAGTATTTCTTGCACCGTCTCAAAAAACCAAGGCACTTGAATGCTTCTTTCGACACTTGAAATATGTGATCATTCCAACGAACGTCAGAGTGAATTCTCATACTCATTGACACAGATGACAGCACACCACGACGTCTGTGTGTTAAAAAACAACATTGAGTCTTACGTGCATTAAAATCGACCCTGTTCGCGCGACCCCACTCGGAGACCTTCACCAGGTCACTTGTGAGTGTGACCTTCATATTCATCCTTCTCGCCCCAACCTCCAAAAGGCTCGGTCTACTATCAAAAGAATATGAGTTACAAATGTTGCTGTCATCCGCAAAAGAGTAGATAGGATTAGAAGTGAGAAGAAGAAAGACATTAAGAAATATTAGAAAAAGAGTAAGAGAAAGAGCAGAGCCTTGAATTTACCCTGAACTCGTCGGATGAGACCCCATCTATAACCACTCTTATAGAGCGATCTCTGAGAAAACTCGATATAAATCGAGAGAAGTGACTACCGACACCAAAAGCATTAAGTTTCGAAATGAGAGCCTCGTGCCAAACTCTATCAAACGCCTTTGAGATATCCAAAGCCACAACCTTACTCTCGCCAAAACCATGAATGGACTTGTTCCACTTCTCCGAGAGCAACGCCAGCAGGTCATTAGTACAACAGTCCTTTCGGAAACCGTACTGACGATCGCTAAGTAAATCGTTGGACTCCAGATACCCTACAAGGTGGTGATTAATCATACTCTCCATAACCTTGGAGAGTGCTGACGCAAATAAAAGTGCAATTTTCATAATCAGTAGATACTACTTGTCATTGTCCTACAGTCCTTAATGAGGACAGAAAGAGTTTATCACATACAAATATTTAGCTGGCAAAGGCATCACGGACAGGTAAGCTCTACGAGAAGGACAAAAGCCTTAAGCCTTGTAGTATCGAAAGGTCAGTAAGACAAACACCACATTACGTTGTTGCTAACGATCTAATAGAGTTTGATATTTTCAATACTCCCATGAGAGGAACTCTAAAATAGCATGGAGCCTAAGATAAAATATGTTGTGAATACTTCTTTCGTTAGAGAAAAAATATCCTATTTCCTATGAACTTCGCAGAGAGTTCTTATATTTGTTCCACAATATTTCCTCTATCCATAGACACAGATCAATGTCACGAATACCTAGTTTGTGGTTTTGCTTACATTGAATTGCTTGACTTGGTATAACAAATGTTATCACTATCGCCAAAAGTGTAGAATTGTATCAAAAATGTGGTACTTTGGAGACGAAGCCCACACCTTTTCTCGAGATGTGAAAGAGCTGAGAAATTAAGTCAGTGTGAGACCTTCATCCACTAACATCACCCCGTTTTCCGACGGAATATAATTTCAGAACCACCGAAAAGCTTTTATGCCAAGAAACCATCCAGAGTGCTAAGCTCAAACGCAGCGGTCATTGCAGTTCAATTGTGTCCGTACGACTATCGTTTCCATGTAACATCCGCCCGACTGGTTATTGGTGTCGTTGTTGCCCTGTGTTTTCCTAGATTATGCCGAGTCCAAGCAAAACTCGTCCGGCATATCACTTGACAAACGATAAACACATCTCGCCAATTAGATTTTCAACGATTCCCCAGCACTTGAAAGTTATATGCTTCGCAGTTTCGAGTTCATACGGGCAATTTAGACCAGCGTTCGGCAAACTAATATTAATGCATTTTACAATTGTGGTAGTAATTTGAGAGTCTCTCACTTATGCCACTTTGCACTGTATTTTTCCACTTGTTTTCTCTTTACCACTCTTTATTTATTTATTTTTCGAGTGACTACGTACGTGTGAAAATAGAAAAGAAGAACAGCTCCCTGCCTGAATCTGGCTTAAAAGAGTATAGATTATACTGGAAACACCCGTGACCGGACAGAATCTGTGTGAGCTAAAAATCTAGTTCATCATGCGACCTCGTAATGCACACTGTGATACAGATCATTAGAGCATATGCTCATCTACCGTTGTGATGGGTCTCCCACTTTTCTCTCATAGATCGTTAGCGTTCCCCTGATTTTGGTAAATGCAACGGTGTTGCAACAACTACAAAGTCAGCTAAGTTCTTTCACGTGAATATACAATTCGGCATCTTTCCGCATGTTACGGCTATTGTATCCTCTGACAGTGTCCAATATTTGCTGGAGACTCTTTACGCAGTATCATTGTATCGAGCGATTTTTTAAGAACTTTCGGATTTGATTAAAATGACACATAAAATTTATATAGAAATGTATGAAATCTTTATTTGAGTCGATAGAACGACTCAAATTGAACAAGTCAACATTGAATTATATAGCAATGTTTAAAGATGATTTCATATAAATGTTGACCGCGGTTGCGCCTCACACCACGCTATGTCTAATCTTCGTATATTATCTCCATTATATCGGCCAGTATCTCACAAACAAATCCTTCAAAATTGACTTTCAGTGCGTCAACCGTTGCGGGCTTGTCCCAATAGATATGAGCCTCAACATAGCCCCAAACGTGAAGTAAACTGTTCACTGAACTCGCCTCTTAATTGAGCCATTGTTTGGCGTGCTGCGTGCCATATGGCACCGTCTTGTTGAAAGCACATTTCAGCTAAGTCCAGTTCTTGCATTTTAAGTAACAAAATTTTTTATCATTTCTCGGTAGCACTCGCCATTTTCAGTAACGTTCCTGCCTTCTTCGTCTTAGCAAAAGTACAGTTCAATGATGCCACCGGCCCATAACCCACATCAACAGGGCATTTTTCGGGATGTATTGGTAGTTCTTGCAATACTTCTGTCTGTTCTCACACCAAATACTTGTACGTCAATTTTGCTTGTTCACGTATTCATTTAGCCAGAAATAAGCTTCGTCGCTGCACACAATTTTCCGATAAAAAAGCATGAATCTTGAGCATATATTTTGATATTAAATTTGAATAAAATGCAAACGTTGTCCGTTTGTAACTCGATTTATGGTTAAATTATAGATCAAACTGAACATGTTTGACAGTAATATGTTACACGAAAACAGCTGAGCTGCCAAAAGCAATGTTGCCAAAAAACCATCCGACACTTTCCGAAGATTTGTAGCCAACCACTAGTTAGGGAGCACAGACCTCTTTACTGTAATCACACTTCCAGACTCCTTTTCTTCTTATATAGGTACTAAACTACCTAGGGTTAGGTAATCCTAAGCGAAATAAAAAACAGAAAGAAAGTTACCAAATATACAATTATGGGAAATAGATTTAGGACCAGTGCTGGAAAACTATTCGGACTTGGAGACGTTATGCTCTGTGCAGGTAAAAATAAGATGCTTCTCTAGGGAGCTTATTAGCTTTCCACAAAGCATAGATTGCTTGTTTTATTATAGTTTCACTAATCAAGTTGATTTTCAAGCTAAGTATACGACTTATCTACTGTAGCTCCCCTCCATATGTATCTGTGTAGTGGTGAAAGTCCATGCTAAATAGTGGTGGTGATCCTTCTTAGCAATGTAATTTAAGTGGCGTTTTCTCCTGATCTTTCATCTGATGTTCTGTCAACATAGCCAGATATAAGATGGATTTGTCTGGAGGGACGTTGAAGTCTCTTCATTAAACAATCGAAGCCGCAATTAATTTCTTTCTCTATTCGTATATTGTGGTCTGAAGATCAAACATACCAGAAAAAGGCTGACGACTTTCTTCGCATTACAAATAAATTGATAATTATCCTATCCCAGGACAACATCAATTCTAGGAGCCCTTCAGTCTTTTGAAAACTTATTCACGAAAAAAAAATCGTTGTAAAATCAAAAGCTTGTGGAAGGGATAGACCCATAAAAAAATACTCATTAGGCATTCAAAATAAAACATATTTATAGGCAAGCATATGAGTGGTGAATTGAAAGTGGTGTAAAGAATACCCCACAAATATAGAACTCCGACAGTAGCAGCTTCCTACGAATATTATAAAGTTGTGCTTGACAAACTGCAACAATAAAACTTTGCTTGCTATGGTGAATGACTGTAAAAACATTTTCGTGGACATTCTTTGTTTATAAAATGTGTTGGAGAGTTTATGGGGTTTTTAGTTTGGTTTACTGGTTGTTTTCATTAGAAAAGCAATTTCAAATAAAATTTTTAATTTAAATGTTTAAAAAAATCTCAGTATATTTTATTTACGAAAATGTTTTTAATTCTTCTCGACAGTTTATAAGGCAGGCAGGTTCACATACTTAATAACAAAAATAAGTCAGACTATGTGTCTGTTTCTTTGTAGTCTGTTTCGGGGGAGGGGGGGGTACTTTAAAATGTATAATAAAATGATTTTTTTGTTTGTTTGTTAAAATGTCCTTTCATGCATGCATATGAAGATTATCCTGTATGCTGACTACTCTCTAACTACTGGTTAAACATTTTTGAATCACAGATTTAATCTTTCAAGTTTTTCTGTTTATTTTTTGGTTAAAAATTTATCTTTTTTATGTTTGTTTTGTGTTTGTTTTCGATTAAAAACTGACCAGCCTCCTCTGTTTTAACTGAAACACTACAGTTGACGTTATTTTATTAACGTTACTAAGGCATTGTAGATCTGAGTAGGATTGTTTTTATTTCTTCCTTTTTAAGGTTTTAATTATTTTTCTTGTACAAAGATTTTCCAATGTTTTTTTTTCACAAAAGGATATCAGCTAGTGAGCAGCAGTAAAAGGCTGGGATTTAATTTTGTTTGTTCCTGTTTAACTCTTTCCCTATGCTGATAATGATATTGTTGTTCAAAGTAATGCCTGAATTTCCCTCTTTTCATTACTATTTGTTGTATTTTAATTTTTTTTTTTTTTTATTTCACGAGGTACACCCACTTGGGTTTCAAATTTTTAGAGGAACAAAAAAGGATCCACAACAATAGTTTGGTTTTTATAATTTCGGCAGCTTAACTGAAATTAAGAAAAAATATGGCAGGTTTCTCACGATTCCTTAAATAAAATCGTAACAAAAACAACAACAATAACTACAAGCGTAATTACAGGCTTAAAATTCATACTAAAAAAATTATGCTGCCACTGCCACTCGCTCTCTATCAAGATGATCATCCATCCATCCATCCATCATCCACGGCTTTCGAAATCAAGCGAAATACGCAGCAAGAATTCTAAAACGGATAACACAGCTCTAATTGCAAAACGACGACAACAGCAATATGTATGAAAAAAAAACCAAAAATAATTCGTAATAATTATTATAATGATTACAACAACAACAACTAACATTTACTTACTACAACAGCAACATCACAGAGGCAAACAAGAAAACGACCCTTATTTTTTTTCTGCTTCTTCAACGAAATCAAGAAACCGAATCATAAGCAGCAGTAGCAGCAACATAAACGATATCAAATAAAAATCTTAAACCATCAGCCCAAGAACAAGCAAGAACACTTGGTTTCAATCTTTGATTTCGTATTGCAATTACTACTTATTCTGGCAGTAAATCTTATTGCGCTGCTTTAAAAAAAATTTTTTGTTGTTTTTGTTTTTTGCTAACTGATGACTATTTCGTTCTCAACAACAAGCCGGAAAAGTCTTCTCAAATTACTCATCTCCATGAGCATACACTGGGTAACAGTATATGAACCACAGCAGTAGTATTCGTCATTAAGAGAATAGTGGTACCAACCAACAAATACCTTTGCAGCAAAATAATTTTACATATACAGACAGTGAAACTGACAGTCTGTAGTTATACTCATCGACCGACAGTCATATTGAAAAGTAGAGCAGTTTTAAAAGAGGGTTCATTTATTTCATTCACTTTTTTTTCAGTTTAGTATTCACAAAACGTGTTTCTTTCTATTTTTTTGCGCAGCTTAAAAGTAGTGTCTGTAGCAGTAGCTGCTTAAATTCTATCCATTAGGAGAACGAGAGAGAAAGAATATTTTGCGATCAATAAATAATTTTCAAAATCTTTTAATTGCAGATCAAAAACTACTTAAATTACGTTGTTTCGCAAATATAAAGTTGGATGGAGTTGGATGATCAAGATCGTTTTACAAGTTTTATACTAACATTTGCCGGACTATTTAAAAGGCAAAATTTATACCGCCTGCCACAAACGTTTACTTTACAAATCATCATCATTTGTAGAAAAGCCAAAAGTAATGCTGTAAACACATTCAAGGCTACCGACCAACGACCACACGACTACAAAAGATGCTGGCTACAGCAATGTAACCATCTAATTAATTATTTTAACGACTACAGCTACAAAATAAACATTTAAATAAACATCTAAATCATTTCGGTGGTGCCACACACATTTTTTTTCGCGTTTTTTATGTATATAATTCATTTTATTGTATTGACAGCACAAACTGTTTTTTGTCGCTGCAAAATATAGAAATTAGCCTAAGTTGGCTACGGCTACGACGGTAGTCGTGTAGTCGGTAGCTGTGTTGCCGCTAAAATAATTATTCTAATATGCACACACGTATTCTATTTTCGACAGCCTGTAGTCGATTTGGTTTCTTGGAAGAATTAAATAAAATTTTAAATGATATTGAGAAGTAAAAGAGAAAATTTCTTTATAGACTTTCCGAAAAATATACCGAGAGCCCGCAGAAGACCCTTAAAGAAAGTAAAAAAGTAAAAACACTGCTTCAACAAACCAAGTCCATGAAATTCCTACAAGTACTTTACTAAAGGAATAATGTATGTATTTAGAAACCGTCAATGAAAACCGGCTAATCGTGTTTTTGTATTTTAAGAACTTCCCTGTTTTTAATCATGTTTTGTTTCTAAGGATGAGTTGGTTGCTGGATATGGCCTTCTAAATGGCACAGTCGCGGCCTATACCGATGGCTCGAAGCCGTAATCGAGTAGAGGGTCGAGTTTCTACTCTGATGATTTGAACTTCAGCGTCTTTCTCAGACTACCCGATGATTGCACTGTTTTTCAGGCGTAGGTTTACAGTGCCGCTAAGCGTATTTGGGAATTAAATTTCGAGACCTAAAAGCTTATTAGAATCTATGTAGACAGTCTCGCCGCATTAGTGCTCTTAACTCGTACCTGATTAAATCTAAATGTCTTCTCAGCTGCATTCGCTCATTGGCCTGAATGGAACGGAACCATGTAGAACTGATATGGGTTCCAAGTTATGCGGCCATCCGAGGGAATGCAATTTCTGACGAGTGCGCTACCAGAGCGTACTGCCTGACTCTCGTGTAGGGGGATGCACAAGCCCCTCTTCGGCGCTGTCGAGTTTAACACTGATTAAGATGAAACACAGGTGGACCAATATCACCACTTATCAAATATTCAGAATGCTTTGGCCCTCTCCTTCAATAAAAAAGAGTTAGTCTTTGCCTAGGTTTAGAAGGGTGTCGATCTGGCTCCTTTCGGCCATAATTACGGGGCACTGTAGGATAGGCCGCATGTCAGATCGCATAGGCGGATGAGGAATCGGTGCAACACCTTCTCTATGAGTGTCTCGCTCTATTTTTTTTTTTTTTTTTTTGATGCGCAGGAGGTGTGGATTCTTCAAAAGATACTTACAGCCCGTACTGCAGAGCATGCACGATTTTTACGATTTTTACGCACCTCTGGACCCCAGGGGAACTTTCGGTATTACTTCATGAGGTCGGTAAGCGTTTTATGGCTGCATATCACCGTTTCGTTCACTATTGGAGCAGTTACTCTGGGCAGATTTTCATTGTGCCTCGGCTTCACGTAGTATTTGGTTCACTCTGCCTATGAATTGATTCAACGTAGGCCAGTTTTCCTCGGATTTTAGCACAAATAGACGATATTCTCCCCGTAAATGCTTCCACCAAAGCATAGGCAGCGGTCCCTGGCAAAGCGTGGACAATAGAATACAACGTGCTCCGTGTCTTCGTCTTCATCTGGACATACTGGACACCTTGGAGAGTCTTCGTGTCCTCATCGATATAAGTACTTTCTAAAGCCTCCATGGCCTGTAAGAAATTGCGTAAGTTAATAGTTGATCTCGCCATGTTTCCTCCGTATCCACTGAAGCCTGAAAGTCCATCTTCCCTACGTTGGTACTTATTCCTTTCATCTCTTTGAATAATATTTCGTGGAACGGTTAAATTTGGCACCTCTGGTGGTATATGTTCGAGTACTCTCTAGCAATTATATATACTGGTACCATTCCCGCTATCACACTTGCAGCCTCCCCAAACACCGTTCGGAAAGCGCTACATACTCTTAGGCAATTCCTTCTATTAATTGCCATTAACTCTCATGTGCTACTCATTGCCTTCTCCCACGGAATTGGGATATCAAGATTCAGCAACTTTGCCGTGGTCCACTGACGTTTGGAATCATCCGAGCTAATGCATTTGATACCCCGACTGCTTTTGCAGAGATATATTTTGCATGTTTCTTAAAGCTCAGACGGTGTTATCGATCATCACGCTCAAGTATTTCACTGCTTTCGTCGACATAATTGAGGCATTTCCTACCTTGACACTCAAATTTTCATTCCTCCTCTTCCTGCTAATGAGCACTAGCTCCGTTTTGTGATCTGCCAATTGAATTTAATGAAGGATAGCCACCATCTTATCTCCCCTGATATCATCGTTCGCATATATTTGCACTTCATCTTCGTACCACATTTTGCTGTTTCAATCCATATCTTATTCCTAACGATTCGTCTCAAATTTCATTTAGTAGTTAATCAAAATATTTGTCCTGCTAATGTTGATATTTGGTCCATATTGCTTCGTAAAGCTGTCAGCTAAGAATGTTGAACTAACATAACTTATATTATCTTAACTTTTATACCATCGTCTACAACCTTGAGTACTTCCAGAAAGATTCTTTCCGAGTGGGTATATCAAAAACAAGCGGCAAACTGCGTCTTTTAGCTTGTCTTGAAAACAAACAACCTTGTTAGCTTTAACGAAAATTAAGAAAAACGAGAAATTCAAAAGTTAAATTTTTTTTCTCCGCCACTCCTCTATGGAGCATATTGGCTTTCCACAAATCACCCACTAGCTTGTTTCACTTTCAGTATTCAAGTTGATTAATCCACTGTAGCCCGCATCCATAGGATTGTGTAGTGGTGAAGATCCTTGCTAAGTGCTGGTGGTAATCCTTACTTAGCATTGTAATTTTTTCCTAGTAGATGGCGGGGAGGTTTTTTCTGCAGGGAGTTTAAAGTCTCTTTATTAAACCCTCGAAACCGCAATAAGCACTGCAAAAATATTCGTTAAAATTGATGATTCATAATACTGAATGATGAAAGGTTAGAAGCGCGTGGTATGGCTGAGCCTAGAGGCATTTCCACCTGGCGGGTACATTAAATTTTGCTTGAATATTATGAGAAATCTATTGCAAAATTAATCGACCCGACTTACAGATAACGTCAATAGTTTGATATATATTGAGAGATAAGATACCGGTGCGCAAAATAGGTGTTGCGTAAAGCTGTTTCAGTAGGCAATGTTACACCAAATTTATGTAATCAATGATGGGACATGTGTTCTCCACTTCTGCTGGAACATACAGAACAGTCAGGGATAATTGTCTTCCAAGAAGGCGAAAACAGTTTTATCTGAAAGAAAGGTCACGGCGTCCATGCACAACTATTACAATGACCAAAATCAATAATACAAAGTTTGAATTCTTTCATTACATTTATTATCCAGACTTAGTTTTATCGATTACGCGCATTGTTGGGCTCCACACGGCGTCGTTGGCAACGATTACCTTAAAAAAGGTAAGGCGCTAACTGGCAAATATTATTCAGAGCCCATCTACTTCAAGAAAAAATGATGTTCTGACTAGGCAAAGCCGTAACCCTTGTGTTAATGAGTTATTCTACGAACCAATCGCCATATTCTTCACATATACTCTCTAGCGACTGTTTTCTATTAAAAAAAAGGATTGGCCTTGACACTTCTATAGCCAATAAAGTCTCTCCAAAGAAAAGGGAGCACAGTATTAAAAAGTAAATGTTCTTTATGAAATTATTTTATATTTTTCGTTAAGAATAATTATAAAAAGTACTTTTTTTATTAAAAAAAAAATTAGTAAAATAAAGTACTTTTTTGGTACTTTTTTACATAAAAAGTAAACTCGTTTTTTCGCATGTATTGAATGAAATATGAGGCTTTTTCTATCACAAATCGCGAAATAATGAAATTGCTCTCATACAGTTATAACCATATACTTTTCGCTTAGAATAATTATAAAAAGTATTTTTTAAGAAAAAAGTACTTTTTGTTAACTACTTTTTGAGAAAAGAAAAAAGTACTTTTTTAGAAAAGAAAAAAGTACTTTTTGAGAAAAACTCATAACTCCCTAATTAGTAAATATCATTTGTTGCCATATATTTCAGTCAATACATACGAAAAGTAAAAAAAAATACTTTTTATATAAAAAAGGACAAAAAGTACTTTTTGAGAAAAAAAGTACTTTTTGAGAAAAGAAAAAAGTACTTTTTTAAAAAAGAAAAAAGTACTTTTTGATCCTTTTTTATATAAAAAGTAATTTTTTTTTTTACTTTTCGTATCTATTGACTGAAATATATGGCAACAAACGATATTTACTAATTAGAGAGTTATGAGATTGCACATAAAAATTCATATTCGTAGCAATCCCACAATAATTCCCGTAATTTTCCACTTTATTATGTGAAGAAAGAGACAATGACAATGAACATGAAAATTTATGGAATTCAAAGAAAAAGCAGAAGAAGAAGAAAAAACTAAATCAGAATAACAATGGATTTCCAATAAAAACTCGTCTTGCTATGGTTGTCTGTCTCAATTATTAGTTACGGTTGTTGCAATCAACATTCAAAGAAATAGATTTTGAAAAGCTTCTTTTCAAAGGGAAAATGGTCAGTGTTAAACGTGATACTGAAGCGTAACTAAATATATGTCATATTTTCAATAAATATTTCTTTCTTTTCAAACAAATAATTTTAAAATAAAAAAAAACAAAATAATTATTCGTTAGCTTTCAAGCGTTTTTTTGTTTTTTTGTTTTTTTTTTTTTCTTCTTTAACATTAAACGTTTAAGGGTTAAGGCAGTAACTTAAACAGCCATATTCGTGTCTTTCAGTTCATTCATCTGCTAATGGCAATGGCAGGCAATCTTGAAAGCTGTGGCAAATATGCAAACTTTACCAAAGAGTGTACAATATAAGGAGTGTCCAGTGGAAAACATAAATAATGGGTGTTGAGATATTTGTCATAAGATATCGATAACAATTTTGATTTTAAGTTTATTTCTGTTTATTTACGAGGGGTTTTGTGCCTAAGCAACCTGTATTTTGTTTCTATAGAAAAGAGAAAAACGTGAATTTGATTGTTTTTTCTTTGCTTTTTGAAAAATCGCCTCAATGCCATGTAAACGGATTGTAGTTTCAGTGTAATATGCCTGCAAAACATTACTGCCATTTGCTTTTGCTTAACGTACGAGTATGTGATCAGCGCTCTACTCGTTTAACTTACTTAACTCTACTACTTTGTGTACTTAAAGGTGCATGAGTGCGTATATATATGTGTGTGTGTATTTGTACAACACAAATCAAGTCATGTTGCTGTGGCATGGTTGCGACTACAGCTAATGTTAATACGACTCTTCTAACAAGTTTTTTCTACATTTTTTGTTGTTTTTTTTTTTTTTTGTTTTGCCATTTTTTTGTGTCCATTTTTCTTTCTTGCCATCATGGATTTGTTGTAGATTGCCATTCGTTTATTCGTTTGCTAGTCGTCTGTATGTTGTATTTTTAGTTGTTGCTATCACTCGTGTTGTTGTTGCATGTTTCGCTTAATTTATCGCGTACGTATCTTCGTTTGTATCTTTATACCCCTACTTCTTATTAAGGAAGACTGACGCCATATTATTGCAGAAATACGTATATACGCTTATCGTCTTACAGTTGCATTTCAGTCATTCAGTCATGCACCGTTCACTCAAACCATACGTTTATTTAACATTTGCAAGTACAATTCGTTTTGGCTTAAGTGGTCGCCCATTTTGGGCTTAGTATACTTGTATAGGGTGGGCCATTTAAAAGTTTAAATTTAAAAATACAATAAAACAAAAACTTTTTGTTGTGAAGTACAATTGTTCCGGTTAGAAACAATTGTTCCCATTCGATCGGACCAATTTCCAAGAACTTTTTCGAGTGTATAGGTTCGTAACTCAGCAATGGCAACACGAATGTTGGCCTTCAAATGCTCAAATATCTCTGGCTTGTCGGCTAAATATCTCTGGCTTTCGGCTAATTAAAGGGCCATTAAACGTTTGACGCAACAAATTGATTGTGGCATGAGATGTGTGGCAAGTTGCACCATCCTGTTGAAACCAAACATCGTTCACATCAATACCAAGAAGAGCATCCATTGACCGTAATGATGTCCCGCTCCATAAGCCGCACCAAACAGTCACTCGTTCGTAAGACCACGTTTGGCTTTTCTGTGCGCCAAACTTTAGCAATAAACTTGCGTATACCGAGCACTGTTTGTTCTTCTCCGCGACCATATTTTGTACGATATTTCTAAGCAATCTCCGACCAGTTGTCTTTGTCTTGGAAACAAATTTCCAATAAATTTCCGTAAATCGATTCATTTCGTTCAGTGGAGATAATATACTGAATTTTGTGAGAGAATAGAGTGACATAAGTATTGCCAGATAGCCCACCCTATGTCTCGATTAGTTTAACAATTTTGTGTATTACTTATAAGAATGAATGTTTTAATAATTAGAAGCTATAACACACGATCTGATCGAAACGAAATAATCTAACGTTGTGGAAAAGTGATGCAGTTGATTGTTGCACTATGGTCGCATTGAATTGTTTTTACCTTCGTAACCGGCAATTTGGCTTCTTGATATAAGTATTTGTTTAATAAAAAATTATATTCTTAACATATACATACATATGTAATAAATATTTTTTTTTTGCCAATGTTCAAGCAAAAAAATAAAAATATTTTTTCAAGACCACTTACAAAACTATAGCGAGAGTAAGTCAAATGTAAGCATATTTGTTAAATTGTTATTTGAACTAAGTGTTTAGTAAGTATTATTGTAAAAGGTATTGTCATGCGAAGTACTTATTTCTAAAATAGTATTTCACAACTATTCACTTATTGTATTTAAATAAGCTTTTAATAAGCATGCTTATAAAAAGTTGTAGGAAATCTCTTATTATAAACTTGTTCTACAATTCATTTATATTTTGCTTGTAAAATAGCCTGTTGGGTATTGTTCATGCTGATTTGTATTTTATTTTTATTTTTAGATGTTATTTTGCTAAAAATAAAGTTTAATTTTTTTTTCAAAAACATTCGTATGGTCTATTAATAAACGAGTAACTTATTTAAGACAATGGCAAAAATTTGTAGCAAATTTTATTTTAAATTCAAAAGAAAATATATTCGCCATCTGTTTTGTTTTCTTTGCTTACCAACATCGAAGATTTGCTGCAAGTTTAGTTGATCCACCTCACTCCCTACCGTCTAACATACTATACAACCAGTGCAGATTTTTCTAAGTTTTAGTCTGATAGTGGACGCTCTCACAACGCACCACAACCACAAATGGGCAGGAATTTCATTTCGATGCTTAGATATGACGGCTGTTTCAAAATTAACCAATCTGGCGAATTTGATAGATGAGTGTACGTCGGGCAGTGTGGAATACCCATAATGCATTTATTTGGAAGTTGGGACAAAAATGGGGAATATTATAAATGAAATGCCTTTATATCGTGAAACAGTAGCACGCCAGACGGATGACAGAAACGACAGAACGTCTAAAAATGCTAAATACTTGTCCGTGTGTTTTGATGAAAGTGTAGACATGGTTTAATATTACCACAGCCAGTGTGCACTGGCCTTCTCAGCCAGGATTCTACTGACTTTTGTAAGGTATTCGATTGGGCTTCTTAAGGGTATGAGCACTGTATGATTGTGGGTATGTCTGAGGGTGTTAGTTATCCACATTATGGCTACTCAGAATGAGAAGGTAGAGAAATCGTTGTAACACATTATTTGTAACTGTTCTGATCTACAGGAGTTTAAACAGCAAGTCTCCTTCATGATTTGCATTGATGAATATGGCGATTTGCACATTCACGGCTCACCCTATCTCCCTTGTCGCTGACTTTGAATCTGTGATGAATTTTGCGGTTTTTCTTAAGGGTAACACAGGCGACTCATGAACCTAACCTAACCTAACCTATCCTGACGTACAAATTCACAAAATGGTATGGAACGATTGTTGACTGAAGATGCATGAGCTAGCTGATTTGACATGTCCATATTAAAAAAAAAAAAAATTTAAGGTAAAAACTATGCCGGAATAGGAAATAACAGTGATGCGAAAATGTGAATGATATTCTATTAACTAATTAATAAATTTAGTGAGTTATTGTGCTAAGTGTAACGCTACTTTTGTTATTTTCGGAACAATGGATCAAAAACAATTTCGTGTTTTAATTTTGCACTGCTTCTTGATGGGAAAAAATACCGTTTAAGCAAAACAATGGCTTGAAAACTGTTACGTGGACTTCGCTTAATTGGTTTGCCGACTTCAAAGGTAGTCGTCTAGACACCGATGATGCAGAACGCAGTGGACGTCCAAATAGGCGGTAAGATCAGAAAACATCAAAAAATTCCGCAAAATTGTTTTGAGTGATAGAAAAGTGAAGTAAAGATATCCAAAGAACGTATTGGCTTTATATTGCATGAGCATTTGACTATGAGAAAGATAATGGGTGCCGCGTTTTCTCACTGTTGATGATTCTGAAACAATGGCAAAACTACATGAATTGAACTTCGAATTGCTCCCATATCCACCGTATTCGCCTAATTTGGCTTCCAGCGACTACTGGCTGTATGTAGACCTCAAAAAAGTGAGCACAATTTGAGGTTATCAATAAAAATGAAGTCTATTTTGAGGCAGAAGGTAAATCGTTCTACAAAAGTGGTATTGAAATGTTAGAGCGGCGCTGGAATGATTACCTTGCTCTTGATGGAGATTACGTTGAATAAAGCCAAAAAAAGTGGCTTATTTTGCTAGTCCTGAAACTATATTGGACGAATTATGTTCAAGAAGGCAATTCTTTATGCGTGCAAGTTCATGGTGTCTGATTTTTGGATTGCGCGTGAGATAATTTTATTGATAATCTTCAGAAAGGAAAACAAGCAGAGGCAGGTTTTATATATAATGAACCAGTTCACACATTCACTATTGCAATGACCAAAACCAATAAACTAAAGCTCAAATTGCTTAATCACTCAACTGTTTCGTTAGATTTAGGCAACTCAGAATATTTGCCGTTTGTTTATTCTTATTGCCTATCGAACATATTAGAGGTGTGAACATTCAGGGGTCCGAATACTGACTCGGACCATTATCTTGTTGTAGTCAAGACAGAGTGCTTTAGTATACAGGAAAAGCTTGATGTCAAAAAGCTGTGTTTGCAAGCGACGGCTGAGTTGTTCTCCGTTCAACTATCAGATAAGCTCCATCGCTCCCCTTCCAATTTCGATGATGACTTTAGTCGACTGTGGGCTGACATCTCCAACTACTTGTGCACCACTATGAAAACAGTCATTGGTTACGAGTGCCCACATAAACGAAATTAATGGTATGATCAGGAGTGTAGTGAAGCCATTGCATTACAGGTGCTGCTACGCGAACCATTGCTGAGAGCTATTGAGCAAAAAGAAGAGAAAAGAGACGCCTTTCTGTATGTAAAAAGAGAGCCGGAAAGGCGAGAGCGTGAAGAAATCGAGCTGTTTAGAAGCAGCGAAACAAGCGTCTGACTGAAGTTTATAATTCCGGAGTATTTTTCTGCAGATACGGAAACGAGAAACTGGTTACTGACGCACAAGGTGTACTGAAGTTATGAAGGTACTATTTCTCCATGCAATTGCGTTATGATGGCGACACCAATTTCGCCTTCAGAGCAGTTGGTGTGACAGACACAGACGCGTTTTAGACGTTTAGAATAGAAAAGGCGTTAGGGTGAAGAAATCGAGCTGCTTAGATGCTCAAAAATTCTAAAAAATTCTGATGCCTTCTGCGAAGTTGGTGTCACGGACACAGACACAGACACAGACGCCTTTAAGACGTAAGCTGAGAGAGCAGGAAAGTCATGAGCGTGCAGAAATCGAGCTGCTTGGATGCTCAAAAATTCTAAAAAATTCTTTTTGTAGAGACGAAAACGATAAACTGGGTACTGATGCCTTCAGCGAAGTTGGTGTCACGGACACAGGCACAGACGCCTTTAAGACGCAAGCAGAGAGAGCAGGAATGATGGTCAAATATTCTATACGAGAATCAAGCGTCTGACAGAAGGTAATATGTTCGGAGTATCTTCCTGTAGAGACTAAAACGGTAAACTGGATACTGATGCCTTCAGCGAAGTTGGTGTGACGGACACAGACGCCCTTTAAAAATCGAATAGCTTAGAAACAGAAATGATGCTCAAAAACTCTACAAGAGAGTCAAGGTCTGTCTGAAAGTTATAAGTCCAGAGTATCTTGCTGTAGAGATGAAAACGGTAAATTGGTTACTGATACACAAGGTGTACTGAGGTTATGGAGGCACCAAATTTTAATGCTATTGCATGGCGATAACGACACCAGTTTTGCCTTTAGCGAAGTTGGTGTGACAGACACAGATACAGACACAGAATCAAGCGTCTGACAGAAGGTTATAAGTTCGGAGTATCTTGCTGTAGAGACTAAAACGGTAAACTGGATACTGATGCCTTCAGCGAAGTTGGTGTGACGGACACAGACGCCCTTTAAAAATCGAATAGCGTAGAAATAGAAATGATGCTCAAAAATTCTACAAGAGAGTCAAGCGTCTGTCTGAAAGTTATAAGTCCGGAGTATCTTCCTGTAGAGATGAAAACGGTAAATTGGTTACTGATACACAAGGTGTACTGAGGTTATGGAGGCACCAAATTTTAATGCTATTGCATGGCGATAATGACACCAGTTTTGCCTTTAGCGAAGTTGGTGTGACAGACACAGATACAGACACAGACGCCTTTAAGGCGTAAGCAGAGAGAGCAGGAATGCGTTAGCGTGAAGAAATCGAGCTGCTTAGAAGCAGGAATGATGTTCAAAAATTCTACAAGAGAGTAAGTCGTAACGTAAGTCGACGAAAACGATAAACTGGGTACTGATGCCTTCAGCGAAGTTGGTGTCACGGACACAGACACAGACGCCTTTAAGACGCAAGCAGAGAGAGCAGGAATGATGGTCAAATATTCTATACGAGAATCAAGCGTCTGACAGAAGGTTATAAGTCCGGAGTATCTTTCTGTAGACATGAAAACGGTAAACTGGTTACTGATACACAAGGTGTACAAATTCTAATACTATTGCATGGCTGGCGATAACGACACCAGTTTTGCCAGACGCCTTTTAAAATCGAGATGTTTAGAAACAGAAATGATGCTAAAAAATTCTACAAGTCCTGACAATCTTCCTGTAGAGACGACTTTTTTTCCGCCTTCAGAGAAGTGGGTAAAACTGTCACAATCGATAATGACGGCGTGCCCAAACGTGGCATGGTCAGTGTCGCCAAATGACGGCTTTAAAACAACAAAGCTGCTGGCCTAGACGACTTGACTGCTGAATTATTTAAATGCGGTGGTGAAGAGCTTGTCCTGCCCTGAAAAAAGAGAGCCTACAATTTGTGCCAACTACAGAATTATAAGCCTTATCCCTAGCGCATACAATGTCCTTACGAGCGAATTGAGTGAATGGCTGGAACTATAGACGAATTTGCGCGCTAAGCAAAACTGGCCAACTATGTACGTATGTATGTATATATGTATTCTGTTGTTGCTATAAACAGTGTACTAAAGTTATAGAATAGCACTAGGAAAAGTGTAGTGAGCTAAAAGGAATTGGCGTTGAAAAATAAAGAGAATTTGTTTTGTGTTGTGACCAAATTTATTTATTATTTGTAGCGTATTAAATATATGGCCTTAATCTACTAATATGGCTTAATTGGTTTAGAAGACAAAAAAACATTTTAAATTCTAATTAGCAAATTACTGTAGATTTAAAGACAATAGACTCATGGATCTATTAATAAAAGTCTTTTTAACAATAAAATTAATATTTATCAGGTGCTATTTGGAGAAAAAAAATTGAGAAACAAATTTAAATAAAATATAACTGCATATTGACATATTTATAGCTTTTTATTTATAAATTAAGAAATAATAAATATTTGAATTTGAATTTTTTTAGCATTTAAATTGGCGTTTATTAATATTTTTCTATAATTTTGTCTCTTTTTTTTCATTTCATTTTTTTAAAAAAGAATGACCTCAAGCTGATTAAAACCAATTTAGAAGGAAGCGTCAAGTTTTTACATAATTAAAACATAAATATTTCACATTTTTTTAATAACACACACTGTATGAAAAGATCATATTAAAAGGTGTTACCTACCGAAAATACACAACATAAAATAGAAAAAAATTAAAAAAAAAAAATTTTTTTTTTCATAAAATTTAATATTTATTATAAACAAGAACTATGCATGACATTTCGATAACACTACTCTTTAACAAAAACTAAAATAGCTTAATTTAAAATATATGTATGTATGTATGTATTTCTTAAGTTCTTTATCTATTTTTGTTTCTTCTAAGCTACTAACCTTTCCAGTAATCAGTTGGTTTTTGTAAAAGAACTTGAGTTCTAACTGGTTGCCTTAAACCAGTACCACCACCATTCAGTTATAAATCTCTTAATATACTTACCATATACAATATTGTTAATGAAGTTTTCAATAGATCGACATAAATTTTCAATTTGCCTTTGACCATAATATTTAGAATTTACGCCTTTTTCTACACGTAAATAAAGATCAACAAACAAACCAAACAAAAAGAACCAACAAAAAAAGAAAAAAAAGAGAAAAAAAATTATTTGAAAATAGCCAATATCCCATATGTGTTAAGATAATAGAATAAACGAACCCCTCATAATTTAATAGGAAATATATAACGGGTGCTTATGCAATACCTACATATGTTGCCACTAAAACAGGTGACGGCATGTAAAGATGCGTTGGCTGCTTGTCAAGTCTACCTGCAACAACTAGTTAATAAAATAAGAAAATATGTATTTAAAGGCTTTGATCTTTGATTGTTTTACTTTCGATAACCAAAAAATTTTAACAGTATCATTTGTACACACTTACTTACATACGTATGTGTGTCAATTATGGAATTTCTTATTTGATAAACTATGCGATATAATAAACCGTAGAACTCACTTTGAAAATTATTAGATTACATTCCTTTATACAGATTAAAACGGACAGAAGATTATAATGTCTTCTCTAATTAGTAGAGCTGCAAAACAATCGATAGTACACCATCGATACAATCGATAGTTTTTTTTCACTATCCTATTAGTAGAGCTACTCCAATGTCTACTCCAATTAGTAGAGCTGCAAAACAATCGATAGTGCTATCGGCAAATTCTAAAGTGGGTTTTATACGTTAATACAAGTCGTACGACGTGTCAAGTTTTCGTGTAGAAGTGAGCGGATAGTATCCAGGGTTGTCAGATCTGGCGACTTCTCGCCAAACGTGACCATTTTAAAAGCTATTTGGCGACATGGCGATTTTTAAAGTAGTTGGCGATTTTCTTGGCTATTTTTGATAAAAAAAAATACGAAAAATTACAATTGTTGTCTTGGCATTTTTATGTGTGAAATTCCTGAACATAACGCATTTCAATGTGACTATTATAGATGGCAGTCTAACTTCAGTTGGGTTTTCGGCAAAGAGTAATTTGTAGCTGCCTATATGGATCTGCTTTTTAGGTTGCAGTTTACTTATGTCATTCAACTTTTGGCAACTGGCAGCTGAATAGGTTCATAAGTGGTACGAAAAAACTTTAAACTTGAAAAATATGGAAAAAAAATTAAAGTGTTTGCATTAAAAATTTACACAAAGCCATGAAATAGAACATCAATAAAAAGGTATACTCCTCTTCTTCTTAAATCCCAAAGTCGAATAGTATTCAGCTAAATTATTAGCTTATAAGTACACGAAGATTCGGAAAACCGATTTTCAACCATTAAAACTCGTTTTTTAGTTTTTTAGCTTTCGGTAAACTATAAACTATATGATAGTAAACATTGTAAACTTGCTGTTTTTGCTAAAATTTGTATGGTGCACCAATCGGAACAAATAATTTTTTTATTTATTTTCAAAAATCTTTTGTTTTTTATTTAAAAAAAAAAAATTGTTTTCAAAATGTAAAAAAAAGATGATATAGCGATTTTGGCGATTTTTTAATTCGAATTTGCCTAAAAAACTTAAAAAATAACTGACAACCCTGATAGTATCGTGTAAACTCAATATGTAATGAGAGCGTACAACGTTAAGAGAAAATACGAATAAAAATTTGGCAGTCGTATGGCTCATGAGAGATTTTGATTTTTTTTTTTTTTTTAATCATTACATCAGGGTTGTATTTTTAAAAAAGCAAATTTTTGCACTCGCACTGTTGATACCTTTTAAAACAGCTACTTTTACTTTGTTTTGGTTTAATAAGTTTGGTTAAGCAATAAGTCTAGTTTCCGTAAGTTTTTTTTTCTTATTGTGCGACACAGGAGCTATAAGATCAGTTTTGAGGTTTTTTGATGACTTCAAGGGATTCATCTTTAAGATACCAATTAAAAGTTTATTAAAACTGACAGTTGTTCTACGCTTTCTGCCCATAGTCTGCAGTTTTATTTCACTGGATCGCATGCATTATTTTAGTTTTGCAGCTCTTCATGGTCTTAACATTTTCGCTTTATATAAGGATTAGTCTTCCATCAGAAACCTTCAATACATAAATTTTTATGACATATTGGTTCTAATATTGTTGCCACACGTAGTACTTAAGAGAATCCGATAGTATCGATAGTTTTTCTGCAAACTATCGAAACTATTAAATGGGCCGACTATCGATAGTTTTGCAGCTCTACCAATTAGGCAACGATTATAAATTCTTTTTCACATATTAAAACGCTCCAACACGAAAGATCATCAACTCTCTCTGTGTTGAGCTTGCTTCTAGAACGGTTGGTAATCTGTTCGAAAACAAAAGTCTAACATGGTGCTGCAGAAAATGTAAAATTTTTGATCTAAAATTTTGCTATTTTGTCAAAAATTCTCGAAAAGGCCTGGAGAATTTGAGTGGTGATCTGAACAATTTTATGAAGAAATTTTCGAATTATAAAGATTTGTTCGATAATAAGGCTCCCTGTTCACCCCAACGAGAGAAGACTTCGGCTGCAACTAATCTTCAAATCCCTTCAGCTGCAATTGATGTTTCATATGCTGCAAATTCATCTACTTCAAGTACAACACTTGCTTAATTAAAAGTCCCTGATAGTAAATCCGTTGCTGATTCACCTGTTTCTCCTGCTGTCCGTCATTTATTGTTCCACCCCTGTATTTATATGCAACATCTGCCGGTCTTGCTTCTAATTATCCACTTCCTAATGGTGCTTCTCCCATTCACCTAAAAAGACTATATTTGCTGCACGTTTTGCTTCCGAAACCACTACTGATGCTGCTTAGCAATATACTATTCAAAAGCTGGAATACGAAATCGAAATGAGCTATGCTGAGAAAAGAAATAAGGCTTCTTTTAGAATTATCGTTCCTGACGAAAACTTTATGGGAATTGTTAACGCTAGTTTTTGAAACAATCGTCGGTCTGATATTGTTCAGTTACCTACGCAAAACACTGCTCCAAAAAAACTAAAAAAAATTTTTAATCGTTACCCATTGGGTACCAAAATGTGCGCGGGCTTAATACGATATTAACATATATTGCTGACAGTTTTAAATTTTCCCACCATATTATTGCTTTTACAGAAACCTGGTTAAATAATAGAAGAAATGTTTTTGATTCCGAAATTTTATGCCCAAGATATGATATGGCGGAGGTGTTCTTATAGCAATTCTTGATACTCTTCCTTGTGAATATATAACTTTTCCTTCTAGTGAAAATTAAACTTTATATTACGCATTTTTATATTTCATGTTCATATATAACTCCCAACTCTGATGCAGACGTTTCTATTATAAATGATCTTGAAATTTTGTTGGATCATAAGCAGTGTTACCGTTTTGGGTTAGTTTTCATAAAAATGGTGATTTTTTCTTTGATGTGTAGATGTGTACTTTTTCCATCCATCCGAAGATAATGATTTCTTTTAACGGTTATTACCCAGGGTATTTTTGAGTGTATGACTTTAAAAATGGGATTTTTGGCAAACTTTGGCCTTTAGTTGTCAGTATGCTATGGCCTCTGCCATCATTTTAGTAACGTATGGATTTCATGCTCAAAGACTAACAATTTTTTGAGACCAAGAAAAATCGAGCCAATTTCTTATACTCTGTTCTCAAGTGAAAGGTACTGCGATATAAACAAATGGTAGTCTGACGGGCAAGGTCTATAATCCAGACCAGGCGGCTGAAACTATTTTTTAAATAGTTTCAACTGCTCTTTGAACAATTGGCCGAGCGTTGTCCATTGGATGCCGCTACAATTTTCCCCAGCTTAAGTAGATTTTTGGATTTGAAAATATTCTTCATAGAGTAATGCCTTCAATTTATCATCTCCAAACATTTTCGCCCGACCTAGGAGGTCTTCTTTTTTATGACAAAATTATTACTTCTGAACTTCATAAATGTGCTGTCATCTGTGTCAATGAGTAATGTGGATATTGAGGAATCAGATGCTCTTGATGTTCTGGGCATGAGAATTCACTGTGACGTTCGTTGGAATGATCACATATTTCAAGTGTCGAAAGAAGTATTCAAGTGCCTTGGTTTTTTAAAACGGCGCAAGAAATACTTCTTTCCATATGATCTCCTTAATATTTACAAGACCTATATCCGACCCAAACTGGAATACAACTCTCATTTATGGGCCGGTGCTTCAAAGTCTATTTTGGAGCTTCTCGACCGCTTACAGGAGAGCATTGGAGAACCGTCGCAATGTGGCGTGTGTTTCATTGCTCTATCGGTACTATAACGGAATATGTTCTAAGGAAATTAAGGAATTAATTCCTAAAAATCATATATTTTTACGTAGTACTCGTATTTCTCGTAGAGCGCATCTCTTTGTAGTTGATTGTCCAGTAAATCGCACAACGCATTATAGGGAGAATTCGTTCTTTGGTCGCACTGTTCGGTTGTGGAATAATCTTCCAGCGAAAGTATTTCCTGCCACCTACGACATGAGTAAATTTAAATCTAACGTCCATAAACACTACTCCCTCTGTCCTCCTTCCAATAACCTATTTTCCTAGTACCAGCACAATGCACTGCATGAGTAGGGGCCATCCCCTGTGTGCTGGTCTTATATAAAAAAAAAAAAAAAAATATAATAATCTCTTGCACGTTGAGATCGGTGGAACAGATTCAGTATAAGCTCTGCCAAGCAATCAAAGCAATAAATCTTCGTTGCTTATAAAGGGTCCGCCAAATATTTTTTTTTTAAAGCTATAAAAAAAACTACTGAATATTTTCTCAAATTTCTTTTTTTATTTGAAAGTACAATCCTTCCGGTTAATAATGGAAAATAATTTCATTCAAATGGCTGCCTCGGCTGGCCATGCTGTAGCCTACACGATCGTTCCAATTTTTAAGCACATTATCGATTGTGTGTAGCTATATTTCACCAATGGCTTCACGAATATTATCCTTTAAAGCGTCAAATGTCTCTGGCCTGTTGGCGTAACACTTATCTTTGACGGCACCTCACAAATAATAGTCCAACGGTGTCAAATCGCAGCTCCGAGGTGGCCAAACAACATCACCTCTGCGGCTGATAATGCGATCTTCAAAAACAAGATCTCAAAATATCGAGTGTAGCTTCGGCTGTATGGCATGTAGCGCCGTCCTGTTGAAACCAAATGTTGCTAATATCCTCCTCTTCAATTTTTGAAACAAAAATTCGTTCAACATGGCCCGATAACGATCGCCATTGACTGTAACGGCCACTTTTTGCTCATTTTCGAAGAAAAATGGCCCAATTATGCCTCTGGACCAAAATCCGCACCAAACAGTGACTCATCTTGGGTGTATCGGCTTTTCAATGCATGCGTGCGGGTTTTCTGTGCCCCAAATGCAACAATTTTGCTGGTTTACATACCCGCCAAGATCAAAATGAGTCTCATCTGAAAAGATGATTTTTTTTTTTTTGGCAAAATCGGCATCTTCTGTAAGTCGATCGCAGGCCCACTTAGCGAAGCGTATACACAACCATATTCGTTCAGCGGAAGGATAAAACTAATTATCTGCCAAATCGGACATGAGCTAAGTGTTACCATGCACGGAATAAGCACTAGTTGAAAAAAAAACGTTAGATGGCCGACCCTTTACTATTTCGTTCAGTGGCTAAGTAAGAATATATATCAGTCATATTTCACTTCAACGCCATTGTTTGGTTCGGGTATTTAGCGATTCATTAAGATATCAGCTAGTAAAGGCTATTAAGCTATAATTATACACAAATACGGTTTAAAAACTCTAAACTAAGTACAACATTTTCTATTTTGCGAAGTTTGTTAATATGTATTTGAAATGTTTAGAACAAATAGGAGAATATGCCTCATCAATTGTTTTACCAAGTTTTTTTGGCCAGTCTATATTCAGGTAATACTGCTCTAAAATCCATATCTAAAATGTTATCTTAATGTTAATTGTATCGAGATTATGATTTAAAATTTTGGTTACTTTTTTGATGAAATTTGCTTACAAAAACTTCGAAGTTGTGGCAACGCTGATCATGAACTAACATTCTGTGATCATATTTTTATGATGATTTAATAAAGCCAATGGAGTATTAGGATTTATGAAGCGTTGGTTGAAGGAATTAGCGATCCATATATAACGCTGTGCCGCTGTGGTATGGTAGGAAAGACACCCGCCTACCAACCAGAAGGTCGTCGGTTCTATATCAGGCTAGACCATCTTAAAAAAAAAGAAAAAAGTTTTTCGACAGTGGTATCATCTCATAACATTAGCTAGTAACTGGTTATGAACATAAATACTATTGAAAACTTCTCTAAATGCATTTGCCGATCGGAGCCGGCGTTTAACTGTAGGTCTCTTTCAATGAGGTTAAAAATAGAATCGGCTGTAGCTCATTGACTGAGAGGGGTCCCCATTTTCCTTCATGGAATGTTATGGGAATTAATAATAATATAACGCCGCAGTTATATACATCTTTGGTTCAACCGATCCTTGAATACGGATCTATTGTATGGAATTCTTACTTTCACACTTATTCTAACATTATTGAATCAGTATAGAAAGAGTTTCTTTTATTTTTTCTAAGAGGACTTGAATGGAACTCATATGCACTTCCCTCATATGAAAGCAGACTCGCTCTAACTCACTCTAACTACTTTAAAAAGCCGGAGAATAATGCTAAGTTTTTCATTTTTATTCAGTTGAATACGCGGTGATGTTGATTCCGATTTTCTTTTAAACAAAATTATTTTTAATGTTCCAGTTAGGCCTTCCCCCTACTTTCAGTTAGTGAATATAATAACGACTCCTTTCCTTAGATATGCTTACAATTTAATAGTCGATATCATTTAATTGATTTTTCTGAAAGTAATGAAATTTTGAAAAGAAAAATAATATTTTTACGTTTTTACCTTTTTAAAAACGTGTTTTCATGATTTCGTAGATTGTAGTTGAAATAAAATAAATTTTGTGTTTGGTTTTAATTAAAAAGAAATCCTTTATTCAACACAGTTTTGTGCACCACTGCTTGTAATCTTTTTACAGACAATAACAATTTTTAATCTTAATTACTCTGTCTGTTTACAGTCTTGTATACAACAACAATTACTCGACAGATCTTTCTACTTAAGATCTTCCAACCCGATCGTAGTTATAACTTAGGTTCGATCACAACCTCTTCAACCAGAGGTTATCCACACTTAACTCTCTTTACTGAGTTAGCTCCAACTAAACTGGTTTTTTACTTTACGATTCACTTCACGAGTTTACTCTTTATAAACTCTCTTCACACCAACTGCACTCGCTTGGTTTACTTTACTTAAGCTCCACTCGCTGAGTTTACGACACATCAACTTGTTCACTGAGTTTACACCAAATAAACTGTTTGCTGTTCGCATCGATGTGCTTTTTATATGGCTGAGTAAACAACACATCGAAAGCTCTCGAACCTCTCGATATTTCAGGCAGATTCCATTTCTTTCTTTTAATTTCTTTTTAGTTCTTTTGTAGCCATGCGTATGTAGACATCTACCTCTTTCAGCTCTTAGTATTTGTTGTTGCTTGTTTATTGTCTGTTACTTGTTTTCTTTACTGTTTAATTATTGTTGTTGCCGTGTTATTTTTATTTACTTTGTCTCTGCTAATAGTTGTTGTTGTAGATTTCGTTATTTGTAAACAGCAAATATAGTTGTTTTTGCAGCTTTTGCTTATTTATTTTAGCGATGTAATAAACGCTGTGGTGCGCAACCTTATTGTCGTAACAATATTGTATTTGAATATATAATTTTCATTTTGTCTGTACCAAATAAATAAATAAATAAATAAATAAATGCAACAAACAAACTTACAAAGAAAACGCAACAAATTTTGGAAAAATTTGCTTAATTTCTCAACATAGTTTGGTTTTAGCTCGATACACTTTTCCCAGCAATATTTTTAGTACCCTGCTTATAAAGGATATCCCAAAATTAACGCAAGATTTGAATTAAACAGAAAACACAGTCTTATGATTGTTATTTTTATTTTTTATTTTTTTATTTATGAAATAACACATCGGGCACGCACATATGCACTCGTTTGTCGAAATTTTCAATGCCCATTTTGCATAAAAGTGGCTGAATTTTGTTGATGCAGCGTTTAATACCCTCCTTTAATAACCAGCTCGTTGTGAGCTTGTTGACATAAACGTGTGATTTTAAATCACCAGATAAAAGTTAATCCAATGGTGTTAAATCGCACGATTTAGAGGGCCAGTTCTGATCACTGAAATGAGAGAGTACACGACCTGGAAATGTGTTATGCAATAATTGAATTGTTTTACGCACTGTATGGCATGCCACACCGGCTTGGTGAAACCACCTGTCAATATCGTCCGCGATATCGAACAACAGTAACAATCACTGCTTGATCAAGCTCATTTTCTAAAAACTATGGTTCATTTATGGCTCCACACCAAACAATGACACGTTGTAGATGCATTTGTTTTTCGATAATAACCTGTTCGTTCTCAGCATCGCAAAAGCGGTAATTTTAGCAATTAACAAAGCCATCAAGGTGAAAATGTGCTTCATCGCTTAGGATGATTTTGCTCAAAATATCAGCATCTATTTTGTTGATGTTCATAGTCCAATCAACAAACTGTCTTCGCTGTGCACCTTCGTTAGACTTCAGTTGTTGTATTAATTGAATTTTGTAAACATGGTTACACAGATCTTTAGTGAGTAGAGAGCTTTAGAGAGCCTCTTGCAATTCTTGTGCACGACACCGAGCTGTCACCGACACTCTCATACACTGCTTCGATATTGACATTTGAACAGCTTGTTTTTGGACAACCAGTGCGTTTGGCGTCTCCAACGAATCCATTCTCCCTGAATTTTTCAATTAATCTTTTTTGAACTGTGGACGCCCAGCTTTCCATTTTTTTTTTTTTTTTTTGGTTAAATCGTGTAACGTTTCATTTTTACTAATCCTAAGCTGTCAGCTGTCGAATTGTTTTCTTAGGGTTGCTAATACTGCAAAAATGGCGACATTCTTCACATCTTGCGCTAATCTTGGGACACCCTTTAATAAGAACTGTCAAACAGCTAAAAGTAGCCTCCATCTATTCATTGTTGACAGATCTTTTACTACTGAGCCATTTATTCAATTTGGAAACAGAAAATAATCAAAGGGAGCTTAATCTGCTGAATAAGTTGTATGATGAAGAAATTCGAATTATACTGCGTTATTTCCTTAATTAATTGTTATAATAAATGGGAGTTCAAAAAACCTCGTTTGTTAATTTGACCAAAAATAAAACTAATTTTTCTTCTTATCGATAAGAGAATTTTAATTGATAACCTCTTGCCATTTTTGGCTTAAAACCATTATTCTATAAGTGTAGAACTTCTGGAAGATCTGAGAGAAACACTGGCCTCTCCAGAATTTAAGTTTACATCATTAAGAGAGTTCTGCAGAGACCGAAGCAGAGATATTCCGAATATTCATGATCCAGTCTTAATGGTGTATGCACTAAGACTTCCCACTCAAACTCTCATAGTTACCGCCGGGTCACCAAAGGTATGTGTGATCAATACTAACCGTCTTAAATTAAATGCTTGTTTTAATCTGGTTAATTGTATATTAGGGATAGTAGAGATCAGAATCAAACGTCGGACCAGGTTGTTGAGGCTCATAACGAACGATTTCCTTCCAAACACGTCAGACACATAGCCCCTTACCTTTCTTGCTGTCAATCATGGCTTTGCCACCGTTTGCGAAGTTTCGCCTTATGATCTTTTTCTCAAATTATTGTCGTACATAATCCAGTTTTCTTAGCCCGTAATCCTTCGCTTCACTACTTCGTTCAGTTTTCTTGGTATCAATCACGGCTTTGCCACCGTCTGCTTTGTCCATCATCTTTTTTGCACTTTACTGTCGTATGTGGTCCACTTTTCATCGCTCACAATAATTTACTTCAAAAATGGATCAATTTTGTCTCATTTTAGTAATGAATCAATCGTAAATGGAAATTCGAATCATTAAATATTTCAGTGTGAATTCATGTTGCACCCGAACATTAGGTCTGTGTATCCAACGACATTCACACTGCTTGTGTGCTGGTCTTTCTCCATTTTATCTATGATTATTTCGACTTTTTTACGCATTGGTCGACCAATGCGAGCAAATCATTTCGCTGCTATTTTTCTAATAACAGTTTACGAATTTTTTCTATAAACATAGCTAACTTTGCACAAAAAATGTAATGCGTTTTAAGTAATGTTTTCTAACAAAGGGGACCTGAAAATGTTACCTTTCAAACAAGCTATAGTATTGCCTGATGCAATTAATATTACCAGAGATATTACACTTTAGAGCCATCTACCGACAATTTGTAACCGAAGTCTTATTTCATCCTTGCTATCGAATCGATGTAAAAGCCCAGCCTTATGCAGTAAAACATCGTCAAACACTGAATTTATATGCGATGTTATAGCAAATGCCTCTAATTTCGGTTGGTCCACACTTTTGGTCAGCGATCATCCTGTACCATGTTCTGAAACATTGCTGGCTTAGACACCACAATTGGTTGTCCACTACAGTGTTGGTTTTTGCAGTTCATGCGGCCTCGTTTAAACACTGACAACTAATATTTTATAGTCACAAATGAAGAAGCAGGCTCCCTCAAAATAAAATCTAGCTCATCCATAATATTGGTTGGACTTTAAATAAAGTATTGACGTTAATAGATGATTATCCACTGAAATCGTTTAGTTTTGATGGCAGCAATCTGTGTTGCCACTAGATTTTGTGAATTGTATTTACGTATACAAAAAAAAAAAAAAAAAATCCGATTTTCCCCACAAAAATCCCTTCGCATTTTAGTCATTAAAATGTAAGAAAGAACAAAAAGTTATTTGAATAGAATTTTGTAAAACGGCTAAGTTAATACAGTCTTCAAAATTGAATACTTAAGCAAACAAGTTTGCAGAAGCAAAACTTTCACTGCATACGGTAAAATTTATACGATGCTTCTCTTAACGATATAATTTTTATATATAACTGAGAACCAAAACCTCAAAACTCTACAACAGTATGTTTCGGCTAACACATCAACGGATTATTACAAAAAAAAGAGCTCGCCAACTACTTAAATGATTTTAAGCCAAAATGAGGAAGACCAAAAACTTCCTGGCGCTATTCTACCTTGTGTGAAATCAACAATTTGCCAAATTACACAGACACTGCAGATAAATATTCCAGAAGGAAAATTCTTGTTACTACGAGTCTATGCCCACCATGAGCTCGCTTTTGAATTCGAATAACTTTTTTATTCTTTACTCCCATCTGTGCCGTTATGGTTTGGTAGATAAGACACCCAATCAGATGGTCCTCGGTTCCATACCAGCTCAGACCGTCAGCAGTGTCACCTCATAACATTTATGAGTATTACCCACTATTAAAAACTTCCTTCATGGAATGTTGTGGGAATTAATATAACTCCCAACAACGTCAGCAGTGTCATCTCATAACATTTATGATTATTACCACTATTAAAAACTTATTTAATGGAATGTTATGGGAATTAGTATAACTCCCAACAACGTATTTTCCTAAAAACAGTACAATACATGACATGAGTAGGGTCATATCAAGATTTGTGGCCTTAAACGAAAAAAGTTCTACAAAAACTACATAATGGTGCCGTCAACCTTTTAAACCAGAAACATCTACTGTTTCCTTACGTAATACAGGGTGTCCGCCGGGAAGGCAAACTACTTTGTTTTTTCACCATTTTGGTAAACATTAGTATTGACAGTTCATATTTGGCAGTCGTGAAGTAGAGATGTGGCAAATTTATTATGGAAACATATTCAGTAAACCAACGTGTTTAAATCATTAAAAAATCAAAATCAAAAATCAAAATCAATCGTCAATTTTCATGAAAAAATCATATTGAGTGACGAGGCACATTTTTATTTGAATGGTTATGTGAATAAACAGAATAGTCGGTTCTGACACCTTTGCATGCATTAAAAGTGACAGTCAGGAATTTTCTTTGAAACTGAAAACTGCGTAACGGTAACTGTCAATGGGGAGGATATCGTGATATGATTGAAAACTTTTTAATGCCACAACCGCATGCTTTGGGCTTGACTAACTTGTGGTTTCACGGTGTCACATCGAATACAGCCAGGATTACAATGGAATTACTGCGAGACCTCTTTCCACAACAAATTATTTCAAGGAAAGGTGCTGTTGATTGCCCTCCTCGATCGCCTAATTTGACTGCTCCGGATTTCTTTTTGTGGCGATATCTGAAAAGCAAGGTTTATGCAAACAAATCAGAAATGCTGGAGTAACTGAAAGAAAATATTCGTAATGAAATTAATGAGAATGTAAAGAAAAATGTGCTCAAACGGGCTCGCATTTGAGATGCTTAAAGAGGCGGGCATTTATCTGATATTGTATTCCATACATAATTTCTATCCATTCTCTTTCATAATGAAAAATTATAAACAAACAAAGGAGTATACCTTCCCGGCGATTTTTGGGAAAAACTAAATATTTAAGCGCTTTGAACAAGTAAACATTATCAGAAATACCTTTTTTTACATGTGGGCATATATAGTATAAATAATCGCTCCCTACGCTTCCCTACGCTTCTATTGTAGTATTAAAGAACCTACAATTAGGGATTTCCTCTACTTCTGGCAACATTGGCTGCAATAGGCAATTAATATTTTTTGTATACATATTTTGAAAAAGTTTAAATCATTATTTACTATCCAGGGTCAATTATTGATTAATTTTTACCAAATTTACCAAGAATTACGTATCAAAAGTGCTTCGTTGATAGACTAAAAGCCATGGGCCGAAGAATAGCATGTCTGAGAGGGGAATGCTTTAAGGCGGACAAAATGTTTCATTAGTTTATATACTTAAATATTTTTGTTAACACCCTTTATTCGGTTTATATATTTATTTATTCTATTTAATAAAAAAGAAATATTAAATTTATTAATTATTAAATATATTATTAATATACTCGACAGTCAATATATACATATGTATGGTATGTATTTTGCATAAAATAAACCACAATCAACCACTACTGTTCTATTAAAATAACACAATGAAATTATAATTTAAACAGGAATTTTCATAAACGTGTCTCGTTCAACAAGAAATAGAACAAAAAAACTGAAAATTAAAAACAGTTCATGATGACAGACAACCCCATTAAGAATTCATTTAATTATTATGTTTTAAGATTTTATTTTTATTTTTAACTTTATTTTTATATCATATCAGTAAGTAGTAGTATCTCAAAAATTTATGGATTTACAGACAGAGAACACACACAATGTTTTCGCGTAAAACACAATAGAAGTTTTTATGCATATGAGTTATGAAATGAAGTCATAGGGCAAGAATACAGAATTTTAATAAGAAAAAAAAAATTCTAATTTAGAATTGTAGTCGATTTACAATCTTGTCATTAGGAATACTATTTTAAAGGATTTTCAAACGTATTACCACCGTGCAAAGGCCATAATAAAAACATGTTAAAAAGGTTTCCTAAACCAAATGCAATTTACGAGTTTTGTTCTACGAAAATAAGTTGGGAATTTTTGCTATCAAAGGCATTCATGCAATACCTACCATATTTGGTTCTTTTCAAAGTTCTCACCCTAGTATAGATACTAGAGCTGCAAAACATTCGATAGTACTATCGATAGTATCGATAGTTTTGTTTTCGGCTGATCATCGATAGTTTTTTTCACTATCGATACTATCGCCAAATTCTAAGAGTAAATACGGAGGCCTCTAAATGTAGTCAAAGTCACATTTGCAAAAGTTTGTTCGACGCTACATAGGGACGATGGGACCGCCAATGGGGGCCAAGGTCATTTCGTCAGAAAACAGCATGTTATTCTAACTATTGCGGTGCAGATGTTCCTTCCTGAGAGAAATACGAGTACATTTCGAGAAATGATACATTTCGAGGACTCTTACCATAAGTCTAGCTTTCATAAGTTTTTTTTTTTCTTATTGAGCGACTTGAAACAGGAGAATAAGTTTATTATTGAGCATTTTTGATCACTTGAAGAGATTAATCTTTGAAGTACGAATTAAAAGTTGACAGTTACTCTACGCTTTCTTCCCAAAGTCTTTGCAGTTTTCTTTCCCTGGATCTTATTAATTACTTTAGTTTTAAAGCACTTCATGGTCTGACCAATTTTCGCTATATATAATCCTTATAATCCTCTTCCACCAAAAAACTTCAATACATAAAATTTTATGACATACTGGAAAAAAACTAAAGTGTTCCTATTTTTTGTTTCAACACTGTATATGTGTTATTATTCTTTTCCTTGCACTCAAATTCTAATATTGTTGCCCCTAGTAGCACTTAAAAGAATTCGATAGTATATTTGCAAACACTATCGAGTGAGCCGACTATCCATAGTTATGCAGCTCTATAAGATACACTTGTAACAGCCAATACTTCTCCTCAAGCTCTAATCTTCATTATGTTATCTACGTCTGAGAACAGACAAAAGTTCAACGGGGTCGAATACACTAAATAAATATGATATCTGAAGCAAGCTTAGATAGGCCATATATAAACTGTAAATTTAAACATTTTTGACATTTCTAAGAATGTATTTAAGGCTATACAAGATCTATGAATAACGGACTAGCATCTATATTGCCTATAACTTACTTTAAAATATGGGCTTTAGCCAAGATATGGAATAGATTTTGGTTTTGTTTTACAACTTATGTTGTTGTAAGTTTTTTTTTAAATAGAGAATATATTATAAGGGTAGGATCACATGATTGTCGTAATCCAAAAATAATTAGCCTATTTTATATGCCAATCGTGTGATTACACAATTTATTGGCTCATACAGCAACTCACAATATTATTGTGCTTATTTATCCCAATCAAATGCAACCCTGGTATGACAATCTTGTGAAAGCTTTAAAGGTTATTATGCACCAATGTAAATGGCAAAAATACACCAATTTTTATTGTATTCTTGTGCATAAATTGAAGAAGACAATACTCACCAAATTTTATTTTTTAATTATTTATATGTAAATTGCACCACAAACTTCTACCATTTTTTTCATTATTTTTACTTTTTTTATCAAGTAGACACACGATAATCAAAGACGACTTTATTTATATATTTAAAGAGAACAAATCATCTTTACCTTAGAGGATTAAATATAATTTGTAATTATGTTCCAGTTTAAATAAGTTAATATTTTAGTGAAATATTTTTTTTTTTTAAATATTGAAATGTTTTCTCATATGCACCATCAATGGTGCTTCTTGTGAGCCAATCTCTGACCCACGCACTTCTTCTTCTCTTGTTTGTATTTGTTTTTATTTATTTGTTCACTCAATATAAATAAAGAAGACGTTAAGAACGAACCATTTTGAACACAAAAAAATAATAATTTACCGCAACAGCTGATTCACAGAGTTGCCGTAAACTAGAACAATCGTGTGACAGCGTTGGGACAATTATTGTCGATATATCGTTTCGCGCCATCTAAAGTTTGTATAAAATAAGACAATCGTGTGAATACAGAATTTTTAATTTGGACACTTTTAATAATTGTGCGATAATTTGTCACAATAAAAATTGTATCAGATTGGTGTATTTACAGCAATCGTGTGATCCCAGCTTAAGCATGTATTAAAATGCTGAAAGCTTTAGACAATGGGTACTATAACTCTGTCAATTCCCATCCGTTTTTGAAAAATAAAGTATCGTTTTATTTATAAATAAAGGTACTATTTTAATATATCAAAAAATAGCACTGTTCCTATATCGAATATCGTGTAAAAACATCTTTAAACTCGCAAAATTTGAAATGATTGGAACAAAAAATGTGTTTGCGTGATTAATTGCACAAATGCCTTAAGTTAACTTAAGTAAGTTATACACCTGTGAATAGATTAATTCCTCTTCTATGAAAATCCTTCAAGGGTTTTAAAATCGGTTAACATTTAGCTAAGTTATTAGCTTGTAAGTGCGTGAAGGAATGAAGAACCGGTTTTTTTTACCCGTAGCTCACGATTTTGGAGCTGTTACAAAATTTTCAAAATATGGTTTTTATTGTACTCAATAGCACCTTTAAAAAAATACTATCACTTCCCAGGTATTGCTATTTCATTCTTTTTTTTTTGTGGCATAGTTGTTTTTTTCTTTTTTTGACGCGTAGCAAAATAGAGTAAATTTCATTTTTGTTGTATAACTTTGGTTGTTGTAAGATTTTTTTCTTTATGGCTCTTGCAAAGCCTAAAATACGCTCTTGAAAAAATATAAAATGTTGAAATTCACTGTATTTTAAAAGGCTGCAATAACGACTTAATTCTTAAGAATAATGTTGTACAGTTTTTTTTGACGCTAACAGTATGCATATTCGTAACGATTCTATAAGCAACGTAGAGCCTCAAACAAATTGCTTGTATGTAATCCGGTTTTGTACTATTATCTTTACTTCTCCTCAGAATTTGCCAATTATGTTATTCTACTTCAACGTGTGTGCTGAGGGTCTCATTCTCGAATTGCTTGCCGGATTCTGTCGCATTTCTTGTGGTTCCATCCCGTGGTCTCCTGAAAATGTGTCCAAGCCAGCATTATCTTCTTTGCCCACAATTTGTTCTTAGAAATGACACTCGGCCAAAAAATTTGTAGATTCAGATAATAGCGTTCCCTAAACTAGGGTGGACTTTACATTTGTTTTTTTTCTCCGTTACTCCTCTACGGACCATATTGGCATTTTACAAAGCACACATTGCTTTGTTTCAGTTTAATTGACTAAGTTGATTTTTGTCCATGCTAAGTATATGATTAATACACTGTAGTTCCCTTCCATATGATTGGGTAGTGGTGAAGATCCTTACTAAGTGGTGGTAGTGATCTTTATACTCAGCATTGTAATATTTTCCCAGTAGGTGGCGTTTTTCGTGATCATTCTTCTGATGCTTGTTATCATCATCGGAACTAAGCTGGAATTTTAAAGGGGGTTTTAATCTTTATTTTTTATATGGAGTTTTCTCAGACAAGTAAAAACATTAGCTTACTATATAACATTCAATTAATTTAAGTACCAAACTTTTATGACCAGGGATATAACTCAAGTAAAGCGAGCTCTAAAGGTTACAGAAGCATGGATCGATGGAGCTCTTATATTACAAAAAAAATTGTGGCAAACGAATACCTATTTTCGAGTAAAAAAATGAAATATACTGTTGGAAAAGTATCAACATTTTTAAGTGTTCTTTTCAATTATAAGTTTAATTAGGAAATTTTAGAAATTTATTTGTCATATAAAAAAGGAGCCCAAATAAGGGAAACAATTAAATGCCTTTGGCTAATGTTTCTCTTGAGCTCTCATTATGACACCAGTCATGTATTCCTTTGCTTTGGCAAAGAAAGGGTCAAACAATTAAAGAACATTTTGACAGAAAAAAAAACTCGAACAAACAGATTAAATCTATTATGGCAGGGATTAAAGGTTTAAACCATAAATAGACCACCAGAAACGAGAGGGAGAATGAACAGGAGAGCAAACTGATATGCAATGTAATGGAATTCAATAAAATCTATTCAACCCATATACATAAAAACGTGCATACACTCTAACATAACACCTATTGAACATGTTCTTAAAAGTCAACAAAAGGAGAGGGAGTAGAAACTGCTGACCACAGCGTTAGTTTTCTTTCTTTATTACAATCATTTTGGAAATTGTTTGAGACAAATTTCATCTTCTTTTTCAACCAATTGAAAGTTTAAGCAAACAAAGGAAACCATTTTTTTCTCTTTCTTTGAATGGTGGCAGGGAGGTATACCATAGATGAGAAGCTAAAGACGCAAGCAAGTATTTATATTGCGTTTATTGAAATTGTCGCCACAATTCACAATTGCTTTAGAATACAATGCAAGTAGCAGCAGTAGTGGATCGAGAGAAAAAAAAAGCAGAAAAAACTGTTCAAATTGTCATGTCGTCGTACCAGCCATCCATCTATAACCATAATAGCTGTAGAAGTAGGTGTGGGGTGGGAGAGGCGTAGGGTACATTTGACAGTAAGAATTACAATTTAAGCTGATAAACACACATCTTATTCTTCTGTTCTGCGGTCGTTCTCAAAGGCAGCCAAGCAACCAACATATAAAACGGGATTATAACATACACTGTGTGTACTATCCAGAACGTCCATCCAACGTATCTTTTTCAAAGGCCAGCAGAAGTAGTAGAAAAATAAACCATTTTTTTTGCTATTCTTTGTTTGTAATAAAAATCTTGCTTGAACAGAAAGAAAAAATTCGCTAACGTAACGAAATTCAGTCATCCAATTAAGTGTAGGAGCGAACTCTAAAGGAAATGACAACGTTTTACGGTTTTACTTTAGTCATCATCAAGCCAGCCAGTCAACCAGCTACATAGCTAACTATGGTCATTTTGAAATCCCCTTAAATACTAACCACCCCACACCACCACCCCCCCCCCCCCCCTCACTTACCCATAAAAGACATTCAAGTCATATCACATACACGCTATTGAAAAGGAAATGCATCATCAGCATTTATTTGCAATAACGGTTGGGGCCATGAATTTAATTTGTGAAAATTATCTTCAATTGCTGGCAATTGAAAAAGATTTCTTTCACCTACAAAAGAAATGGAAAAAAAGAAACGAATAAGAAAAAAAAATGGGAAAAACATTTTTTAATCAGTTTTGTAAATTCTCTTCTTAGACTCCTACAACGACAACCTGATTATGCACAATGTGGTCAACATATTAAGATGAAAACAGCAACAACAGCAGCAACAGCAACAAACGTAGCCCAGATAATGCAGTAAAAACACCAATTAATTTGGGAAATTTAAACAAACTTGACCACAAAGCAAATAAGAAGAATATGGTCAAAAAGTATTATAGGAAGGGTGTGTTATAAGTGTTAGGCATTTAATTTGTCGATTTGGACAACATATAACATAACTATCACATAAGGTTTGTGTCAATAATAGTAAATATGGTATTTTGGAGGGTAACCATATGTCCTTATAAATCAGTAATCGAAAAACGCCAAAGTGTAAACACACATTTTTTTTCAATCGCTATAATGATGTCGAATTTTGTGTCTAAAAAAGATGTCTTGCTGAGAAGTCTAATAACCTTCTTTCATTTGAAGAAAACGGCTGCTGAAAGTTATCGATTGCTGGTACAAGCTTACGGGCAACATGCACCAACTCCAAAAACTTGAAAACGATGGTTTGTGCGTTTCAAAAGTAGTATTTTGACACAGAAAACAAGGAGAGGCCTGGTCTGCCGAAAAAGTTTGAAGATGAGAGGAATTGGAAGCATTACACGACGAAGATTGTTGTCAAACACAAGAAGAACTTGCGTTATCATTGAGTCATCGAGTCCCATATGAATTGAAGCCTGGAGACGTTGAAAGGCGATTTTGCATGTCGGAAATTATGCTTGAACGCTACAGAAAGAAGTAACTTTTGCATCGTATTGTTACTGGTGATGAAAAATGGATACATAACGATAGCCCCAAGGGCAAAAAGCCATATGTAAAACCAGACAAATCAACGCCGAAGCCAAGTATTCATGACGCCAAGATAATGCTCTGTATTTGGTGGGATCAATAGGATGTTTTGTATTATGATGTGTTGAAATGGGGACAGACGATCACAGTGGATCTGTACCGAACACAATTGATTCGTTTAAAGAGAGGAATCAACGAAAATCGACCAGAATATTCGACTAGACGTGAGGCCATAATCTTCCATCATGAAACGCGCTCGGCCACATGTTGCAAGACCGGTTAAAAACTATTTAGAAAAGTTTTGGCTCACCTCCCTTATAGCACAGACCTTGCCCCTTCTGACTACTATTTGTTTTGATCAAATACACTTCACTTCACAGCAGGGTATCAGAAATGGGCTTAATTTATTTTTTTTCCCATAACCGGAACAGTTCTTTTGGTGCGGAACCCATATCCTACCGGAAAGATGGGAAAAAGTAGTGGCTAACGATGGACAGTACTTTGAATAACGTATCAATTCAGTTTGCTTTTATATGCCAATGCAATCTCTTGTTTTCTTCTTTTCAGCTCCCACTGACTATGAAAACTGGGAGTGGTTAGTATGTACTCGTTTAGTTACTAATATTGTTTAAAATTTCTTTCCTACAAGCGATTTAGAAATTAAACATTTTTTTTGTTTTGTTAAAGTATTGTTAACATTTAAGTATTTAAAAACCACGCCTTTATTTAATGGGTAACGGTATAACAGTACTACATCCACTTGTAATAGGCAGGGTCATATTATTAAGTATTTTTTTCAGAAGCTTTCACCGATATATGCTCATAATTTGACATGCCACAGTCAGAAAAAATTTACCGAATTGCCTTTAGAAAGCTAAATATGACACGTGCCCCATACATATGTGTACAGCCAAGTACATATCATAGAGTAAATGCATGATCTGATCTGCTTGAGTCTCAAGAGTCGAAGAGCTCAGATCATAAAGTTAAGTTTAATCAAAGGATTTCTTATTGTTTTCTTTAATTACCGTAAAGTATTTCATCAGAAGTTCTTAGCACAAGTTCATATGCATCGCGCTTAAGCATACTCGTCACTGCTTGTGATTGGTTTTGTAGCTAAAGGCAATGCTACAAGCCATCTGATTTACCTTTCTTGCTTCCTTGTACACACCCATTAAGAGATGAAGATTTGCAAAGACTAAACAGTTGAACTCTGTATTCTTTAAAGATCAGGAGGCTGAATGTAGCCATACTTATCAAAAGCACCTTTGATATTTTTGACACCATACTTCAAAGAAAAATATTTTTTTGAACACATCTTATATCTTGAATAGTGGCCACACAGACCCCAAATAAAAATAGGCCCGTTGGTAAATGCTTTATTACACTTCATTGTATGCACCTAACAGTCATAAACAGTGTTAACACTACAACATAAGATGGTGGAAAATGCAGTATATTTTGCTCAAATCAAAATCATAAAAATGTACGAAGCAATGTACCTTTTCTTGTTCATCAAGCCATCCAAGGCATGGCTAACTTTGATCCAACGCGATGCCATTGTGCATCGTATTGGAGGGCTCACAGCTTCTGTCTATCATCCTTCAACTAAAAAGTCGCTCTTATTTTGTCCAAACCGCCTGTTGCAAGCCTGTTCTTGTCGTAAAACCGCCTACGATCAACCACAGACAGCTTTTTTTTAGACAAATGTCTAACAATGGCAATGAAGATGTTCAGTAGATGTCCCTTCCTTCCCTTAATCATTGCAACTTTTGCATAAATCATTATATGGTATGCTCAGCCTTTTGGTTTATCTACAAAGAGCCCAATGGTCCCTATAAGGTTTTATATATGTAGTAAAAAAGTTTTAATACTTGTCCCATTCTTTGATCATCCAAATGTGTTCAAAGTTTCCTTTTCATTGACGTGCATCTTTATGTCTGAGTTCTCTAATAATTGTGAAGGTTCTTCCAAGACTATGAAATATAGAGTTTATTTCCTGTAGTGTTGATTGTCAGTGTGCCGTTGTGGTATGGTGGGTTAGCTTTTCAATCCAGATGTCCTCGGCTTAATCCCAGGCCAGACCAACAGCAGTATCACCTCATAGCACTGCTAGCGATTTGTTATGAGTATTTTCGCTATGAAAAACTTCTCGAAGTAATGCATCTGCCGTTCGGAACCGACGTTAACCTGTAGGTTCCTTTCAATGAGTTTAAAAATAGAATCGGGTGCAGCTCATTGATTGAGAGTAGTCCCACTTGTTGCACTTGGTAACATATTTTCTTAAGTGGTTTACGAAGCGTATGTCTGAGCCACCTAAATTTTCTTCTACGAATTTCGCTGTTTATATTTCCAATGTCTGCTGTGGCCCAAGATTGTTCAATCCCAATTAGGCATATGTCACCAAAATATTCCGAGAATTCTTCTGAGACATCGATTTACAAATATTCTTATTGATAGAGAAACACGGAGAGAATGCTGCCTTTGACCATACGTTACGTTTTCATCTCTTAAAAACGTTTATTTATGAGTTCGTCGATTGCAGTTAAGTGAAAATAAATTTTGCGTTTCGTTTTAATTAAAAATCCTTTATTCAACACAATTATGTGCACCACTGCTTGTAATCGTTTTACAGGCAATAATAATTTTTATCCTTAATCACTCTGTCTGCTTACAACTTTGTAAACAACAACAATTACTCGACAGATCTTTCTTCCTAAAGATCTGTCAACTCGATCGAAGTTACAACTTACGTTTAATTACAATCCTTCCAACAAGAAGTTATCCACACTTAAACCTCTTTACTGAGTCAGCTCTAACTAAACTAGTTTTTTACAACTTGAGCATAATCACGACTCACTTCACGAGCTTATCCTTATAAACTCTCCTCACGCTGAGTTTACACATGATTGTTGTTCGCATCGCTGTGCTTTTTATATGGCTGAGTAAACAATGCTTGGAAAGCTCTCGAACCTCTCGATACTTCAGGTAGATTGCATTTCTTTCCTTCATTTCCCTTTAGTTCCTATGAGGCCATGCGAATTTAAACATCCACTTCTTTCAGTTCTTGTTGTTTGTTGCTTGTTTTCTTATCTGCCTGTTTTGTTGTTGCCGTTTATTTTTATTTACTGCACTACTGTTTATGTTGTTGTTGTCGGTTAAGTCATTTGTAAACATCACTTATAGCTGTTTCTGCGGATTTTTTTTTTTATTTTTTTTAGCAATGTAATAACAACAAGGGCGCCCTGACGCTGCATATGTTCGAGTTCGTGGATTTGCACCATGATAACGCACAGTGCCATCATTATACGAAATTTTTTAACGATAAATGCAACAAAATAAATGCAACCTGTGACTTCTTGCTTTTCAATCGATTTAAAAAACCATTAAAAAATTCGCCAACACACATAGATTGCAAATGTCAAGCTATGACACTGAGATTTATCGGGAATATCAGCAACAGATTTATCTGCTTAACAAAAAAAAAAAAAAAAAAAAAAAACTCAAATCGGAACGATTGAACTGCTACACTGTGGTTATTCCGAAAACTTTTGGTTCAAGGTAGTGTATAAAGAATGAAGCAGAAAAGGGGCAACTGGTGATTGCTTTTTTTGAGTTTGTTTCATCAGAAATAGTATACGTTAGGCTTCAAGAGATAAAATATATGTAATTTGAGAATAGAATTTATATATTTTCATGCAAGATAAGAAAGGTGAAGCGATTTTAATTACCAATACCTTCGCTAACTAACCCTATCTTGCACTATTCAAATCCTAAAGTTTATTCCATTTAGTCGGTTGGTTGGTTGGTTGGTTGTTTGGTTGGTTGCTTGGTAAGTTTATGAGTTCGTGCTAAATTTAAAGTTATTCCTTGAAGTGCGAAAATGTACATAAAACTTGGAAACTATTGAGAAACTTAAGTCAAAACTATTTTGCAAAGGCGTTAATGGATAGACAAACTTAATAAAACTAAATCTTAGCTGAGGACGAGAACAAGAACGAGAAAAAAACTTTGTCCTCATTACCAGCAACATTAAAAATAGCAACAACAATATCTCAAGTTGCATATAAAACAATGTCAGTAGCAATACAAACTATGATTGTTGATGAAGTTGTTGTCGGTCTCTCTGTCTGTCTGTCTGTCGGTCTCTTCATTTCTGCTCTCGCTTTTGGTCACCAAAGTTCACTTAATTCAAAATGTAAATAAAATGCATAAAAAATAGATGAAAAGAACAGAGCAGAACTTAAACAGAAATTGCTAAACGAAGAAAAAGAAAATAAAAAGCCCTCATTGTCCTGCTACTTGGGCTCTTTTTGAAAACTGTCCAGTAATATGACAAGCAACTTGCTTTAGCCAACTGGTGACTGGTGTCCGAGTAAGAATTTGTCTTTTTTCTGACTTTGTAATTTAGTTTTTCTATATACGAGGCTGCATTGAAAAGTCTTTTAAAGGGTTTAGTTCCATTTAGAAAAACTTTGAGTGCCATACACGTAGGTAGGTATCACCGTGGTTGCCTAATGTCAACATCATTTGTCCTGTACAATATGGACAAAGTTTTTTTTTGACTATTTTTTTCACCATTTCTTTTAACACTTTTCGTATTAAAAGCCAACATTTTATTTCAATTTTAGTTTCTGGGTACAGTTTGCTTTCTTTTTTTTTTTTTTTGTTTCACATTCATTTTGCATTTAAAGTTTTTGAAAGATTACATTCTTAAAACAACTGACATTGGGGTTTTGGTTAAGCCATCATAAACCATCCAAAACTAACCAAATGCTTCCAGTCATTTTTAAAATGTTGCAGCAGCTTTCAGCCAATGTATACCAAAACCATACTTTGGCAATAGAATATACTGTGACAACAGGCACATTGCAAAGGACATCCATGACAAGTAGTATCAGGCCTTCAAAGAAAAAGATAGAGAATGGGAAGCAGAGTAGGCAGGATATACAAATATTTGATAAATTAAATCAGAAAATTAGAAAATTTAAATAATTCAAGATTTACTTTTAGCAGAGAGACGTTAATGATTATTTCGTTAGCAAATATTAAACATGAGGCCTAATTAGAGAAAATTGTTCTCAACTCATGATAATGATGCCATGACTTCTTAATCCATATTTAAGTTTAAATAACAAATTTTGTGTTTATTGCTAAGATGCCATTAATCTTTACTTAATTCCATATAAATGTCTTTAATACAAGTACTCGTCAGTCAGTCATTTTTAAAATCTTACTCACTTTAAATCTGGAATAATTTATTTATTTATTTTTAAAAAAAAAAGTCACTTCACTTAAGGAAAAATTGTTTTTTTTTTTAATTGAATTAAATGCAATCACAGCTGGCAAATGCTTATAAATTGTACAGTCTAAGAAAAAAGTGGAGCCACACATAAATTCCTAAGATTCGGCAGCTGCTAAGAGCAGCATCATAGGTTAACCGCAGTCATGAGCTTCTCATAGAACAATTGTTCACGTTCACTTCACAGGTATCCTTACGCTCTTGCTTTTAGTCGTCAATGAGACAGCGACGAATGCACATGTGTTGCGGATGCGCTAACCTCAGAGACAGTATATCCTCAAATTATAATTAATATAGACAAATCGGAGTCTTTAAACTTAAAGAATAGATAAGCGCTTAAATACAGGAGTTATTGACTGCTGGGTGCGATTTATAACATGTTAGTCTGCCAAAATGATGAGAAGAACACCCTTAAGGTAATTTGGTTTTTTCGAAATAACGATTGATCCGACTTATGGTTCCAAAGGGAAAGCGATAATATCAAAAAATTGTAGTGATTTAGAGACCATTACTGCTACATCCTCGATAATGATTGTGCCGTGTTATAAACCTATCGGGGCTAGTGAATGTGTAAAACACGTGACTAATGGACTATTTTGTTTCCTAAGAGGCATTATTGGAATCAAAACTGTATAAAATAAATAAATTTTTTTTAATCAAAACTCGAAGGCATCGATAAATGATTGTGACTCTAACAAGATAATGTTACGATGGTGTGGTGAAGCTCTATGGAGAAGTGCACATATAACGGAATCTTTGACATGTTTCTGCGAAGGGCGGCACTGATGATTACGTGAGCGTTCAGGTTCACCCCTTCAAAATCCTTGTTTGTATTGATGAACCGGCTTCCATTAGATCCGATGGCTAAGCAGACGGCGATTACGTCTGCGATAAGGCTGAGGATGATAAGGGCTTGGTATTATAGAAGTCATTGGCCAGCAATCTCTGATATGGTTCATTACTATACATCCAAACTCTTCTTCGACAGAGTGTTCTCTGTGAGCATCGCACTAGAAATATGCATTAAGCCGTCGAGATGTACACGGAAGGAGTCCCGTCACCGACTCCTTTTCTTTATTCCCGTATATGATTAGAGATCAGTGGACTGGTTGATGTACTAGAGAGTGTTCGATGTTGATATCCGGATCTGTACGGATAGTCGATCGCGGCTGATATGTGAATACCGAGCATCTCTAAACGAGATGGCGAGACATTCAGATCTGGTCACTCTGATACTCGGGAGAATTGCGTGGTGGATGGTTTTGCTAGGAAGGCTCTCTCCTTGGCAACGAGGAGATTGACCAAATGGTTTGGTTTCCACTTTCCTCTTGCAGACTTCTGGTTCTGCGGTACTTGTTGGACATGGCACGGCAAAGGTGGAAGAATGAACCATCCTGGTCGGGCTCGTTCGGAGTCCATCACGGTGATGCCGCGGTATAGGCTACGAATTCTGGTGGCTGTTATCATTGGGCACTGGGTGGCTGGTGTGCACGCTAGGAGGCTAAGTCTACTATTTAATGATTACTATAGGAGACTGTCGAACATTTTTTAGGTCAGTGTCGGAATTTTTCGGATATTAGGACTGTTTTCCTGGGCAGTACGTTTCTGCATGCCATATCAGACCTGGCTGATATAAACGCAGCAGGCTGTCATCTTTTGTACATGCATCTGGCTTATTCATATCGGGCCAGGGCGCGGACATGCTACTTTCAATGGGCATCACAGTGGGTTCAGTACTACCCGTTGTGACAAACTAGACCGTCGTGACCGTCGAGAAGTTTGTTTTTTGCAGGCCTTTTATTCCAGGCCTACTTCCCAATAAATTTACCATGGAAAGTATCATTAGATGATTAAGTAGCCGAACAGTCTTTGTACCCACTATAACACGTACATATTAACTAAAACGTACATATAGGAGGCACCCTTGCTCATGTTGCAAGTGTATGCCGTACACATGTTAATAGTTCTTCTTCTTAAAATGACGGTTATTCTACATGTTTCTGTTGTTATTGTTGTTGTTGTTCCTATTTTATTAGCAGTAATATGACGATATAAATTACCATATGAGATACGACTGACTATGAATCTCTCGTTTCGTTTATTTGTTTATTTTTTCCATTTTTCCATCATAATCATCATACTTTCATTAATTCTACTCTAATTGAGTATATCCGCTTTAAGTATGGCGATTGTCATTTAAAGTCACGAGCACTTATTTTGTTTTTTATTTTTTGTTTTCTTAATAAAAAAAAAAACAACCAAAAGTCGTATCAGATAGACAGACAGACAACAGAGAGAAGGCATTTTTACTTTCTCGAAGCACCACATGACAACCGAAATACGACATATGTACTTACGTTAGACGATAGACGACAGACGAATATTAACCATAACGCTGCAGCGTATTAAAGTTAAGAGACTATACGCGCAGTCATTCACAGTCATTGAAAATTTTAAATTGCCGGGGCTCATCGTCGTTGTCGTATGTAGAGAAGACACATTAAATGGGTGGAGGCACATGGATAATTGAAGAAGGAGGGAATCTTTTTTTTTTTTTTTTTTTTGTTAATTGTGAGTATGGAAAAATAAAACATGGCGTTTTAAATTAAATGAATTTTATTTCAACATTTTTTAACTTTCTTCTTATCAATGATAATAATATTTTCGTTTGTCTCTATATTTTACGATGAAATGCAGAAAGTCATTTGAAAATGTCTGAAGTAAAATGTGAGCAGAAAAACATGTTCGTTTGATATTCAAATATGTGGTTTGTAGAGCAAAAATTAAGCAGCTCATTCACTAGAAAAATAATTTAAGACGAATTGTGAAATTGAAGCTACCTAGCGCTAGATGGCAGTACAAACACAAAAACTTTTTCTTTCTTAGAAATTACGATCTGTCAAACGTCAGCTGTTAAAATTTTAGCCCAATTCATCGATTAGTTTATTTGTTGTAGTCGTTTGAAGTAAGCAACTTTTGTGTTTCTTGGGAAATGGAAAAAAGTGAATTTCGTGTAGTGATTAAACACTATTATTTGAAAGGCAAAACGGCGAAAGAGACAAAAGAAAAGCTTGCGGCGAATCCGCTCCGTCAGATTTTATGGTAAAATATTGGATTGCTGAACTTAAACGGGGCTGAACAAGTTCTGCAACAATACCATCAACAGGAAGGCCAAAAGAGGTGGTTACTAAAGAAAATATCAAGAAAATTCTCGATATCGTTATGAATGATCGCCGGGTCAAAATACGTGAGATTGCTGAAATGGTAAACATATCATATGAACGTTTGTTCAACATTTTCCATGAACATTTGCATATGAAAGCGCTATCGGCAAGATGGATGCCGCTTTTGCTCAGTGTTGAACAAAAACCAGATCGACAGATCACTTCATAGCTGTGTTTGAACATGATAAAGCATAAGCCTGCTGATTTTTGGCGTAGATTAATAACTCTTGATGAAACGTGGGTCCACCGCTACACACCTGAAACCAAAAATCAATCGAAGCAATGGGTGGAAGCTGGTGGAAGTGCTCCGAAGAAGGCGAAGACAGCGAAATGGCTATTGTATTTTGGGATGCACACGCAATATTGCTCATTGACTATCTTGAAAAGGGATCCACAATCACAGGAGAGTATTATCGTGCATTATTGGATCAATTGGTTGATGCAATCAAGGAAAGACGACCACATTTAAACAAGAAAAAAGTGCTCTTTCCTCAAGACAACGCACCAGTTCACACAGCATTAGATACGATGCTAAAACTACGAGAAATCCACTTCGAATTAGTTGATCATCCACCTTATAGTTCAGATTTAGCCCCTAGTGACTTTTTCCTGTTTCCAAACTTGAAAAAATGGCTCGCAGGAAAAAGATTCATCTCAAACGAAGAAGTGATTACCGAAACTAATGCGTATTTTGAGGAGTTCCCACAATCGTATTAGTCAGATGGTATAAAAAAGTTGGGAAATCGTCTTACTAAGTGTACTGAGCTAAAAGGAGACTATGTTGAGAAATGAATGGTTTTTGAAAAAAAAATGTTTTTTTCCTACTTAGGTAGCTTCAATATCAATCCGCCCTCGTATATTCCATGATAGCTGTTTACTATGCTTCGCTTATTAGCTCTACTTTGACTTATAACTCAGTAAATAGGCCTTAAGTCTCCTTTAGACTGCCAACTTTAATCCGCGTTTATACGAGAAAGCATGATGGGAAACATTTGGTTTGGTAGCAAATTACGGGTGGGGTAGAGAAAGTTTTTGTCTTCGGTACTTAGCGATACGCTTTGTGGTAATATGGACATTGTTGATATTTATTAGCTTTACTCCTTCACAATAACAATATAAATGGAATGGTGCCGACAAAATGTTCGCCTGTGTGAACGGGATTGGAAAAACAAAAGAGATTTGTTGAGAATGTTTCCTCGTATGAACCAGGACTTAAAGGTTATTTGAACTTTTTTGTATTTAATCTTGTTGAATTAACTATGATTTACAGTAAATTAAGGCTGCCGCGGTCACTACTTATCGGTAAAATTAAGTTTTGTTTAAAGGTATGCTAACAAACCAATAAATGAAATGTAATTTGCTTTTTCCAATAAGTTTCTAACTTGTGACCACGCCAAACTTAATATCGTTCGCACTGTAAATCATAATTCAGAGATGACTATGGTTTAGGTACGCCATTTTCAAGGAATTAACTTAGAAACTTAGTAAAAATTGGTGGCAATATCTCAGCTAATGTGTATAGCAAAATGCTAAAGAAAAAACTTTAAGAAATCTGACGAAATAATGAAATTAGGATCGATTCTGTTCTATTCTGTTGGGATGATCATATTTGAACTCTATTGTTAAAATACTATCAGTTCGGTACATTCAAATATATTTAAATAGTAAAACTAAAGCCATAAGCTTGTCAGCAAGGATACAGGTTAAATAAACAAGGATACCTTCAGAAACATTAGGCAAGTTGGTCAATAATATACCGAAACGGCTTCAATATACTAAAAAGGTACACATTTAAAATGAATTTTGGAAGGATCATCAGTTAATGAGCTGCACCCGATTCTATTTTTAAAACTCATCGAAAGGGGCAAATGCATTAGAGAAGTTTTCCATAGTAGTAATACTCATAACCAGTTACTAGCTAATGTTATGCGGTGATACCGCTGTCGAAAAACTTTTTCTTTTTTTTAAGATGGTCTTGGCCTGGTATTGAACCGAGCACCTTCTGGTTGGTAGGCGGGTGTCTTACCTACCATACCACAGCGGCACCTGCAAAATGATCATATTCGTTAAAAATTTATACTTTATTTTGTTGCATAGTGTGGTAGCTAAAGCGTGTTAGTGGTGCTGTTTTATCGACCGAATTTTCTATCTTAATCAACATAAACAGTTATAATTGAAGACGAATTCTTTTGTGAGTGCTCGGTTAAGTTCAGTTGTTTAAAATGTAACCAAAAATAAAGCAAATTTTTTATATGTATCTGCAACGAGCTTTATTACACAAAATATGTACCGTTTTGTTGGATGACCTTTTGCCGTTACGGATGTTTTAAGCAAAAAACTGATTCAATTGCGTTTTGCACGCTTTTACGAAATTTAAATTTGCGAGTACACCATTAAGAAAGTTCTGTGGAGATCGAAATACATGATAATCTGAAGGTGCAAGGCCCAGCTATATAGTCATCATTATCATTATATCGATCAGGCAGCACACTGCGGCCCATGGGATCTATTGTGCTCCACCTGGTCTATAATTTGTTCAGCAGATCTTCTGCCATCCTAATGAACACCAGCAGATCTGAAACCATAATTATGGATATGTCACCTAGTGAGAACCTAGATCTACCTTAAAAATTTTCACCTAAACCTCTCAAGAACCTCAATTCACACAATATGTGTTCCGCTGTGTCTGATGCCTGTGAGCACAGTCTACAAACATCCACATCTGTGACTGGCATCCTCTTCAGATGCGCTCTTAGTCTACGGTGGCCTGTAAAAAGCTCCGTTAGGAGTTTAAAGTGTGTCCTGCTATATTTGAGAATCTCAGATCGTCTCCCAAATTCCAGACTGATCGCTGTTCTAGAGTGGCGAAGTCGCCTTTGAGCATTTTAATGTTCCAAGCATCTGGCAATTTCCCAATACTTGCTTGGATTGAGGATGGTAGTAAGTGGTGCTGCAGAGCCAGGTTCCCAGCCCATGTAGGGAGTTAAGCAACCCTTTCTGACCAATGCAGACGATTCGAGCCAAGTGCCTTTAAGGCAGCTCGGCTGTCAGAGAGACCACTATCTAGGTTGAGCTCCGCACATATATATATATTAATTCCCATAACAATGCATGAAGGAACATGCAGTAGTCAATGAGCTGCACCCAATTCTAATTTTAAACACATTGAAAGGGACCTACAGTTTAACGCCGGTTTCGAACGGCAAATGCCTTAGAGAAGTTTTAAATAGTAAGTAATACTCGTAACTAGTTACTAGCTAATGTTATGAGGTGATATCGCTGTCGAAAAACTTTTTCTTTTTTTAAGATGATCCGGCCTGGTATTGCACCGAAAACCTTCTGGTTGGTAGGCGGTTGTCTTACCTACCATACCACAGCGGCACACATATAGCAGTACCCATTATCTCAGCCTGCAAAACACTCATCGATCTTCCCACTGGTATCGACAAGTCTCGGTTGGGTTCATGAACACCAGCACCGACATTTCACTTTGTGGCATCAAAACTTTTCAGTCAAGCTCTCTCTATTTCTACTGGGTTATAGGAAATGTATGTAGTCTGGCGTTGTCATGATGGAACACGACACCTTTTCTGTTAATCAATTTTGGCCGTTTTGATTCAAGTACTTGCTGAAATCTCTTTAATTTGTGGCAGTAGTGATCAGAATCAATGGTTTGATCAGAATGAATAATCGGCAAGATACACATAGCAATGTTGGCTTGCTATCAATGTTGGCTTTGCCACTGTTTTCGAAGTTTCACTTTGCATCGTTGATAATGTTTTTTGTATATTACTGTTGTACATGGTCCAATCTTCATTGCCCGTAATCACTTTCTATGGAAATGGTTCGATTTCGTTCGGTCTAAGCAGTGAATCGCAAATGGAAATTCGAACCATTATAGCTTTCACTGTTTATTCATCGTTAATTCACCCACACATCGTGCTTTTTTATATTTTTTTTCTTTTCATCAGCCTTCTACCCGGCTTTTCGATAATGGAAAAGCCAAATATGACGGTAATGTTCAAAATTTTACTTCATTTTTAAAGCTAGACAACTTTTCACAGAAAAATGCGACTTTAATAATGTCATCCAACAGAGTGAAGCTTAAAACGTCAAATTTCAAATAAGTTATAGTGTTGCCTGATGCAATTAATGTTACCAGAGATATTACCAACTCACATGTATTCTTACGCTCTTGCTTTTAGTCGTCAAAGAGACAGTGATGAATGCACATCTATGGTAAATGTACGCAATGTTTTTAAGGCACAGACAGACAGTAAGTTTATTTCGCTTTTGCTTTTAGTTGTCACTGAAACAACGCCAAGTGCACATGTGCAGCCAATGAATGTCAATTTTTTTTAAAAGGGTAATTTCCATGTTTTCACTAACACAACTACATTTTTACATTTGCACATCACTGCTTTTAGAACATCAACAGGCAAAGATCTACTCTTTTCTTTTGTTTTCACACGTCCGTACTCACACGCATAGACAAAAAATAAGCAAAAATTTAATAAAGAGAAGTTAAAAGAAAACAAGTGAAAAAATACAGTGCAAAGTGGCCTGAGTAGAGAGACTCTCAAATTACTACCACAATTGTAAAATGCATTAGTGTTAGTTTGCCTGACGCTGTTTTAGAGCCATTTGCCAACGATTTTTAATCGAACTTAATCGAGCACTCAGTATTACTTCCGGAAAACTGTTTATAACTTTGTAAAAAGAAATTCTTTAGACATCATAATCTTCTTATTCGTCACTACTTAACATCTTTTTGAGGAAGTCGGGATCATTATCATTCATGTTGGTTCTTCTCGTTAAAATTGAATAATTTCGTTGACACATAACTATGACACTAAACAGCTTTCTTAATTGTGTGATGGTAATAATGTAGCCTCTTTGCAAACAAAGGCTGTTTATTGTCACTCTACTTTTTTACTGCAAGTATAACTGTCATCATTTCAGCGAATAAAGTCCTCAAATGTCTTACATCGCTCCAGTACCTTCACAATGATTTACAATTTGAGACAATACCGTTGTTATCAACATAAACTATTATAAAGCGATGTTAACCGACTTTTTGTTCCCAAAACTAGATAATACCCCAACGCAAGAGCTATGTCTTCAACAAAATATTTCTGCAGGTCAGAAAAGCAAAATGAGCGCCAAAATTTCTAAGGTAATATATTACGATTCGAACATTTTACAGCCAAAATAAATGCATTTTGGCACTCTTTGAACACTTTCTTTCAACATTATTTAACGAGCTCCTGTCCAGCATTTGAGGTGCTGTTAGAAGAATAATGCCTTATGCCCCATGTTGAAACACTAGAAAAATTTCAAACGAAATCTACTGTTTGAGACTCACCTGCCCTAGATTGGAAGAGAAGCGTGCCAATCAACTGTTTAAAATGGATGATGGTAACAGCTCCTCCGTTGTATTTATTCTCAAAGGTCGTTGCGAAGAGGCTGCGCTTACTTGCAGCTGATATCTGTTGAGGTTATGGATCGTCTGAACACTCTATATAAAGCAGGATGTTCAATAAAATCAAGTTTTAAAAAAAGTATTTTTTAATAAAACCCATTTTGCACATGTATTTTGATTCACCGTTGGATTTTTTCTGTTAGGAAATCTTTAATTTTTAATGCAAACAAAAGCTATTTTTTACAAAAACATTTTTTTCGTTATATTCCTTTTTGAAACATGCCGATAAACCAATTCGCCTTCAATATTTGTATAGAAAAAGTCCTTTGCCATGCCGGTGCTCTGCCATACACATTTAAGTATGAAAAATCAATAATTTTGGTCAACGAATGAAACAAAAGTTTAAAATGCCTTTGTGTGTGTGTGTGTGTGTGTGTGTAAACCAACAACAATAAAAAACACACACACATACAAAACTGGATCACAACTTTTTTGCATTGTATTGTTAAGATAGAGCCAGCCATCCAGCTATCCAGCCAGCCAGCCAGTCATTCAGAGAAAAAGTCTACTCACAAGTGATACACTGAGAGAAAAACACAAGTGCATATAGCAAAAATAAAAAACACATACACACACACACACAAAATAATAATAATAAAGAAAGAGATTTAAATAAAAAAGTAATAATAATAGTAATTATTATTATTGTTATTATTGTTGTTATAGCTGAGAGAGAGCATTAATTTATGGTCGATGTCTGGCTAGATGGCTGTGAGTTGTTGTGGCCATTCCTTTTTATTTGTCTCTTTTTTTTCTATTTTTGTTAAAAATAAAACAACATTTGTATACAATTGTACGTATGTATGTATATATTTTGTGTTCTCTTTTTATTATTATTGTTGTTGTTTGTTGTTCTTGTTGTTCTTGTTATACTGTTAAAATTTTAAGCTATTCTTGTTGTATAGCTTTTATTTTGAAAATCTCTTATGAATAGTGAAAAGCAAAGAGAGAAATAGAGAAATGAATTTAAAAAAAAAACAACAACAACAACTTAAAGTTCAATGACACTCTTTCCTTTTCATTTTCCAATTGTTGCTTTACACATACATACACATACCTATGCAAATGTATGAAAATGTTTCCTTTTTTTCTATAGTTGTTATTATTATTATTATTGTTGTTGTTGGCCATTGTGTATTATTATGCTGATGAAGAATGTTAATGGCTGGGTAAAGAAAACATGCCAAACCAACCAGCCAGTCAGGCAGTCAGTCATTCTCTTGTTGAAAATTTACACATACATTAATGCAATTATTTCCTCTCACACATACACACACTCACACTTAAGTTTTAGAATAATACAAAATATTTCTAGTTCATGATGTTAACTGTTAACAACAAATACACAAAATATTTTATTTATTTACATGTTCGCTCTCTCTCTCTCTCTCTCTTTGTTTATATGTCTCTCCCTCTCTCATCTCTAATAAATATAACAAAAAATAGCAACAAAAATTGTTAAAATTATATTATTTAAATGTAGGTCAAATACACCTACATTCTAACTAATACACCTAAACACATGTACATGTATGTATATGTATATTGATAAGTTCAAACTTTGTATGTGTATAAGTGTGTAAGTGGACTATATTGTTATTATACAACACATGTATGCCAGGCACTTCAGACATATCCACTTCAAATTGTACACTTTTTTTTGCCCAAAAAAAAAATTCTATCAGTTTCTCTTTGAAGTTTTGAATTGGACAAATGAAAAAAGTAAAAAAATAACTTTACCGGGTAATACTTATGTAAGTAAACAAGTGGATTTTTCATTTTATTTTTGGTTTTTTTTTATTTTACAAAAATATTTTTTAAGTATTTTTGTGTTAAGTTGCTGACCCACTGTAGCATCGTCAAGCTTAAAGTTCAATTAGACGTGATGTAACAACGTAAGGTTATAACCACAATCATAGTCTATAAAACCAATATTAGGCCCAGTATTCCAGGACACCTGGTAGTTATAATAGAATAAATCAGAGATGAAACAGCATTAGAGCTTGACGGTTTTCTCCATACAAACTGACATAAAAAATCGTCGGCAAAAGTAGTCCGCAAAAAGAATCAATTTTATTTTGACAGCGTCTTTTCTTATTCTCTGAATTGTACTCTAACAATCTGTAAGTGGTGTTGCCGTACTTTCACTGAATTTTATGCATTTTGTAAACAAAAAACATATGTTATTGCTTTGGAGCGAAAAAAATAAAAACAAAAAAAGGCAATTGACAGTATTTGAAGTTGCGGCTGTCGATTTTTTTTAATTTCTACTGAATGGGAGGAGATGCCACACACTTTTATCCATTTTTTATCTCCTCTAAGGAGCATATTGGCTTTCCATAAAGCATCTATTGCTTTGTTTCAGTTTCTTTAATCAATTTGTTTGATATTTTTAATCTAAATAGATGATTAATCCGCTGTAGCCTCCTCCATATGATTTTTTTGTGTAGTGGTGAAGATCCTTGCTAATGCTCCTTGCTGCTAACTTTAGCATTGTAATTTTTTCCCCTAGGTGGTGGCGTGTTTTTCCTGATCATTCGTCTGATGTTTGTCATCATCGCCAGAGGTGTGCTGCGAGAAGGGTGAGGGGGTCTTTTTTATTTATCTTTTTTAGATGAAGTTGTCTGGAGGGAAGAAGTTGAAGCCTTTTTTAGTATTAAACATTCGAAACCACAATTAAATATTTTCTTCGTCACGTCCTCTGCTGGGGCTCGAACCTGGGTCGTTTGTGTTGTTACGCGTTCCCTCTAACCACTACACCACGCCACCCCATCTCTTTTTGAGAGCTTTTGTGCATGAAGTTGCGTACGTATTCTGTTTCATCATTCAATGTTGCCAAAGGATGTACCTGGATTATGACCTTGTTGGTGCTAAGCGTAAATGCTCTTCATTTCTTACTGGGAAGTTTTATGGCGTTAAATTATCTTCCGATTATCTTGGAATTTCGGACATGTTTTCTGACTTTTTTCAGCCCACATTTAGGCAAAGCAACTCGCATAAAATACAAATTTAATCTGTGAAAATACATAATAAATTAGCACTAATCTCAGTTCTAATGTTGTTCTAGAGTGGCTAATTATTTGTCGAGACTCCGTGGTGGTTTAAAACTACCGGATATTGACTGGGTATAGAGTCTGCAAAATTTTGGCCTACTGAAGCCGATATATCATAGCACGTAGCCTGAATGAAATCCCAAAGCTCATAATAATTTGTGGGATACTTAACTCTTGTTGCTGTTTTCACCAAATTCCACAAATTGCTTATCGCATTTAAGTCTGGAGATTGTGGGAGCCTGTCGAATACCTTGATATTGTTATCTTCGAGACGTGGGTATATACGACACGCAATCCAGACATCAGACAAATGATCAAAAAAGAAGGCAATGCTCACGATTTTCATAAATTACAACAGTGCAGTGCATCATGAATTTTTGCCAGAAGCCCAGGCGGTAAACAAAGAGTGAAGCAATTTCTGGAAAGAGATTGAAATTGTGGGCAGAAAAATCGTGCATTTTACACCATGATAACGCACCGTCATACAGTGCCACCATTTTTTGACGAAAAATGCAACAAATACCATCCAACAGCCACAGAATTCACCTGATTTGACTCCCTGTGACTTCTTTCTGTTCAATCGAGTTAAAAAACCATTACGGTGAACGCGTTTCAGCAGTCGTTTTTAAAATTGTATAAAATCGCCAACACACATAGAGATAATTGTACCCTTGCAAAGTACCGTAGCTTTTGCAAATGTCAAGCTATGATGCTAAGATTTAGCGGAAACATCAACAACAAATGTACCAACTTAACAAAAAAATTAAAATCAAAGCGGAACGATGGGACCGCCACACGGAAATTATTACGGAAACTCTTTGATCAAGGTAGTATTTCAATGTGCCGTATTAGTGTCCTTATTATTTTTCACATGACTGTATGCTTTTTTTACATAAGACCAGCCCCAGGGGATGGCACCTACTCATGCAGTGCATTGTGCTGGTAGTAGGAAAATAGGTTGTGAGAAGGAGTCATAAGTGGCAGGGAATACTTTTGTTGGATGATGATTATTCCACAACCGAACAGTACGACCAAAAAACGAATTATCCCTATAATGCGTTGTGCGATTCACTGGATAATCAACTACAAAGGGGTGCGCTCTACAAGAAATACGAGTACTACGTAAAAATATATGATTTTTAAGAATTTATTCCTTAATTTCGTCAGAACACATTCTGTTATAGTACCGATAGAACAATGAAACACATGCCACATTGCAACGATGCTCTAATGAATCGATAGAGTTGGCTATTCTACAGTCATTAATGAGCATCTTCGCCCTCTCCTGTACGCGGTCGAGAAGCTCTAAAATTTGAACTTTGAAGCATCGGCCCATACATGAGAGTTGTATTCCAATTTGTGTCAGTTATAGATCTTGTAGATATTAAGGAGCTCAGATGGAGTGAAGTATTTCTTGCACCAACACACTTGAAAGCTTCTTCCGACACTTGAAATATATGATCTTTTCAACGAACGTCACAGTGAATTCTCATGCCCAGGACATTAAGAGCATCTGATTTCCCAATATCCACATTACCCATTGACACAGATGACAACACAACACTACGTCTGTGTGTTAAAAAACAACATGAGCCTTGCGTGTATTAAAATTGACTCTGTTCGCACGACCCCACTCGAAGACTTTCACCAGGTCACTTGTGAGTGTGTCGTTCATATTCATCCTTCTCACCCCAATCTCCAAAAGGCTTGGTCTACGATCAGAAGAATATGAGTGACAAATGTTGCTGTCATCCGTATATGCCATATATACAATAGGCGTTAATTCAAAATTGGAAATTTCACACTTGCCTGACCCTGATGGGATTCCTGCATGTGTCTCTAGAAATTGCGCTGTAACTTTTAGCGGTCGTTTGACGTACATTTTCAGCAGGCTGTAAGAAATTGGTTATTTATCTCATATATGGAAGGAGTCTTTTATAGGGGGCAAAAATTGACGCAGTTTCCAGTCCTTTGATTGTTATTTTTTATTGAATCACAAAGTACTTAGGATAGGGTTATTTTTGGCAAATGGCCTCTACGGCTTTGCATTCACATACGCACCCGTTTGTCAAAATTTTCCATGACCATTGTGCATATATGTGGGTGAATTTCGTTGAGGCAACGTTGAATTACCTCCTCTAATGCACGGGTGGTTATGAGCTTGTTGACGTAGACCTGTGATTTCCAATAACCCCATAAAATGAAATCTAATGGTGTTAAGTCGAACGATCTAGGTGGCCAATACTGATCACCGAAACAGGAGAGCGCATGACCTGGAAATGTCTTATGCAGTAATTGAATTGTTTCAAGGGCTGTAAGGCAATATCAATATTATCCATAGGATAGGGTTATTTTTGGAATAACACATTGGGCAAATGGCTACTACGGCTTTGCATTCACATACGCTCCCGTTTGTCAAAATTTTCCATGACCATTGTGCATATATGTGGGTGAATTTCGTTGAGGCAAGGTTGAATCACCTCCTCTAGTGCACGGGTGGTTATGAGCTTGTTGACGTAGACCTGTGATTTCAAATAACCCCATAAAATTAAATCTAATGGTGTTAAGTTGAACGATCTAGGTGGCCAATACTGATCACCGAAACAGGAGAGCGCACGACCTGGAAATGTCTCATGCAGTAATTGAATTGTTTCCACGGCTGTAAGGCAATATCAATATTATCCAATTTCGCCAGAAAGAAGTATCTTATCTTGCCGCAATATCGAGCACTATTACCCACCTATCCAATGACATTTCTGGCTGTGATTACATTATCTTATAACTTTAGTGGTGATCGGCGCCGGTCTGCAAGGGATATTGACGTTTTTGTTGAATGGTGTTATGTTATTTCAATAGATCTTGTGGTTAGATTCTGTAGCTGATTTGCGAATTATTTGCCACTGATTTTTCTTTTGTCTGATAGAGTTTGGACTATGGCGAGTACGTGTCCCTATGTCATGTGATGAGGCGTTGTCGCAACTATGGCGTTACATTAAGTGACGTCTCATTAGAACTTTAAGCCTTATTTTATTAAAACCTAAACTCTGAGAGCATAAATAAGTATCTTGCCCCACATACATATGTAAGTATGGACTAGTGTTAGTCATCTATATTGCCGGGCGCATATGCCTTCGTATCAATCGTTCAAACACAAATTTAATAAACTTTTTAAAATATTTGATTAATAAAGCTTTTCGTCATTACACACTTATAAGAACTATGTATTGTTTACCCATCTAATTATTCCCATGAATTTACAATGTTGAAGACTATTAGCAAAAAAGAAGAAGAAGAGAAAAAGAGAATGCATTTGCAATAAAGCGCATGGAAGATCAAGAGAGTAATGTAAACAACAATTAATAATCAAGTCGAAGTAATAACTTTGCTCTTATTACTAACGAGCATAGATTTTACGAATGACATTGTTTGTATTTGTATTACTCTCTTGATATTGTTGTTGCTATTGAATTTCATTTTCATTTAATTGTTAAAAGGATTTGTTACACTTACTGTGTTGTGTGGTGCGGTGCTCTTTTTATGTGAATACAAAAGCTAAAGCAATAACGAAAAAACAAAAGCAGAAAAAACATTGAGAGTAAGTGTTAATGCATAAGAAAAGTAACAATTTTTTGTTTTGTTGCTTTTTTATTATTATTTTGTTATTGTTATTATTGTTCTCTGTGTGTGTGCGTGTGTTTTTTTATTTAAATTTTATTTTTGACTCTTTTGTTATGATGGTTTATAGAGCGGCGTCTAAGTCTATAAAAGACCGTTATATGACCCGTTTTTTTGTTCTTTTATTAAAAATTGTTTGCAAATGTGTGCGTGTGTGCAAGTACAAACATGCATGCTGTTGTTGGTAAAATTCCTTTTTTTTAGATAAATATTTTGTTTATTTAAATTTGTTGTTGTTATTTTTATATTATAATGCATTTCAATATTTTTCTTTTTATTATTTTTTCTATTTTCATTGAGTCTAGTTATTCTTTCGCCTATTGTTGGCAGCATATTATTTTATATTTCACTTGTTTTTGTTATTATCGTTGTATTATTGTGTTTTTGGCGTATTTTATTATTTATTTACATTCTTATTCTTCCTTCTTTATTTGTATGCCTTTATAGTTTCTAGAATAACAAAAAATCGTTTCATTTTTTAACAAAAGTGTTAATGTGTGTGTGTCTGTCTGTCTGTGTGTGTGTGTTTGTTTAAAAAAATAAAATTTTTGTGTGAATTCTGTTTCTTTTTTTTTCAATGTTTTGTTTGGTTTCGAGTTGTTTATTCCATTTTATGATGATGATGTTGGATTTTTCGCTTATTGTTGTTGCTACTGCTGTTGTTATTGTTAGCGTTGTTGTTGTTTTTGTTTTGTTTTTTTGTTATGTTGTTATTGCTGTTGTTACTGCACAAGAGTATTGTTGGGAACGAACAATTAAACTCTTTGCAATGACCTTGACTTTGTTTCTTTTCAATCGAGGATTTGTACAACTTTGTTTGTTTTGTTCATTCTCTAGCCATTCATTCTTTCATTCATTTATTCATTTGTTCGTTCGTTCATTCATTCATTCATTTATTCAGTCATTTATTTATTCATTCGTTCAGTCACTTGTTAACTACTCTCCCTCTCTTTCTATCTCTCTCTCTCTCTGTCTGTCTTTTTTTCTCTTCGCTTATTTTTGCATTGTGCTTGCCTGCCAACCAAACTAATAAACAGGCAGTCAGTCAAACAGGAAGACTGTAACTGAGGCTGGCTGACGTTGTTGCTGCTGCTGTTGTTATTGTTATTGTTGTTATACATATTATATTTTGCTACCAATAATAAAAGCAGTCACAACATCAATAGCAGCAACCTACAACAGCAACAACAATCAACCATAAGTCAGCAGCAGAAATGTTTTATGCCATTGTAATATATTAACATTAGTTGTATGCGTCCATATACATACATATTTATGTATGCGTGTATGTATGTATGCATGTGTGTGTGCGACTCTCTCAATATGCTCTCGTCAACTATGTATGTATGTAGGTATGTACGTCTCCATGTGGATGCCATTCAATTCTAAATGGCTATGTATGCATGTGTATGTAAGTCTGGGCCTCTTAGATTGTGCCACTGACTGACTAGTCGAGGGGTCTTTTAATTTCTTTTTTTTGCTTTTTGGTTTAAAGGAAGTTTTTCATTCTCCTCTTGCTCGCTTTTTTGTTGTTTTAAATGCTGTTACTGCTGTTACCGTTATGTCAAAATTATACAAACACAAAATTTCCTTTAATTTAAATTAAAAAAAAAAAAAAATCATTTCTTATTAAAATTTTGTTTTTGTCAAATGCTTTGTATAGAAAAGAAGGAGAGTTCATGAGTAAATTTCCTTGGAAAAGAGAAAAACGCTGAAAGAGACAGAGAGGGAGCTTGTAAGAAAATTAATAAAAAAAAAAATTCCTAAAGACTTGTCGTCTGGTTGTAACAGTTTCTCAAGCAAAAAATGAAAAAAATTCCCAAAATTCATTAGATTATAATTAAATATGTATTTACGTTTTTACATACATAATTGAGTAATTTTCTTCAATAAAACTTGAAATAAGAAGACTTTAAGTTAGTTTAGTAGATATTTAATGATGGGCACCTATCAATAAAATCGTTTTACAATATATGCTCAAGTGTGTACCTATATTGCTATAAACACATTCAAGGCTACCGACCATCGACTACAAGCTATTAAAAATAGAATACATGTATGCATATGAGAATAACTATTTAAGTGGCAACACGGCTACCGACTACACAACTACCGCTGTAGCCCATAGCCAACTTAGAGATGAAACAGAATTGGGGCTTGACGATTTTTTCCAAACAAATTGACATAAAAAAACGTCAACAAAAGCAGTCGTGAAATAAAATCTATTTTATTTCGACAGCGTTTTTTACTCTCTTAATTGTGTTCTCATAATCTGTAGGTAGTGGTGCCGTACTTTCACTGAACTTTATGTATTTTGTAAACAAAAAACATATGTTTTTGCTTTGGAGCAAAAAAAAATAACAAACATAAAAACAAAAAGAACAATTGACAGTATTTGCAGTTGCGGCTGTGGATTTTATTATGGCCATCTTTTTCTATTCAGCGTTTTTGCATGAAGTTGCGGACGTATTCTGTTTCATCACTTAGGCTAATTTATATTTTCTTGGCAATAATGCATAGTTTAGTGCTGTCAATACAATAAGATGCATGAGATAGGCGTTTTAAAGACGCAATACATGGTATATACACTGGAACAGAATAATCAGACGTCCATTTGTTTACATTTATTTTGTATCTGTAGCCGTTAAAATAATTAAGTATCTGGTTACTTAGCTACTTATGCAACCAGCGTCTTTTGTAGTTGTGTTGTATCGTTGGTCGGCAGCATTGCATGTGTTATGCTGAAAGAGGCTGCAGTTAGTAGTACTTCATGGGTTTTATTCCGTACTTATTATTCTCGTACGTCGCTTATGGATTATCTTAAGTCACTTTTTTCCGTTTAGTAATCGGTTTAATCTTTTCTAAATAATCGATTTAAATGCGAACTTTTTTGGTTGATCCTTCTGTGGTGCATGATCTCGACTAAAAACTTACAATTTTGATTATGCGTTGTGGTATAGGTATTACAAAAAGGCACAAAAACTGAGCACACATTTGCGCTTATGTTAGGGTGCGATCATTCGCAGCACACATGGCGTATATTATTTTCAGCCCTCTCGTTTAGGATTTCTAAAGCTTCAGTCGCCTCACGAATTTTTTATACTTTGGGAGGCCAACACTATACAAAGGACTTTATCCAACGTTTGGAGTTATTTTTGCTTATTAGACTTTAACGGAAACCATTTAACCCTTTTTTGAACATTGAAATCGGAGGTGCTTCATCAAAACAGGTCTCATTAAGACTTTCTTTTGTTCGGCAAACTAATATTAATGCATTTTACAGTTGTGGTAGTAATTGAGAGTCTTGAACTCAGACCACTTTGTAATGTGTTTTCCACTTGTTTACTTCTATTTGCTTATTTTTTGCCTGTGCGAGTGTGAATGCTTTTAAGATTCAGTTGGAGTGGCTAGATTTTTTACACCTAATTGCCAGCCCGCCTAACTGGCTGAAAAATGACGAAAAAATAATGCTCATGAAGTGCATTGTAGACAAAAATGACAAATTAAAAACCTACTATTTGCAATGAAAGGTCTATCAATCAAAAATATATACTTTTTTTAGTATCGAACGAGCTCTCGTAACAATGTCTTTAAGGCAGCGTTCGGCAAATTAATATTAAAGCATTTTAAAATTGTTGTAGCAATTGAGAGTTTCTTACTCAGGCCACTTTGCACTTTGTTTTTACACTTGTTTTCTCTTTACTTCTCTTTGTTTATTTTTGCTTATTTTTTGCCAATGCGTGTGACTGCGTACGTGTGAAAACAGAAGAGAAGAGCAGCTCTTTGCCGAAATCTGCTTTAAATGGTTTTGTTGAACCGTTTTAATTTAATTTCGCCCACTGTACGTTTGTATATTGATTTAAAAAATTTTAAATTTCAGCCTCAAATTTTTCTAATCAATAATTTTTCTCCAAAAGTATGTAAAGCAAGATTTTCTTAAATTTCCATTTAAGCATGATAAGCAAAAAAAAAAAATCATTTTCTGATATATTCCATTTTCTTAGAAGAAAAAACAAAAACAAAAACTTGGCTAAAACGAAAACACTCCAAGTAAATGTTAAAGGCGAAGAGTGGAAAATAAAAACATGCAACCAACCAACCATCCAACCATTCAACCTTCCATTCATTCATCCATCCATCCATCTATCTATCCATTAAGTTAATAAGAAGAAAAGTAGCGACGCTTGTGTTTGTTAGTTTTTCCAGCGTTTTTTGTTTCATTTTGGCACAACATACCTACATAAGAATGTCGCCGTCATCTTCATCGTCGTCATTTTGAGCCAAAGCGCGAGAGGCAACCACAGCGAGACCTTAAAGTACCAGAAGACCAACGAATGGATAAAAATGAATGGATGGTTGGTTGGTTGGTTGGTTGTTTGACTAAGCACGTACACGTTCACACACATACATACGTATGCTATTACATTCCTTGGCATAAATTTTGTAAATACAATTTACACACACACACACACACACACACACACATACGCATACACAACACTCTCTTTTCGTTTAAAACATGTAACTCAGCTTGAATTTGTTTTCATTTTTGTTTTTGTTTTTTATAGTTTTTCTGCTTTTCTTCTTTTTCTCTTGTCCAATAAGGTAGCATTGTAGCAAATGGTGAGTTAAAAACCACCTAAACTAACTGGTTGTTGGCCCATTGCCCACCCCCTCGCTCTTACTTTTTTTTGGCAAACTCTCGCTCTCTCTCTTGTAAAAATAGTAGCCGGCTTCTAGGCAAATATACCAACAACAACCATTAGAACATTGAGAGTTTTTTCACAAGAGTTGTAATGGAAATTTGGCAACATGTTTTGCTATAATCATTCAGTCTCTCTCTCAGGTTTTGATATAATAAAGTGCGTAAAAATACAAATTTATAGCGTAAGAAAGCCTTGTTTAATAGACATTTTCTGACTCAAATCGATTTTAATTTTAACCTTTAAATATGACAAATTTTTTACTTTATTCTCTCTCTCTATCTCTCTCTCTCTCAGTCAAGCTGTAAGTGCGCTTGTAAGTTTTTTTTTTTATAAGAAAATCAAATTGGTTTTGTCAAATACAGTATTTAAGACTAAAAGCAATGGTTAAAAAGAGACGGAGATTGTTTGACTACCGTATGTATTACCTTTTTTACTTAAAAACGATTGGTTAAGTTGGTCATGTTTGCTTTGTGAGTAAAAAATGCGCAAAATCCATCCCCCATTTCAAGTAAAGAAACCTTTTGGACATGAAATGATTTATTGCTCAACACCAACACATGCTACAAACACATATTATTCTGATCCAGCTAGTTTAAGCCAGATAGAGAGAGAGAAAAGTTGGATGTTTTAATTTTTATTTCAACGTTTGACTCTTTCTGACTTATTATTTAAACTCTCTCTCTCTCTCTCCCTCTCTCTCTCTGTTTATCTCCTTCTTATACATTTGCTAGTAAAGCCGTAAATATTTACTCATTTGTTTTACTCTTCGTTTATATGAGTTTTTTGGGGCTTACGAGAGCGCGTGTGACGGTGTGTGTTCTCTGCTTTAAAGCACCTCAAACAAGTTTACTACTTTAATATTATCAACAGAAAGGTGCTCAATTTAAAGCTGTGTGGAGGTATTTTTTGAAGTAACGCTTAACGGTTTAACGTGAGAATGTTTAACAAAAAAAGAGAATTAAAAAAAGAGATTTACTTTTTAAATTAAATAATTTATTTAAAGAGAACAAATAGTTTTCAAATCTAAATATTTAAGCCACAATTTACGAATTTACGTTCAGTTTAATCATTTGTATGTGTTTGTGTGTATAAGTTTGTTTACAACCTTAAATTTGGTTTGATATCCATGCAATATGTATACTTTAAATACCTATCAAACGTTCTTGCCCTCTCTCTTTCACTCATTTTACTTACGCACTTTATGCTACACACGCATACACATACTTATACGTATACGTGTTCTTAATGCGTAGCTCTGCTGCTGTGTTTAAGGTTAATGGTTTGCTTGTGTGTTCGCCAGACGAGTGAGAAGAGAGTGTATACGAGTGAGTGTACTAGACAGCAGCTATCGTCGTCACCAACGGTTATCGTAAGCGGTGGTTGTTTTGTATCGTTGTATCGTTTTGTTTGTTCGTTCGCTCGCTCGTACGTTGTCTGTGAAGTTTTTCTTCATAGGATTTACGGGAAATCACGTTTATGAAAAGATCATTTGTGTTTTGTAATTCGGCGATTCATGTCGTCTATAGCGCGCGTCGCATATGTTTCTTTTCAATAACTTAATTGTGTAATAAAAAGCAAAAAACAAAATCTATAGAAATCAATAATTTGAATTGAGAAAAAAGAAAAAAAATTCAAATAAAATCTGATAAAAAACAAAAACACAAAAAGAAAAAACAAAAAATATTTTTTATTAAAACAGAGAAAACAAAAAAATCCATTTCATGTTTTGGAAATAAACAGTGTTTTTGGTGAAATTAAAACAATAAATTCTTGGAAGAAACAAACAAAAATAAAAACAAAACAAGCAATTCTAATACAAAATAAAGAAAAATGTTTCAAAAATAATAAAACATATGTATTAAATAAAAGAGTAGTGAAAAAAATCTATAAATAATGGTTTCCCATAATGTGCAAAATATATGAAATATAATTTAAAAAAATATATAAATTTTATGAAAATAAAAAAAAAAACAGCAAAAACATTAGTTTCTTATTGAAAAAAAAGTGCCAAAAGTTAAAACGACTATAAGCGAAGGAGAAATTGCCAACGTGCAACGGAAATTAAGTTTTTTTTGTATTTGCTAAATACGCATTATGCTTACAATGGAATCTGATATGAAAGGTGGCATTTTACATGCCACCATGCCACCGCATCATGCATCGGCTGCTTTACATGGCCATGCCAGTTCACCGTATAGTGCTTTGGGTCCTCTTATGAACTTGGGCCAGTCCCATTTGACCCAATCGCATTTGTCTCATCACCATCAACATCATATGTCCTCACATTTGGCCACACAGAATTCAGCCGCCGGCAATGGCTCTAGCAGCGCTTTAAGTTCTTTACAGAATAGCATGGCCAACACGTTGAATGGCAATTCATCGTCGGTGCAACATAATTCGCCTTTGCACAGTTCCAGTGACTTGAGTCCCACCCAGAGTTCCCATACGAGCATTGGTAGTCATCATATGACATCACCCGGCCAGAGTCATCATCATCCTTCGCACCACCATGGTGGTGGTATGGGAGGGCAAAGTACTCCCTTAAGCTCGAGTGGTAGCTCAGGTGGTTCCGGCCATAATAATAATAACAATAACAATAGCAGTACAGCCAATAAAAATGCCCAAAGTGCCGCTGAACGTGTAAAACGGCCCATGAATGCCTTTATGGTATGGTCCCGTGGACAAAGACGTAAAATGGCTTCGGATAATCCAAAAATGCATAATTCGGAAATCTCTAAACGTTTAGGAGCTCAATGGAAGGATCTGTCAGAGGCTGAAAAACGGCCATTTATAGATGAGGCGAAACGTTTAAGAGCCGTACATATGAAGGAGCATCCCGACTATAAATATCGACCACGACGTAAGACAAAAACGTTAACGAAAACGAAGGAAAAATATCCTTTGGGTGTGGGTGGCCTTATGCAAAACTCAGAGCCTAGCACACCTTCTAATAGGACCAACTCGTCGAATAGCATATCTTCAGCTGCCCAACAAGCGGCGGCGGCTGGCGTTAATCGTGACATGTATCCCATGAGTGCTCCAAATGGCTATATGCCCAATGGGTATATAATGCATGATCCTTCAGCGGCTGCCTATCAATCGCAACATGGAGCATATATGGGCAACTATCACCGCTACGATATGGGTCAAATGCATCAAGCAGCAGCAGCGGCTGGTTCGCTCAACTACATGAATGCCGCTGGCAGTGGTTATGGCATGTATGGCACAGTAACGGGCGGTCAAACTTCACCCTATGGCAACATACAACAGCCGGGTTCACCGTACGGTGGTGGTGGCGGCGGCAGTGCACAGCCACAGCCCGGTTCACCCTATGGTTTATCTGGACAACCTGGTTCTCAAGTATCCTGCCAAAGTCACAGTCCCAGCGATTCAAGTGTAAAATCTGAACCCGTATCACCCAGCCCTCTACATTCCGCCTCGGCGAATTCGATTCAACAAAATTCCAGCTCTGCTAATAGCGCTGCTTTAAATAACAATAACAATCACATTATGAAACAGGAGTATGTGAGGTCCCAACAACCTACCACTGAACTAAACCACCTTATGAACATGTATCACCTGCCCGAAGGCATGCAAGCTTCAGCGGCCGCTGCAGCAGCAGCCGCCGAACATCACCAGCGTAATTTAATGCATTACCAAAATAGCTCGCCCGATCTGCAACAACATCAGGCAGCGGCGGCGGCCCATCATCATCAGCAATCGATGCGTTCCATGGCTCCTTTAGCCCATATGTGAGAAATGGCACAAGCATATGGAATACCACAACAACAACAAGAACAGCAAACAACGCTGCCAGCAACAGTTACAGCCACAGCGGAAGGTTTAAGCCTTAACACTAATCTACCTGCCCCAACTGCCGCCCAGCAACACAACAACAACCAAACAAATCAACAAGCCCTCATTAACACAAGCAACAGGCAGCAGCAACAGCAGCAGCAGCAGGATGCGGAACAAATGCATTTGGGGGAGAGAGATGATAACAACAACAACAGCAGCAGTCAGGTGACAATGACGGCGTTAATGCAGCAGCGTGATATGTTAAATGTAAGCTTGCAACAGCAACAACAACAACAACAACAGCCGCAACATCAACATAACTCAGGTATTTTAAACTCGGGCACAGAAACTTTAAGTAACGGCCTGGAGGCACGCTCCAATGGCGGCTCTTTAATAATGCAGAGTTTTAGTTTAAATCCTCTAAATGGCCGCGGCGTAAGTCCCACAAATTCTGGTTCATCAGGTGGTGGCAGCCGTTCGTCGGCTCATTCCATGCCCTCACATTCACCAGCCTTGCAACATAATACGTTGTATCATCACTCGCAGCAAAACGGTTTGCCACTTGATAGTTGTGCGGGCACAACGACCGTTGTGACCTCAGCTGCTATAATGGGACGCCTAACAGCCGGCTGCATGGATACGCTAGGCGGTAATAATAATACGAATGGCAATTTTAATGCACACGATACTACTGCTGATACTCTAACGCTATTGCAACATCATCATCCACATCATTTCTCCTATACCGCCGCCGCTGCTGCCGCAGCTCTCGGACCAGCAACACATCATTCCGCATCATCCATCCATCATCATCATCATCATCCTGCGCATCATTTGCACTATGCCCACCACCCGCACCACCACCATCATCATTCCCATCATCACGAAGCAACGGGACTGTTGGATATATCCACTTTGTAAAATACAATTCAAATTAAATAAACAAAACAACAACATAAATAATAATTAATAATTATAATTAAAAACAAAACAAAAACAAACAAAAACAAATTAAATTATTAAATAAATTTGTAATTTAAATTAAATTTTTAATTAGTTTTTGGCGTTAGTTTGTAAATTTAAAGCGAAACACAAAATTAATTGTAATGAAAGTAAAAAACAAAAACAAATGAAAGAAAAATGAAAAAAAAAATTAACAAAAAGTGTAAATTATTTATTAAAAAATAAAAACAACAAATGAAAACAGTAATTAGATTATATATCATTATACGAAATACTGAAAGTAAATATTAAAACTAAAATGCATATAAACTTTAAATATAGCGAAAAAAACAACAACAACAAGAGAAAATAAAGTAAATTATTAATGATAAGTATAAAAATTAAAAAACAAATTAATTTAATTTTAGTTGATAAATTAAAAAAGAAAAAGAAACGTTAATATAATAGAAGAAGAAGAAGAAGAAGAGTATCATCATACACCAAAAACACCTCATCATATAACAACAAACTATCCATCCCTGCTCTAAAATCTTTTGTTTTTTAAGTGACAAATTCCTTTGCATGTTTCTCACTCTATAATGCGCCTCATCTCTGGCTTAACTTTTCCTTTTCTTCCATTCTCTTTGCTTTCTCTCACTCTCACTCTCTCTTTTTTTTTTTGTATAAAATGTGTGATAAAATGTTAAATATTTCCTAATTACTATTGTCTTTTATTAATTTTTTAATTTTTATTACATTTAATTCTTAAATAATTATGATAAATATGCATAATTGATAATTATTAATTAAAAAGAAGCCTAATTTTAATTTAAGCATTTAAAGAAAAGAAAAATTATAATAATTTTTTTGTTAAATTGTAATTATTTTTTGTATTTTTATTTTTATTTTTTTGTTTAGTTTTTACAATTTAAACTTTAAGTAAAAAATTCTCCTTTTTTTACAATATAATGTATAGTTTACTCATATAAAACACAAAATATATTTTAAATTAAAAAAAAAAAATATTAAATTTTGTTTTTCTCAATTAATTTACGGAAAAGGAACACACACATACATACATATTTTCATTATAATTAATTTTGTTTTAACCCGCTTGAGCTGGGAATCACAACAATCGATTGTTCACTATTAGCGAAGAATTTTCGAAACAAAAATATTTATTTGTTTTTGCCGAACAAAAATGCTTCATAGAGCATAGAACATTGCTATTAATTTCATAAGACTTTCTGTTCCTTCTCAATTCACATATATTCTTAAGCTCTTGCTTTTAGTCGTTACTGAAACAGCGACGAATGAACACGCGTATCGGCTATATGCTGATATTCTTTTATTTTTGTTTTTGTTTTCTTTATTCTTTAAGAAACAAGTAAACTTTTCTCGTTTTAACATTAAACGGCGAAAAACAAATGCAAAAGCAAAAATAGAAAAATTCGCTTTAGATAAAGGTTCGCTAAAGATTTGCTGTTGATATTACAGGCAAGCGTTCGAGATCGAAAGATTTGCTGCCACACACTGACCGACGGCTGAACTCTATCGGCCATATTCATAATAAAAATTTAGCCAGTGTCTAGCATTAGTATGCTTTTTATTACACTGGCAGCTATGTTTCCTAAGCTCAGACCACAACAAACTTTCAAGTACTGTCACAAATTTGACACATATCAACTTAGTCAGTGTTTAAAGTTTGTTGATCTGAGGAAGCATAGACGCACGTATATTTAAAATCATACTTATGCTAGACACGGGCTAAATTCTCATTATGAATACGGTGTTCGAATGTTTTATCCAAGAAATTGTTGCTAAACCCTCGTAGGCAATGTTATTATCGAATGTCGTGGTCAAGCGGGACACTATTGCCAAGCCCCTCTCAAACGCATCCTCATTTGTAGAAGAGAAACCAAATTAAAATAATTCAATACACGCCAACTTTAAGTCAGTGTTGCCACTAACAGATATACGGTTAGCACACAACCGGCATTAAAATTACACATACGAGTATGAAGACAATTTACACACAATATTCGAATCTATGCATACATTTTTCGGCATTTCATACTGCCGAAATGCTGGAATGTTACTTTAAGGGCTGGAATTTTGACTGGCTTGCTCTTGTATACGAGAAACTTCACTTCACGTAGCCCTACAAAAAATTCTTCTTTCGAAAGGTTTATGGTATTGCATGCCGTGTGGCACATAGCACTCAAATTTTTCCATTTTAGCCAAAAAAAGTCGATAATCATCGCAGAATGCCTTACTCCATTAAATCCATAGTTGCAATTTTCATCGTTTTTGAAAAAATACGAAACAACGATGTCGCCAGCTGACAAACCACACCAAGGAGAAGATTTGTCAGGATATATTGGTAACTGTTGATCTGCCGCTTTACACCAAATTTGGAAATTCTATTCGTCCACACTGAGCCAAAACTGACCGTTGTTCTATTCATGGTGAAATGGCAAATCTTACTGAGCAGTTTTGGAATCGTAACATGTCTCTTTTGATACTAAAAAAAAAATTCACATTAAAAAACCACATAGTAAAAAACCGCACTTTATCAGCGCCGCACTACACAGGCAATTAGTAGCCAAAGAGGTATGCGAAATTTCTTGACCGAACATATTACCAAGTCTTGATCGATAGCAAAACTCAAAGGGGTAAATAGGAGAAAAATCCATAGGATAACATCACACGTCGTACTATTGATTGGAACCCACTAATAAGTAAAACCAACTCCAACAGCTATACATATAGAACAGAATATCTATGTCGATATGAAAGAGTAGCTTAAGTCAACTTAAGCTATTTTTACTTACGATAAAATACAAGATATGAAGAGGCAACATCTTATTTTTACAATATTAGTACCGGGTGGGAAATTCATTGGTTTAAATTTCAACCAGCGGTTGTTTCGAATCTGGCAATACTTATGTCATTCTATTCTGCCACAAAATTCAGTATGTTATCTCCACTGAACGAAATTAATCGATTTACGCTTGAGCAACGTTGGGATTTATTGGAAATTTATTACCATTTAAAATCATCCTTTCGAATGAAACACATTTTCATTTTGGTGGGTACGTTCTTAAGCAAAATTGCCGTATTTGTGGCTCAAAAACCCAAACGTAGGTTTATAGAAGCCAATGCACCCACTACGAGTGACTGTTTGATGCGGCTTGTGAAGCGGAGGCATTATTGGCCCATATTTCATATTTTGCAACCATTAGGATCAATGGAGACACCTATCGCACCATGATAACCGATTTTTTTGTGCCCGCTCTTCATGGTATTAATGTGAACGATGTTTGGTTAGAATAGGATGGTGCAACTTGCAACACATCTCATGCCACAATCGATTTATTGAGTCAAACGTTTGATGGCCGTTTAATTAGCCGAAATGGTGATGTCAGTTGGCCGACAAGAAGCTGTGGTTAGACGCCGGTGGACTATATTCTGTGGGGCGCCGTTAAAGACAAGTGTTATGCCGACATTCGTGATGCCATTGCCGAGATACATTCGAAAAAGTTTTCGAAAATTAGTCCGATGGAATGGGGTACTGTGTGGCCAGCCACGGCAGCCATATGAATGAAATAATGTTTCATTTCCAACCGGAACAATTGTACTTCACAACAAAACAATAAATTTACCAAAATTTTAAAGCGGTTTTGTTTTGTTGCGTTTTTAAATTTAAACTTTTAAATGGTTCACCCGATATATTCTGTTCGGTTTTTTCCCAGATTGTCTCTAGATACTGAGTCGGAAAGTAAAAATATCTTAAGCCGACTTAAGCTAATCTTCCATATCGAACAAAAAGTAAAATTACACACAAACTACATAAACAATGTGGAATTACACACAATAAGCGTAATTACACACAAGGTGGCAACACTGCCTGAAATACGTTTTAATTAAACAAATCAAAAAGTTGTTTAAAATAAGGTGACCAGATAGTTATGTTTATGCAAAATATAAGTTTTTGCTTACTCTTAAGTAATCATTCCTCAGATATCATTCAATTGTGCCAACTAAGCTTGCCAGATGGCCTTGATTTCGCTTGATTTACAAAATTTTTTACAGAACGTTATGATTTCTCAATAGTTTGTAAAGATTTTAAAAGTTTTGTAAAGAGCGATCAAATATTTTAGTGAAGATTTTCGGAGCTTAAAACTGATCCAATAGCTTTTTGCAAACCTCTGCGGAATTTAAATTTACAAAATTAAAAGAGGTCTACTGAGATCAAAGCTGTAATAATCTGAGGATGTAGGGTCCGGCCTACATAGTGGATACATCAAAATTTCCCAGCTAAACTCTCTCAGCTTCTGCCATGTCATAAAAAATTTATGCAATCTGATGTTGTCATGATGAAGCACAACAGCTTTCTTGTTCATCAATTCTGACTGTTTTGATTGTATAGCTTGCTTCGATATCGTTAGTTATTGACACTATAGATCAGAATCAATTGTTGAACAAGGTTTTAGAAACTCATAATGAGCAATCACACACAGCATTAACTCTCTTGGTATCAATCCTGGCTTTACCACCGTCTGCTAAACTTCAACTAGCTTCGTCCATGATCTGTTTCGCATATTATTATTGAACAGAATCCGCTTTTCATAGCACGTAATCGTTCCTAGGTTTTAAACCAGCAATAGTGTTGTCTGATGCAATTTCTTTAAATGTCAATAATTTTATAACGTTAAATATGGCAACCCTAGAGCCAAAGAACTGGCTAGGACACCGTTTCGACTGCCACAGAAATGGTATAAAAAATTGTTGGCATAGCCTTTGATTTGAACAAACTTTGTTCACTTGAAATTTAATTAATATTTTAACAGTGAAACTTTTCAAAAAGGAATCACCATGAACAAGGGAGAAAACAAATTAAAATAAATCAATACACGGTAACTGAAGCCTAAGTTTTTACTACATAAACTCTCTTAAAATTATCGCCCCTGTTCTGTATTCAGAGTGGAATAAATCAATACACGGTAACTTAAGCCTAAGTTTTTACTTCATAAACTCTCTTAAAATTATCACCCCTGTTCTGTATTCAGAGTGGAATAAATCAATACACGGTAACTTAAGCCTAAGTTTTTACTACATAAACTCTCTTAAAATTATCGTCCCTGTTCTGTATTCAGAGTGGAATAAATCAATACACGGTAACTTAAGCCTAAGTTTTTACTACATAAACTCTCTTAAAATTATCGTCCCTGTTCTGTATTCAGAGTGGAATATTCAATCCGCGCGGAATTATAAAATTACTCGTAATCAAAAGTCGGAAGTTTGCTGTTCTTTGTATTTATAAACAAATTTTAATTTCATAATTTATAGCAATTTTTGTTCAAAGAGTTGTGTATGTAATATGAAAAATGAAAGAAAACATTTCAAATTATGGATTACCATCGATCTTTTAACAGTTCAGGAAAGTTTGATTAAAACAAATTTGACACGATTTGATTCCACTAACATTTTCTAACACGAAAAAAAAATATTCGGAACTGGAATACAGAACAGCTAAGAAATACGGTATATTCCGATTCCGAATAAAAACTTTCTGATTCGGCAGCAGCATTGTATATTCGCTGCAACTAAATTGGGATGGCCAGACAGAATTTTGTCTCTTCACACAAAGCAGTCTGCTTTACTCAAAGCATTTCTGATGAAAAATTGTTGGTATAGGCCTTGCCTTAAACAAAACTCCGCAACATTTTAAAAACCTTTTCATTTTAAAAAATCTAAAACGAAGGCTCTAAGTCCAAGTCGTTAAGATTGGTGCCTGAGACACGATGGGGTTACTGGTTTTAATTTTTTAATAAAAACATTCACCCTTAGCATTATTGTTGTTGACAACCAGAAAACCAGTAAAATATCTTACAAAGTTATGGAATGACGACAACAACTGCACTAATCGTGATAAGCATTAATAGTCCTAATCATGGTTGGCGTATTCGCTGTCGTATTTCGACATTTGTGTTCAAGATTAAGGAAAAATGAACAAAATTTCCATTAATCTCTGAAACAAATGTCGAAAAATGACTACGATTCGCTACCCATTTTAAGGTTGAATGTTTTTAGTTGAAAAACGCAGATCGCAAACAATGAAAAGTGAGCGGATTTAATATCGCAAAAACTCTTTTAAGCAATTTAATAGCAATTCAATTGTTGATCATTTTACAACATTATATAGGGTGATTTTTTAGCAACTTTATTTTTGACAGCTCAGCTGTTTTCGTATAACATGTTGCTCTCAAACATGTTCAGTTGGGTCTATAATTTAAACATAAATCGACTTACAAACGAGCAACGCTTGCATATTATTGAATTTTATTATCAAAATTCATATTCGATTAAGAAAGCGCATCGTCATCATTTGTATCGCTAAATTGCCGTATTTTCGGCCAATAAAAGTTGAAATTATGCTCCTCTAAAAGGCGAACACCTTTTAAGGCTTTCTTTGTGGTTGAAGATACAAAATTCTGTCTACTTTTCATAAATTTCTTTATTAATTTTTTTAATTTAATTTTTTTAATTTTTATTTTAATAAAAAATCATAAAATATCGACTCAAACTTTAAAGGTTTCTAATTTATTATGGGTACATGGCTACATCCCTTCCACTTCCTAATCCATTTCATTCCGTATGCTTCTTTAAACTCTTTGCTTTTGGGCAAATAGAAACACAAACTCATTCACTTGTTAGCATTAATTATAGAATAAAAATAAAAAAGAATTATAAAAATAAAACTGTAATAAAAATAATATTAAAAAGAATTAAAAACAACAAAAAATATAAATTATTTATTAATTTAGAGTAAAAAGTCTTTAACAAAAAATAAAATATAAATAAAAAAAAATTAAAACTATTAAAATATTAAAAAAATATATACAAAAATTATGATTAAAAAAATAATTTAATTTAAGAAAAACAAAAAATGAAAATCTCTATAGAAAAAACCAACAACAACCACAAAACAAACGTAAAAAATAAAAAAAATGATGAAAAATGTTTTCAAAAAAAATTTTTCTTGTCCGAGATTTTATTTATTTTCCGACGGCATTGCAGAGTAATTTCTTTAAGTTTTTTAATACCTATGCTATAGGGTCCGCCATCTAACGCTTTTTTTTCAACTAGTGCTTATTTCGTGAATGGTAATACTTAGCTCAAGTCTGATTTGACAGATAATTAGTTTTACGCTTGAACAACGCTGGGAAATATTGCGTGCGATCGACTTACAGAAGATGCCGATTTTGCCAAAAAAAAATGGTCTTTTCAGATGAAGCTCATTTTGGTCTTGGCGGGTATGTAAACAAGCAAAATTGTCGCATTTGGGGCACAGAAAACCTGCACGCATGCATTGAAAAGCCAATACACCCAAGACGAGTCACTGTTTGGTGCGGATTTTAGTCTAGAGGCATAATTGGGCCATTTTTCTTCGAAAATGAGCAAGGAGTGGCCGTCACAGTCAAACGTGCCACACAGCCTAAGCTACACTCGATGCTTTGCGCCCTCTTTTTTAAGATCGCATTATCAGCCGCTGAGCTGATGTCGTTTGGCCGTTTGGCCACCTCGGAGCTGCGATTTGACACCGTTGGACTATTATTTGCGGATTGCCGTCAAAGATAAGTGTTACGCCAGAGACAAATGACGCTTTAAAGGACAATATTCGTGAAGCCGTTGGTGAAATACAGCTGCACACAATCGATAATGTGCTTAAAAATTGAACCGATCTTGTAGGCTACTGCATGGCCAGCCGAGGCAGCGATTTGTATAAAATTATTAATTAATAAAAAAAGAAATTTGAGAAAATATTCAGTAGTTTCTTTTTAATAGCATTTTCAAAAAAAAAAATTAAATTATTTGGCGGACCCTATATAAACACATACAAGGCTGCCGACCATCAACTACAAACTGTTAAAAATAGAATACAAGTGTGCATATGAGAATAATTATTTTAGCGGCAACACGGCTAACGACTACATGGCCACCGTTGTATCCTGACAATAAGATACATTAAAAACACGAAAACAAAGTATGTGGCACCACTGAAAAAGAGTAATCATAAGTATGTCCATTTGCTTACATTTATTTTGTAGCTGCAGTCGTTAAAATAATTAAGTAGCTGGTTTCTTGGCTACTTTTGTAGCCAGCGACTTTCGTAGTCGTGCGGTCGATGGTAGTCTTGAATGTCTTTATAGCATTATATGTTTTTAGACGAAAATTTCGTATATTTAAGTGATTTTTAGTAGGATTTATAAACGATTTCGTAAGAATAGTAAGTAATCTAATTAGCAGAACTGTTTTCAATTGAGAAGTTGGAAAATGTGTATCAGGATATTTGAGACATTGCAACGTTCGGTATAAATTTCTCAAATTCGAAGTGAATTTGAAGTAATTTTTTAAAACAAACTTTTCCAGAATTAGAGTGGCAATGTTTATGAAACCCTACCGTTGTAGAGACTAAGACGGTGAATATAGCCTTCTTTTTAGGTAATTCATGGTATGGGAGCTCACTTAAAAAAACCCATCCCGTAGTACTCCCCTAAAAGATTTAATACTATCACATATATATCCCTATTTCTGCATTTTTTATGTTCCTTTGTTTTAACATTTTCCGGTTTTTATTTATTTTTAGTACTAATGGCAACTCTGAACTCAACTGAAGTTGATCTACCTGCGCCCATCAGGTATCGAGTATGAAGAATCTGTTTGTGGAATTCGAATATTTCACCTCAGAATTTTGAGTTATGGGTAAAAAACCGATTTTTCGTATACTCATGTACTTAGAAGCTAATAACTTATCTCAATATTAACCGATTATAGGTTACCGATATAGAAAGAGAATCCGACTGGATCGATTGAGAACATCGGTGCTCCTCTTGGGTCGGTCTAACGGAAATTTTGATGGGGAAATTTATATGCTGTGGGACCAGAAAGATCTGGCCACTGTTGGTTTACATAAGAAAGGGGACAGCTATTGATGCTGCCTAGAAAATATATGTGGAACAGCATATGGATTATTACTGACCGTTGGGCTGTTAGCAGACTTGTTATAAGTACGTGAATGCCATATCTTTGCTGAAATTGCAAGGTCGAAAACCAAGAGGAGTCTGCGCAACAGTTCTTTGCCACGATTCGACGATTGTAGGCTTTCTGTGCTTGTTTGGGGGAGATATGACAATAAGGACTACTTTTCAACGTACGATCTGAACAAAATCTTTGCCTTGGTTAGGGCGACTGAATGGCTAAATGCTGCGCGGAACATAGTGCGGTAATGGACACAAGTTAACATAACGGAAGCTACAATTTGGATCCAAGTGGGCCGATGGTAGCTGCCGCATTAACCTAACCTAACCTATGTTTAGTTTTAATCTGTTGGAGGTTGACGGAGTTATAAAGTTTTTTTGAAAGCTACTCATGAAAAAGACTTTTTGTTTTATAAAATTTGTTAATCCTGTTCTAAAAAGAGTTTTCTCATAAGTTCTTTTTGATACCCAATGGAAATCCCATTTCTCATCACTGGTCATAGATGTTAGTCTTCTTGACTTCAGACAGCGCAGTAATCTCCTATCAGCCTATCTAAGTTGTAATTGAAAAGTGAATTTCAAATATTTTTAATTTCATAAAAAAATACTTTTAAATTCTGAATGTAATGTCCTTTAAATTCTATACATTCACACCTTGGTGAAGTGTTGGAGACCATATAAACTCCTGTCGTGATATAGGTTACAGCACCCGGTTGAGGAGAAGCAACACCACATCGAGCCTCACACTCTGCCTGGGTTTAAAGCTTAAACCACAGCCACCACGAAGCTCCTACAGTTTCGGTTTGGTTGGTAAACCATCCCAGAGAATAGTGTCAGACTTCTTTGATATCCGTTAACCATTAGAAACGCATACAGTTACAAGAAACTCCTTTCAAATAAACTTGACTATCGCCAAACACTTCCTTGGAAGTCGTCAGATGGTTGTGCTCTTGTATGTAAAAATATATATGCAAAATGCTACATATGTATCCACTCGATTGAGTAGTCTTCTGTCACAGTACTTTACTTTTCGGTTCGTCTTATATCATTTCATGGATTTTGTCGACTATTTTTTGCAGGCGACCTGAACAAGGCTTAATGAACACACTAAAGCTCTTTTAAAAGTTATATAATTTTTTTGGTGCACGTTAAGTTAGAGATGAGGTGGCGTGGTGTGGTGATTAAAGTGACCCCCTACTAGCGCTTCAGAGACGAATCCTCAGCAGCAAACATAATAAAAAACTTTAAATTGCCTTTTCCGAGCGTTTAATTAAGAGATTTCAACCACCCTCAAGATAACCATATGCAAAGGAAGCTTCTCTGACATAACAGCTTACCTCTGGCAACGATGACAAACATTACACAAATGATCTGGACAAAACGACATCTACTGAGAAAATAAATGAGTATCCTAAGGATCAGGGTGGCGTAGTGTAAAAATGTAATTGCGGTTTCGACAAATCCGTCTAAAAAAGCGCCCCCCTAACCATCCAACTTACTTCTGGTAATGATGAACAAACACGAGACAAATGATCAGGAGAAAATGTCACCTACTGGGAAAAAGTTACAATACTAAACAAAGATCATCACCACCACCACTACACTACACAATCGTATGCAGACGAGCTACAGTAGATTAATCATCTTGATTACGGAAACTGAAACAAAGTAATGAATGCTTTGCGGAAAGGCAACATGCTTCCTAGAGGGGTAACGGAGAAAACAAAACAAAAGTAAGGATCACCACCACCACCACTTAGTTTCTTCATTAAAGGGGGTGATACATTGGCAAATATTTGTTTGCAAACATCGCAAATAGCCAATCGCATACATGGATAACTTACTTTTCCTTGAATGGCATAACACTTGTCTTAAACTGCGCCCCACAGAAAATAATCCAACGGTTTTAAATCGCAGCTTTTTGGTGACCAACTGACATTACCTTTTCGGCAAATTAAACAGCCATCAAAGGTTTGATGCAATAAATCGATTTTGGTATGAGATGTGTGACAAGTTGCACCGTTCTGTTGAAACCAAACATCGTTCACATCAATACCATGAAGAGCGGGCACAAAAAAAAACGGTTATCATGGTGCGATAGATGTTTCCATTTACCGTAATGGTTGTGCCGTCCTCATTTTCAAAGAAATATGGGTCAATGATGCCTCCGCTTCATAAGCCGTACCAAACAGTCACTCGTAGTGGGTGCATTGGCTTCTGTAAGACCATGTTTGCGTTTTCTGACCCCCAAATACGGTAATTTTGCTTATTAATGTACCCACGAAAGGTGATTTTTTTTTTTGGGCAAAATCGTTTGCCCATCTAGCGAAGCGAAAACGAGGCGGATGGTCATGTGGCTTCAAATCTTGAAGGCGTCATACTGAAATCTCTTCGCAAAGTTCGATGTAAACTGGTGCGTGAAATGTTCAATTCTTGACAACGATGACGAGTTAATGTTGATGGATTCTCATGCACACTCTCACCGAAAACTTCGATATTTTGGGGTGTACGATCTGTACTAGCAAGCTTATGCCTTGGCGCATCAACCATGAAACCAGTTTCACGAACTTTAGCATTAAGCTTGCGTATACCAGGCACTGTTGTTCCTTCTCTGCGATCAAATTTTGTACGACAATTTCGTGCAATATCCGACCAATTGTCTTTGTTTTGGAAATAAATTTTCAATAAATGCCAACGTGGCTCAAGCCTTAATCGATTCATTTCGTTTAGTGCAGATAATATACTGAATTTTATGACGCCATAGAATGACATAAGTCTTGCCAGATTCGAAATATACGCTGGTTCAAATTAAAACCGATAGATGGCCCACCGGATACCATCACAAGGAAGCAAGCTACAAAAAAATCAAGTTATTAAGCTGAAACAAGGCTTTGAATGATTTGTGAGAGGCCATATGTTCCCCAGGAGAGAAACGGTAAGAAAAAAAGCTGAAGAACGTGTATTATTTTCTTTGGGGTATTCCCATGGAAGCAACTTACGTCCACAGCTACAAAACATTTTACTGAAATAATCACATGTTTGTGTGTATGGTCGAACGTGAGCAATGGCAGTATCTATCGTTCGATAATAATTATTTGATGGCCAAACACTCATGTAAAACATGATATACCATCTTGATACAGTTGCTTATAGTCTCGACTATCTCTAGAACGTCTATTCTCTAATGTTCGTCGAATGTTCGTGTTTTTATTTGTTATTTATGGTACTTTGACAACTTTAGAGCAATATGCACCTTTGGCATCAACTTTTTAAACTTCTTGTTGAAGGCTTTTATTTATCGGCTCCGCCATCTAACGTTTTTTTTTCAACTAGTGCTTATTTCGTGTATGGTAACACTTAGCTCATGTCTGATTTGACTGATAATTAGTTCTATCCTTCCGCTGAACGAATATGGTTGCGTATACGCTTGAACAACGCTGGGAAATATTGCGACATTACTTTGAAAATCATTGTAATGTTGCAGAATGTGTGCAATGTGTTCAGATGATGCTCATTTTGATCTTGTCGCATTTGGGGCACAGAAAACGAGTCACTGTTTGGTGCGGATTTTGGTCCAGAGGCATAATTGGGCCATTTTTCTTCGAAAAAGAGCAAGGAGTGGCCGTTACAGTCAATGGCGATCGTTATCGGGCCATGTTGAACAAATTTTTGTTCACAAAAATTGAAGAGGAGGATATTAGCAACATTTGGTTTCAACAGGACGACGCTATGTGCCACACAGCCGAAGCTACACTTGATGTTTTGCGACCTGTTTTTGAAGATCGCATTATCAGCCGCAGAGCTGATGTCGTTTGGCCACCTCGGAGCTGCGATTTGACACCGTTGGACTATTATTTGCGGGGTGCCGAAGATAAGTGTTACGCCAACAAGTGACGCTTTAAAGGACAATATTCGTGAAGCCATTGGTGAAATACAGCTGCACACAATCGATAATGTGCTTAAAAATTGGACCGATCGTGTAGGCTACTGCATGGCCAGCCGAGGCAGCCATTTGAATGAAATTATTTTCCATTATTAACGGGAAGGATTTTACTTTCAAATAAAAAAGAAAGTTGGGAAAAAATTCAGTAGTTTTTTTCATAGCCTTTTCAAAAAAAAAAAAAAAAAGAATTATTTGGCGGACCCTTTAGTTCACAATTTTCAATTTTTCTTAAACCTAACAATGATGTCTGTTCCTAATGGATATCAGGGATAAACTAATGGACACAGATGGCCTGAAATTCACCAGTATTTCGGTAACAGATAACAATTAAGAGGCGTTGGGCTTTTTTTTAAAGAAAATTAAACAAAATGTTGTGAAATTTTGAAACAGCCGCCGTATGAGACTCTAAAATTAAATTATCGGATGTTATCCTTTAATTTCCACTTTCATTTCATAACTTAAGTGGCATTATATTGACAATAAAAACTTTTTTTGTAATTTTTTTTTTTAATTTTTTTCTGGTTTAATTTTAAAAGCCCCCTTATTCGCGTGAATAATTCAATTGTTGATTGTTGTGTAACATTTTCATGTCAATATTGTTTAATAATCACTTCCAATAACAATTTTGTTTTTTTAATTTTTTAATTTTTTTCGGTTTTATTTTCATTTTGTAGGTTTTTCATCAACAAAATCATGCAAAAAAATTAGCATTTGATTGTCAACGATAAATAAAAAAAAAAATGTTTTTTTCGGTGACAAAATTTATTTGTTTAACAACTACAACAAGAGCAAGAAAAACATTAACTTTTTTTTTAAACAAATTGTTAATAAAAACAACAAAATGATACAGAAGCTTAAATGAAATGAAAGGAAATAAAAACGCATTTTATGGCTTGAAAGATAGAGCGGCTTGTAGGTGTAGATAAATGCTAAATATGAGCTGCTAAGGTGGCAGAGAGGAGAGACATATACGTATTCCTAGACATTAATTTATTTTATTTTATTTGCAAAAAAAAAAAAAAAAAAAAATTTATTGCAGACATAAATTCTAATGCAGCTAAAGGCTGTTGTCAGTTCTTTTTTTGTATTTCATTTACGTTTCGTTTTTTAATTAAATTTAATTTTATTTGATTGCTTTGGATTTGTTTTAAATTTTATTTTATTTGCTTATAATGATTATTTACTTAAATTAAAATAATTTATTTATTTATTTATTTTTATTTTTAAATATTTTTTATTTTTTATTTTTTTTTTTTTGTCATTCAGCTTTAATACCGTGAGATACTTTTGTGTGTTTTGTGACTAATTTTTGCTTTTATTTAGATAAACAACAACAACAACTAGTAAATAAATCTTCAACATTTTAAATTAACTAACGAATATTGTGAACACGAGGGGTTCATGGCCTGTTTTGTTTTCGTATGTTTTTAAAAGGAAATTGCATTTAATCCGTAGAACAAATCACCTGCTCACACGCCGTTGTCTTGTCTTTGTTGTCTCACTACAAGCACTTCTCTAGGCAGGTCATCGTAAACTGGTAAAATGTAAAGTAAAATGTAAGCCAAAGGAGGCAAAAGTGAAATAAAATAAAATCCCCGCCTTAAACACTTAAACACATTGTCACTACACACACACACACACACACACACACACACACACACTTACATGCACCTCTGGCATTGACAAGTTAAGCCTTTAAACTCGCCTATGAAGGCTTAAGATGAAGGCTAAGAAAGAAAAATAATTTGGTTGTCTTGTCAGTTAATCTGTTTTAAAGTGAAATTATAAATATTTAAGGCAATCATTTAAGCCTAATAATTTTAATCAGGGCCATAAGTATAAGCGTTTACCTGTTCCGCGTTGGCTGCTTTAAATATTTATTCACTGGAAATCTATTTTATGATTGGAAAAGTTTTGCATTAGAAGGGATTGAAGCATAAATAAGTAGAATTATTACTAGACAAGTGACAAAAATAAAAAGAACAACACTTGTTGTTGTTGTTGTTGTTGTTGTTGTTATTGTAGTCTCCACATATGATAGTGAAAATCATCATCACCATTATGTGATTATTACATACGGCACTTATTAGACGAGCTTATATGTACATACATATCTATATATGAGCACTTTTAAATGAATTAAAATACAACAATGACAATAGCAATGGCAATAAAAATGCAAAAAAAGGCTAAAAGGTGATAGCAAACAAGGTGATAGATACTTAATACATATGGTACACAGCCATGATGCGAATAGTCGTGCAGATAGACATTTTATTCTTCAGTAGAATGAAAATTTATATTCACGTACCATTGTACAGCGTTATTGTATTAAATAAAAAATGAAATAAACAGTCGTGTTTATAAAAATAGTAACTGATACTCAAAAAGCACATATACATATAATACTCGTACATGGGCTGAAAAGTCTCGAGACTAAAGAAGAAAACATTTTTTTGTTGTTGTTGCAAATTAGCTATACTCATCGATGTAATCTCCATCAAGAGCAATGCAATCATTCCAACGCAGCTCTAACATTTCACTACTGCTTTTGTAGGACAATATATCTTTTGCCTCAAAATAGGCCTCAGTTTCAGCGGTAACCTCATCATTCGCGCGTAATTTCTTAGCGGCCAGCATTTTTTTGAGAGCTGCGAACAGCCAGTAGACACTGGGAACCAAATCTGGCAAATACGGTGGATATGAGAGCAATTCATTAGTTTTGCTTAACTTGTGACACAGAGCGTTGTATTGCCATGTGCGGCAATACAATTGCGACCTTCAAGCGCTCCAATAACGCTATATAATATTCACTGTTGAAAGTATTTCCCTTCCCTTCTCAAAATACCGAGGCCATAACCTTTAAAGCCGATTGTTCTGCTTTCGGGCGCTTTAACGAACGTTTCGATTCCATTGTTACATATCGACGCAAAGATTCCGGTTTCTTACTTTGAAAAATGGCCAGACACTGCTCAAAATCCACAAGACATTCTCTTTTTTTTTTATCAACAGTGTGCTTTCTCATAAGCAAATGCTCATACAGTATAAAGTCAACACGTTCTTTTGATATCATTACGACGTCAGCTAACTCATGCAACTTCACTCACTTTGCTATTATTTAGGACGATTTTGTGGTTTTTTCTTCGTGTTTACTGGTGTTACCGCCACATTTGAACGTTCACTGTCTCATCGGTATCTCTAAGACCACGTTTGAATCCACCAAGCCAACGTTTTATTATTGCTTCTGCTAAAGCGCGGTCCCCATAATACTTTTAAAGTCATTGCTTCGCTTGAACGGTATTTTGACACATCAAGAAGGAGTGTCGAATTAAAACACGAAATTATTTTTGATCCATTGTTTTGAAAAGATCAAAATTAGCTACACTCTTGACGCAATAACTCACAAACTAATTAATAGAATATCATGAAATTTTAATACCTTTCTTTTGAAGGTTAGCACTAAATGAAAAAAGAGCGATACCAATATGTTAGGCCCGGGACCCTTTGCCTATGTGTTATGCATAGACACACAAACGTTTAACCGGGATTAGAAAGCCCATAATAGAAACTTTAGCCATATTCGGCTAAACAATATCTTTCTGGAATTTATTTCACTGCCAAACTTTTGTCCCCTCCCAATCTACCAAGAAGGGCTGGTCTCCTTGAAGTAGGGACCATCATAGTAGCAAGCATAGCGTCCAATGAGTGTAAATACTCAACGGTTAATATACAAACACGTCCGTAACTCGGCAATGTTTTCGTCTTTTACTTCCTATGCCCTTTAGGTCCTAATAGAGCACATAGTCTAACAAATTTCCCTATTTATTTCGTTCCTTCGCTATATTCCTTATCTCATTAAAAGAATATCGTAATTGTTGCATGTTCTTCTCTATTAAGCGGTTCAATGTGTCTGCAGATTTCCAATCCTCCTCCTCTGACTTGTAAATGTTTCGTGATTCGTTTACATTTCGTCCACAATTTCTCGTTTAATATTGTATCTGGCTACCAGATCTAGAGGGTTTTCCTCAGACTATCAACAAGAGTCTACTCAAAGTTTTGTATTGAGTTTAATCTCGAAATTTTCCAGAGCTGTGAAAAGGCACCTTCTGCCGCAGATATTCCGCCTAGGATATTACTGGAAGTGAATGAGGCCCTCCGTCTTTATGGAGTTGATTGTTAGATCAACTGCATGAGATGTAGTAATGATGTAATGATTATACTCTGCACACCGCAGTATCCTGATGATATTAGGAATATGATCCAGAAGTTTTCTTTCTCTTATTGTTCCACTTGGGAGCATAGGGCTTTAACAAGAAGTTTCCATCTTACTCTTTTTTGACAATAACGGTAAATTTCTGACAATGAGTTATTGTTACTTGAAAGCTCTTGCAACACAGTTCAGCACCACGTATTATTTGGACGACCTCTGCTGCTACTGCTTTAGAGGTTCTATTCCAGCCCTCTTCTGCTAATGCTTATCTGCGGTTTTCATAATGTGTGTCCAGAAAATTATTGCTGCTGCCGGGCACTGTGGTCTTAAATACCATCAGTGTACTTTGGGAAATGTTGAGAATGATCACTGAAACATATGTACATGTACTGTGTGAGCGTCCAGCTATCTCGGCCCAGTAGATGAGATGTTGACTTCGAAAGAGGTAAATCTTTTCTCTGATGATTGACTTCGAAAGAGGTAAATCTTCTCTCACCAAATATGTTTACTGGTTATTTGCAGCCTAAATGTAATGTGGTGTATTTGTGATTCTTTGTGTCGCAGTGCATTTTTAGCTCTAACTATCATAACATAACATAACATAACATATATCCAGCCGGTATTGAAAGTTGTGACGGAACCATAATTTTCATTCTTATCGACTTTCACCATATTGTTACGTTTTTACCTTTTGAAACGTTTATTTATGAGTTCATAGATTGCAGTTAAAATAAAAATAAATTTGTGTTTGGTTCTTAATAAAAAAAACTTTATTTAATACACTTTAGTGCAGTTGTCGGCAAAGAGCTGCTCTTCTCTTCTATTTTCACACGTACGTAGTCACACGCATGGGCAACAAATAAGCAAAAACTTAACAAAGAGAAGTAAAGAGAAAACAAGTGGAAAAACACCGTGCAAAGTGAACTGCGTGAGACAATCAATTACTACCACAATTGTAAAATGCATTAATATTAGTTTGCCGAACGCTGGTTTAGTGTATCACTGATAGTAACCTTTTTACAAACAAAAACAAATTCTGCCCTTAGTTACACTCGCTGGATAAACAAAAACAATTAATGGACAGGTCTTTCTACCTAAAGATTTTTCAACCCGATCGCTGTTATAACTTAAACTCGATCAAAACCAGAGTCTATTCACACTAAACACTCTAACTAAGCTGGTCTTTACAACTTGAATAGGATCACGACTCACTTTATGAGTTTACTCCTTATAAACTGATTCGCTGAACTTACTTCACTTAAACTAACTGCTGTTCGCATCGATGTGCTTTTTATATGGCTGAGTAAAGGATATTTCGAACGCTCTCGACCCTCTCAATATTTCAGGTAGATTCGGTTTCTTCCATTTCATTGTAGTTCTTTTAAAACAGTTCAATAACAAACAATTTGTTTGTTTCACTGCTTATTATATTGTTGTAGTGTTTCTTACTTGTTTCGTTGTCTGCTTGCTTGTTGTTGTAGTTTATTTTTATTCGTAAACAAGCACGTACATAAAGATTGTTGTAACGGTCCTCGAGTCTATTCAACGTTCTGTGCTTTATACAAAAAGTTGTTTGCGATGTTCTTCAGGTCTCGAACGTAGCAATCACCTAAGTATACTTAATCCAGGGTTCTTCAAGAGCTCTTCTATCTTATCTTAATGGCTTTTACGGAACATTGTACGCGAGTGTCTCATGTGAAAACTTTTTTAATGCAGAAATGAATTCGTTTCGTGGCTCTGTTTTGGCATTTTAGTCATACTTTAGTGCGTGTAGTACCCAGTTTTCTTAGGATTAGTGAACACATACTGCATCTGAGATAGAGGTTTTTTTTTCGATCGAGTAAGCTCATTATATTCATACTTCATTCGGCTGAAACTTTATCGGGCAAATTTAAGGTTAGGAAGTAAATTGGCTTACAAACACGTTTTTTTTTTACAAACTCAGTTTTATTCATGTGGGAAATATGGGAATTAATAATGGAATATGATGTCGTTAGCAGACTTCCGCTCTTTTCACAAAATTTTGAATCACATTATGCAACAAAGCTTCGCTTACCTCATCAATGCAGCGCAATGCATCTTTCAAAGTGTCATTAATCCAGCAGGGTTAAGTCACAAGAACCAGGCGGCCAATTGACATCGCCAAAACGAGTAATTACGCGACCTGGAAATTTCTTACGCAATAACTGAATTGTTTGGCTTGCTGTGTGTCTTGTGGCGCCGTCTTGATGAAATCAAAGGTCTTTGATGCCAACATTAGCCACTTGTGGCCACAAAAAATTGGTTATCATGGTTTGGTAGCGCAGAGAGTTCACGGTGACGGCGTTTCCGTGCTCATTTTCGAAAAAATACGGGCCAATGATGCCGCCTAACCACAAACCGCACCATTTTTTTCGAGGACTGCTTGAAAATGGTCCTCATCCGTATGATGATTTTGTTGAAAAATGCGTTGTTATCCTTCAGTTTTTCAGCCAATTAACAAACGTTCGATGCAAACAAGGGTCAAGTGGCTTTAGTTCTTAAACGAGTTGAACTTTATAAGCGTGAAGATGAAATTATTTAGGCCAAATATTGCGCATAATTCCTCTGGTGATGTCCAATTGTTACGAACGTCAATGAGTTGATGTTCCAGGCCCATTCTCAAGACTTTGCTGTACAGCGGTTATGTTTGCATCACTACGGCCACTACGAGCATATTGTTTTGAGCCTCGAATTTAGCGATTAAATTCGAACACCGGTCTCAGAATTAGCCTGATTATGGGGAAAATCTGCTCGAATTTTGTGAAGTGATACAGTAAACCATTTCACCATTTTGATAACAAATTTGCACAATTAAAATTCTTTGTTCAAGAGTGTAGCGTTTCATAGCTAAAATTTCCCAATTTTTTACTATATAAGTGTCAAAGGTTGACAACTCAATTCTTGACATTTCATCATCTGACAGCCCCCACCCTGAACACCGTGTTAAAAAAAATGGATCTTGTATCCACTCTAGTGTCAAACAAGTTTGTATAATTTTACTATTTTCCCCATCCAAGCTGTGTTGCATAAACATACATAAACCATTTATAGCATTAGTTGCTTGTACATATATTTGTGCAATAAAGCTCAATATACTCGCATAGATATTTCGCATTACCATGCTGCCAAACTACTCGTACACTAAACATCGTAATCGTAATCGTAATAATCACCCAATAGTTATAAAATTTTCTTTCTTTCCATTCTTATTATAATCTTTTGTTGCATTCAACAACATTAGATTTGTGTTGTTAGTTTTTCATTTTTTTTATTTTTTTCCGTTTTTTCTTTTAATATTTTCTGATGAGAGTTCAAAACCTGTTGCATGCTTTTATTACTACTGCAAGCAGCACAACTACAACTATTTGCAGCAGCAACAATATGGCTGATCTTGGCGAATACAAAAGATAAAATGAGACAGAATGTGTGTGTAGTACTCAATACTCAAAACCCTCTTAACAATTAAAATGCCAACACTTATGCAAACTCACACAGCTATACAGATGCACAGGCAACACTCACTCATACACTCAAAGAAGAAGTAGAAAGAAAAAAATAGAAAAATTTAAACCGAAACTAATCCATGTGAAGGCTGACTGGCTGGCAAGTGGATAGATAGTGATGAGTAGTAGATGATGCGAGTACGTGAAGTGTTGAAGATGAAACCATGGATGATTGGATGAATGAATGAATGAAATTCAATTGAAGAGGATGATTTATAAAAAGAAAATCTAAAAAATATTTTCAATATAAAATTTGTAAAAAAAAAAATCACAAAAATCTCTCTAATCAGCACGTAACGTTGTTTTATTATTAATACTGATGGTGATAAAACACCTAACGCCTAAAGGTACATGGAGAGGGTTTGGCTAGAAGTGATAATTTTGAACATTTTTGGGGGATTTTTTTTGTTTGTTTGTTAATAATCATGCGCTGTTTTAAGAACTACACGCACTCACTCACTCACTTGTCAGAATTTGATGAAACATTTTTCCTATACAATACTCCGCCATCTTAAGTTGCCACATAAAAAAAAAAATTCTCTTTGGTTTGGGCTGCGCATAAATTATGAAACTGAAACAAATTTGAAAATAAGTATTGGGTGTTGTGAACGTGAATTTTTTTAAATTTTTATCCAAAAATTACTGCTTAAATATCTAAAAAAGACATGGGCACGCACATTATTAAAAAAAAATTCTTAGAAAATTTGCATTTTGATTTTGATAAAAAAATGAATACATTTTGGGTATGGAATTACATACATAGGCCCGCATAATATTAAAAAGATTTTTTTTTTCTATAACATAAGAGATTATTGCAACCAAGGCAGTGTATTTGCAACATGAAAATAAAATAAAATAAAAAAATTCCACTGAGTACCGTAGGATTTAAAGCAAACAATATGAGAGGGCGTTTTATGCCACAGATAGTAGTAAAAAATGTGTTAAAGTATATATACATACTCGTATATACATACATACAGACTGCAAATACGAGGGCGGATTGACATTGAAGCTACCTAGCGCTAGACGGCAGCGCAAACACAAAAACTTTTTCTATCTTAGAAATTACGATCTGTCAAACGTCAGTTGTTAAAATTTTAGCCAAATTCATCGATTAGTTTATTTGTTGTAGTCGTTTGAAGTAAGCAAGTTTTGTGTTTCTTGGAAGATGGAAAAAAGTGAATTTCGTGTAGTGCTTAAACACTATTATTTGAAAGGCAAAACGGCGAAAGGGGCAAAAGAAAAGCTTGATAAACATTACGGCGAATCTGATCTGTCAGATTATATGGTAAAATATTGGATTGCTGAATTTAAACGGGGCCGAACAAGCACTGCAACAATACCATCAACAGGAAGGCCAAAAGAGGTGGTTACTGAAGAAAATATCAAGAAAATCCTCGATATAGTTATGAATGATAGCCGGGTCAAAATCCGTGAGATTGCTGAAATGGTAAACATATCACATGAACGTGTGTTCAACATTTTGCATAAAGATTTGCATATGAAAAAGCTATAGGCAAGATGGATGCCGCTTTTGCTCAGTGTTGAACAAAAACGAGTTCGACAGATCACTTCACAGCGGTGTTTGGACATGATAAAGCATAATCCTGCTGATTTTTGGCGTAGATTAATAACTGTTGATGAAACATGGGTCCACCACTAGACACCTGAAACCAAAAATCAATCGAAGCAATGGGTGGAAGCTGGTGGAAGTGCTCCGAAGCAGGCGAAGACAGTGAAATCGGCTGGCAAGGTTATGGCCACCGTTTTTTGAGATGCACACGGAATATTGCTCATCGATTATCTTGAAAAGGGATCCACAATTACAGGAGAGTATTATCGTGCATTATGCAATCAAGGAAAAACAACCACCATTTAAACAAGAACGCACCGGTTCACACAACATTAGATACGATGCTAAAACTACGAGAAATCCACTTCGAATTGGTTGATCATCCACCTTATAGTCCAAATTTAGCCCCTAGTGACTTTTTCCTGTTTCCAAACTTGAAAAAATGGCTCGCAGGAAGAAGATTCATCTCAAACGAGGAAGTGATTACCGCAACTAATGCCTATTTTGAGGAGCTCCCAAAATCGTATTATTCAGATGGTATAAAAAAGTCGGAAAATCGTCTTACTAAAAAAATGTTTTTTCCCACTTAGGTAGCTTCAATATCAATCCGCCCTCGTATGTAGTATATCATCAGCTATGTATGTACTTGCAACATTAGTAAGTAGGCTGGCTGAATGGCTGTTCACATACAGTCTGTTTTGTAATATCTGCTGCTGTTTGTTACAAACAATTTGATATGGAACCTGCACAAATTGTTTTTGTTGTATTTTTTAAAATATTTTCTGAATTTTTCTTTTACAATTTTTTTGCTTTTTTTTTGCTTTAGCCGGGGACATATTTTCTACGTTATCATATGCGTTATAAATTGTTTGTGCAACATTGCAACTGCATATTTATTAAGTGGTAGAGTATGGGTGTGTGTGTGTGTGTTTGTGTGTGCTGCATATCTCTTGCGAGATTTTTGTTGTTGTTCCTTTTGCAATTTTAAACGCCTGCTTAATTTTTCCTGCAACGTTTAAGCGGAATAGGGGCCCGTTTAATTTAACACATTCTTTGGCAGCTATCTCAGTGGAGTTTGTTTTTTCAAGATTTATGCATTCACGGGCTTTTTTTTAATGGAGCGGGATTGTACCTTGGCTGCATTTACCTCTCTTATACGATACACTCAAGTGATGAAACAGAATACGTCCGCAACTTCAAGCAAAAACGCTTTCAATAAAAGATGGCCTATAATAACATGGGCAGACGCAACTTCAAATACTGTCTTTTTGTTTTTGTTTTCTTTTTTCGCTCCAAACTAAAAACATATGTTTTCTGTTTACAAAATGCATAAAATTCAGTGCAAGTACGGCAGCACCACATACAGAAATCGTCAAGCTCCTATTCTGTTTCATCTCTAAGCCGCATTTTTTTGTTTCCCCCTATATTAGAAGTACTTCTGATGAGCAGCACTGTTTGCTATAACATTGAACTTTTTCAGCAAATCTTCTTCGATTAATGGATTCTGGTCATACAATACAAAAGCTAAGCCTTGATTGTGGTATAGTTTGTGAGCAAGAAAGCAATTGCAACAGCAAATATGATATTTTTATGAAAACACAAGTGACCCAGGTTCGAGACCCAGCAGAGGACATGACGAAAAAAAATTTCATTGTGGCTTCGAGTGTTTAATAAAGAGGCTTTCACTTCCCTCCAGACAACTCCTTTGAAAAATAAAGAAAAATCCTTCCTGACCTTCCAGCTTACTTACCTCTGGCGACGATGACAAACATCAGACTCAGACAACTGATCAGGAGAAAAACGCCACATACTGTGCAAAAATTAAAATAAAGATCACCACCACTGCTTAGGAAAGGACCTTCACCACTACACAATCCTATGGAGGGGAGCTACAGTGGATTAATCTAATGCAACTGAAACAAAGCAATGGATGTTTTGTGGAAAGCCAATATGCTGCCTAGAGGAGTGGCAGAGAAAAAAATTAAACGTACGACACTGTGAGTAGAACTCTGAATGAACTACATCAAGCTTATCTAAGAAAGTAGTCGACAGAATGTCTAAAAAACAGTGTGCAGATGAACTTGTACAGCTGCTTAAGAAGATTGATTTCATACGAACTGCATCTCGAGATTAATGATCTAGATATGAAACCCAAAATAATACGGAAAAGTTTGAATGGTTACAGAATAAAACATTTGATTAAACAGCCCAGAGTATGCATATAGGCACCGAGCCAAACTTGTAGCAGGACACTCCTCTATCCTATTTGAGGAACCCCTTATACTTTGCAATGTCGACTATTCAGTGTTATAATTCCTAGTAGAGAAGATTGGGCCTCTGGCTCTATCATTACCAGCCATTCAGTCTATACGGACGGTTTTAGTCTAAAGAACAGCGTGGGCAGTGGAACTTGGCCTTCAGGTCTACTAAAGTGTGTTTTAGGCAGAAATGATGGCCATTTTTTATGTTTCGGGGTGGATCCGCAGTAATGGCGTTATTACCGATGATATATATCATATGTTCTGATAGCCAGGCAACGCTCAGATGTCTTTCGGGTATGACCTTCAACGACGCTATCATAACAGTTTTGTGTACATCTCATCTGGGTACATGGTCACAGAGACATGCATCATCCGGACATCTATCCGCACGTAAGGGTGGGTGTACGTCTTACCTCAGTTAGACTGGCGATTAAGTGGAAGTATATGTCGGACGCTGAAAAAGCAATGACTCTTGCTTACTGCCAGACTCTGCGGTTGGATATGAAGCAAAACAATCATCTGTTCAAACTGAACCATCGAAGCATCTTCTCTGCTGTATGCGTTATAAGTACGCACAAGGCCACGCTGCAAATGACTTCTGTCGTGTTTGTAGATCGGCTGAAGAGAAGGAGAACTTGTTTTACTTTATCTGCCGGCATCTGTCACTCGCACGGCGGAGACTTCTCACACTGGGCTTTCCCTTTCTCGATGGCTTATAGGCGCTATCGTTCTTTGACATCAGGTTAATATTCAGGTTCAGTAGACTGTCGGGCTAGTTTCGTTATGTGGTATCACAATGGCCCACTATGTGTGCTCAAGTGTGCTTTGACTTAGCAAGGCTGTCACTTCCTCCCACCTACCTATCTATACATATAGAAAGTACTTTAGAGGTGTTTTGGGACTGACTGTTTAGCGAACAGGGGTGATCGGCAGAGTAGATCTAACTCCTACGCTAAGGAGGAATTTGCTGGGTTTTGAATAAGAGCCTCTAACAGAGACTGGCGAGAGGATTTATTTCACTTTATCTTGGTATATCCAGCTGTTGCTGCTCAGTGTACTAACAGATCTATTTATCGGGCATTGTGATCTTAGATATAATCAGCGAATTTTAGGATCTGTTGAGGATGATCGGTGTAGGCTCTGCACGAATTAGGCCGTACTTTGTGAGTGTCCAACTTTTTTGGAACCGAGGATAATTCCTTCTATTTTTTTCTAACTAAAAAAGATTACTGGCTTTATTTGTAGAAACAAACTTGTGGGGCTGCACGAAAAATGCTTCGGGTCGCAGTGCGTTTTGGACCTGAATAACATAACATAATATAAGACAGTTGTTACAAATGGTCATTGGGCTTTCAGTAAATATGTCCCAAGACTGATGATTTCTGCAGATTCTGTAATGATAAAATGGAGGTAAAGGTGACATATGGTAGCACATCACATCAAGGCGGCTGCCAACAGCAAACCTAACCTAACTTTACCTATTACCAAATATTTCTTAAAAAGCCATTTCTGAACTTAAAAACTTTCTTTCTCAAAATGAACTCCCAAGTTCAGAAACACTATTTGTCATAATAAAAGTCCTTTCACCCTCTCTTACAAAAGCAATCAATTGATTTCAGCATCGATTTCTTGACATTTAAAGTTGGCTTAGAAAACTCTTCTACAACAATAACAATAAAATAACAAAAAATAAAACTTAAAACATCAACATTCCACATATGAAATGACTTGTCAAGCAATTAAAACTTTTTTCTCTGTTATTCCACCAGCACGTTTTCTTACATTTCACTTGCTCTACTACCGGTCGTAACATGTGAAGAGCGGTGTTAGGGCATGAGGCAGACATTGCTAGTAAGTGTATTGTAGCAATAAGAGGGTGATGTCTGATGATGAGCCTGTTTCTTAAACGCTCATTTGTTTTAATGCACGACGAGAAGAAACATTTCAAAGCCATAGACCAACCAACCAGCCAACGTCAAACTTACAATCGATACTCATACGCGTAGTAGTACTTGTATAGTTGTTGTTGTTACTTGTTTGTGTTATTCTATTTTTATTTCTATTGTTGTCGTCGTTGTAGCATTTGTTGATAATTATAATTGTTGCCATTAAATGTTGCTGCAACTGCTGCTGTTGACACATTACTTAAAAGACACAACAACAGGTTGCAGTATTTTGTTGCTTAACTGTTTAAGTTTCTAAATGTCTTCATTAGAAAAAGAAGAGAATTTTCTAAAGGTAAGAGGTTAAAAGGTTACAATAATTGCAATTTAAAACTCTGTTGCAAGTATTTAAGATAAGTAGCACCTTAGGTCATTGATAATACAGTTTTGAGCCTGATTAAAATCTATTCGAATATATATTCTAGTGCGGGTTTTAACCTTTTTAAAACATTTGAGTTCTTTTAAATTGCGTTAAAATAAAATAAACACCACTTTGCTGTTGTTTTACAGTTTTATTTTCTCACTTTATTTTTATACAAATTATCTTAATACTACAGCTTAATATTCGTTTATACAACACTTTTATTTGAGCCTAAACACGGCTTTATTTTATGACAGCAAAACGATAACTAACTCACGTGTAGCTAAAGCAGCATTTTTGTATACCTAATTGCCTACAGTTTGGAAAGTTCAGGAAATGTCTCAAATGCTATTATATCCTCTATTTAATGTCGTCAAATACACAAATCAGTACGGCAATATCGTCAAATACATAAATCAGTGCGGCAATACCAGGGTAACACATTATCAACCTTTACACAAAGCAATAGAAAAAAATTCCACAATACAGTCCCAAAGGTACTAATTTGGTGTATTTTCTTTTTAGTCATTTTTAATATCGTAACAATAAATTGCATTTTGGATCTTTTTTGGTTTTAGATATATAGATGGCCTCTGATTCACCGTTCATTTCCGTGTTTAGATGGCAAAACGGCTGCTCCGGATATAGCAAAAGGATGAGACTGTTTCTTAATTTTGATTCTTAATTTAAATATTTTTTTGCAGATACTCATCCTCCGATCTTCATGAGGTTTTTCTCACGACTACGGAAAGCTCTGTTTTTAATTACGGGAATACTCGACGATTTCTTTAGGCATTTTAATTGGTAGCTTTGTTTAGTTGACTTAAACGTTGTGCTATGGCAGAAATGGTCGTAAATATAATTAGACGGTGTATGGATATTTTTATCCCATCCACAAAGCTTTCGATTAAACCTACAAACAAATCTTAGTTTAATCAGACGTGCAGACTAAAGAAGCATTCAGAAATAGAATCAATAATAGTCGCGCTCTAACTGATTCGCTACGCAAACAGGTGAGATCTTCAAGAGCCGCAGCACTTAGACGCCAAAAACATCTATATGAGCAGCGCCTGTGTGCTAAAGTTCTTATTTTTTCTCGGGGAAGTAAAAACTTTTGGTCGTTTCGCTAATATGCTAAGAAACAGCGCTAGTTCACTTCCATCTGATCTCTTTAATTACACGATCTATATCAGACCCAAAATGGAATACAACTCTCATGTATTTGCCGGTGCTTCAAAGTCCATATTAGAGCTTCTCGATCGCTTACAGGAGAGGGCGAAGGTACTCATTACTGACGGTAGGGTAGTTAACTCTATCGATTGATTAGAACATCGTAGCAAAATGGTAGGTGTCTCATTGCTCTATCGTTACTATAACGGAATGTGTTCTGACGAAATTAAGAAATTAATTCCCAGTAATCATGTATTCTTGCGTAGTACTCGTATTTCTCATAAAGTACATTCCTTTGTAGTTGACTGTTCGTTGTATTGCACATTATAGGGAAAATTCGTTCTTTGGGCGCAATGTTCATTTAAGGAACAATCTTCAACCGAGAATCTTTCCTGCCACTTATGATATGAGAAAATTTAAATCGAACGTCCCGCAACATATTTTCCAAGTACCAGCACAATACACTGCATGAGTAGTGGTTATTCCCTGGGTGCTGGTCTCAAGAAAAAGTAAATCCAGCTTGTAATAGAAGGACAAATTTGAGGATAGGATATAAATTGGCTGTCAAATGATGAAATGTCAAGAATAAAGCTGTCAACCTTTGACACTTATTTAGTAAGAAATTCGGAAATTTTAACTATGAAACGCCAGCCGACCATTGTTTGTGAATTGGCTATTTGAAAACTGAACCAAAACAACGCATTTTTCACCAAAGTCATCTTTAGTGATAAGACCCATTTTCAATAAGGCGGTTATGTAAATAAACAAAATTGTTGCATATGGGGCTCACAAAATCCACAAACAGTCGTAGTTAGGCGGCATCATCGGCTCGTATTTTTTCGAAAATAAGCAACGAAACACCATCACCGTGAATTCTCTGCGCTACCAAACCATGATAACCAATTTTTGTGGCCACAATTGGCTAATGTAGACGTCAGTGACCTTTGGTTTCAGCAGGAAAGCGCCAAAAGCCACACAGCCAGCCGAAAAATTCAATTATTGCATGAGGAATTTCCCGGTAGCGTAATTATTCGATTTGGCGATGTTAATTGGCCGCCTCGTTCCTGTGATTTAACGCCGTTGGCTAATTTTCTGTGGGGGCATTTGAAAAACCCGGTTTACGTGAAAAAACCACACTGGATTGACGAGGTAGGCGAAGATTTTTTTCAAAATGTGGTCCAAATTTTGTGAAAAGAGCGGACGTCTGCCGGCGTGCTATAGTTGGACATTTGCCCGACATCATATTCTATTATTAATTAACTGAATTTGTCAAAAAAAAAAATGTATTTTTAAGCCAATTTACTTCGTAACCTCAAATTTGCTCACCTTTTATATATCTGTCTCCGCAGAAACCAGCCAGCCCTGCATGGCTAAGACGCATATACTGCCGAAGCAGTGTTAATATCCATGGTTGCACCACTTAGTGCATGCAGTGCTTATTGTATCACACAGTCAAAGAAAACTTTAAACGGCAGTGAGGAAAAACACATCTTTGTTAACTGACGGTGCCAACAACAGCGTTAAGTAATTCTTCGATTTCCTATGCAGCCGAATGTATTCCAAATAGTTGAGTGTGTCAGTTTGTCAAAAGCCGTCTTGATATCAAGAAATAGTGATTGTTTGTAATCTTTACAAGCTTCTACGTTATGACACAGCTTCCATGTCAGTTCCATATTAGTTCGATACTTTTCATATTTACAACTTTAAAAATGTTTTCTTGACCTTGCTTGACTTGAAACTCTAAAAAATATTTTTCCATAAATTTTCATTTATTACATCAACGACATTAATACAAACAGTAATTTGGAAAACTCCTAGCCTTCGTCAGGAATGCGCTCTATTTCATTTACAATCATACCTGCTAGAGCTGTAATTTCTTCATAAAAGAGATTCCAGTGTAACTCCCTATTAATGTCCCTAATAGTACGTTCTGGAATAAGTGCCTGAAATTGAAAACCATATTGAGTAGATCTTTTAAATATTTAAAGTTTTGAAGACAATTAAACTTGAATTTCCTTTAAAGAGAAATTTTTGTTTGTTTTCTTGGCCAACCATTTCTTATATGATTTTTGCAGAAGGTATTTTCTAAATAATTATATAATGTTGCAAGTTATCAAGAATGTATATACAGAGTGTCAAATAAATGTTTTCAAAATAGAAAAAAATTAAAAAATTATACTTATATTGTTGCAAGTTATCAAGTATTTATGTATATACAGTTTGTAAAATAATTGTTTTCAAAGTGGAAAAAAAAGTTAAAATCTTATTTTCATTGGTTAATTCCAGCAAAAAATTCTTAACATATTTTCATTTTTTTTACACATCCCGTTATTGTATCTTTTAAGGACTTTTTTGTCTGCCTAGTGGCTTTTTAACTCGATTCTTCCTACTTCTTCAGCAGAGCCCTGAGAACAAATTAGCGAATTTTCTAGCCGATTTGCTTTTGAAACAAATTCTTTTTTTAAACTAATTTTTTTATTGCTGGACACTAAGTGACGTCTTTTACATACGATAGCATTCACAAAATAATCAAAATCAGAAATTCTGAAAAATTCCAATAATTTCTTATTTGACAGCGTAAATCTTAGATAACTATCTTTTTTGTTGTTGGCGTTGTATTGCATAGGTCTATTTAAAAAGTTATAACGGCACGAAGGCGTGATGTGTAAAAAAAATCATTGAAATATTGAAATCATCAAATGAATATAAGATTTACACTTTTTTCGACTTTGAAAACATTTATTTGACAAACTGTATGAAGTAAATATACACATGTGTGTTCTTGAAGTGAAGTAAACAACATGTCATGTTGAAACAATAATCGTCAACAAAAATTGTTTCTTCTTTTTTGTTTCTGTTGCACGACTACCAAGATGACGATAATGGCAATGACAAATACAACAATACAAGCAAATAAATAAGACGCATTTTAACATGACAACAACAATATTAGCAACAATCATTCAATAAATACTCGTTTGTTCTACAGTTTCAAGAGAATTGCTTGTCTGAGTGTTACAGTTTCAGCAACAAACCATCTTAAAGTAAAACGTATATTACTGTTGTTGTTGTCGGTATTATTTGTTTGCATTTGCATAAGTGCTTTAAATAGATTGAATGACGGCATAAATGAATGTGAGAATGAATTGATATTGATTTAATATTGTTTTAATGACAAACTGAAAGTATGGGTTGCTTATGATAAAATCTTGGTAGTAAATAATGTCTTAAGCTGTTTCTGAAGCACATTATTGAATATGTGTTGTCGTAACGAGTACTGCAACTGAAAGTGGCAAACAACACGTGCTTAAACTATACTACTTATTACTTCTATTCTTCACTTACAATCTACTAATATTACATGTTGCATGCAAGGGCAGCATAAGTAAGTATTAAATGTTTTTGCCTGTAAGTTTGTAACAATCTTTTGGCAAACTTTTCATTTAACAAGTTCAAGCCTTTTGTCGCTGGCCATTCTCATGTCCAAGTGAATTCATAGAATTGCGTATGAATGAAACGAAAGAATTGTATGAATAATGAAATCAATTCTTTTTAATTTATTAATTGGTTTTTATTGCCAACTATTCTCCATCTGAAACAGGTTTTTTTTTTTGGACAAACTATTAAATAATAAAGTAATAAAAAATAGAATAAAAAAAACCAAAAATGCAATTAATTTACCATAATACAGTATAGTTAGGCAAAAAACATTAAATGCAACAACAAAAAAACTGAATTTAATAATAAAAGAAATAAAAAAAATCAAATATGTGTGCACACATACAATATAATAAAATTAAATTTAAAAAAAAATATACAAAAATAATTAAAAAAGAAAATATAGAGAAAAATTAATTTCATATTAAATAACCAACTAAATCAACATCGTTTTTTATGGTCAATACACACAACACAACACAAGCCAACCAACAAACATATTTGAATTTTTTTTCAACAACAAACAACACTGAAGGGTAGTAAAATAGCAGTAAAGCTTTGCAAACAATATTATAAAAGCTAAGAACTTAAAAAAGGATAAGTAGTAATTTACTGCTTTTATTCTATTGAGTATACAAGTTAATAATGTCGATTTGCACAACATATGGCATAACTATCACATATGGTTTGTGTCAATATAGCACATACGTTATTCTGGAGGGTAAACATCTGTCATTATAATACAGTATTCGGTGGACGCCAAAGTGTAAACACACATTCTTTTCAATCGCCATAATAATGCCGAAGTTTGTACCTAAAAAAGATATTTTGCGGGGTAGTCTGACAACCTGCTTTCATTTGAGGAAAACGGCTGCTGAAAGTTATCGATTGTTGATAGAAGCTTACGGTCAACATGCACCAACTCAAAAAACTTGTGAACCATTGTTTGGGCAATTCAAAAGTGATAATTTCCACACAAAGGACAAGAAGAGGGCTGGTCAACCGAAAAAGTGTAAAGATAAGAGGAATTGGAAGCATTACTCCACGAAGATTCCTGTCAAACGCTAGCAGAAGTTGTATTATCATTGGAAGTCACACAACAAGCCATTTACCAACGCTTAAAAGCATTGGGTTGTATTCAAAAGCAAGAAAATTGGGTTCCATATGAATTGAAGCCGAGAGACGTAGAAAGACGATTTTGCATGTCGGAATTGATGCTTGAGCGCTACAAAAAGAAGTCATTTTTGCATCGTATTGTTATTGGTGATGAAAAGTGGATACATAACGATAGCTCTAAGCGCAAATGTTATACGTAAAGCCAGCCAACCAATCAATTCAACGCCGAAGCCGAATATCCATGACGCCAAGGTAGTGCTCTGTATTGGAAGGGATCGGAAGGATGTTTTGTATTATGAGCTGTACCGAACACAATTCTTTCGTTTGAAGAGAGCAATCAACGAAAAACGACCAGAATATTTGAACAAACTCGAGGTCATAATCTTCCATCATGACAACGCTCGGCCACATGTTGCAAGACCGTTCAAAAACTATTTGGAAAGCAGTGGAGGGTAAGTTTTGGCTTACTTTCTGACTACCATTTATTTCGATTGATGCAGAATGCCCTTACTGGAGCAGGGTATCAGAAATCGGCGTGGTTTATTCCTTAGCACAAATTGCAGCAGTTCTTTTGGCGCGGAATCCATATGCTATCAGAGACATGGGAAAAACTAGCGGCTAACGATGGAAAATACTTTGAATAAAGTACTAATTCAGTTTATTATTATAATCAATGCATTTTTGAAGCAAAAATATCGACATTATTAACTTTTATACCCAATAATTGCTTTGAAAATATACAACATCGGTTTTTGTATCGGCAACCTAGAATGTCTAAATAGTACTGCGAGCCGAACTGTGGCTATGCTTCAATATATCAACAACATAATACGCCAGGCAAAACCAGTGTTGGCTTCTTTAGAGTAACAATAAATTGCATTCGGTTACCAAGCTAAAAATATTAAACGTAGCGTAGGGTTGGCAAAAGCTCAGGTTAAGAAACACATCCAACCAACCGGGTTTTATTGGGTTTTTTGAAGGATTTTTTGGGGCCTATAACTGCTAACAAATTTCGTTCAAGTTGGCACAATTTTTTTTTTTTTTTATATATAAGACCAGCACCCAGGGGATGGCTCCTACTCATGCAGTGCATTGTGTTGGTACTAGGAAAATAGTTTTTTTGTTTGGTTATACAATTTTTGTTTGTTAATTACAATCATAGCAGCATTGTGTGCTATAAGCTTTTTAAACTCGATGATCGGAATAAACTGCAATTACTTCGTTTCAATGGGGCATTACAAGAAAAATGACCGCAATTCTCCGAATATTGCTCTCTCTGACTATTGGCTGTTGTGACGGATACAACACTCATATTCCTTTATACGGTATTTCGCTATAACGGCCCGTTTGAATCATGGAACACATTCGTTTTACGACGCAAATTAACTCGTTCTACGGCAAAAAAACCCGTGTATTCAACGCTTTTTAACAAAAAGTGATAGAAAGCTTGTTTTACGGCATTTCGATTTACGGCCTACATTTGCAGAACCTATCTAGGCCGTATGAAGAGGTATAACTTTATTTTTTAGCATGTCTCTTATTCACTTCATTTAAAGAAATATAAAATCCGCTTCAAAGTTGGAGCGCCTTAAAAGACCGGAAGTTTTTATTTCAAAGTTTTTTTTTTGGGAAATTGGCTTAGAGGTAGGGAAAATATAAGCAGTGATTTGATAAATTTATTATTTCATTATCTTTTTTAACCTAAAAATTGTAGTTCCAATACATAACTTATAAGCATTTTTGTTGTAAATAAAATACGAAAACCTTTATATACAAAAATCCGGGTGGGTCGGTAAGCACGCGGTACTTTTAAAACTTTTCTACAGGGTTATTATTGATTTAAAGCGTTTCTTATGGACTTTTTGAAAACTGTGCTAATTTTTTATTTATTAATGTTTCCATTTACATACTTACAAATATTTTTATATGTAAAAACTGTAAAGAGAAAAAAATTAAATAAAATAAATTAATTTATTTCGACATGAACATAGAGCAGACATACAAGCACAGAAAAAAATCATACATAAAGAGATTTATTTAAATCTGCAACTACATACAGAGACATATGCATATGCTAAGTACAGTACACAAAAAAATTTACTGACATCTCTATAACTAAGCAGAACTAAAACTATGTCTTTGTGTTTTATTCGTTCCTTAAAGTAAATCCAAAACATTACTTCCAACTAATTAGGCAGGGGTAGGTATTTACCCACTTATCTAAAGGGGCCACCAAATAATTTTTGTTTTAAATGCTATAAAAAAAACTACCGAATATTTTCTCAAATTTCTTTTTTTATTTGAAAGTACAATCCTTCCGGTTAACAACGGAAAATATTTCATTCAAATGGCTGCCTCGGCTGGCCATGCAGTAGCCTACACCATCGGTCCAATTTGTAAGCACATTATCGATAGTGTGCAGCTGCATTTCACCAATGACTTCACGAATATAGTCCTTTAAAGCGTCATTTGTCTCTGGCTTGTTGGCGTAACACTTATCTTTGACGGCACCCCACAAATAATAGTCCAACGGTGTCAAATCGCAGCTCCGAGGTGGCCAAACGACATCAGCTCTGCGGCTGATAATGCGATCTTCAAAAACAGAGTGCAAAACATCGAGTGTAGCTTCGGCTTTGTGGCACGTAGTGCCGTCCTGTTGAAACCAAATGTTGCTAATATCCCTCTCTTCAATTTTTGTGAACAAAAATTCGTTCAACATGGCCCGATAACGATCGCCATTGACTGTAACGGGTACTCCTTGCTCATTTTCGAAGAAAAATGGCCGAATTATACTTCTGGACCAAAATCCGCACCAAACAGTGACTCGTCTTGGGTGTATCGGCTTTTCAATGTATGCGTGCCGGTTTTCTGTGCCCCAAATGCGACAATTTTGCTTGTTTACATACCCGTCAAGATCAAAACGAGCTTCATCTGAAAAGATGATTTTTTTTTTGGCAAAATGGGCATGTTCTGTAAGTCGATTGCAGGCCCACTTAGCGAAGCCATATTTTCCACCCCATCCAGAGACCACAGCGGCCCATAGTGGAGAGAACTTTCCCCGAAAAAAGATTGAAATAGAAAGAGTAAAAGGAAAGAGAGAAGAAATAAATAGAAGAAGAAGCGTCAGAAAAAGTGCACAAAAAAAGCCAAGGATGCCCAAAAAGGACCAGGCATCACCTAAAGAGCCTGCTGAGACGTCTGGTTGAAAGCCCTCCAAGTCACATATCCTAGCCGACGCAATATCACACAGGCCATCGAATGAGCCCCTTCCCAGTAACCTGAGCCTGTGCCTACAAAGATCCGGGCAGTCACAGAGGATGTGTTCCACAGTCTCCGGCTCCCCTGTATCGCCGCAAACTCGGCAGAAAATAGCGGAGCCTGCTGCCCAACTCTCAGTCCTCGCCCTCAGAGCCCAGTGCTCAGTCACAAAGCCTATCAGAATCCTAAGAGATTCCCTCCTCAGATTGAGGAACCATTCCATCCTAGAGCGGTCAGGTCTCTGCCACAACAGGCTGGAGACAGTCTCCTCTGCCACTCCACGACTCCTCCACTCTATGACGGGCCCAGCTATCAATCCAGCCTCCAAAGAAACCAAGTTGGTTGAATTTCCTATTAACATACTGGGTAACTTTTGTAATTTATTTCGAAAAATAAACGTAATATTTGGGATTTGGATTGATTGAATTTTATATTATAAATTCACTGAGAGCTATAGACCATCGACCACACGACTACAAAAGACGCTGGCCACAAAAGTAGCCAAGTAACCAGCTCTTTAATTATTTTAACGACTACAACTACAAAATAAACATCTGATTTGACACATTTTACATAACCTCAGGTATTCCGTCTTTAAAACGCCCATTTCATGCATCTTATTGTATTGACAACACTAAACTGCTTGTTGTCGCCGAGAAAAACATAAATTAGCCAAAGGACTACAACGGTAGTCGTGTAGTCAGTAGCCATGTTGCCACTAACAAAATTATTCTCATATGCACACATGTATTCCATGTATTCTATTTTTGACAGTTTGTAGTCGATGATCTGCAGTTTTGAAAGTGTAAGTATAGCTCAACTTTTGTCATGCACTGTATTTTATATATTTATAACAAAAAAAATATATGTACATAAGCAGTTATGGCACCAGGTATTAAGGTATGTTTATATATTGGCATTATATACAAAGAAAGCATATACATGTGTATCATTTTGTGCATATAAATACATACATATATACGAGTATATGGCATACGAATATGTATACATATACTCGTACCCTGTACATACATACCTATGTATAGGGTGTATGTACGCAAATTAATTGGGGCTTCAACTTGGCTTTTTACCTATAATAAATTGCAACAACAACAACAATGGCAATAACAAGCAGCAATTTGAGGAAGAGAAGGTATGGCTTGGCTGGCTATTCTGTTGGCATGGTCCGTTACTCGTCGATACTTCAGATGAATTTTCCAGGTGAATGATGCGAAACAAATAATCAATCAATCAATCAGTCAGTTCGTTTATAAAAATCTTATAAAAAAAAAAAAACAAAAACAAAAACCTACACAGATAGCCAGACTCTCATACACACATAAATATATATACGAGTGCATACCTACATATGTACAACGACAGTATATTGAGTTTGTAATTATACAGTAGCTTTTTAATGGCATGTATGTCTGTCTGTCTGTCTGTCTGTCGGTCTGTCTGTTTATGTAAATGTTTCTGTTCACATTCCCGTCTAAAGGGTGGGGTCAATTTTGTTACGAAAGTTTAAAAAACAAATTCAAATAACGATTACGTAGCAAATAAAAAAAAACTTAATTGTGTTATACTATAATTCTTGAAAATAAATAATTTTTATAAAAATTTAAATCTCATTTAATAGAAAAATCTCAACAATAACAAGTAATATGATAGATTTATAACAACAATAGCAATAACAACAAAATAGAAATGTCATTAGACATTCCATAGTTAATTAATTAGTACGAATTTTATTACGTTTTACTGGTTTTATTTACTTATGCCGTTGTTGCTGTTTCTCTACATCTGTCAAGCCAAACAACTTGAAAAGTTTATGACAAATCGTTTAAATATTGTTAGAATTGTTGTTGTTGTTGGTATTTTTGATTGATTTCTTCTGGTTGACGCACGATGTCTACTCGTATAACCCCACAAAGATATTAATCTTTTTTTATTTTGTTGTTTTTTTTTTTGGTAGCTGCTTATACTCGTAATTAAATGATTTCAGACATCTTATCCATCTAAACACATAAGCATCTAAGACTATTATGTATGACATAAAAGTATGTTTGGGCCAGCCTAGGGCATATGAGTAGCACAAATGGTAGTTAAAGTGGCAATCAATAAAATAGAAAAACCAAAAATTTTCTTGGAACTTGTAAAGATATATTCTTTTGGAATTGATTACAAAAATAAAAGTGAATAAAACCAAATCATTGTCGTTGACTTCTTAAACGATTACAGGTACTTACATGAAATCGAATACTTACTTACCCACATAAAGGGTGGTCCAACCATAATGTATGATGTTAATTGTGAGTCACACTTTAACGTCAAGTTATTTGCCCCATTTAATTTGACATTTTTTTGTTTCAGTGTTTGAAGAATTCAAGCATGGAGAGGTACACAATTGAGCAGCGCATTAACATTGCTGAAGCCTTTTACGAAAACGGGCGTTCAAATCAAACTGCATTTTGTGCACTTCGTGATTTCTGTTGGTCAGCATAGCAAATGTGTCTATAATTAGGAGAATTGTAAGCAAATTTCAACAAACCGTGTCTGTAGGAATTGTGGAAACACCTGTGCTTGCTCGATTAGTTCGTTCTGCGGTAAACATTGCTGTTGTTCGCGATAGTGTGGCAGAAGGGCGGTCAGCCTCGACTTGTCGTCGTACCCAACAACAGAACATCTCATGAACATCACTGATGCGAATTTTGAATAAAGATTTGAACTTACACGCTTACAAGTTTCAATTGACTCAAGAGCTGAAGCCTACTGACCATTTCAAGCGTCGACAATACGGCGAATGGTTAATTGAATAGACAGAAGTGAATGGTGGATTTACAAAGAGGAGTATCTTCAGCAACGAGCAGGTTTGGCAACCCAATTAAACCCACCCGGGTTTTATTGTGTGTTATATTCAGAAAAAACCCGAGTGGGTTTTTTATTTAATTTTTTCGTAGTTAATTTACAACAAAAATAAGTGTAATTTACGTACTGGGACTACAAATTTATTTGTTCAAATCGCTGCTTACATCCTTTCCCCGCCAATTTGAGCCAATTTCTAAGTTCCGCCTCAGAAAAACTTCTCGTCTTTTAGGGCGCTCCAACTTTGAAGCCGATTTTGTATTTCTTCAAAGGAAATGATTCGGTGACATGTTAAAATATAAACTTATACCTCTTTATACGGCTTAGATGTAAATCGAGATGCTTTTAAACGAGATGAATATGTGTTACTTTTGCTTCCACGGAGAATCCACGGTTATTTCAGCTGTGAAAAGAAGTAATTTGCGCTCAAAGCGAATGTATTCGGCATTTGATCGTTTTTAATATTTGTTCTGTTTTCTGTTTTTGCGACATGAGGTCGGGTATTGTCATGTAAAAGAATAAATTAATCATCTCTGTCCTTGTATTCCGGCCGTTCTTCCCATAATGCATGATTCAAATGAAGTAATTGCTGTCTGCTTCGATCACCCAGTTTTAGCAGCTCATAGTAAAAAAAGCCGCCTTGATCCCACCAAGAGTGCAAAATTGTACCATAAATACTAAAACAACATATTTGTATAAACAAACAAAAAATATTGTCGCCTTGAACGAAATTTGGAAGGAGTTGTTAAATGCAATAAAATCCATAAAAACCCATCAAACACCCGCGTTGTTGCCAATTCTGCTTAAAAGTGGCGATTTTAAACGATATTTGCGCCGCTTTTTAAACGATAATCCACGAAACGGGTGGTAGTACCCTTCCCGCTAATTAATGACATTCTGCGAAACGGGTTCTAGTACCCACTCCCGCCCATAAAGTGTTAAGTATGGTATCCAATTTTAACGATTCATTGGAGTATTATAGCAACGTAGCGTGTGATTCACTGTTCTATTGATACTATAACTGAATGTGTTTCAATGTGATGCCTGATGATCATATATTTTAGGGTAGTGCTCGTTTTTCCCATAGAACGCATACTCATATGTGTGGTTGATAGACGAGTGATTCACATAACGCATTACTGAGCAAATTCGTTTTTTAGCCGCACCTTTCATATGTGGAACAATCCACCAGCAATTGTTTGACCTAAAACCTATGATATGAGTTGTGTTTATAAACACTACTCCATCTTTTCTCCAGCATAATGCACAAAAAGACGCAATGACAAAAGTCAGAAAAAAGTCAGCCGTTTCTATCTACAGCAAAAAATGCCTTTAGATAAAACTATATGGAATATAGTTCAGTCGGGCTCAAATTTTTTTATGGACGTGCAAATTTTTCGCCCAAAATATGATATTTATGTCAATATATTTCATCATAATTTAATGAAAATGTCTTTACCGATTTTAATTCAATTCAGGGTTGGCAAAAACCCGGGATTTTTTTTAACCAAACCCACTGGGTTTTATTGGGAGTTTTGATGGGTTTCTTTGGGTTCTATAAATGCTTCCAAAATTTCGCTTAAGTCGACAATATTTCTTGCTTGTTTATACAATCACGCTATTTTAGTATTTATGAGGTAATTTTGCACTTTTGGTTGGAGCAAGGCATCATTGTGTACCATGAGCTGCTAAAACTGGGTGATCGAATCAGACTGCAGTTACTTCGTTTGAATGGTGCTTTATGAGATAGACGGCCGGAATATAAAAACATACATGATTAAGTTATTCTTTTGCATGATAACACCCGACCTCGTGTCGCAAAAGTTTCAAAACAAACGCTGCAATCGTCGTATACTGCGAACATAGCGCCGTCGGCTGTAGCGACGGATATAATATATTCACACCTCTTTATACAGGCTTTCTTTAGATGGCATTTCGCTATAATGGTCTGTTTTTGTTCTACGGTTAAAAAAACGTGGATATTCCGTTTTTTTTTTAGGTGTAAGGGAAGCAAACAATTAAAAGCATTTCGACTTACGGCCTACATTTTCAGAAACTATCGAGGACGTATTAAGAGATATGAGTTTATGTTTTAACATGTTACCGAATCATTTCCTTTGAAGAAATACAAAATCGGTTTCAAAGTTGGAGCGCCTTAAAAGAAAATAGGAAAACAGAAAGCAGAACATATATTAAAAACGATCAAATGCCGAATACATTCGCTTTAAGCGCAAATTACTTCGTTCCAAGGCTGAAAAGAACCGTGGATTCTCCGTTTTTTAACTAAGGGTATAAGGGAAGCAAAAGCAACACGTATTCATCTCGATTTACATCTAAGCCGTATAAAGAGGTATAGGTTTATATTTTAACATTTCACCGAATCATTTCGTTTGAAGAAATACAAAATCGGTTTCAAAGTTGGAGTGCCTTAAAAGAAAATAGGAAAACAGAAAACAGAACATATATTAAAAACGATCAAATGCCGAATACATTCGCTTTAAGTGCAAATTACTTCATTCCAAGGCTGAAAAGATCCGTGGATTCTGCGTTTTTTAACTAAAAGTGTAAGGGAAGCAAAAGCAACACATATTCATCTCGTTTAAAAGCATCTCGATTTACATCCAGGCCGTATACAGGGGTATAAGTTTATACTTTAACATGTCACCGAATAATTTCCTTTGAAGAAATACAAAATCGGCTTTAAAGTTGGAGCGGCTTAAAAGACGAGAAGTTTTTCTGAGACGGGACTTGGAAATTGGCTCAGGAGTGGAGAAGTTGTAAGCAGTGATTTGATAAAGTTGTTATTTCATTATCTGTTTGAGGGCAAAAATGGTACAAATAAATTTCTTGTACCAATACGTTAAATTACATCTATTTTTGTTGTTAATAAACTACGAAAACCTATAAATAAAAAAAACCCAACCAACAAAACCCGCGTGGGTTTAATGGGATTGCCAGCCCTGATTGAATTACTATTAAATGTTTAGGAACAAAAAATTCACTATAAATCAACTGAATAAAACTTTTATGTATTTTCAACAGTTTCGCGCAAAATTAGAGCTTTTTCGCGCAAAATTGGAGCTTTTTTCCAAAAAGTCATAAAAATTCTTTCAGAATAAGAATTTTATATGTTGAGCACTTAAATTAAAGCTTAAAGGGTTGAGAAAAAATAAGCTTTAACTCCTGAAAATCGATTGGCTCTTGCTGATTTATTTTGTTCAAAATGAAATGCAGGTACCTAACTTTGACAAAACTTGGCGAACAAATTGTTTCTTGCAAAATTAGAGGAATTTTGTTTTTCTTTTATTTCCAAAAAGTTTTAAAAAATTCCTAGAATATAAATTTTATATTTTAAGCACTAAAATGAAAGTCAGATATGTTGAAAGTAAAATAGCCCATAAAGGTGGTAATTGCATTAAAAACCGTCAAGTCGCTTTCACGCGTTATTATGAAAAATATATTGACATAACTAGCATATTTTGGGCGAAAAATTTGCCACGCCCATAAAAAAATAGTGAGCCTGATGGCAAAAAACTCAAAACGGATTTGAATTCAGCGCGTCAAAGTCATTATATTCCATACAGTTTTATATAAAGGCAAGCAAATTTTTTGTTTTTTGTTTTTTGTAGACCAGTGTAATTGGCACTTTGTGTTATTCTATGAAAAGAATTGGTCAGAATAACTCCACTAATTTTCATCTTTAACTACTTAACGATGCTTCTTTTTCTTCTAATCTAACTCACGTTGTAAAACTTTGTTCTTAATTTTTAATCCTACTCCATCTCCCTTTTTTATTGTCTTTAAGTTTCCCCCCTTTAAATATACAAAATAGTTACAATCACTTTTTTAACAAAGAGACATATGTTGCAAATTTAAGTCATAAAAAAATTCATAAATAAAATTACGTTGAAAAATTGGAGGGGGGAAATAAGAAAATCTGTGTCAACAATTTGATGCCATAAATCAAATTATCCCAATTATTTGCACGCTATTAAATTTAATTTTATTTTATTTATTTTACCAACAACAACAACAACAATAATAACGGCAACAACAAAATTAAAAGAAATTCTTAAAAAATCACAAAATATGGGTGAGTGAGTTTGAGGCCTTAGTGTGGTACTCTGAGTAACTATGTGTGTATGTATGTATGTATGTATACAAGTATATTGGTTTTTATCTCTTGAAAAAAGAGCTTCAAAACTTGCGCGCATGGATGGCTGATATTCCTCCACTTGCTGGCTAATGCTAGTGCCAAGCAATGAATGCCACACAGCGATTTGCCACAACCACAGAACGTACAATTTCATTCTTAATTTTGTTACTTTTTTTTGTTTTTGTTTTTCTCTTGCATTTTGTGCGGCATGAAACCATTATTTGCTTTGTACTACGACTGGTATTTAACTAGACCTTTTGGTAACCCCCTTTGTAATAGAAATTTTTGTATTCTTGCCCTGGCATGGTGAGTTAAAATTTTTATGGCTCAATTCTAATGAAAAACTCGATAATAAAAAAGAATTTAAATTTTCTTGAGGCGTTAAATAAAACAAAAAACGCAAAATCGTTTAAAAATTTATTGATGAGGAAACAAAAATTATTTTCCAAATCTAGTGAAATGGAGTTTCAATTGGAACGCATTAAAATTCCCGTACATGCCTATTCATAGGTGGTTGCAAAGTTTTTGAAAATTTCCATTTTTACTATAAAAAACCCTCCAGTAAAGTTAAAAGTTACACTATGTGGTGTAGCACTCACTCCTTGACCTGTGACTTGGGACTGATAAAAACTTAAAATTCAGCATCACCGATTGCAAGCCCTACCACATTTACCGAACCTAAACATACTTACATGGGTAACTGACACTGCAGCTAAGTAACAACAATACTTTGAGGCTGCAATACCATCAGCTAGCGAAACGAGCAAAGAAAGCTGCAAGAATTGACAAAAGCAGCAGTTGCTTGGAATAATATGGGAAAACTACACCAGAAGATTAATTAACGCACTAATCGAAAGTGCGGTAAAAATCAAGCGGTCGCTGGTCCACAAACACAAAGATGGATAAAATATTTAAATGAAATTAGTAACGTGACAAGCACTATTGAGGACAGCGAAACGGTTGAGAAAAGTGATGAATAAAACATTCCGTGCAACCTTCTCAAACTGAATGAGATAAACGAGGCGATTAGTAAATTAAAATAATGTAAGGCGACAGGCGAAGATGGAATACCGGCGAAAATTCTACGGCCTCACATCTCATCAGTATGAGAGGAAGAGCGGCTGTATCCTATGTGGAAGCGACTTGAGGGACTGTAATAATTGGGGAGGAATTACACTACTTAACACCACATAAAGGGTGAGCAAATTTGAGATTAGGAAGTAAATTGGCTTAAAAACAATCATACCAATATAAAATAGAAATATGAGAATTAATAAAGCACGTCGGCAGACGTCCGCTCTTTTCACTAAATTTTGAACCACATTTTGTAACAAAGCTTCACTGAGCTCATTAATGGAGCGCCGGAATTCATCTTTCAGAGTGTCAGTTGTTCCAAATGACCCCAGAGAAAATAATCCAGCGGCGTTAAATCACAAGATCGAGGCGGCCGAAAATTTACGCAACCGGTAAATTTCTCATGCAATAACTGAATTTTTTGATGGCTGTGTGTCTTGTTGCGCCGTCCTGCTAAAGCCAAAGGTCACTGATGTCAACATTAGCCACTTGTGGCCACAAAAAACTGGTTATCATGGTTTGGTAGCGCAGAGAGTTCACGGTGACGGCTTTTCCTTGCTCATTTTCCAAAAAATGCGGGCCGATGATGCCGCCTAAGCACAAACTGCACTTTCTTTTGGTGTAATGGTCTTTCGAGCAATGTTTATGGATTTTGTGAGCTCCATATGCGAAAATTTTGTTTGTTTAATTGAAAATGGGCCTCATCGCTAAAGATGATTTTGTTGAAAAATGCGTTGTTTTCGTTCAGTTTTTCAAACAGCCAATTCAGAAACGTTCGACGCAAACAATGGTTGGCTGGCTTTAATTCTTGAACCAGTTGTATTTTGTAAACGTGAAGATGAAGATCTTTATGCAAAATGTTGCGCAAAGTTCCTCTGGTGATGCCCATTTGTTGCCAACGTCGACGAGTTGATTTTCCAGGCTCATTCTCAATACTTTGCAGTACATCGGTTATGTTTGCACCACTACGGCAACTATTTGGATCTATTGTCAGGGGTCTCAGAAAAAGCCTGATTACGAGGAAAAACTGCTCGAATTTTACGAAGTGATGCAGTAAAATTGCACATTTAAAATTCTTTGTCTTTAACAAATTTTCCAACTTTTTACTAAATAAGTGTTAAAGACTGACAACTTAATTCTTGACATTTCATCATTTGACAGCCAATTTACTGCATAACCTCAAATTTGCCCATAATACGGCTCGATTGGCTCGCAATGTTGGACTTTAGATAAATATCAAGAAGACCAAGGCCATTAATATAAGCAATACTGGCACGGCCCGGAAAACAAGTATGTATATAACTTCTGTTATCTTGGAAGTACAATGGCTACAAACAGCGGCACAGAAACAGACGTAGACAACAGACGCAATAAAACTGCAGTCAATATGGAAAAGCTTACATAATATATCCAGACTCATGCGTTATACATATATCCAGTTCTGCTGTATGGCAGTGAAACCTGGGTTAAATAATATCAAATAATATCACGCTAAAACTCCGGGTATTCATTAAAAGCTGGCTCAGAATTACCACCAACACCATACGTAACTAATGAGAAACCCATACTGAAGCAGATAAGGAAAAGTAAATGGGGACGGATTGTACAGATAGTACCACCAGAATGTCACTCGAGTGGAATGCTCAAGGCTCAAGAACTCTTGGTCGACCAAGAAACACCTGGAGACGCACAATTTTATTCAGGAACTAAGACAGTACATTCTATCCTGTGAATAAGCAAAATCAACAGCGATATACGGGGAAAATAGGACAAGCCTACATATGTTGCTGGGCAACCCACTGTACGTAGTATCGTGTAAGTAGTTTGTAGAAATTTCGATACTACCGGTTTTTCAACCGTTTTAGGCCTGAGACCCATATAAGTGAAGTTTGTTACGAAACTGCTTAATATTGAGCAGAAATCATACTTCAAGATGAAGGCAGTGTGAATACTGATTTGCTTATCTGAGGGGCTTATAACGCATATGGATAGGAGACCTAAGAAAAGTCAAGACCATAGAAAGCAAGCTTAGTTTGAAGAAACCCATACAGCAATGGAGATAAACATTGATTTAGAAGATAAAGATTGCAGTGGTAGAAGAGATGATTCTATGGTTAAAGAAAGAATAAATATTTTAATAAGAAGTTAAAAAACAATCTTCGCACTATGTTGTGCGCTTCAAATTCGAAAGATGAGGTGTTAGAAGATATGCAAAATTATTATTCTTTTTTTTTGTCATACGAATGAATATTTATAAGGATCATTAAATGATTTCCGTTAAAGCAGTCAGTGACAGTGATGGTGGAACGCAGAATAATAAAATACTCATAATAGATGATGGCGATGATGATATGCAAGATATAATGCTAAGTCAAGTAATTTATTGATTTCAACTTTAACAGCTTTGTCGTCAATCCAATGATAATGTCGCGACTGTGATGGCAAATGGGCAACAACTAATTAAAAATCATTATGGAAATCAAATCATAATAAAAATTCAATTTTTTTTTTCGCTAATATGGTTTAAAAAACAGAAGAGATAACTGAAGAAAAAAAAAACAACTCAATTTCGATTATGACAAAAATGTTGTCAAAGAAATATCATATCTTTCGTATAACAAGTAATAGCAACCGAGAAGTAGAACTTAAGCTGAAACAGCAGAAATATTGTCATCAAAGTTTAGAATAGAAATTAAACACCCGATTATTCAGTAGTAATATTAACAAGATTCATAGATTTTTCAGTTTTGTGGCTACTTTACGCGCACTAGAGAGCATGTTAATATGTATGTAATACCACATCTGTGGAAATATATTTTTCAATCAGAGCCCAATGGCAAAAGGATTGAAGCTAAATTTAGATTCAAATAATCAACGTTTAAACAAACCGTAGCGAGAACTTCTGGGCAGTATGATGTACATAATGCTCCAGATTCAGATTTCAACAGAATCCTACAGAAGAACATGGGCAACATCTTACAATAATACTAAGGTATCTGAAAGGTACATCCTCTTTGAAACTCAAATTTACCAAAAGAGATGTTGAACCTATAATTGGTTATGCTGATGCAGATTGGGCATCTGATTTGTCTAATAGAAAATCGGTAAGTGGATATTTATTTCAAGTTTACGGGTGCACAGTATCATGGTGTAGCAAAAAGCAGCAGACAATATCCACATCATCATCAGAAGCAGCATATGTAGCTCTTAGCCTAGCAACTACTGAGGCAATATGGTTAAGAGGTATAATGCAAGATCTTAAAGAAGTAGATGATAATTGCACAATTACAGTTTATGAAGACAGCGATTCAAACATCATTTCGTAAGGGCTAATGTTCCTAATGGAAGTATAAAAATTGAACCAATAAGTGCTCAAAATCAATTGGCCGATATTTTGTCAAAATCTACTGATTCAATTCGTTTGACTAAGCTACGTGAAGAAATTGGGTTGATCGATTGATTCATTTTTAAACAATCTGTTTTATATTATTTGGTGTGTGATTACAAAAACATCAAATGCAATAACTATAGACTTTTCTTGTCACTGAAAACACACTTATGGTCTTCATTCTTTTACAATAACAATAATAAGTGTTTGTGAAAGTATTCACAAGAGGTGTCCAAGTTGCAATTTCTGGCAGTCGTGATATATCTCAGTAGGTCTAGACTCAGATATATTTATGTTTTATGTTGGTCAGGGTAAAACGCACAGCGACGACTGGGAATAAAACCACCATTTTGAAACAACTACAGCATTCCGCAGTACCTCATTCTCTGTGCCGAAATAGCTGAGCTCTAGGGATCTCGAACGCTTATTATTCAGCCTGTTTTAACCGGTTTTTTAGGTTTTGTCGAATACGGCTTTTTTTTAAAATGTCCAATTTTCGAATACCGAATAAACCGGTTATTTTAATACGGATAAGTGGTTAATACTATATAATGATGTAAAATTTGTATACGTTTTACATTTTTTACTGCAAATATGCTCATTGTTAAAGTAAAGGGTCCGCCAAATAATTTTTTTTTTAATGCTATAAAAAAAACTACTGAATATTTTCCCAAATTTCTTTTTTTATTTGAAAGTACAATCCTTCCGGTTAATAATGGAAAATAATTTCATTCAAATGGCTGCCTCGACTGGCCATGCAGTAGCCTACACGATCAGTTCAATTTTTAAGCACATTATCGATGGCTTCACGAATATTGTCCTTTAAAGCGTCAATTGTCTCTGGCTTGTTGGCGTAACACTTATCTTTGAAGACACCCCACAAATAATAGTCCAACGGTGTCAAATCGCAGCTCCGAGGTGGCCAAACGACATCAGCTCTGCGGCTGATAACGCGATCTTCAGAGCGCAAAACATCGCGTGTAGCTTCGGCTGTGTGGCACGTAGCGCCGTCCTGTTGAAACGAAATGTTGCTAATATCCTCCTCTTTAATTTTTGTGAACAAAAATTCGTTCGTTCCGATAACGATTGCCATTGACTGTAACGGCCACTCCTTGCTCATTTTCGAAGAAAAATGGCCCAATTATGCCTCTGGACCAAAATCCACACCAAACAGTGACTCGTCTTGGGTGTATGGGCTTTTCAATGTATGCGTGCGGGTTTTCTGTGCCCCAAATGCGACAATTTTGCTTGTTTACATACCCGCCAAGATCAAAATGAGCTTCATTTGAAAGGATGATTTTTTTTGGCAAAATTTTCAAAATAATGTCGCAATATTTCCCAGCGTTGTTCAAGCGTATACACAACCGTATTCGTTCAGCGGAAGGATAAAACTAATTATCTGTCAAATCAGACATGAGCTAAGTGTTACCATTCACGTAATAAGCACTAGATGAAAAAAAAACGTTAGATGGCGGACCCTTTTTTTCTATGTAACAACCTTGAACGCCTCACAAAGAACGTGAAAACCATGGTAGATCGAAATAACTGCACATTTAAGCAACGAAAACTTTTCCTGGGACCTACAAACGCCAGTTTCGAACGGCAGATGTATGAGTTAGTGAAGGTTTTCACAGCGTAAGTACTAGGGAAATCGATTATTCGACTTTTTTTCAAAAACCGGTTTTCGGATAATAATTATTCAAATAACCGGTTAAACGTTTTTTTATTTAAATAAAATTGTTCTTAATACTTGAAGCACAGGGCTGTATCACGTCATTTAAAAATAAGCAGAAGCTGACGGAGAGCTTAACAATAACAATAATCAACACTAACAATAATTCCAATAAATCTCATAAAAACCAAAACGGTGCGCGGAAGTCATAAAAAACAAAGTTTATTACACATAATACTGAAAGTTGCTTAAGTATCGAACAGCAACCACTCTTTTTTGTTGTTGTATTACTTGCTAGAGAATGGAATTAAGGGTCTGCTATTATAGTTATAACTTAGATGCTAAGATAACACGAATTAAATGTTTTACTTTGAATAAATCTATTAGTAATATACATGAAAGAACTTCTCTCAGTCAATGAGCTGCACCCGATTCCATTTTTTAAACTCATTGAAAGGGATCTACAGCTTAACGCCGGCTCCGAACGGCAAATGCATTTAGAGAACTTTTCAATAGTAGTCATACTCATAACCAGTTACTAGCTAATGCTACGAGGTGATCCCACTGTCGGAAGAATTTTTTTCTTTTTTAAGATGATCTGGCCTGGTATTGAACCGATGACTTCTGGTCGGTAGGCGGGTGTCTAACCTACCATACCATAGCGGCAGTAATATGTAGTAACATACGAGTCTCTAAATGCTTCGTCAAGAACAGTTGCTTAGGTTTCGAACAGCACTGTATGTAAATTCATGCACCAAGTATTTTATTGTATGTGTATCACTGTGGTATGTTAAATAAGACACCTACCTTCCAACCAAGAAATTGTTGGTTCAACCCCAGGCCACACCATCTGAAAATTTTCAACAGCGATATCACCTCACAACATTACTAACGACTGGTTATGTGTATTTACTAGGGAGACCAAGTGCTCTCTAGGTACTGACGAATAAAACCTGTACAAAACACGCTGTAAGAAATGAATTTTTAGATGAAGATTAGGACGTTGTGTTGTTAAGGAATAAATGTCCGTTAAGGCCCTAAAGTGGCCGAAGGTTGTTCTAGCATACTTACTTGCTAGAAACTACAACACGGGACAACAATTCATCCACTTTATTTGCTTATGAAACAGGAATTAAGAAGAATTTTATCTTAATAAAAAACCCGGTTAAACGGTTGTTTGAATAATTTTTGTCCAAGAACCGATTTTTCTAAAATTGTAACTTTTCGAATTATATGAAAACCGGTTTTAGAAGAAAATCGATTAATCGAACTCCCTACTGGGCATACGCGTTAGATGTCTTGGCAAAAATCATGCAAAACCTATAACAATCGTCCTCAACGTTCCTAAAAATACACTGATGGTGTCTAAGACCACAAGGCCCGGTAAACAGACCCGTTAATAAAGGTAAATGGAAAACGAAATTAACCTCCTCGCCTGTTTCATACCGGAGTTACTCTACCAAAACCAGCTTATCATTACCAGGATGGCTCTCATGGCCTAGAGCTCAACACAGAGAGATATCATGCAGTCCATAGCATTCCTCAACCTTGCCTGACAGATAGATAAAGCATTTAAGACTGATTGATTATCAGACATCACATAAATACTCAGATTCTTCGATTGCCTCTCCAGACATTCCCTAACGCAACTGAAGATTTCATAAACCTCCTCCTAGAAAATCGCGGGACCAACCACCAGTCTCACCACCAGTCTGTATTTCGATCCATAGGTGAACCAAATCTGACCCACGAAATCGGCAGATGGCAGATTATTTCTTTCTTTTCTCTGTCAATGCAACTCCGATAATAGTCGTTTGAGGCGAAGTGCCTGCTCTCCTAGTAGCCAATGTCTAGATATTACTGCCAGCAGCTTCGATAAGTTCTCCCCTGTTAGTGCGTTTCTCATTAAATGTGGACCACCATATACATAAGTGTCCAGTTTACGCAACCTATTCTCAACCATTTGAAGAAAGTGTTGTTTGATCAGACTTTGAAGGTAAATTTCTTTCTATTCATGTACCTACCATGGAGAACGTAGCTCTGTATTTCAAATCAATGGTCTGATAATTCGTCAAGGGCCTGTCTAAGACTCTAGGGATCAAAACTTCTCAGCCAATACGCTTATAGCTGTCGACTATAAAATACGACAACACGTATATTATTGATAAGATGAACTATAAAGTCTTGGACAACGTTCCCTCACACCGCAGTCAACTTCTTGCATGACAACGGACGATTCACTCCAAGTGTCACTCAATTTGTCGATTGTCGCAAATGTACCAATATGACGCCATTTCAATTGGCTTTATTGTCATAAAATATCAAAATTATCCCCATTTATTCTGTAAAAAAAATTTTTTAATTTAAAAATTGGTACGTATAGCCAACTTGGATTGTCACACAAGAAAACAATAAATATTGGCGCATTTTTGATATTGTTGTTGCCTCGACTGCGGTACCAATAATTGATGCATTTCGGCAATCGTGTCATCCCAGCTTTACACTGGCTGTCAAGTGTCATTTAGCATCTTCGAGAATGTCTATAAAAACGAGCTACTTTCCATATCACCATCACATATCAATCAGATGCTGCCCAATTGCAAACTGCGTCTTTAAGAGCGAGTGTGTATTGTCGTGCATTTGATTTTCTTATTTCGTTTTCTTTTAACAGCATTCAGCATTAACAGCAGCAGCATTATCAGCAGCAGCAACTAGTTGATGTCATTTTATTGGTATTTTTTTCATCTTCCTCTTGTTATTCGTAGTTTCCAATTAACTGGGGTATGTAGCGGTACTTGGCATTTGTTTTTTATGATTTGTGTTTTATTATTTGTTGGGTGAAAAATTAACGGTATCACAGCGGTAACAGTCAACCGTACAACTGTATTTTCTTTGTCGTTTTTGTTGTTATTTTTGTGCGTTTCAAAATATCTGCATATTTATGTAGAAAATACTTATGCTATAGAGAGCGGGCAGCAGATTAGATTGAAATAAAACAATGAATTTTAAATGTGTATTTGAACAGAAAATAAAAAATAAAAAAATCGTAATAATGGCATCATAAACTGTATCTAAATTAGTTTAAACCAATAAATTTTGTGTCTAAGAAATGTGTTTTTTTTTTGTTTTTTGTTAATTTAATAGAAAACAAACAAGTTTTTTTGAATTTGAATTTTGATTTTTGGAATGTTTTTTAAGCCAAGTATCTACTTACAGATTCACATATCTCAACGTTTTTATGTGGTAAATTGACATCGTTAGTGTTAGAAGTTGAAAGATTTCTGAGCAAAGCTTTCTTTTATAGAGTTTATTGATGTAAAAGATTTACAGCAAATCTTCTGATTACGGCTGACTGATATGAACAATTATTTCATTAACACCTCATTTCTAAGCATTAACACCAGCAACACCAGCCAGTTAGCCAGTTAGCCAGTTGGCCAATATGGCTTAAACATTACAAACCTGAGGTTGTTTATTCAACAGTTAAATAAATAAGAAAAAGAACAACAAAACAAAAAACAAAAAAAACGATTTTTTATTTGGCTTTAAAAAGCTTATTAATTATATGTCCGCTGACTAATTTAAATAATCAAATTAATTTGCCATAAATACAAACAACAAGACAAACAAAAAATATATATTTTTCTTAATTTTAAGAAACAAGCAGTCAGCGTTTAGCATTTTAAAATTTGAAAATACTTTAAGGCCATTTATTGGAAATCACTTTAAGCATCTTAAAACGATCTGTAACTTAATTATCATTATAAACATAATCATCTTTATTGATCCTTAATTTCTGTAAAAAAAACATTCCTTTTAAAAACTCTTCACAATTGGTCCTATTTTTGTGATTAAAACTTACTCATTAACTTGAAAGGCTTTGCTGCTTTAGACGGATTGAGATTTGCAGGCTCTGTTTAGTGCTTTAGATTATTTATAAAGGGTCCGCCAATTAATTTTTTTTTTTTTGAAAATGCTATGAAAAAACTACTGAATATTTTCTCAATTTTTTATTTGAAAGTACAATCCTTCCGGTTAATAATGGCAAATAATTTCATTCAAATGGCTGCCTCGGCTGGCCATGCGCATTATCCATTGTGTGCAGCTGTATTTCACCAATGGCTTCACGAATATTGTCCTTTAAAGCGTCAATTGTCTCTGGCTTGTTGGCGTAACACTTATCTTCGACGGCACCCCACAAATAATAGTCCAACGGTATCAAATCGCAGCTCCGAGGTGGCCAAACGACATCAGCTCTGCGGCTGATAATGAGATCTTCAAAAACAGGGCGCAAAACATCGAGTGTAGCTACGGCTGTGTGGCACGTAGCGCCGTCCTGTTGAAACCAAATATTGCTAATATGCTCCTCTTCGATTTTTGTGAACAAAAATTCGTTCAACATGGCCTGATAACGATCGCCATTGACTGTAACGGCCACTCCTTGCTCACTTTCGAAGAAAAATGGCCCAATTATACCTCTGGACCAAAATCCGCACCAAACAGTGACTCGTCTTGAGTGTATCGGCTTTTCAATGTATGCGTGCGGGTTTTCTGTGCCTCAAATGCGACAATTTTGCTTGTTTACATATCCGCCAAGATCAAAATAAGCTTCATCTGAAAAGATGATTTTTTTTGGCAAAAGCGGCATCATCTGTAAGTCGATCGCAGGCCCACTTAGCGAAGCGTATACACAACCATATTCGTTCAGCGGAAGGATAAAACTAATTATCTGTCAAATCAGACATGAGCTAAGTGTTACCGTTCACGAAATAAGCACTAGTTAAAAAAAAGCGTTAGATGGCGGACCCTTTTTTTTATTAATATTGGGTATACAAGTTAATAATATCGATTTTTTTAATTGAAAATACATTTGTTATAACAAAAAAAATTCCACTACTTATTCCCATCTTTCTGCTGGCATATGGATTCCGCGCCAAAAGAACTGTTCTGGTTTTGAGGTAAAGAATGAATAATGACAATTTCTGATACCCGTAAGGGTGTTCTGCATCGATCGAAACAATTGGTAATCAGAAGGGGAAATGACTGGGGTATAAGGCAGCTGAGCCAAAACTTCTCATCTACTGTTCTCCAAATAGTTTCTGACCGGTCTTGCAACATGTGGCTGAGCGTGGTCATTATGCAAGATTATGATTGTTCTCTTCAAATGAATCAACTGTGTTCGGTACAGGTCCCCTGTGCTCGTCTGACCCGATTTCATAATATAAAACGCCCTTCTGATCCCATCAAACACAACATTACTAGTTAAAAAAAAGCGTTAGATGGCGGACCCTTTTTTTTTATTAATATTGGGTATACAAGTTAATAATGTCGATTTTTTTAATTGAAAATACATTTGTTATAACAAAACACAGGTCCCCTGTGCTCGTCTGACCCGATTTCATAATATAAAACGCCCTTCTGATCCCATCAAACACAACATTACTTTGGCGTTATGGATATTCAGCTTCGGCGTTGATTTGGCCGGGCTTTACATATGACTTTATGCGCTTGGGGTTATTGCAATGTATTCATTTTTCATTAGCAGTAACAATACGATGCAAAAGCGACGTCTTTTTATAGAGTTTAAGCATCATTGCCGATATGCAAAATCCCCTTTCAATGTCTCTCGGTTTCAATTCATAGTGGACGCAATTTCGTTGGTTATGAATAAATTCCAATGTTTTTAAACGTAGAGAAGTGGCTTGTTGTGTGACTCCCAATGATAATGAAAGTTATCTTACTTACAATTCCTCATCTTCAAACTTTTTCAGCTGCCCAGGCCTCTCCTTGTCTTCCGTGTCAAAATCATCACTTTTGAATCTCGCAAACCATCGTTCACAAGCTTTTTGAGTTGTTGTTCTATCAATAGTCGATAACTTTCAGCAGCCGTTTGCTTCAAATGAGAGAAGCTGATAACCTTCCCCGCAAAACATCTTTTTTAGATACAAACTTCGGTATTATTAAAGCGATTGAAAAAAATGTGTGTTTCTATCGAATACTAAGTTATAATAGCAGATGTTTACCCTCCAAAATACCATATGTGTTAGTTATGCCATATATTGTCCAAATATTATCATTATTAACTTTGGTTATAGAGAAAAATATGGTGGAAGAATAAAAGACAAACTTGGCCCCTATACGATCAAGATCGTTTGAAGCCCATGATTACTGTAGGAGTTGTAAGGATGAGGAAGAGAAGTGGACTGTGGAACATGACAGTGTCTGAATCTTTCGGATATTAGAACTGTTTTCCTTGGCAGTCCGTTTCTAGCTGATGTAAATGTCAGCGGGCTTTCTTCCGTTGTGCATGTGTCTGGTTGGTCTTTTTGGACCGGACATATAGGTCCGCTTGGACGCTAATTTTCATGGGTATCACAGTGGGATAACTATTGTATTCAAGTGAGTTGGATCAGTCTCTGGCTACCGGTTATAACTAAGGAACTAAATAGCATGCCGTTGTGATACCACATGAAGTAATGCCCCAGTGCTAGTCACCAAGACCAGACTAACCGGTCCTGACAATCAACTAGAGGCTTTGCACAAGCACAAGCTAGCAATTTTTACATCTCAAATACACGATGTTACATTTAGATCAGTAACTTTGAAAAAAGCTAAGCTATTCAGTGTCGGCACAAATCAGGCCTAGGGGACAAATATCTTCGGCTAAACTTGAAATATATAAAAACAGTAAATTACACTCTTTACCAAAAATATTCGTGATGCTACAGATAAGCTGAGCACATGCTAGTTAAGATCTTCTAGAAAAGTATTGCAAACAATGTTCATGGAATTATGAAACAGCCTTTATAACTTACAATTTTAATCAGTATGATAAAATTTGTATTTCAGTTTAATATTTGAACCTTGCAACTAAATATGGACGAAATACACTGTCATTTAATAGCCGCCTCTGGCCTTTGTGCTCTGAATTGATGGTGACGTCATTTGCGAAAAAATACGGTCCAATGACACCTTTAGACAACAATATGCTCCGAACAGTCACTTATTCGGGATGCATTGGCTTTTCTACAACTCACTTCTGTGTTATCCGAGCCCCGTTTGAGACAATTATGCTTGTTAGCGCAACCACCGAGTCAGAAATGAGCTTCACGTTTGAATTACCATTTTTGTAGTAGGTTTTAACTATTTAACGATATTAACGATCCATATTCTTAAATACTAAACGTTTGAAATGAAACAGAATTCGGGGCTTGACGGAGTTTTCCATACAAAATGACATAAAAAGTCGTCGGCAAAAGCAGTCGTGAGATAGAATCTATTTTATTTTGACAGCGTTTTTTTCTTACTCTCTTAATTGTGCTCTCACAATCTGTATGTGGTGTTGCCGTACTTTCAGTGAAACAAATAACATACGTTTTTGGTTTGGAGCGAAAAAAATAGAAACAAAAGGCAAAACAAACATAAGAAGAAAAAGGGCAATTGACAGCATTTGAAGTTGCGGGGGTCGATTTTATTATGGGCAATTTTTTTTTTAACAGCGTTTTCATCTGTTTCATCACTTTCACTAAATAAATGATACCTGTGTCAGATATTTAACAGCTGACAGCCTTGCCAGATCGGCGATTTTGAAACCACTAAATGAATAACCCGATATAATTACGTTCACTCGCAGTCGTGTTCTATTGACGTGAACCCTAACATTTGTTTAGTCTTTAGACAGTTCAAGTCATTCAATTGATTGATTATATTGAAAGATAAAAATAAATTATTATTTTTAATTAAATTCTCTAATCACTTTGTGAATAATTAAAAAATTGTCGCATTTGAATCAATATGTTTTTATGCAAATTAATTTTTTTTTTTTGTATTTATTTTATTAAGACTTCTTAAGTTTAATATTAAAATTATTGTTAAAAATAATTTTTTAATAAATATTAATTTCAGCAACAACCCTTGAACATGAAGAAAATATTGAATTTCAATTGTTTTTTTTTTAATTCTTTTCGCTGCTGCATTTCAAATGATCAAATTTCTCGAGTGGTAGCATTTAAGCAAAAACCTTTAATGGCTGGCTGGCTGGTTGTTTATTTCTAACCTCAAAGTACCTCATAGAACCACACACAACACACACACACACACTAACCACTTACAGTAGATGGTATGAAAATAATGATATTTGTTGTAATTACAAGTATCTTGTAAATCTTAGATGACGCTACAGAGCAATCAAACAGCGACCAACATCCCACCCCATTTTTGCTTTTGGTAGAGTAAAACAGATGAAGGAAATAAATCAAATCAAAATGAAATGAAACGAAATGAATTGAAAATTGAATTGAAAAAAAAATCACAATAAAAATTCTCATAACGATTTGATTGACTGACATGTCGTTGACTTCATGTCAATTAATCCAAAACTACATGCGCAATAATCAGCATCCGCCTTATATATATGCACGTTACGGCAGTGGCGCAACGAGACGTTGGTTGAATTCACATACAGCGCACACACTCGCATACACACGCATATATACGACATTGCGGAAGTGTAAGCTTAGACGGACGTCGAGACTAACGACGACTGTTATGATGGATTTGGTTTAAACAGCCGGCTGTTTGACAAACTTTACGGATGATTGTGACAGTAGAGCAGAACAGACTAATGACGGACGGGTGGACCGTTTTATTTCAAGTCACTGCATTTTGAGGCAAAAAAGCATAACATTATTGCCTCATATTGTAGTGCGTGTATGTGTGTGTGTGTGTGTCATTTATTAGTTTGAAAGTGGATTTTAATTTCAAACGATCAAACCACTGCTGTTAGACATTCTCGTTCTTTCTCCCTAAGGGGTGGTTTACATCAACATTAACAGCAGGGGTGTTTTTCTACGTTACGTTCAGATGTCAGTAACGAGCTTTACTTAACTTACCTTGGCAGGGTATTTTTGCTTTTTTTTTTTTCTTTCTGCCAAAACATAAATAAGGTGGGCGCTGAAAAATCCAGCTATACTTGAGTTACGCCACAAACTTACACGTCATTTGTGGCAGCTGTACATGGCACTAATGCGAATTATTCAACACGTTACTGCCAAAAGTTGCACTAATGCGCTTGAGTTAGTCTCAGAGCATAACGCAAAGTGATGAATGTTTTAATGGACATGTACACGGATTTCCGTTAGCGTGCTTACAACATTCAAAAGGGATTTTTGGATTTATGTGACTTACCCATCTCAATGAGTGTCTGAGAGAGAGAGAGAGAGAGAGTTGATTGTGGGATTATTGGAAGGGAAGGTACAATGGCAAAATTTGATTGTTCCCACGCCCGACATTAATATGCCTGAGCAATTACATAATTAAATAATAACGATAATGACGATGATAATGACGTATCTGACTTGTTAACCAACAGTAGTTGTAAATACCATTTAAAGTGAGTCAAACTTTTTGCTGTTGCTTAACTCTCTAACCTGCCACAGGGGGTTTCCTCTTACATGCATGCCAAGTATTCATTGTGTGTATGAAAGCGTAGAAGAACAAGAAAATTAGGTGTCAAATTTGCCACTTGAAAGTAAAAGTTAAACGTTTAAATCGATGCCAAAAGTCACGCAAATATAAGCCCAGGCTTATGCGTAAACATTTAACCAGGCACCACAAAAAAATAAGAAGATACTTCGACCCACATTTAAGCATACTTTGTGCGCAGCTTAATAAATATCAAGAAGCTTAAGGTAAAACATTTTCTCCTTAAGATGTTAAAGATGCAACTTGGCATTTGTGGCAACACAATTAGTAACGCTCATTATTTATTGTCCAATTCCTGTTTTCATTTTTCGTTTTTTTCTTTCTTTCTTTATGTTTGCGTTCTGTTACCAGTCTTTCGGTCTTAAGTCGTGGGAGTATTTTTTGGCTTCTGTTATTTGCTACTGTTAAGGCTGCATGCTGCACAGTTAGCCAGTCAGCAACAGCCTTAGGGCTACAACACAGGTATTAGTGTCAAAATGTTGCATTAACAGAGAGTAACAGCAGATGATTTGAACAGTTAAAGAATCTTATGGATACCCTATGGTACTCGTAAGTTGTATAATTAACAGGGAAACATGAAAGTTGAATGAAAGTTTATTTAGTGCAAAAACTTTATTAAGTATTTTTGTAACCTTTTTATTCCCTCTTGATACGAGGGGTACTGTTTTATTTCAGGAATAGCAAATAATAACAAATTTTTTTTAATGAAAATGGCTTTATTGTTTTTCAAAATATTCCCCTTGATGATCAATACGCTTTTGCGTTCGTTCACATCATTTCTCAAAGCAGTTTTTCCATTCCTCTTCAGACACCTCCCAAACATGGCTTTTGAACAGTTCAACTGGTTATTCAGCGCTCGTAAATCGTTGACCACACAGTTTACCTTTGATATTCGGGAACACGAAGTAGTCATTGGGTGCCAAATCAGGACTGTACGAAGAATGGGACATGTGAGAACTCGCATTGTCATTGAGTATGATTCGCCTGCGGTGGGTGGTTTTACAAATTGCTCCGAAGACTTCTGGCAAACAAATGGTCGTTACTACTCAGGATTGACTGTCCTACGTTGCTCAAGCGGAACAGTGACCCACATGACCCATTGTTGGATTTAGCTCGTCTTAGAATATTCGCGCGAACGTTTGCTGCTTTATTTCCGCCTCATACGCATATATCCATAATTTGTCATCTGTCGCACATTTTTACATGTCTTTTGAAGCACCACGGTCGAGCTTTTCAATCATTTTCTTAGACCAATAGATGCGAGCCGTTTCTCCTCATTCAAAATCGTATGCGTTTAAGTGAAACTAATGTGCAAGCATGCCTCTATCTCACAATTTGTCACATGAAAATCTAGCATTATCAGTTCCAGCACTGCATCGATGTCTTGTGGCAAAACAACCGATTTTGGACAAGCTTCTAGGAATTTTTCGGCGACCGAACAAAGACCACGGTTGCATTCACTATACCAGTGATATACTGTGATTTTTGATGGTACTTTAATTCCAGACAAAGAACTGAGTTCATCGGCACATTCTTTTTAAGATAATCCACGTCAAGTGTTGTGAAATTGATTTTCTAAACTCATTGTAAACAAAACAAATAGCACTTAAACATCAAAATGTCAATCTTTATTATGGTGTTACCAGATTTTAGCTCTTGAGATAAGTGTTGCCAGATCCCGAATCATAAATTGTACCCATCGTAAGACCTCTCAAAATTGGTTTCTAGCAAAGTCTTGAAAGTATGCTGCAGCAGGCAGCAGTTGGTAGTACAATTAGCATATAAGTGTCCTTCTTCCACGTTAGATGAGATTTCTCAAGACCTTAAAAGCGGTTTTAAACAATCCTCTTACCACTCAGCTATTTCTTCGTATTTAAAACAAGAAAGGAGTAACAAGGTGGAATGATAATTCGATTTCGATTTAAAACAAGAAAAGTGTAACAAGGCGGAATGATAGTTCGATTTCGAATTTGATGTTTAAATTAACGATTAGACCCATTGTGCACGTTGTCCCAAAGTTCTGTTCTGTAGCATTCATGTTTCATACACAGTTGCAAAAATTCTTCTAGTTTGCACCTAAATATTTTCAAACATTTCTTTGTAGTGGTTAAACGGTTGTGCTTATAGTCGAGTGTAATTAATCGCAACACTCATAATGCGTATGGCTATTTCATATGAAAAATATCTATGCAAACCCGCTAGTTTGAGTTGCGTATAGTCCTCAGCTATATTACGTACATTTATTCTGCGATCATTCAATGGATTATGCCCCTATTTCTGGTATGTTGAACTTTGTTGCACAACTTAAACATTATTTGCACTATGGTCTTCTTCAAGAGTGGTATTAGCATATATTAAGAACAGTCACGGATCGTTGAGAGATATGATGACTGAGTAGTATAATATTTATATCATATGTATGGTATCACCATTAAATTTACAAGCGAATTTTCTACGTTGGGATTCCATTGGCTTGTAAACTTTGAATCTTTTTCCTCCGTCACTCCTCTAGGGACTATAAGGACTTTCCACAAAGCATCCATTTCTTTGTTTCAGTTTCATTAATCAATATGATCTTTCAAGCTAAATAGATGATTAATCCACTGTAGCCCCCTCCATATGATTGTGTTGTGGTCAATATCCTTGCTAATTGGTGGTGATCTTTACTTTAACACTATAATTTTTATCCCAATAGGTAGCGTTTATTTTCTGAGCATTCCTTTGATGTTTACTATGATCACCAGATGTAAGATGGTGTTGTCTGAAGGGAAGTTGAGGCCTATTTGTTAAGCACTCGAAACCACAATTAAATTTTTTCGTTATGTCCTATGCTGGGCTCGAACCAGGGTCGCTGGTGCTGTTCTGCGTGCTCTATAGTTACTACACCACGCCACCCCCAACTTAGAATTTACAGAAAGACAATAAACTCTCTCAACGCCGCATAGGTCGCTTCGTAGACGGGCAAGATAATTCAGCAACTCTGACCAAAGCTGGATCATAAGCGGCATTCATGTCAGGAGGTTTGTATTGGGTCACCTGGACAATGACTTGCGCAGAAGCAGCATGGAAGAAGAAGAGAAGAAAACAATTCTTCACGTACTAAGTACATTCCCGTCGTATTGTGGCTTAAGAAAAAGGCATCTAGGCTTCTAACATGCTACTGAGCTTACGGAAATGTCGATTACGGACATTGGGAAATGGCAGATGAAAAAGGCACCTGTGTCTTACCATGCAATTCAGATTACGGAACTATCGATTACTGACATTATAAAACATTATAAAACTTAGCTACCTTAGCTCTCTGTGGTTCCGGGCCTAGAGAAATTTATGAACCATCACAATGGGCCATTCTAGCCTACGTGTATTCTTCCTTGGTGAACAGATACTTCTATCTACCAACCTGCCTTACAATCCCTACCACTTTCATTTCCCGAATGTCCAATACCGTTACATGAGTATTATCGGTTGTATTGTGACGACCATACCCTCCCTTTACCTCTTTTAAACGAATCGAACATTTGACTTCAATTATGGTTGTACGACTACTTCTCAGTCATTAGAGTGGACGATGTAGATGTCACATCGTATCTTAAAGCTTTTCTTCATCATTATAGTCATAAACTGCGACCCATGGGTTACCGTTCCGGTCTATAGTTTGTTTAGCAGATCTGCTGCCTTTCTAATGAACACTAGCAGATCTGAAACCATAATGGTCGATATGTCAGCTAAGCATTTCCAACTAAACCTATAAAGAACTCCAATTGCTCATAATATGTGTTCCGCTGTCTCTGATATGCCCACCTCTTCGGATGCGCTCTTTGACTACAGTGGCCCATAACAAACTCCGTTAGAAGTTTCAAGTTCGAGCTGCCATACTTAATAACATTAGAGCGACGTCCAAATTGCGAACTAATCGCCGCCTTACAGTGGCAAACTACCCTTTGAGCTGACACATTGCCAATTCTTGATTAGATTGTGGATTATGGTAAACGGTACTGCACAGCAAAGTTCCGGACATATATAGCCTACAGTTAGAAATATAAAAAGTCAGGCAATTATCAAACAGCAATTATCAAGTTACAAACGCTGTGAGAAGCCATGTAATAATTGCGTAGATGTTTTCTTAAGACATGGGCATGTTTGGTGATAAGCGGGTATGTCATATTTTAACTTTTTTTCGAGAAACTTCCAAAAGTGTTTGTTTGTTTGTTTGATTGGATTTGTTTAACGTTTTGTTTCAAATTTGTAAAATCTCCTTTAAACAGGGAAAAAGTTGGAAAAAGAAAATGAATTTCATGTTGTAAATATGAGTAGTTTTGTTGTAACTTGTGTTTGTTTGATCGTGACTTGGCGCTTGGCAATAGCAGTGGTGTTAAGCATTACGCCATTTAACAAACAAAACTGCTGCTATTTATGCTCCTTTCTTACATTTACTTCTTGGTTACTTTTTGTTTTTGTTTCTTCGGTAGATTCCCTCGAAATGATCAAATTTCAATTGCAATATAGGCCCTTCGTTCTGCTTGCTCTTCTTATTTATGATTTGAACATTTTGCCGGGACAAAACACATATACAATAAATGCTTCTAAAGCCAAGCTTCATATCCTGCTCATGATTCTTGGTGTTATACCTTTAAATGCTGCACAACATGTCAAAATTATTTAAAAAACTCATAATTTAAAAGATTATCATTAAAACCAGTGGGAGGACAATAACATGAACAAAATATTTAGGAAAAAAAGGCGAAAATGAAAATGAAGAAAAAAATGAAACGTAAACGTTTTGTTCTGAATTCTTCTGCGAGCAGCTACGCAGTTTACTGAAATTAAAAAATATTTTTTTTCTTCGCTGCTTATGTGTTACGCTATTGCTTATATTTAAAGTTTAGGTCAACAGTAAACACTTTTACTTGGCCATTATTTAGGGATTAGCTGGGGCAAGACAATAACTTTAAATGATACTGTTGACAGTCAATGATAAACGGTGTTGAGAAGACAGAAAAATTAAAGGGATCATGCACCCACTATACACATATGCGATAAAGTAAAAGGATATTCAAAAATTTTCAGAATATACTGAACAGGCACGTAACTTCAGGAATACCATCTTGATCAAAGAGTTCCAGTGTGACGGTCCCATCGTTTTGATTTGAGTTTTGTTAAGTTGATACATCTGTCGTTATTCTGCTAAATCTTGGCGTCATAACTTGACATTTACAAAAGTTACGTAGCCAAGAGTACATCTATTTCTATGTGTGTTGGCGTTTTTTTACAATTTTGGAAGTGGATTTAAATTTGCAACTACGAACTTGTATTAAATTGTATTGTAAAAACGAATTTAAATGGGTGCGAAGGTTGGAAATGTCGGTCGTTTACCAGTGACCCGAGCGGTTCAAAAGTGGTCGTGAGTTAATCGCAGTGGTATACCATCGACAGCGAAAAGCGATAAAAACATTGGTAAAGTGAAAGATATGTTGGTCGATAACCGCAAGTTAACCGTCGGAGAGATAGCGGAGAACTTGAACATTGCCTTTGGATCAGTCCAAGGCATTTTGGTTGATGATTTGAGTTTCCCTCGTGTATCAGCAAAGTTGGTGCCAAAAAGACCTCAATTCATACAAAAAAAGAGTTCGTGTTGAGGTCGCAAAACACATGATTTTCGAGCTTGAATCCGCTCAAAATTTATCAAAAGGATCATTACTGGACACGAGAAGTCGGTTTATGAGTACGACACGCAAATTCAGACATTAGGCAAGTGAATAGCGTTCACCAAATTAACCAATAAAACCACGTCGTTTTCAGTTAAAAGAGAAGGCAATGCTCGCGGTTTTCATGGATTACAACGGTGTAGTGCATCATGAATTTTTGCCAGAAGGCCATGTTTGCGTGAAGCGATTCGCCGAAAGAGACCAGAATTTGTGGGCAGAAAACTCGTGGATTTTGCACCATGATAACGCGCTGTCGCACAGTGTCATCATTATTCGCAATTTTTTGACGAAAAATGCAACAACTGACTTCTTTCTGTTAAATCTGGTTAAAAAAAACAATGGGTAGCCAATTAACCTGTTTAAGATTAATGAAGGAATTTATAAACGTTCACTTACGAATGTTTGAGAAGGTAACACATTTATAGGGAATATGCTCCGTCATCTCCTCCCTGTAAAAGTGGCACTCCATGTCAGGTACCATATTGAGGTTAAAGAGGTGGTAGTGGCCTGTCAGAAATTCTAAAAGTTTCCTCATATTTGCTCTGTTCATGTGGAGCAGCTTCCTATTATAGACAAAAGGTCTCTCTAGCCGCTTTGCCTGCCGCAAACCCAGGCATTGCGTTTAAAGTGACGAGCAGAGTTCATGTTGCAGGCTGCCATCAGACGTCTTCTAGTTGCAATTCAAAGCTACTATTTTTCCCTGCGATTTCGACTTAAACCACAACCAGCACGTGTATTACCCAAAAAGCAGCACCTTTTTCACTGATTAGAAACTTGAGTTTAGAGGACTTCTAGTGACAGTGATACCAAAACTTAGTCTCTGCTCAGGTATCATCGATCATCATCGATAACTAGATCGCTAAGGAACTTTGAATCACAAACGGCATTACAAGTAAGAAAATTGAACGCATATACATATGCTACTCACATGAAGGTAAGACCGTTTCCACAAACGTCTAGGTCAAGACGCACCATAAAAAAAAATCTTAGATTTCTACTTTCATGGTGGGAGGTAGTGAGTGAGTGAGTGGCTCAAATGCGTGGTTTCATTTTTACAAATAAGAGTAAATATACAAAAAAACCGTAACGTAACTGTAATAATATTCATGACAGTGTTTAATAAATTAGCTACGCATCCTTTAAAAGTACGTATCCTGTTCCAAAAACGTATCCTTTTTGAGATGAAACTATAAAAAACGCAACGAATTGCAAAACAGGATAAATTGAAAGTGAAAAACAAAAATAAATTCCCTTTACGCATTCGTCGTATTGGAGTGGTGAAGTGTTGTTAACATAAGCGGCTAGCGTCGGAATAGCTTTCGATTTCAAAATGTTTAAAATTCGTCACAATGACGTTACGCTATATAATCGATTTATCTCACATGAGAAGAGTATGCATTGCACGAATTACAGCAGCAATACTGTTTTACTGATCCAGTTGTTTTAAGTCTCTTCTGCAGGATAACCATCATTTCTGTTGCATGAATTGAAATTGTGTAAATCGTATATTTTGACATGTTTTGGTTGAAAAGTTACTTTTTTTTTTCGATTGGGTGCTAATATTGATAGTGATGGTGTGGTAATATGGTGGTGGTGGTTGTTGAGTTTAATGTAGTATAAGCCGTTAATATCACATACATACATATAAGAGAGGAGGGTTGCCTTGTGACTGTTTAATAAACTTTGATTTCTTGTTTTTTTTCTCTTTTATTTTCCAGTAGCATCTGCCCATGTTCCCAGACACCCAAGTAGATTTTTTTTTTTTTGTTAACTGTGCGCATATTAAAGTTTATGGGATTTAAGAAAAAAAAAAATAATGAAACGAAAACATATTGTTTTCTGTGGCTTACAGTGATTACAATTATGCTTCTTTTAAAATGAGAATCCTCTCCTTTTTCCAATTCGCTGCATATAATAGTAGCAGTTATTAGAAGGATTACAAGGATTTTAAATAAATTAAAAAAGCCCACTTGATAAAATTACGAATAAGTAATGATTGTCACCAATAAGTTAATAGAAAAAATTATATTTTAGACTGTAACCAGCTAAAACCCGGCGTGCTGCGCTACTCCTATCTAAATTATTATCATAATTTTTATCTTATTTATAATTGTTTACCCTTTTCCCCATTTAAACCCATCCAGTTCAAATCAAAGCATTTAAGTTAGACTCTAGTTACTTCCAGATATGCACTGTAGGTCTGCTTTTCAGGTGTATACAGTGTTTCAAACAAACACGCAATCTTTGTTATATAACACCGTCAAAAACCCGTAGTGCTTAGCCACCCCTTAGCTATTATCTTAAATGCTATCTTAGTTACATTTTGTACCCTTTCTTCCCATTTTGTTCCCTTCCGCACCAAATCCAATTATTTGGTAAAGCCTACTAATTGTTACTATTCTCCACACATGTAAAATCGCATATTTAATATGAATGGGAGCTGCCACGCCTACTTATTCGATCTTGCCCAGTTACGGCTGATGAGGTGTCCTCTCTAAGAATTTTTATTACTATTTTTACTATTATTATTCTCAAGATATATGCGAGGGCGGATTGACATTGAAGCTACCTAGCGCTAGATGGCAGCACAAAAACAAAAACTTTTTCTTTCTTAGAAATTATGATCTGTCAAACGTCAGCTGTTAATATTTTAGCCAAATTCATCGATTAGTTTATTTGTTGTAGTCGTTTGAAGTAAGCAACTTTTGTGTTTCTTGGAAAATGGAAAAAAGTGAATTTCGTGTAGTGATTAAACACTATTATTTGAAAGGCAAAACGGCGAAAGAGACAAAAGAAAAGCTTGATAAACATTACGGCGAATCTGATCTGTCAGATTATATGGTAAAATATTGGATTGCTGAATGTAAACGGGGCCGAACAAACACTGCAACAATACCATCAACAGGAAGGCCAAAAGAGGTGGTTACTGAAGTAAATATCAAGAAAATCCTCGATATCGTTATGAATGATCGCCGGGACAAAATACGTAAGATTGCTGAAATGGTAAACATATCATATGAACGTGTGTTCTACATTTTGCATGAACATTTGCATATGAAAAAGCTATCGGCAAGATGGGTGCCGCGTTTGCTCAGTGTTGAATAAAAACGAGTTCGACAGATCACTTCACAGCGGTGTTTGGATATGATAAAGCATAATCCTGCTGATTTTTAGCGTAGATTAATAACTTTTTACACACCCGAAACCAAAAATCAATCGAAACAATGGGTGGAAGCTGGTGGAAGTGCTCCGAAAAAGGCGAGGACAGCGAGATCGGCTGGCAAGGTTATGGCCATTGTATTTGGGGATGCACACGGGAAATTGCTCATCGATTATCTTGGAAAGGGATCCACAATCACAGGAGAGTATTACCGTGCATTATTGGATCAATTGTTTGATGCAATCAAGGAAAAACGACCACATTTAAACAAGAAAAAAGTGCTCTTTCTTCAAGACTACGCACCGGTTCACACAGCATTAGATACGATGCTAAAACTACGAGAAATCCACTTCGAATTGGTTGATCATCCACCTTATAGTCCAGATTTAGCCCCTAGTGACTTTTTCCTGTTTCCAAACTTGAAAAAATGGCTCGCAGGAAAAAGATTCATCTCAAACGAAGAAGTGATTACCGAAACTAATGCGTACTTTGAGGAGTTCCCAAAATCGTATTATTCAGATGGTATAAAAGAGTTGGAATATCGTCTTACTAAATATATTGAGCTAAAAGGAGACTATGTTGAGAAATGAATGGTTTTTGAAAAAAAAAAATGTTTTTTCCTACTTAGGTAGCTTCAACATCAATCCACCCTCGTACAAATACCACACACTTTTATCCATTTTTATCTCCGTCACTCCACTAGGGAGTATATTGGCTTTACACAGAGCATTTATTGCTTTGTTTCACTTGCATTAACTACGTTGATTTTTCAAGCTAAATAAGTAGATTATTTATCCGCTGTAGCTTCCTTCACATCGATTGTGTTGTGGTGGTGAATATCCTTGCTAATTGGTGGTGAACTTTACATTAGCATTGTAATTTTTTCCCAGTAGATGGCATTTTTTCCTGATCATTCGTCTGATGTTTGTCATCTTTATCAAATTACGCCCATTTTAAAACTAATGATGTTTGAAAGGTACCATGCCCACTTGACTGACGTTCTCAAGTTGCCCAAATTCAAAAACCGTTCTCAAGATAAAGTAAAATCAATATTTATTTTGTTTGTAAGGTACGATGTACACTTGTCCAATCCTGTTCATATTTGCTGCGGAATTTAGAATATATGCCCTATATCGACGTTCCAAATTTTATTTAAATACCTTTAACAGGAGCTGAGATAAAGGAATGGTAGCCTCCAGCGCCACCTGTTGAGTATTTTTTGAGTTTTCTTTTTCTAACACCTTCGCGTGGCCATTACGAACCAAATCACAGAAGAAAATATTGAATTTGGGCCAGTCGTTCTCAAGTTTTAAGTATACGAACAAAACACAATCCATTTCTATATTTATAAATACGTACTTCGATAGCTTTTATCTCATGAGCTTTCTGCAATACACGCTTTTTGGTTGATGCCGATATATAACGAAGCTTTAATAGTTGTCGTTCTCTACATATAGAAAATTTAATATTTAGTATGTCCACTTATCCAATCTCGCCCAGTTACTGCCTGATGATTAATTTAGAAACTTCTACTGTTACCGTTCTCAAGTCATACAAAAATATCTTATTTACTTTCCATGGGAGGTGCCACGTTCACTTGTCCAATTCCGCACACTTTTTTACCGATGAATTACTATGATATCATTCAGACAAATACTGAGACTTTAGCTTTAGTTTGTATTGGTACCATGCACACTTATCCAATTCGATCTAGTTTCAGAATTATGATATGTATTGACTATTAATCTATGTGGATCAAATACTGAAACTTTAGCTTTAACCGTTTTCAAGATATACTAAAATCAATATTTACTTTGGTTGCTAGGTACCACGCTCACTTGTCCAATTCCTCCCAATTATGGACTGATTACCTGTATTGGCTATGAATCTATTTGAGCTAAATTTAGAGACTCTTTGTGTTGAAATTTTTATACAGAAAGATATTGTAAAAATTTCAAGATAATCGGTTCGTCCTCAGATGTTTTTGTTTTTGTGTAATATGTTACTGTCAAAAACGTACAGTTTGGTCTATAATTTAACCATGAATCGACTTATTACCAAAACTCATGCTCGATTAAGAAAGTGTATCGTGTACTACTACCATTTCATGATTAGTTTGTGAGACTTTCTGAGGCGACTGTTCAGAATTTTGTGACTAAATTTTACACCAAATTTGCATTCTTGAACATTAAATCAACAAAACGAAAACGTAGACTACGGACAGAGGAAAGTATCGCAGCTGTATCCGCCAATGTTGCTGATGACCGTGAATTATCGAATCGGCACTATTCGAATCAATTAGGCCTCTGTTACTCCACTATGTGGCGAATATTGCGGCAGGATTTTGGGTGTAAAACCTTTTAAAATACGGCTGGTGCAAGAATTGAAGCCACACGACTTAATACAACGGCTAACTTCTGATGAATGGGCACTGGAAAGGTTGGATGAAGATCCACTTTTTTAGCGGCAAATTGTGTTCAGGGGCGAATAATCATTTCTGTTTGAATGGATACGTGAACAAACAAAATTACCGTATTTGGTGTAAAGAGCAGCCAGTGCACTGTTTGGTATGGATTATAAGCCGTGGCATCATTGAACCGTAGCTTTATAAAGACGACGAAGGCAGTAACCTTACTGTGAAGGGCGAGCGCTACCGTGCGATGATTACAAATATTTTTTGCACAAAATGGAAAAGCTGGTCTTTGCTCACATGTGCTTTCAACGAGACGGTGCATCATGCCACAAAGCATCCATAACAATGGTTCCTGTCAGGAGCGAGTTCGGTGAAAAGTTTATTTCACGCTTGGTTTGATTTAACGCCTTTAGACTATTTTTTGTGGGGCTATGTTAAGGCTCATGTCTGTAGGGAGAATCCCGCAACGGTTGTTGCACTGGAAGCCAATATTGAAGAATTTATTTGTGAGAGTATGCCGAAATTGGACAGCGTAAGAATCACTTGAGGCGTACCCGCCGTCAACATTTACATGAAATCATATTTAAACATTGAATTATATTACCGTGATCAAAAAGTTTCCGGAATAACCCCCGTGTGGCGTTCCCATCATTCCGATTTGAGTTTTTTTGTCGCTTGTGCAGGGAGGTAGCGACGGAGCATATTCTCTATAAATGTCTTGCTTTGGCAAACATTCATAGGCGAACGTTTATAAATTTCTTTATTGGGCCTAAACAGGTTTGTCGACCACCCATTACGGATATTGTGGCCTCCATATCGAAAGTTGACGATGTGGTTTCTACAGATATACTCTAGTGAGTATACCACCTTCATAAAAAAGTTTCCTGAAAAGCCACCGTGTGGCGGTCTCATCGTACCGTTTTCAGTTTTTTTTTTTTTTTGTTGAGTTAGTACATCTGCTGTTGATATTCCCGCTAAATCTTACTTGACATTTGCATTTCTGATATTCGGTTTTCGGTATGTTCATCAGTGCTTCCTGCGATTTTTCCATTATTTCCTCTCGGCTGCTGAAACGCGTTCCTCGTAATGGTTTTTTAACTCGATTGAACAGAAAGAAATCACAGAGAGACAAATCAGGTGAATTCGGTGTTATTTGTTGCATTTTTCGTCAACAAATTTCGAATAATGACGGCACTGTGCGAAGGTGCGTTATCATGGTGCAAAATCCACGAGTTTTCTGCCCACAATTCTGACTTCTTTTGCCGAATTGCTTCGCGCAAACGTCTCATAAGGCCCAAGTAATACTCTTTGTTTATTGCCTGGCCTTCTGGCAAAAATTCTTGCTGCACTATACCGTTGTAATCTATGAAAACCATGAGCATTGCCTTCTTTTTTGATTAAAAATAGTCTCAACCCATTTGGTGAACGCCATTCACTTGTCTGATGTCTGGATTGCGTGTCGTGTTTAGAAACCCACGTTTCGTCTCTATTAATGATCCTTTTCATAAATGTGGGATCGAATTCAGCCTCGCATATCATGTCTCTTGGCTACGTAGCTTTTGCAAATGTCAAGCTAAGACGCTGAGAATTAGCAGGAATATCAATAACGGATGTACCAAACTAACAAAAAATATTGAAAAAATCTCAAATTGCAAAGATGGGAACGCCACCCGGGGGTAGTATTCTTTGAAACACATATTCAGCTCTTGAAACGTTGCTATATCTACTTTCACAACTGTATAAACTGAATTCTGTTAATTATTTAAAAATATTCACACAGAATCGTAAGTAGACGTATTTACTGAATATTTTTCAGGCTTTAGTAGACAGATCCAGACAGCTAGCGATGCCATTGATAGACGACAATAAAATAAATTTTTTTTTCAATATTCTTTTCCAAATGACACCAACAAAATGTGACGCCAGCAGCGAATTTAAAAGTGAATTAAATTTATGTTTAAACTTAAACTCGATTTAAAAGATGTTTTAAAAATATATATGAATTGGATTTTAATTTCAATTTGTTGCTGTGTATGTTTTAATGAAATGACCAACGAATACGAATACGAATACGAATGTGAATGAATTATTTTAGTTTTGAATTCAATTTAACAGTAAACGCTCTACGTACACACCTATTTTTTCTCTTTTCGTCATAATAATCATTATTATTATTTGCTTTTGTTGTTTTTGTTGTTTTTGTTTTCATTGAGAAAAAAATCAACAACAAACAACAACAAAAATGTATCTCATTAACCGAAAGTTTCAAATATTCACAGGTGTTTGAGCTTGAACGTATTTTATTTTTTTTTTTTCTATTTCTGTTTTACCATCGCATTAAATGTTAAATTTTGTTTGTTGTTGTTGTAATATCTTAAATAAAAAATAAAAAAATAAAAATTTAATAAAATTTTGAATATTTTTAAATATATTTTTTGTCTTTTTATTGATTGAAATTCATATCGCACACTTTAAAAATCGACATCATTTATAGCCTAAAACATACAGCTCAGGGGGGATATGTATGTAATGGGTCCGCCATCTAACGTTTTTTTTTTCAACTAATGCTTATTTCGTGAATGGTAACAGTTAGCTCATGTCTGATTTGACAGATAATTAGTTTTATCCTTCCGCTGAACGAATACGGTTGTGTATACGCTTGAACAACGCTAGGAAATATTGCGACATTACTTTGAAAATCATGGTAATGTTGCAGAATCAAAAATCATCTTTTCAGATGAAGCTCATTTTGATATTGGTGGGTATTTAAACAAGCAAAATTGCTGCACGCATACATTGAAAAGCCCATACACCCAAGACGAGTCACTGTTTGGTGCGGATTTTGGTCCAGAGGCATAATTGGGCCATTTTTCTTCGAAAATGAGCAAGGTGTGGCCGTTACAGTCACTGGCGATCGTTATGGGGCCATGTTGAACAAATTTTTGTTCACAAAAATTGAAGAGGAGGATATTAGCAACATTTGGTTTCAACAGGACGGCGTTACGTGCCACACAGCCGAAGCTGCACTCGATGTTATGCGCCCTGTTTTTGAAGATCGCATTATCAGCCGTAGAGCTGATGTCGTTTGGCCACCTCGAAGCTGCGATTTGACACCGTTGGACTATTATTTGTGGGGTGCCAGAGACAATCGACGCTTTAAAGGACAATATTAGTGAAGCCATTGGTGAGATACAGCTGCACACAATCGATAATGTGCTTAAAAATTGGACCAATTGTGTAGGCTACTGCATGGCCAGCCGAGCCAGCCATTTGAAAGAAATTATTTTCCATTATTAACCGGAAGGATTATACTTTTAAATAAAAAAAGAAATTTGAGAAAACATTCAGTAGTTTTTTTTCATAGCATTTTCAAAAAAAAAAAAAATTATTTGGCGAACCCTATATGTTAACTTTGGTTAATCCATGATACACCAAGCGAGTGTACAAGTGTTCCGTAATTTTATTTTTATTTATTTATTTATTTTTTTTTTTTTTTTTTGTAATAGCGAACCGGTAGGTATCATTGATATTTCAACAACCACTCCCAATAAAACAAAAACAAAAAATAAGCAGACAGTTCAATGCCTAAAAAGCATACGGTGTGGAACCACTTAATTATTTACGAGAGTGCGTGTAATTAAACGCTTGCGAGCAACAAATGTTTAATGGACTTGCATAATAAAAGCAGCGTTCTTTTCTATCTTTTTCATCTTATTTTCTATTATTTTTCGGTAACTTCCTCTTCTCGTATCGTTTATTCAAATGTACAATTTATTCACAAACATTTTCCATGAACCGCTTTCAGTCAAGTGAATTCCCAAATTGTTTTATGAATGGGATGTTAAATCTAAGCTAAGCCGCCCTAGATTTTCGTTAAACGGTATAAAAATAATGTTAAAATTAGAAAAGGTTACAAAAATAACTTTGTTTTTAGTTAAAGCTTATGAAAGAACTTATAAATGCTAAAAAAACAGAAGTAGTATTTAGTACAGGGTTGGCAACCAACTGGGTAACCCAATTAAACCCACCCGGGTATTATTGGGTATTATATTTAAAAAAAACCCGGGTGGTTTTTTTATTTAAATGTTTTCGAAGCTTATTTCCAACTAAAATAGGTATAATTTACGTATTGGGAGTACAAATTAATTTGGTTCATTATTTTTAGCTCAAAAATGATAATAAAAATTTGTCAAATCCCTGTTTAACTTATTATCTTTTGAGGCGATCCAACCTTGAAGCCAATTTTACATTTCTTGAAAAGAAGTGATTCGGTGAAATGATAAAAGATATTGTATCCATGAAACAGCCAATAGTAAACAGAATCAATATGCGGAGAATACGATGAGTGCGGCATTTGGCAACATTTGCGATATAAGGCCGATGGTAGTCACGTCTTTATATTCCGGCAATTTTTTCATAATGCACGGTTCAAACGAAGTAATTGTAGTCAGCTTAAGCAACCCATAGTACCCAAAACCTTTTTGATCCGACCAAGAGTGTAAAATTACATTATAAATACTAAAACAATAAAACCCTGTGGGTTGGATTTAAAAAAAATCCCAGATTTTTGCCAACCATGATTTACTACCACTAATCTCAAATCTAGTTTTAATTTTTACACCCATTTCTACTTTTATGTTGTGAATTTTTCATAGTTATAAAGGTATTTTTTAATAAATTTGGTACCTCAACCGAAAATAAAGTATTGTACCAATTAAGTACCCTTTTACAAACTAGTAAAAAAAAGTGAAAATCAGATATCATATAATAAGAATTAATAATTTAAGACCTCCAACTAGATCTGGAGCATATATCAGGTGTTTTTTTACAGTTACAAAAGCTTATATCATAATAAAACAAAGAAATCTATTTTTAATGTCAATGAAATTGGGTTTATTCTGTATTGAATACCTAGCAGCCCTGCTAATTGGATAAAAAGACATGGTGGCCAATTAATTGAATCATTACGAAAAAATTTCTAATCTGGGTTTACATGAGTCTTCGCCGCGCTGGCATACCCCACGGTGCCGCAATGGCACTGGTGAATACTAAGCGTTTTCCAACGCCCCCACGCGCTTTAGTTCTAAACCACAGCCACCACGAAGCTCCCACAAGGGGCCTATCTAACAGTCCGGCAGAGATCGGAATCCCTGGGGCTCCCGAATCCCGTGGCACCAGAATACCTCTGGTCGGGCTTAGCAACACGTGAGTGTAAATACAAACATGTGCTGCTGCTAGTTGCTGCCCCCCAACGGCACCGGAATAAGCAATATTCTGACATAAATTTTTGTGGATGTAATGGTGTTTTTTTCCTCGAACGTTCCCACTACTCACCCGTCCTCACCCGACCGCGGAGCGCTCGTCTCAATAGCATAGAGACACGTACACGCTACAGTCAGAACTACAGCGGATTCAAGCAAATATCCTGGATTCTCACATTACTTCTCTCAAGTACTCCAGAACAATGATGAAACTAAGACCCAGACGAGACGAATTCGGTGGTCAGTATAAGTTATACTTCCTATCACTTGATGATAAGGCACTAGAAGTATTCTTGTCATCCAAAGAGCCTAAATGAGGCAAACACACCTTTCTGGTTTTATTACTAGGCTTTGTATGATCAAGCAAATAGTCGAAATAGTAGAGCTAATGGAACCCTTGAGTTATAACTTTCATAGAAGCTGTTAAAATGACAAAGAGGGAGATACACCATATCATACTTAAGACCAACTATTTTGACTACTCATTTAGTAGTTTTTAAAAGTGAAAGCCTAGTAGACTTCGCATTGTTTCTTATATGATTGATCGCAGGTACTTTTCTCTTAATATAAAAAACTTTGAACAAAAATTGCCGAAAATTAAGCTGCTTTTTTATATGTACCCGATGAGTCATTTAGAAGTTTAAATTTAAAACTGTAATAAAACAAAAACGGTTTAAAATTTTTCTAAATTTATTTTGTTGTTGCGAAGTACAATTTTACTGGTTAGAACTGAAATATTATTTCATTCTTGTGGCTGCCACGGCTGGCCTTACAGTACTCCATTCGATCAGACCAGTTTTCGGGAATTTCGAGTGTATGGGGTCGTATCTCGTCAATGGCTTACGGAACGTTGGTCTTAAAAAGCTCAATTGTTTTTCTTTTGTCGGCATAACACTTTTCTTTAACTGTTCTCGTCAGAAAATAGTCCAACGGTGTCAAATCGCAGCTTCTTGGCGGCCAATTGACATCACCATTTCGGCTAACTATACGGCCTTCAATCGTTTGACGCAATAAATCGATTGCGGCATGAGAGGTGTGGCAAGTTGCACCATCCTATTGAAACCAAACAACATTTACATCAATACCATGAAGAGCGGACACAAAAAATCGGTTATCATAGTGCCATTACCATTGACCGCAATGGTTGCGCCGTCCTCATTTTCAAAATAATATGGGCCAATGATGCCTCTGCTACACAAGCCGCACCAACCAGTCACTCGTAAGGGGTGCATTGGCTTCTGTAAGACCACGTCTGGGTTTTCTGAGCCCCCAATACGGCAATTTTGCTTATTAACGTACCCACCGAGATGAAAATGAACTTCATCCGAAAAGATGATTTTTTTTTTTTTTGTGCAACTTCCGACCAATTGTCTTTGTGTTGGAAATAAATTTCCAATAAATCCCAACGATACCAGAGGCATAATGTTAAAGCGCACGCATAGCAACACAAATGATCCACGTTCGAGCTCTAGAATAGGACATGACGAAGAAAAAATTTAATTGTGGTTTCGCATATTTAAGAGGCTTCAACTTTCCTCCAAACAACTCCAACTAAAAAATAAAGCAGAATGATGACAAACATCAGACGAATGATCAGGAAAACACGGCAACTACTGGTAAAAAATTACAATGCTAAAGTAAAGGTCACCACCAATTAGCAAGGATATTCACCACCACTACACAATCGATGTGAAGGAAGCTACAGCGGATTAATAATCTACTTAACTTGAAAAGATCAAATTGATTAAAAAGGCTGAAACAAATCAATGGATGCTTTGTGGAAAGCCAATATGCTTCTTAGAGGAGTGATGCAGAAAAAAAAATCCCAACGTTGCTCAAGCATAATTCGATTCATTTCCTTCAGTGGAGATATATTACTGAATTTTGTGACAGAATCGCATGATAGAAGTATTGCCAGATTCTAAATAACCACTTGTTTAAATATAAGTCGATTGATGACCTACCCGATAATAGTGAAATAAACTATTTAAACATTGAACCTGTAAAAAATTCATCCTTTCAAACGGATGAACTAAAATGGTACTTTTTTTACTTTAAAAGTATTTAAGTACTTTTAGGAATTTTTATAAAAATGCTAAAAAGTGTTTCCGAATAGTAATCAGTTTTTTTGCCAATTCATTAATGAAATAAATTTTGTTTATATTTAGTCTTTGTTGTGCATTAAGGATCAATCACTGCTATTCGTGTGATCCTTGTTTACGACGAAATTTTTAACAATTGATCTCCAAAAATATCACAATAAAAAGTAAAACGATTTACCAGGAATTCGTTCACATAAACCCACATATGCAATCACACGCACTCTTATGGAGAGAAAGAGAGGAGACCGACCACCACATTAGAAACTAAAAACCGATAAATTATATAAGAAATGCTTTTGTTTCCCTGGATTTCGACTGATACCCGGGGATAGTAATAATAATGATGATGATGAGAATTTGAAACGAAACCACTGCGTTTTACAGTTGCTAAGGCAATTCCAGGAAATATATCGGAAAACTTGTAGAATTTCTAACAACGCCAACACCAACAACCATAGGCAAATAAAAGAAAAAGAATTTTCAAAATGAAAATGAAAACTACACACACATACATACATATATACAGGCACTAGAATGTGAACACCTACACATTAACATACTGTATAGCATACAGACTAATATGGGGTATTTGTTATAAAAGGTTCATAAGGATGATACTTTCTAATCTGAGTTGGGTGATAAATATTTCATTATTATTGTTGTTGTAGAGCATATTTTATTTTTTTTTGCCAACAAAAATTCCTGTGATGTTGCCTGTAAAGGTGGTATTTTGACCGGCTCAACAAAATAAGCAACAACAACAACAACAATTGCATAGAGTTGGAAGGAAAAAACTACCTGTGTTTTGTTAAATGATTATGTTACTTACAATAACAACAACGACAACAACAACAACAATGGCCAATATTACAAAACAACAACAAAATAACACCAGATTTACTTTGAAAAACAGTAACAACACAATCTCATATACTATTCGGTTTAACTGTCCGTCCTTCCTTTCATCCGTCTGACCATTTGTCTGTCTAAGTTACAAGATTTATTATTTTTGCTGATTTTTTTCTCATATTGTTGTAGTTGCTGGTTTATTTTGCTATGATTTTTCTATTTTGTTGTAAAACTAAATGATTTTTTAGCAATAAAAATGCTTCAGAAAAAAAAAAACACCTCAACAGCTGTACTTACTTCTCTCATTTACACACACAATTTAGAACGTAAATGTTGTTTTGAAATTTAAAATGAAAAAAGAGGAAACAAATTAAAACTTATCGGCTTTTTGGCCTAAAAGACTTGCACCAAGATATGCACCTGGCTAAAGGTTTCAACTGTACACAACTACGAGTAATGTTTTGGCTAAAACAATGCCAATACGTGTCTGTTGATTAGCCTGGAAAAAATTTGAAATAAAAAAAAGAAATGAATTTTGAATAAATTTTACGTGGACAGTTAGAAAATTCAGTGACTTTTTGGATAAAAGAAGGTTTTTTTTCGCAATTAAGTCTATATACGTTAGTCCATAATCTCTATAGTAAAACAAATCTCTTATCATCTAAACATTTCGTTAAATTAAAAACCAGGAGAATGACGTAAAGGACTAAATCAGGAGAGTATGCTGAAGAAGGCAGCAGTCCGTAACGCAATGTATGGGAATATTCTTGTTTAGAATTAGAGATCAGCAGTGGATATTGAAAACACTAGTATACTAGAATCATGATTCACAAATTCCTATACTCAAACTCATTGCAATGGCTACTCCAAGCATTCATACCATGAAGCTTGAAGTACTCCTCATACTCAGACTCACCAACATATATGACGCTATTGATTCGTACTCATTTGCACTTATTGTGCGTAGACGATGCCAAATGAATATGATTTAAATCTGAACATTTGAATACTCATTATAAGGTTGTATGGTTTGTGTCATTTCGTTTTCTTTTGAATAAACAATAGTTATATTCATGAGCACTAATGAGTGCTCAAGCAAGATACGAATCATTTATGAATATTAAGTACAATGTATGAATCGCATAAAATACTGTTACAACTTTAAACAAACCCACTATAAACGTAGAATGGAACAGGCCTTTTGCTAGGCCGTTTTAGAATTAATTGCATGTTTGTTACAAGTGCATACAGTACCTACGTACAGTACAAGCAGAGCCCTTGAGATTATATAAGAAATTATTTGAAAAGATCTCAAACTAGGGCTTTCAAGCTACGTTCGTGACGGCTTTAAAAAATAGTGCAGAAAAGTCCTAACTTCTTTTGGTGCATAATGCTGATAATTTGCTATGTTTGATTGGACTAGGAGGGCATGGTATACTGGGATATGCCACGGCCAACAAAGAGCTCTATATAGTCGAGCTACAATTATGAAATCTGCTGCTTCAGCGGCCATTAGGTAGTTGACCCGTGTCATCCTTAACTCAGTGGGCCATAAGGATTACATAAGCATCCTGGGGCGATTCTCCAACTTTGGGCTACTATTGAACAGAAGTGACGTGTGCACTGGTGGCCTGAACTTCGGTCGCAATTTTAAAGTTGTTATACATGATTGTAGGGAATCCTTAATGTCAACCCCGAGTGCTTACAATGGTATACGGATGGATTTAAAATGGATGCTGGTGTGCCAGAAGGGATTTTCGAACCCAAAGTCTGGGAACCCTTGCGCAAGTTGCCCAGCGTTTTTGAAGCAGAGATACAGGATATTTTCATCTGTGTGCAGATTAGAATAGAGCGTGGATTAACGGACTGATTCCGTTAGGCAAGCGGCATTAAGGGCCCTTTCTTCAGAGCATATAGACTCGAGACTGGTACTCGAGTGTTACTTGAATGTCAACACACTGCCATTGGGGAGCAAGCACTTTGTAGGTATTTGGAATTATGGGGAAGGAGATCGCTGAAGAACTGGCGGATCTATGCCACTGCTCTCGTGGCAGCAGAGTCATACTGTCGTTTTAGCTGGTCCACGACCAGCGGGAAGATCAACAAATGGAAGCATGAACTACGCTCGTCATATTTAGTACAATGCGCTGATCTGAGGCAAGACCTTTCACCTATAATAGGGAGTCGCGCCACATGGAAAAGGCAACTATTAGAGGACCTATTGGCTTTCTGACGAGCCATTATAATCTTAGATATCACCTCTTCAGCCTCAATATGGTAACTGATTCGGAGTGTCGCCTATGAAGGAAGGAAACAACGGAGCAAACGGAGCAACAACTGTGTGAGTGAGTTTCTTTGGCAAACATTCAAAGACAAAGTTTTATGGAGCCCTTTATTTGACCATTGCGTTGCAACATTGCTGTCTTCATACACAAGGTAGAAGATATTCTTCTGGAGACTGTTAATATTGGCACTTCCAGACTGATCGGACCGTCAACTGTCAAAGCGTATTGACTCAATGGGATTTCTATTGTCGTTACGCAGACAAGTCTGACCCCGGATGTTTGGCATAATAGATCTTTCCATGGCCAATTGGGTCTCTTCGACCCACTTTAGTAATAATAATAATAATAACCCAGCTGCAGCGCGTGAAGGAGGCTATTCGACTCCAGGTTTCACGTTACACAAGTCATCAAAGTCACATTCCAAGAGCTTCGAATCTTGCATCAACGCATTACCATATTTTCCGCTACCTGTCGAGTCATATTAGACATAACCCGTTTTACCCTTTCGAAAGTAATCGATGTAAACGACCTTGTATCCACAGATAATGACTATACATCACCACCCACGTCTATGAAGTGATCACATAGAAAGTTGCATTTACGGTCGTGTGTAAGCAATTGCTGCCTTTTCATATAAAAATATTTATTTAAAGTGTAATGAGTTGCCTACAGCCTTAGCCAACCCACGCCATTTCATGGTCCGAGCATTCCTATCACTAAATTTAAGAAATTTTTCTTATTCAGACCTTTGTCTAGTGTCAAGCAATATTTCCTCAAATGCATTTAAATCTCAGCAAATGCGTATGATGTGCATGCAAATTTTACTTTCATTTAAAATTTAATAAATTTTTTTTAATACCTCCCCCCCCCCCAAATACATAAAACTTGTTAAAGGGGTTGGTAAAAAATTGTTTTTATTTAAGGCTTCTTCTCCATTTTTTGTGCCATTTTTTTTTGCATAAAGTTGTCCTTTCGCTTGGCATAACTGTGCGTATGAAATATGTCTGTTTAACTGACAAGTCTGCCATGTCTGCTTCCCTTTGTCTGTCCATTTATCCTGTCATCCATTCGCACTGTCCGTCTATCTATATATCCATCCAGCCATCCAGCCATCCAGCCATCCAGCCATCCAGCCATCCATCTATCCCGTTTAGCTATAAACTGACTATGATGATGATGACTATAAAGTTGTTGTTGGTATTGGGGAGATTTCAAACATCCTGCTGCTGCGCTGCAAAACTTTTAAGCTCAGCTCCATTTTTGTGCTGTTATGAATACAAGTATTATCCTTTTGTTTACGCTTGCTTGGCTACTACTACTACTGTACTACTATACTGCTTCTACTAGTGCGTCTATTGCAGAACTGCTATGATTGCCAGTTTTGTTGCCAATGATACTACTGCCGGCTGCTGGCTGCTGGCTGCTGGTTGTATGCACACAATTGATAGTGATTCACTTAAATCGTGCGACAATTTAAATACAGCATTGAGCGTTTGAAAAAAAGAGATTGAAAAAAAAATAAAAAAATAACAACAATAAACGGGCAAGAATAATATGAGTGTTTTGGCGTTTATATTTAGTTTATCCACACTTTACTTGTAGTTGCGAAAATAAAAGCGAAATCAAAGAGAAAAATGGTGTAGAAATAGTTGGAAACTTTAAAAATAACACTTTAAATGCAAACAAATTAAAATATTGTTTACGATCCAAAAAAAAAAAGGAAAAAAAGGGAAAAAAAGAAAACAAAGTCAGAATTGGAAAGAAATTTTTTTACAATAAATTTCGAATCCAAGTTGGTTTTATGGAAAAAATACATTAACGTTTCGTAGCTAATGCCGTTTTCTTCTCTCCTACAAAACTGTAGCACTTTTAAGTCTGTTTTTTTTTTGTGTTCTTTTTTAAGACGCAATGCTAAGGGTAATAGGTGTTACAAATTTCGCCCCAAGGTAAAACCAAGATTGATTTGTCAACCAACAGGCTACAATTATTTAGCAAAGCGCAAGGCAATACAAACGTAAGCAGTAATTATTCTATACAAAGTAAATTCAGATTTTTGTACAGAGTGTCCGCCCGGAAGGTATACTACTTTGTTTTGCCGCCATTTTGGTAAACATTAGTTTTGACAGTTCATATTTCGCAGTCGTGAAATAGAGACGTGGCAAAATATGGAAAAATGTGGAAAAATATTCAGTAAACCAACGTGTTTTAATCGTTAAAACATTTTTCATGAAAAAACCATAATGAGTGACGAGGCGCATTTTCATTTGAAAGGTTATGTGAATAAACATTATAGTCGGTTCTGGGCAATGGAAAACCCTCAAACACATATACTTCCACCTTTCCACCTTTCTGGTTTATCTTATGCTAATTTTTTGATTTCGCTTCAGCGTTTGCTAGCTCTGCTTCCTTTCTGACTTGTCAATTGCATGTATGGACAGGTCGTCCTTTTCTATAACCACCATATGGATTCCATTCTATTGCATCAAAAGTGTGCGATGTATTAAATACAATGTCTTCTGGAAATTACCGCTGTTTTAAAAAACTTATTTAGTGAGTTAGACACTATCTTGGATCAGAAAACTTTAAGAATCTTCCGCATAACTCAATTTACAAAAGCTTCTACAAAGTCAACGTTAGGAGAGACTGAGTTTTATGACAGACACCAAAAATTCTGACATTGGAATTGAATATATTTTTGAAAAGCGATTTTAATTAAATTTTAGAATTTTTTCTAAACTCATTTTATAAACAGTTTACACACGTTGAACACCATAATCCCCAGGCATTTTTTGGCAAACACTTTGTTTTTTTTTTTTTGTGACCACATGTTCCAACACTTGAACAATTCCTAGTTTGCATGTAATATCGTAAACAGGATACATAAGTCCTAATTTAACATTCAATACAAAATGGCCAATATGTTTGTCGGCAGCCATTGCATTTGTTGGCATTTGCATTCATTGAAAGTGACAGTCTGTTGTACAATTGGATCTTACTGTCAATGGGGAGCGATATCGTGATATGATTGAAAACTTTTTAACTCCACAACTGCATGCTTTGGTCTTGACTAACATGTGGTTTCAACATGTTCCACAACAAATTATTTCAAGGAATGGTGATGTTGATTGGCTTCCATGGTCGCCTGATTCGACTGCTCCGCACTTCTTTTTGTCGGGATATCTGAAAAGCAAGGCTTATGCAAACAAACCAGAAACAAAATATTCGTGAAATGTGTGAGAATGTAATGAAAAATGTTCACAAAAGGGCTCGCATTTGTGAGGCTAACATAGGCGGGCATTTATCTGATATTGTATTCCATACATAATTGCTGACTTTAAATAAAACATTTATCAGTATAGGATCCATTCTCTCTCATATAAACAAAAATTATAAACAAACAAAGTAGTCTTAAACCATTCCGGCGGATACCCTGTATATTTTTTGGAACGGTAGTAGTGGAAGGTTCTGAATTTGGTCTAAATAACTTTGTAGTCAATACACATCATTAGTCGAAGTATGGGCAAAATTGACTGAGTGGTTGCGGCAACTCCCATAACAAATAAATATCGATTTTTGTATATCTAGAGAATGGTTAGAATGTTGCTGTTTCTGAACTTGGTCTAAATGACTTGGTACTCAATACAAATCATTAGTTTTAAAGCATTCCTTTAAATTGTTCTTTTGGGAAATAGGTTCTATAGATATACAGCACAAAGGGTCACAGCAAAGGGTCAAAGTCAGCGTAAAATAAAAACATTTCTGTTCGACATCCTTTAAATTGTTCTTTTGGGAAATAGGTTCTATAGGTATACAGCACAAAGGGTCACAGCAAAGGGTCAAAGTCAGCGTAAAATAAAAACATTTCTGTTCGACATAGCACGCAAAGACCATATTTTGAACAGTTACTGATAAACAATGTCTCTTGCTGCCTGTACACATGGTTATACAAAATAAAAACTTCCTACAATTTTCGAAAACAATGTTTAAAAAATGTCCAGCGGGCTGTACGCCAGCGCCACCTCTACTACTTCATTACTTCGGAAAAGATCTATTAACAGTTATATTATTACAGAATTTAGCACCGTGCAACTATATCCCGCCTGCTAAATAAAAGAAATTTCCGGATAGCCATCGGAGAGTTCTCCATTGAAAGGAAATGAACAAAATCTTGAAAAGGACTAATCCAAGTTAGAATCTAAGAGCTATTTTAGAGGTTCATAACTTTGAGTTGGCAACACCGCTTTGTTTGACAACCGATTAAACAGCTGATAGTTGCTTTTTTTAGTTCGGTTTGACATTTCATTATAGATATACATACACCAGAGCGACGTTTAAAATTGTTGATTTTTTTTCAAAATAATGGTTCTGTTTGTCAAACTTATCGTGTACTTCGTCCATTTTAAGGCGTACATAGTCAAACGTGTAATCTAACCCTATTAGATTAATATTTTTTTTTTTAGGGTTATAAAAACTCTACTTCGATAAACCAGAGACAATTAAAGATCAGAGAGGTAATTGGGAATCAACACTCGAAGAGTTATTGCCAAAATACAGCCGAAAATTTTTTGAAAATTGTTGTTTCAGCTTGCGCCTTATACGCGCCAGTCGCGGATGCCGCATGGTGCAAATCATATTTTTCTCCGTCACTCTTCTAGGGAGCATATTGGCTTTCAACAAAGCATACATTGCTGATTTGTTTCAGTTTCATTATTCAAATTGATTTGTCAAGCTAAGTAAAGATCCGCGCTAAGTGGTAGTGGTGATTCTTACCTAACATAGCAATTTTTCCCAGTAGGCGGAATGTTTTGTCATCATCGTTAGAGATAAGCTAGAAGGTCACAGACGCTTGGATGGATTTGTTTGCAGGGAAGTTGAAGTCTCTTAATTAAACACTCGAAACCGAGTGTCATGTCCTCTGCTGGGATTCGATCCTGGGCGCTTTAACCACTACACCACGCCACCCCCCTCTAAATGGTTATATTAGTCCAGAACTTAGCACCTTGCATATATATCCTGCTTCCTATAACGGGTGTTTGTTTAGAGGTTCATAGCTTTAAGTTGGCAACACTGCTTTATTTGGCAACCGATTTAACAGCTGATAGTTGCTTTTTGTTTAGTTTGGTTTGCGAATTGTTAAAATTTTTAAACAAAATAATTCTTCTGCTCGTCAACCTTCGTCCTTTTTATGACGTACACAATCTACCATCAGAGCGACTACTTTCAGCAACAATTTATCGTATAATTTAACCCCATTGTCGGCGGCCGCATAAGCCGCGAAAAGTTTGTGACAATTGGTGTTTCGGTTTACGCTTAGCACGCACCGGCCGTGGCGGCTACATGTTCCAAATCATATTTAAACATTAATTTCATCAAATTTTCTATCCAACAGAGTCCGTTTCATTGATATTAAAAATATATTTCTTTGTTTTATTATGATTTAAGCTTTACGGACATTCAAACCGATACACACATGACAACTAAGGTGTACGTTGTCACTGAAAACTAGTACCCGTTCAAAACAGTCACTAATTATTTCACTTGTTATTTTTATCCTTTTATCTTTCACTGAATGCTTTCTAAAAGGACTCTATTGTGTTATGGTTTTAAAAAATCTGAAATATATCCTTTTTAAGCATATTGAGGTTTTAAAAGCAAAACGATCATTATTGATATTTCATATGGCCAGTTAATCATTGTTGGCTATTAATTATTTTAGTCGGTTTAATGAGTGTGGTATGCCACACTTAAGACAAGGCTTTTATGCTTTTATATAATTTAATAACAACTGGTTACCTAGGCTGCCGTTTTTCTATTTCTTCATCAATTTTTGTTTTATTTTTTGTTTTCTTGGAAACAAATGAATAGAAAAGAAAAGCTTTTAAAGCTACTGGGTGAATGGCTGCCAGGTTATATGGTTGGCAGTTTGACATAATGCTCGTGTATACGTTAACATTTGTTTTTCTTTTTTCTTGCGATAAATAAACCACGATATACGTATTATGCCCCAAATTGTTGCATGTTATTGTTTATTATGGTATAAGTAATATGAAATTTTATAACTGTTGCTTTTATTGTTGTTGTTGTTGTTGTTGAAATGTCAGCCCTTAACTAAACAGTAACAGTAACAGCCGGCAAGGAGAGTGTGAGGTGTTTGAGTGTTTTATGAGGCATGGCAACAATCATCATAATCATCTTCATTATTATTATCAACAACAACGACGACGTCTTTTGGTTAGAAACATATACTCTCCCACATATAATACCCAATTAACTGGATTTACGTGCGCATGTTACTAAGACCCTTGGAAATTATTTTATTTACTACACACGCGTTTATATATTCTAAACGATAAGTACACATACCTGTGTATAATATACGAGGCTACATACCCTCGTAATTCAAGCATATCAATTTATAACATATCACCTTGGCCTATCCCCTTGCGCCCTCCCCTCCCCCACTCACCACTCAAGCAAGATATTTATGGATTTCTTGCCACATCTAAGCATATGCACACAATTTAACATTTAATGCCACAACTGAGAGTGTTTTGATGTCTCTGAATGACTAACTGATTGACTTGGCTTGGTTCTGTTCGGTTTGGTTCGGTTTGGCTTATTATTGACAAACGTCTAAAGCTAATTAGTAGTTGATGCCACAAATATAATACCTTGAGCAGCAGTAATATTATTGGAAAATAAAAGCAAACGTTTGATGGTATTTAATTTGTTTAAAGAAAATAAAAAACGGGTAACGAGTATTCCTTTTGTTTTCATTGAAAGTTAATGAATAACGTTGCCAGCTTGTCTCTGGCATCCTTTACTTTTAGTGAACGAGTGAGTGTTGCGCTGTTTTGTAGTAACGACTGACTACCTGCTTTGACTCTCTATTTCAAAAAATTGGTGGAGGCTGCGACTGTGGCTGTGGCTGTGACTGTGGCTGTACATACCGAAAGAATAAATATTTGAAATTGGTTTATGAAAAATGGTTTTAAACGATCGTTACTTATTTGTTTTTAACAACGACGTCATAATGTCTGTTTGATTTTTTGGCCATAAAATATCGCTTCGTCCATACATCCGTGTGTGTGCCCAAGAATTGTTTAAAATGGCCAGCTCAGCATGACATGTCAGCCTACGTTTAAAAGGGATTTCATTTTTATTATTATTTATTTGATTATTTCTTTTCTTCTTCTTCTTCTTATTTTTCGTTTAAATTCTCTCTTTCTCTGAATCAAACATTTTAATGTTCATCTCTATAACTGTCCAGCGCTCGGGTTTGTATACATACGAGTATTTGTTTTTCGTTTGTTCTTCTTAAGCTGGTTTATTATTTATTTCTTATATTTTATTTAGATTTTCATTATTTCAAAGGTTTGGGGAGAGAGCACTAAGCCGGGAAAACATAAATAAATTTCAAAAATAAAAATATTATGGTTTTTTATACTTCACTCATAAAATTCTAAACATGAATGGCTAAACATAAATTATAGGCCATAAATTCTAACATTCTCCCTAAAGGGATCCATCCAAAAGCAAATCGAACAAACATTTTAAAATTTCAAATACAAATTTCTGCATCTCAAAAGCAGACAGAATGACGTCTGTCATGTGTCATGTGTTTTGCTAAAAACACTTTGTTTCTTGAGCTCCAAAGTGTTTGTTATGGAAAGTAAAAGTACTTTAGTTAATCTTACTAAGTTATCCTCTTACAATTCTATAAATAAAAGTACCAACAGATAATGAAACAGGTACTAATAAATGCAAAGCTTAAACGTAATTTAATTTAAGAAAAAATATTTGTTTCAGTGAAAATTTAACATCTTTTATAAAGGGTCCGCCATCTAACGTTTTTTTTTTTTCAACTAGTGCTTATTTCGTGAATGATAACACTTAGCTCATGTCTGATTTGACAGATAATTAGTTTTATCCTTCCGCTGAACGAATATGGTTGTGTATACGCTTGAGCAACGCTGGGAAATATTGCCACATTACTTTGAAAATCATGGTAATGTTGCAGAATCAAAAATCATCTTTTCAGATGAAGCTCATTTTGATCTTTGCGGGTATGTAAACAAGCAAAATTGTCGCATTTGGGGCACAGAAAACCTGCACGCATACATTGAAAAGCCGATACACCCAAGACGAGTCACTGTTTGGTGCGGATTTTGGTGCAGAGGCATAATTGGGCCGTTACAGTCAATGACGATCGTTAACGGGCCATGTTGAACGAATTTTTGTTCAAAAAAATTGAAGAGAAGGATATTAGCAACGTTTGGTTGCAACACGACGGCGCTACGTGCCACACAGCCGAAGCTACACTCGATGTTTTGCGCCCTGTTTTTGAAGATCACATTATCAGCCGCAGAGCTGAAGTCGTTTGGCCACCTCGGAGCTGCGATTGGACACCGTTGGACTATTATTTGTGGGGTGCCGTCAAAGATTAGTGTTACGCCAACAAGCCAGAGACAATTGACGCTTTAAAGGACAATATTCGTAAAGCCATTGGTGAGATACAGCTGCACACAATCGATAATGTGCTTAAAAATTGGACCAATTGTGTAGGCTACTGCATGACCAGCCGAGGCAGCCATTTGAATGAAATTATTTCCATTATTAACCGGAAGGATTGTACTTTCAAATAAAAAAAGAAATTTGAGGAAATATTCAGTAGTTTTTCTATAGCATTTTCGAAAAAAAATTATTTGGCGGACCCTATATCAGTATACTTCATTTCTAACGAATTTCTAAAAGAAGCAACAAGAAAACACCTCCATAGATCTGAAGTAACTGATTTTACATACCTTTATGCACTTGTAGTAAATTTTAAAAACAGATACCCGATAGCGCTTATCAGAAAAATACTATCAGTTCCCAGGTATTCTTCTGTTTGGTCTCATATTGTGTTTTGCTACTATTCATAGAAACATACTTTTAGATAATACAACCGGCTAAAATTACCGTTTGTCTGCGGTATTTTGTGTTCGTTGTTCCTCTTGGGAGCATAGGACTTTCAGAAACCATTTGCATCTAACACGATTTGCTGGCATTGTCTCTGCCTCCTTAAACCTTGAGGATTCCAAATGCCATCTTTGTAATACTATTGGGATTTTCCTTAATGTATGGCCGATCCATGTCCGCTTTTTTTGCTGCAGTATGGGCCCTTCATTTCTCAAATTACATAGTTCTATGTTGCTTATGGTGTTAGACCAGACTATATAAGGCTCTTGTTGGTGCTACCTGTCGCCTTTGCCTGATGTAGATCGACACAAGCCAGGTTTTACTGCCATACAACAGAATTGATTTTACACATGATTTGAATACTCTGAACTTGGTTTGCCAGTCTGCCAGTAAATAGTCCGAATGCCGGTCTTGCTTTGTTAAGCTTATTGTGAACGTCTGTTTCTGCACCGTCGTTTCTTACCATTGTGCTTCCCAGATAGCAGAAGCTATCCACATCACTGATGACCAAGAAGAGAAATTAGTGGCCTAATAGTGTTAGTGAATTTTTGATGTGTGTATGTTGAATAGAAAAACGAAAAAGCTAAGCAACAACACAAACAAAAAAGTTTTAAAAGCAAGCCGTTTGACCGATGATTCGAAATAAGCGATTGTTGGCTATTAGGGAAGAGTTTTCGAAACAAAAATATTTGTTTTTGCCGAACAAAAATGCTTAAAAGAGTATAGAACATTGCTATTCATTTCATAAGACCTTTGTTCCTTCTCAAGCCACATACGAGTATATTCTTATGCTTTTTTTTAGTCATCATTGAAACAACGACGAATGAACACGATTATTAAGTATTTGTGTTTTTGTTTCCTTTAAGAAACGACGAAAAAAAAACAGAAGAAAGAAAAAAAAACCGAAGAGAGTAAAGCAGAGTATTTCGCTTTAGATAAAGGTTCGCTAAAGATTTGCTATTGATATTATCAGCAAGCATTCGAGATCGAAAGATTTGCTGCCACAAAGTGAGCGACGGGCGAACTCTGTGAGTTCTTTATCGTCGTTTTCGAATGTTTTATCAGAAAAATGTTTAACAAACGTTTGAAGGCGATGTCATTATCGAATGCTGTGGTCAAGCGGGCAAGCAACATACGTCTGCTCACGTTGAGATCTATTCCACAACTTTTTATTATCTGCTCGTTTTCCTTCGATTGTATACGTACACACTATAGATAAGTCTCAGCCAAATAAGGCTCAAAATAGCTTATCTGTTCAACTATGATCCACATACTCTATTAATTCTCACAGCTTTGTTTTCTTGATATTTATTTCAGGTCCAAAATTGGGAACTAGTCTTTCCAGGTCTTCTAATTTTGACTGTATGTTGGAAATCTTGTGTGAAAGTAGACGAATATCATCTGCATAATCCAGGTCCTCGAGTTGTCGTGAGGATTATTTTCTGGCGTCTCCTTTTCCCCTCAATGCTTTCCATATGGCAGTCCGTTTGATGGACTGCTAGGCTATAGCTATAGCCTATTCAATTATTATATGAAGAGTGTTGACCTGCTCTATGCAGCTTCTATTTGGCCGGAAGCCTTTCTGTTCTCTCGCAATATGTGTTGCCCTGAAGTCTTTCGTGTACTATGACTGCTAGTATCTTATATATGGTGCTAAGCATATTATTGCAATCTTTCAAGTCGCCTTTTTTTGGTAGCTTCACAATAATGTCTCTGTTCCTCTCATGCTGACGCTATATAAGGCCGTAGTAATTCAGCTGCGTTTGCGATGTCAGTTTGTAAGGTTTATGCCAGTAAGCCGTCTTCGCCCACTGCTTCATTATTTTTCAATTACTTTTGCCTTTGCTATGTTCAATATATTTTCCATAGAGCTGTTATGGTATATTTGGATGTCTTCAGCGGTGTCTGTGACATTGCTAATTTCCTCAAAATGTTCCGTTTATATTTGCCTCTGTGCTTCACTATTCGATATAATTGTGCCACTGCGATCAGTAACTGCTTGGTTGGCCGATTGTGGTTAAGAGTTAAAAACGCAAGCAGCAAGTTGTTGTCGGTATCATTTGCTACTATGCTATTGACTTTAAAAATATTTTGAAAGCAGCAGCAGCAATAAAATTAGGTTTCATTGTCATCTGTTTTATTTGTCATGACAATACTTATTTGTTATTCAAATTTACCAAAATAAAATCGATTTTTTAAAATACTACTCAAAAATATAAAAATTAATTAAATTATATGCTTAAAACTTTTTAATTATTATCATAAATGTTTTTTGACACAATACCATATTTTAATTTTATACGGTTGTTTTCTGATTAATAAAAACCTATTTTTTCGTTTTTTTTTTATTTTTATTTAAACTTTTATATTGTATTGTTAACACTAATTTTTGTTTTGCTGCCTGAAAAAAACATAGCAGCAGCAGCAAAGGTTGTTGCCTAAGCCATTGCTGTGCTGCCTATAAAAAATTTTTTTTCATATAAACCAACTAGAAGGTCCTCGGTTCAATACCAGGCCAGACCATCTGAATAAAGAAAGGGTTTTTCAATTTGCGGTATCACCTTCTAACATTAGCTAGTAACTAGTTATGAGAATTACTTACTATTGAAAACTTCTCTAATGCATGTGCCGTTCGGAGCCGGCGTTAAACTGTAGGTCCCTTTCAATGAGTTTAAAAATAGTATCGGGTGCAGCTCATTGACTGAGAGAAGTCCCTATATTCCTTCATGAAATGTTATGGGAATTAATAATATAAACATATGTTCTAATTTTGATATTTTGTTGCCTGCTGCTTGCTGTCGGGGTTATGTTTTGAATGCTTTAATGCTTTATATGCGAAATTAAATCGAGAATTTTCGAATGCTGAAAATAGTTGAAATAGAACTTTTTAAAAAGTACCGAAAATATGAAAAAAGTATCAAGACTCTACGTAAGTCATGTCCAAAAAACAACCTGCTGATATTTATATTCATATCAACCATATCCGACATGGCATGCAGAACTTAAAAGATTTGGGCATTGACGCAAGAAATATTCCTCCTCTTCTGTATCCTGACAACTCTTGCAGTAGTCACTGAAAGGCAGACCAAGTCGCCTGACTCTTCTATGCTGTAGTTTATCAACAATTCCCCTGAGCTCTTTATCACAGAGATCTCTGGCTTTACGACACACTGCAGTGGGCTGGAAGTCTAAAGAACATTTCTTTCCATATGCGGGAATACAGACAGTACTACCCCGACTCCCAAGGACTTAATCTGTCGGTATACACCCCAATAAACTCAAGCCTAATATAAGATTATGGTGATATTCTCACAGGGAACTCTGTCTGCAGGAAAGTTTGGGTGTAAAATAATCGATCACCTCGACACTATGATCATATTCCGCATGCCCTATCAAACCATGCCCCTGAGCTGCAAGCTCAGCAGTCCAAACAAGGCTTTCAAAACGATGGAGCTAAGCGCACACGTAATCATCGATGCAACAATTCTGCTGTATAATAATGAATGCGTTTTTATTGGTGTTTTCTACATCGTACCATTTCTAGGAACAATGCCGAGTTTGAAGACCGCTTAGCTAATCAAAAGATATCAAAAGTTGCCAAAAACTATCAACACAACTTTACAACTTTCAGCATTGCTTAGCTTTAATAGTATGCTGACACATTTTGTTGATAGAATATTGAGGGATGAACTTTGATTTAAACGGTTTTTCCCACTTTAATCCTAACCTAAAATCTAACTTGTTGACTTGTTGAACCAAGTCCAGGTTCAGACTCAACAGATGCTTGACATTATAACAAAACATATTGAATACTTGAGCAGGTGGAGGTAGTTTTGAATACTAAAACAATGTATTTCACTTTTTTCCGCTTAGAATTAGTGTTTTTCGCCTTTAATTGCGAAAATATTTGGAAAAAATGTTGTCTGCTTTTAGTAAAAAAAAAACAGTTTTTCCTGCCAGACAAAATGACGTCTTTGAAAACAGTCAAGGCTGAGCAAAACAGTCTTTTAAAATATGTAACAAGACAATGAATAGCAATTTTGTAGCATTTACTCAGTGAGTTAAATGTGAAATGCATTTCACATACTAAAGACTTTACTGGCACCGTCTTGCACTGCTAGACAAACTGACGCATTTCTGCTAAGCGTTTTTTGAAAACCATTTGAAGAAAACACCTGCATTGGTACTGTACAGTCATTTTCTTTTAAACTGTGCAACAAGAAAAACAAAATAGACAAATATGCTGAGTCAAGTAAATAATGAAAACTGCGTGACTAAATGGGTAAAACAGTTTTTAACTTTTAATCAGACAACTAGATAAACACCACATGCAACATTAGTTTTTCGGCGTCAAAGTGTCTGCTAGGAAGGGAGGCATAATTTTTTTTTCCTAACTATCCCGTAGTTGATCATATGGTTATAGTGATCCAGATATTTATTACTTACGAAAGGCCTTGAAGGCACCTCTATTACTCTTTTTAAAGAATTTCTGCTTAAAAATATTTTCTTTGTTTTTGTTTTTTGTTTTTTTTTTAGAACGCTTATCATCTGTGTGCGTACTTCCTATGCCCATTGTAAGCTGCTTAAATCTATCGTTTTTCAAAAAAGGTCTATGTGGTAATATCACGCCTATTTTCCTTAATAGTTGTTTGTTTTTTTTTTTCAATAATTTAAATATTTGACGGTCAGTATTTTTCATTTTTTTTATTTTTGTTTTGTTTTTTTTTATTTTTTGTAAATATTTAATAATGTTTATAAGCATTTGATTTATGGCTTAATTAAAATGCTGTTAAAAACAAATAAATTCAAAATTATTTCATGTGCGTGTCGTCTTCATAAACAAAACATGCATTAGAGATACTAAATACACACGACTTACACCATTAAGACACTTCGCACCGCTCCTTAACTTGCAGCACACACTTGTCGCGTACAAATTTAGAAGTTTCTAGTCATTTGGATTAATATAAGGGGAATACGTTTATTCATGTAAAAGAAATATAAATGGGGAAAATGGGAAGACATAAACTTTTTTAGATACACAGTTGTTGTTGAACAAATAACTGTACGAGGGCAGTTTGATAATTAAATGAGTTTTTATTTTTTTTTTTTTTCTATTTTTTAAAACTCGAACACCCGAAATATTCACCAGGAACTAAATCTTTAAGCAGATCTAAATCTACCAGCTATCAATCAAGTAAAATTTAAAAGACTCCATTTCGACAAGACAACGCAATGTATATCATATTCAGTCTATAGTCGTGAGATGACTCTGTAGGTCATCTAGGTCATCATCATTAAAAGAGGCCGAAAGTAACTTAGCCTCCCTATAAATATTGGGTATACAAGTTAATATTGTCGATTTGGACAACATATGGCATAACTATTACATATGGTTTGTGTCAATAATAACAACAATGGTATTTTGGAGGGTAAACATCTGTCATTATAATTCAGTTTTCGATAGACACCAAAATGTAAACACACATTTTTTCAATCGCTATAATTTCGAATTTTGTGCCTAAAAAAGATATTTTGTGTGAAAGTCTGATAACCTTTTTTCACTTGAAGAAAACGGCTGCTGAATGTTAGCGACTGTTAGTAGAGGCTTACAGTCAACATGCACGCACTCAAAAAACTTGTGAACGATGATTTGCCCGATTCAGAAGTGGTGATTTCTACACAGAAGGCAAGGGGAGGCCTGGTCAGCCAAAACAATTTGAAGATGAATTAGAGGAATTGGAAGCATTATTCGTCGAAGATTGTTCTCAAATGCAAGAAAAACTTGCATTATCATTGCGGATCACACAACAAGCCATCTCCCTACGTTTAAAAGCATTGGGATTCATTCAAAAGCAAGAAAATTGGGTCCCATATGAATTGAAGCCAAGAGACGTTGAAACACGGTTTTGCGGTTTTGTCGGAAATGATGCTTGAACGCTACAAAAAGAAATCATTTTTGCATCGTATTGTTATTGGTAATGAAAAATGGATACATTAGGATTACCCCAAGCGCAAAAAGTCATATGTAAAGCCCGGTCAACCAGCCAAATCAATGCCGAGGTAACGCGCTGTATTTGGTGGGATTATAAGAGCATTTTGTAGTATGAGCTGCTGAAATCAAATCAGACGATCACAGGCGACTTGTACTGACTTGCATCACTGGTAACATGTATACGCTATTTTTTCAGCCTTTCAAAGAAAGACTCCAAAAATACTATTGTTAAGAGACCCCAGCCGGGTAAGTAGGTTGGTAAGTTGGCTATTTAACCAAAACAAGATCAACTAAAATTAGCAGCAAAGTTCCGTTTTGAAACCAAGCCAAACCGAAAGTAAATAACCAGTTAAAAGGATAATTAAAGCGAAAAGAGGATTATAGCCAAGTTCAGCTGCTTCTGAAGTGAAGAAGAACAAGAGGATACAGATCTGCAAACTGCGCCAAACCATTAAAGACAGATACGCCAAAGTATTGCAGTCGCTTGCTCGCCATACCCGCATATTTACATGGAAAGTGAACGCTCGTATCCCTCTCAAAGATACTTTTGCAGTGAAGGTTGAAGAGCGAACAAATTTTCTCCGCGTGCTTTCCGATCAATCAAAGACCCGTATATATCGCAATAAGTTGGGAAATAAAGTCCAAGTCCACAGCGCCCTAAGATAGCATAAGAGGAGAGGGAGCTCCAACTATTCTGTGTCTTTTAACAAAACAAAAATTATGGATTTGCCTTTTGACTACTGTCGTAGTGCAGCAGATGTCAGAGTAGGAGGTGATGGATTTTTTAACCATCGAGACCCTCCTAGCAAACTTCATCTCCTCTTTACATTGGAGAACTAAAGCCGAGCTGCTACTGGGCGACACCAGGGCTCTGATAGCGGGCTGACTGTCAGAGAAAATTTCTTATCCTTCCCACAGACCCACGACCTCTGCCTGAAAAATGTTAGAGTCTTCAGTAGTCTAAAGGATTATCCAAAGGCAGTAGACTCGTAGAAGATACCAGCACCCAGGATCCGTCTGTGAAGACTGTAATACTAGAACTCGTAGTAATCCTAACTCTCTTCTATATATTTCTCCCTGGGAAAAAGGTTTTGGCGCACCCGCAGAATTTCAATTTACGGATAATCAAGTCTGTCCACAATTTTCTTAGAGACGGAATCGTAAAATGCTACCGTGGCCCCTGAGCGATTGGCTACAAAAGCCGAGTGCTTTAGCCTTATCATACTCTGCGCCGAAAGCGTTAAATTGTGCAGTCCTCTGAACTGTCTCCAATCTAGTGAAGGTAAGGCTCTTACTGAGGGCTCCCCACCACATCAGGCAGCCATACGTGAGAATTGGCAGAACCACGTAGATTTGCGGAAATAAAAACGTACGCAGGCTTTCTTCACCCGCTTCTCAACGTGCAACTCGCCAATATCACACCCAAATACTTGACCCTTAAGAGCAGATCCAATCAAAAATCATGCCGATTATGATGGATCGATATTGCATAGTGACTATGCAAGCAATATACACTTAGGCGCTCGAGCATTTTCTTAACAAAATGACACTTTTTTCTTTATTACGAGTAGATGAGGGTTTTTGGCTTTAAATTAGTATTTAATCAGTCCAAAAAGTTCTGAGTAATAATAGCTAGTGACTGTTTTACCCCAAAAGATTTTAAACATAGCCTTGTGAGTCCACAGATACAAGTTATTCCTCTTTGGTATGTATTCACCTGAAAATACCCATTATGATATGGCCATGTGAGTCAAGAGATCGAACTCATTCCTGTTTGGTATGTATTCACCCGATTTAATTACTCTTTAGCTTCAGTTGGATTAGGATGAATTCAGTTTTTGTCTACAGTTACAAACGTCGACATAACTCTTTCAGGTTGCGCTCAAGCATCTCCAAATACTCTTTTGATGTGATCATAAGGTTGCAATTATGGTCAAAGATTACCAATTGCGGCTCTCTTCGTTGGAATAGCTTTTTCTTATTCAAAACTCGTCCAAAATGTGACATTCTCGCTGCTTTGATATGACCACTGCCCCTGCAACCCACGTGATAGCACTCTCCAATCGTTCAATGTCATTGCATGGATTTATCAACTATTTCTGAACGTTTAACTGACACGATTATGAGGGAGAGCTTGTTCTAAAAATATAATTGGTCACCAAACTATCAAACTGCCTCTATATTTTTCTTATGAAAGTTTTGTCAAAAAATTGTTTTTTCTAAATCGGGTATCACGTCGCGTCCATCTTTTCCCCACCTGTTAATAATCATTTTTTTTAATTTGTTTTTGTATTTATTTATTTATTGTCTTTATTTGTTTTTTACGTTTCGGTTTTATTTCGAATTTAAAATCCAAACATATTTTGTAGGTCCAGCAGCAGTTGTTTTTTTGCTTGTTTATTTGACGCAAACTTATGACAATTCAATACAAATTTTGTTTGTTTTACTTCTTCTTCTTGTTGTTGTTATTTTCGAATAATAAATTTAACACTTGACTCTAATGGACATGTTTCTTACAACCAACAACCAAATATTTTCATTAATGTCTCGCACGTTGAGTCTCCAACCAATTGTGGGCTGTCTGTTGGTTGGTGTCTTTTTAAAGTCTTTGCTGTTTGTTTGTTGCCTTATCAGCAGCAGTAATAATTTGGTAATGAAATTGTTGTCATTAGCACTTGGCCAAAGTGTAAAGTGAGTGTAGAAATGCGTGCGTTTGTGTGTGTTCGGTGTCAACTGTTGCATGTTAATCAACAATTGTTTCCGTTTCGGTGTGTCTTTGATAAAAGAGAACGTTAAGAAAATATGAAAAAAAATGCTTAAATATTTTTGTATGTTAAACTCTAAATGCGTACCACGAATATACTTTATTTTTCCCATGATTGAGGAAATTACTTTTAGATTTATTGAGCAAACGTTCTTAAGTATTCTAAGTTCATCACATTCAATTATTTTTAAATATTTTTAATTCCGTTAGCGATCCTAGAGGATCACAAGGCCATAATATATTCTTTTCAACTGCGCTTGTTCTAGACCAAGATTTTAATCCGGCGCTCAGTCATACTGTGGGAAACAGAAAGTGTACAGCTTTCAAATTATTTCTAATGATGGTGATATAGCCGCATAATCTTTAACTGTAAAATCTATTGACTGTAGAATCTTGTGTTGGTGATATTTTTATAAGCAACAAACATCTTATTAGTGTGTTGTAATTTAGACTTGTATACCGTTCTTCACTACGAATTCCCCGCCATATGATGTGTCGTGCAACAGAACTAAATAGTCGATAGCATAGCTGCAATTAGGGCACAAAAATGGGAACATAATCCATATTCAGGTTTACTAAGTGACCAGAGCAACATACCAGACCAAGAATTTAATTATTTTTCACAGTCAAACATTTAAACGTTCATGGGCAAGAGATAATATGACACAAATCACATTTCTATAATTACACTATGCAACAAATGGAAAAAAATGTCTAACCTTGGATATCCGCTATATTTTTCAAAAATCATCAGCATTTCAGATTGTATGGATAAGTTTTTTTTTTTTTGACTCATTTTTCTAAAATATTAGAGATTTGAATAGGTCGCTTCATACATCTTATGATAACATTGAAATGACTTACCCGATTTCTTTTCGCCATATGTTCGAAAATTCCAAATTATACCTGTAAATAGGAAACTCAGTTTAGTATTAGATCTCAAACGAAATGTATTTATTGACAAAATGGCTTCTAGACATGAATAGTGTTATATAGATAATATATTACAAAAATAACAAGATCGGGTTGTTAACAATACTATTTTTGTTAACAATAGTATTTTCCTAAGCCGCTGTAATAAAATGTACTGTGCTAAGCTGTACTAAGCACAGCGGTTATATTCTCATCCCTCTTTTCCGATGCTAAATTAAGAGTATTGTAAACGCTGTGGTTGTGAGTTAACTCTTGACGATCTTCTTAAAATGTAAGAATTAATGTTTGTGTCTGTAGCTGTGTAGTCGCGTGATCTTCGGGCTGTTATGTAGTATCAAGTTGATTATTTTCAATGACTTGATTTGAAGGTGTTGTAATTTTAGCCTGAGTTGGACCTATATGCGTGGAGTTTCTGCGATATTGTGAATAAAAAATTCAGTTTATTATTAGATCTCAAACGAAATGTATTTGAAGAATAATATTATCATTTTATGACAAAATGGCTTTTAGACATGAATAGTGGTATATAGATAATATATTCCAAAAGTAACAAGACCAGATTGTTAACAATAGTATTTTCCTAAGCCGCTGTAATAAAATGTACTGTGCTAAGCTGTACTAAGCACAGCGGTTATATTCTCATCCCTCTTTTTCGAGGCTAAATTAAGAGTATTGTAAACGCTGTGGTTGTGAGTTAACTCTTGACGATCTTCTTAAAATGTAAGAATTAATGTTTGTGTCTGTAGCTGTGTAGTCGCGTGATCTTCGGGCTGTTATTTAGTATCAAGTTGATTATTTTCAGCGACTTGATTTGAAGGTGTTGTAATTTTAGCCTGAGTTGGACGTATATGCGTGGAGTTTCTGCGTTATTGTGAATAAGAAACTCAGTTTATTATTAGATCTCAAACGAAATGTATTTATTGAAGATTAATATTATCTTTTTATGACAAAATGGCTTTCAGACATGAATAGTGGTATATAGATAATATATTACAAAAGTAACAAGACCGGGTTGTTAAAAATAGTATTTTTCCTAAGCCGCTGTAATAAAATGTACTGTGCTAAGCTGTACTAAGCACAGCGGTTATATTCTCAATACCAGCTTTAAGTAATTCTAATATCATTTTTCAATATAACCAATATTTTGGAGCCCACCTATCTTTTATTGCGTCTTAATTTCTTGTAGCAGAGATCACACATAATGATTCTCACAAGAAATTATAATGCAATAGAAGATAGGGTGGCTGCGATAGTGTGGAAAACAATATGCTACTATGGTGCCTGTGATTTATAGTTTTTAACACTGCGTATAAATGCAGAAAACTACTATAGCGTTTCGAAAGCGAAAGCGACTTTTCCCTACTTTCAAAACTTATTTGGAAATCTAAAATGTTCCAATCCATACAGTCCGATCTGTGAAATTGTGAATTAAGAGCCAAAGAACTGACGCTCTTGAATTGTCACCTTGGTCGCCCGACCTAATATAATCAAGAACGTCCGGAGATGGGTGGCTAGGAATGTGCACGCGTCCGGAAAACAATACAAAGCAAAAACTGAATTAATCGAAGATGCCAAACAGACCTGATCCACTATATCGTTGAATTATATTGGAAAACTTTACAATAGAATTTTCGAAGATACTCGTATTTTATATAAAGACGGTTCCACGCATTACTTATTATACTAAATACTGCGTAAAATATAATATTTAAGAATCAAAATGTTTATATAGTTGCTTAAAATACTAGTGAAATGGAAATTGTAGCAGATGGCGTTATCCTAATGACCAATTATCTCAAAACGTTTTAAGTATAGCTTTTCTATAAAAATTAATTAAAATGTTATCTTGAGTGGTACAGCAGTCATTGCAGTTTTATTTAAAAAGAAATTTTGATGGGAATCTACCGCATAGAAACTTTAAGGCCATATTTCAATTGTTGCAGATAATATTTAATATTAACCGTCAGTAAAATGGGGTGGGGCAGTGTATATATAAAAATAAGTTGTCCTATGCTCGTCATTTTATAACTCTAGAACCACTAAGACGATTTACAGATCAATACATACATAGGAATGGTTTTTAGTCAACTGGGCGATGCCACGCCCATATAAATTTATTATTTATATGTCTATATCTTTAAAACGATGACAGCAAGAGTTTCTAAATTTGGTCCAAAAAACTTTCTGGTCAATATAAGTAGAAGAGTGGGCAGAATTGTATAAGTGTGAGTGGCACCTCCCATACAAAGTAAATATTAATTTTTGTACATCGTTGGAACGGTAATAGTCAAAGCATTTGAATTTGGTCTAAATAACTTAGTGGCCGATATAAATTATCACTCAAAAAGTGGGCGGAATTGGATAAGTGTGAGTGGCACCTTCCATACAAAGTAAATATTGATTTTTGTATATCTTTGGAACGGTAATAGTGAAAGGATTTGAATATAGTCGAAATAACTTTGTGGCCGATATAAATTATCACTCAAAAAGTGGGCGGAATTGGATAAGTGAGAGTGGCAGGCACCTCCCTTACAAAGTAAATATTGATTTTTGTATATCTTTGAAACGGTAATAGTGAAAGGGTCTGAGTTTGGTCCAAATAACTTAGTGGCGGATATAAATCATCACTCAAAAAGTGGGCGGAATTGGATAAGTGTGAGTGGCAGGCACCTCCCTTACAAAGTAAATATTGATTTTTGTATATCTTTGAAACGGTAATAGTGAAAGGGTCTGAGTTTGGTCCAAATAACTTAGTGGCGGATATAAATCATCACTCAAAAAGTGGGCGGAATTGGATAAGTGTGAGTGGCAGGCACCTCCCTTACAAAGTAAATATTGATTTTTGTATATCTTTGGAACGGTAATAGTGAAAGGATTAGAATTTGATCCAAATAACTTCGCAGTCAACACACATCATTAGTCGAAAAATGGACAAAATTCAATAAGGGGGTGTGGCAGCTCTCATAAAAAATAAATATTGATTTTTCTTTTGGTCTATATGACTTGGAACTCAATAAAAATCATCAGTTTTAATGCATTTCTTTAAATTTTTCTTATGAGGAATACATTTTTTAGGTTTCCATCAAATCACGCGAGAAAGCCATATAAGTTATGAAAACTTCTCAAATTTTTTTAAGCTACGAATAGCTTAGACTTTTGCTCTTATGCTCTGGAGGGCGGGCATTATGGTAACAGAAAAAAACTGTTAACATCCACACTATGATTTTATGACATTTTTTCTGAATATTTATGGAATTTCATTATCTAAAGTGCCTTTTAATAAGAGAATTAATTTCGAGTTATCAGCACTAATTGTTAAGCAAACTAGATCAAGTGCAACAACAATCCTACTACACATAATATCTAGATTCGGATACAAAAGGAAATCGTTAAATATTCAAAAATTAAAAACGAAATAATACTTAAAAACACATTAATTTTTGTGTGATCTGGCTAAGAAACTTATTAAAGGTGGGCTATAAAAATTGTAATTTTTTGAATTTTAGATAAAGAAAAACATGCTGAAATGATTTCAAATAATAAAATTCAAATATGAGTGAACTAAGTGATACACTTATAATTTGTTTCATACAATTTAAATTAATTTTTATTTAATGATCAATTTTTATGTTTATTTAGACTATAAAATTCATTTAAAAATTTACATAAATTAAAATTTATTTCAAATGAAATATTTAAGAATTTTACCAAAAACACCATCACCACCCAGATGACTTTAATATTAGCGGGCAGGTCTATTAACAATTGTAAACAACACGCAAGCACACACACACAAAAAGGCCTATAAAAATCGGTTTTTTTGTGAAAACTATTAACGCAATAATGTGTTGATGATCATGATGGTTGGAAGACTTACAAAAAAAAAAAAAAAAAATTTAAAAAAAATCGATCATAAAATTGATCTTTTCGATCAGTCATCAGTCATCAACAAAACAAGTTTCATTTCAATTAAAAAGCTGGTGACAGCACGCTTTTTTTTATCGAAAATTTTTACGACTTTTTTGCAGTTAAAAGCCCATAAAAAGACGATTTAGAAAATCCATTTGAAAAAAGTTAAATGAAATAAAAAAAAGGTGAGGCATTTTACGATTTTATATCTTGAAAAACATCATCGCCATCATCATCATCATCATCATCATCATCACCATCATCAACTGCCCCCTAAATCTCTTGTAAGATAATAATCGTAAAGAAACAACAAAAATTGTGAATATTTCACTTTAATTATTGTTTTATTGGCATAAACGATCATTTATTTGGACACTAAAACGTTCACATCGAACGTAAAAGTTACTTTGGTCTGCAAACAAACAAAAACTCTCAGAGATTGCTCCGAGTCGTCTATTTGCATTATTAAAAACATTAATCGTTAAAGCCGGAACCTCCAATGATAACCTGATGCTGCTGCTGCTGCTGTCGCTGCTATTGTCTCATTCAATAATTTGGAGAAATTAAAATTTTGTAACAATTAAAAAGCCGTTATTTTATTAATATTTAAAGATTCAAATGTATTTTATTGTTAAGCTTTGTTTTCAGTACGACGTACAACTTGGGAACAGGTGCTTTCTTCACACAATTCTTTTTCCAATATGTTGCCCTCTTTTTCGATACTTATCAATGCTAAGTTATGATAAACACATCTTGACAATAAGTTTTAGTGAAAATTGAAAAATAATAGAAAGTTACTTTTGAATTTGAGGCCGTATCGTAACTAAACATATAATAAAATGAAAAATGACATCATCCCACGTTGTAAGGAAGTAGTTCAGTAATAGAATTCTAAAGATGTTACTAGAATACGAGGGCGGTCCCAAAATTAATCGACCTGACTTAAAGATGGCGGCAGTAGCTTGAAAAAATTACTATGATGAAAGATAGCAACCACTTGGTTTAGAGCTTTCAGTTTTCATATAAAAAAAAACACGGAAAATTTAGGGAAATACTTGAAATCTCTGCTCAAACGGTTCATATGCTGGGACCAATTTTGACATACTATCTTCAACCTAACGGGCAGTATCGCACGAATAAATTCTTCAATTAAACCCACCCGAGTTTTGTTGCATATATCTAAAGGTTTTCGTAGATTATTTACAACAAAAATAAGTGTAATTTACGTATTGGAACTACAAAATTTAGCAAATCACTGCTTACATCTTTCCCCCGCCTCTAAACCAATTTCCAAATACCGTCTTAAAAACACTTCTGGTATTTTAAGGCGTTCTAACCTTGAAGCCGATTTTGTATCTTTAAAAAAAAGTGATTTATTGACATGTTTAAAGATAAACTCATACCTTTTTATACGGCCTAGGTAGTTTTTGAAAATGTAGGCCGTAAATCGAAATGCCATGCGCTTGCTTACCTTACACTAAAAAAAAAACGGAGAGCCATGGTTTTTAACCTTAAAGCGAATGTGTTTCATATTTCAAACAATCCGTTATAGCGAAATGGCATGTAAAGAAAGCCCGTATAAAGAGGTGTGAGTATATTGTATCCGTCGCAACATCCGACGAAGCAATGTTGGGTAAATACGGCGGATGCGGCATTTGATCGTTTCTAATAATTGTTTTGAAACTTTTGCGACATATGGTCAGGCGTTGTCATGCAAAAGAATAACTTAATCATGTCTATGTTTCTATACAGAGCTTTAGCAGCTTATAGTATACAATGCTGCCTTGATCCCACCAAAAGTGCAAAATTGCACTATAAATACTAAAACAAGGTGATTGTACAAACAAACAAAAAATATTGTCTACTTGAACGAAATTTGGAAGCAGTTATAAAACCCAAAAAATTTATCAAAAATCCCAATAAAACCCGGCGGGTTGGGTTTAAAAAAAAACCGGATTTTTACCAACGTTACAGGCTCTTCCTATGCACATAAGCCTTAACATAGTACCACAGAAAATGGTATAAAGGCGTGAAATCGCACGATCTAGATGGCCAATTAACTGGAACCAAACGTTAAATAAACTGTACACCGAACTCGCTTTTCAATTGGGCCATTTTTTCGCAAGCTGTGTGGCATGTGCGCCGTCTTGTTGAAATCACAGGTCATCCAAGTACAGCTCTTAAATTTTGGGAAAAACAAAATTGTAATCATCGCACGGTAGCGCTCGTCTTTCACAATAACGTTCCTGCCTTCGTCGTCTTTGAAAAAGTACGGCCCATAATCTACACCGAAATGCGTATTCTTCAGAATGCCTTGGTAGTTCCTGCAATTTTTTGTTCACATATCCATTCAACTAAAAATGAGCTGCAACATTTCATACAATTTTCCAATAAAAAAGCGGATCTTCTTCCAACTTTGCCAGCACCAATTCACCAAAAGTTAGCCGTTCTTTTTTGGCTTCAATTCTTGCACTATCTGTATTAATGATTTTACATCCAAATCCTTTTGCAATATTTCTCACGTAGTGGAGTCACAGAGGCTCAATTGCTGCGAACCGATTTTAATTTTAGATCCATCAAAAAGGACTTACAGTTTAACGCCGCCTCCGAAAGACAAATGCATTAGTTAGAGAAGTTTTTCATGGTACAATATCCCTAACCAGTCACTAGCTACTGTTATGAGGTCATGTTGCTGTTGAAAACTGTCCAATGGTTTGGTCTCACCTACCATACAGCACACACATTGTAATTCCTAAGCCTTAAAATTTTCAATGTGATTCCTAATGTAGAAAATTCTTCCGTAAGTTGGATTTTTCTGCTATGCCTAGCTAGTTTATCCCCGGATTGACACTGTCACACGGTACTCAAATATTATGAGAGATCTGTTCGTAAAGATCTGCTCACAGTCGGTTATGAGGTGCTTTATACAACGTGCCTATTCCTTCCTGTCCGACATAGTTGTCATGAACTTCAATGAGAAATCATAGTGCCATGTTTTGTAGTCAATTTTATCAAAAGTTCCCAGCTTTGCCAGAATCTTATGACCTACAAGTCCGCACCCCGGCCCGAAACGAAACAACTAGATGCATGCACAAAGGAAGAAAGACTGCTAATTTTTACATCAGCTTGGTTCGATATGACATGAAGAAACGGACTGCTAAGGAAAATAATGCCGAAATTCGAAAGATTTGAATACTGACATAGGAAATATTCGACAATCTCCTCTTCTGTCTCATCTTGACAACTTCTACAGTAATCACTGAACGGCAATCAAATCAGCCACCAAGATTCATAGCCTATGTCGCGGCATCACGCTGATAGAACCTGAAAGAGTCCGATTATATAAAGGCCAGATTTGTCTTTATACAGAGCAGGTGGACTTATTCTCCCATCGTATCTGTACCCAAGTATCGCAGAACCAAAAGCATATAAAAAGAAAATGGTCAGTCTCATCGTTGCCAACGAGAAAGCCTTCCCTCGCTAGTTCGTACGCCACACAATTTCTCCTGGTGTCAGAGTGACCCATAATACAGATCTAGGTCTGAAAGTCTCGCCATCTCATTTAGATATCTCCGGCATTCACATACCAGTCGCGATGTCGAGTAAACAACGGAGAGTGCCCTGATCGCTGTCTGACTGTTCGTACAGATCCGGATATCAACATCAAATATCCAATACATCAACCAATTCGCTATCTTCTTCATAGCCGAGACCTCCACCTGTAAGACACTGCAGTGGTCTGGAAGATTAAAGGACATTCTCATCCCATATGCGGGAATAAAAATCGTACGTGTACACCTCAACAGAACCGAATTACCAATTCTAATGAGATACTCACAGAGAACATTCCATCCAGGAAAGGTTTGAATAGAGTGCGGTCAGCAGTAGGTATTAAAGGATGAGACTTGTAAGTGCTAGTCAGTCGTTTACAAAATTTTACTACCACTCATCAAATTCATTCATTCATTCAGATTTTTGATGCTTTATTTCAACTTAATTTTTAATGGACGTTATAAAACAAACAAAAAAATGTGATTGATAGTGGTAGGTCCACAAAAAAAAGAAGAAGAAGAAAATTCCAAGACTTTCTAATGGATGGATAATAAAATTATTTTCATACGAACATTGTAGAGATGACGATAATAACGATTCAGCAATAAAACAATATTCTTCTGTGACAAAACTTAAGATGATGTTCAATGAAGATACCAACAGATATGAAGATATAAGAGAAACAGAGAGAACAACAATACATTTGTTGCTGATATAACATTTCATTTATTGCTGTTTTTGATTTCTTTCTCCTGTTGTTGTTTATTTGTTTTAGATGGTGTTGATTGTCAATATTTTTCTAATATTTTTTTTGTTTGTTTGTTGTTTTTCTTCTTTTTCAATATTTGTTTACGTTTTATGTTACAATTAGAGAGCGAACTGACAACGACAACACAGTTAAAAACGGTAAAAGCACTTCGTTTACTTGCAACATGTTGACACATTAAATAACAATAAAATAACAACAAATAAAACAACAAATACTACTTGTGATAGTCATGATAGTCGCTCCCTTTATGACACATAAACAAATACGATGTAAAACAAAATTAATAGATATGGGTCACTACATAAAAAGGTAAGTATGTAGTGAAAAACTGTTTAATCACGTCTAAATCATCACTTTTGTAATAAGTTTTAACTACAGTCGAACTTACCTAAATCGAACGTTAACATGCATGTCAAGTCTTTAACTCGAAGTATTTTGCTTGTTTGGTTAGTTCATGATGCAATAAAGAGGTGGACTCATTTTAATGTTGAATACAACACTGTGTCAACACTTTACTCTGCTGTCACAAAAATGCAACACTGTCGCACACAAAAATAATAATCTGTCAACAAATGTAATGTAATGTAATCACATTCAAATTTCAATAAACGTCAAATGAAAAGAAAAAAAAACAACTTTTGATATCAGAATGCAGACAGTTTTGTATCAGCTGTTATTGTTTTGGTAAAATGAGACCACCTTCTGATTGCATCATGGGTTAGTTTATTGATTTTGTTTTGGCTTGTTTATGTTGCCTACTTTTTCTCGTTTAGCTGGCTTGTATATTTTGCTTCCTTTAATTTAGAGCATCGACAGGCAAAGAGCTGCTCTGCTCTTTTGTTTTCACACGTACGTACTCACACGCATGGGCAAAGAATTTTTATTGTGCAAATTTACTAACGAAATGGTGACAATTTTACTGTAACACTTCGTAAAATCGAGCAGCTTTTCCTCGTAATCTAATTGTTAAATTCGAAGCTCATTGTACTACTGCTGACAATAGATAAAAACAATACGCTAGTAGTGGCCGTAGTGATGCAAACATAACTGCTGTACAGCTAAGTGTTAAGAAGGAGCCTTGAATATCAACTCGTCGGCGTCCGCAACAATTTTGAAGCACCAGAGGAATTTTGCGCCACATTTTGCATAAAGATCTTCATCTGCACGCTTATAAAGTTCAACTCGTTCAAGAATTAAAGCCAGCCGACCATTGTCTGCGTCGAATGTTTGTGAATTGGCTGTTTGAAAAACTGAACGAAGCAACGCATTTTTCAACAAAATCATCTTTAGAGATGAGGCCCATTTTCAATTAGGCGGTTATGTAAACAAACACAATTTTAGCATATGGGGCTCACACAAAATCCACAAACAGTCCTCGAAAAATCATTACATCCAAAGAAAGTAGCCGAATGGTGCGGTTTTTGGCTAGGCGGCATCAACGGCCCGTATTTTTTCGAAATTGAGCAAGGAAACGCCGTCATCGTTAATTCCCTTGGCTACCAAACCATGATAACCAATTTTTTGTGGCTACAATTGGCTAATGTTGACATCAGCCACACAGCCAGCCAAACAATTCAGTTATTGCATGAGAAATTTCCCAGTCACATTTTTCGATTTGTCGATGTCAATTGATTTCCTCCATTCTTGTGATTTAACGCCGCTGGATTATTTGCTCAGGGGCCATTTGAAAGAACGGTCTTACGTCAACAAGACACAAACAATTGACACTATGAGAGATGAAATTCTGCGCTGCATTGTGAAAAGAGCGGACGTCTGCCGAGTTGTTAAAGGTGGACATTTGCCCGAAATCATATTTTATTATTAATCCCATATATCTAATGAATAAAACTGAATTTGTCGAAAAAAAACAATGTGTTCTTAAGCCACAATTTATGTTGTGTTTCATTTTTATTTTAGACATGATGTGGGTAGCGAAAGCAATGACTTAAATAAACTGGACTGTGAAAAGTCGAAAACAGACATCTTGTCGAGTTTGTTCCAAAAGTATTGTGAGCGAGATGTTTCGAATGCAGATGAAACATTTGCCAGATAAGATATTAACTTTTAAAAATTAGAAATGCCATGGCAAACTATAAACCATTCAGTTGGCATTCTTTTCACCGAATATAAACTCTAAATTACAAACCTCTTGATCAAGGAGTTACTGAAAATGTCAAATTTTGGTCTTATGTAAAAAAAGAATTCTACTGATAACCTGCTGGCGTTGCTCTCGGAGAAGTGGAACAAGTCCATTCATGGTTTTGGCGAGAGTAAGGTTGTGGCTTTGGATATCTCAAAGGCGCTTGATAGAGTTTGGCACGAGACTCTCATTTCGAAACTTTATGCTTTTGGTGTCAGTAATCATTGCTCTCGATTTATATCGAGTTTTCTCAGAGATCGCCCTATAAGTTGAGTTATAGTTGAGGTCTTATCCGACGAGTTTAGGATGAACTCGGAGGTATTGCAAGGCTCTATTCTTTCTCCTACTCTTTTTCTAATATTTCTTAACGACCTTCTTCTTCTCATTTCTAATCTTCTCTACTCTTTTGCGGATGACAGCAACATTTGTCACTCATATTCTTTTGATGGTAGACCGAGCCTTTTGGAGAAGTATGAATATGAACGACACACTCACAAGTGACCTGGTGAAAATCTCCGAGTGGGGTCGTGCGAACAGGGTCGACTTTAATACACGCAAGACTCAATATTGTTTTTTAACACACAGACGTGGTGGTGTGTTGTCATCTGTGTCAATGTGTAATGTGGATATTGGGGAATTAGATGCTCTTGATGTTCTGGGTATGAGAATTCACTGTGACGTTCGTTGGAATGTTCACATATTTCAAGTGTCGAAAGAAGCATACAAGTGCCTTGGTGCAAGGAATACTTCACCCCATCTGATCTCCTTAATATTTAGAAGACCTTTATCCGACACAAAATGGAATACAGCTCTCATGTATGGGCCGGGCGAAGATGCTCATTAATGACGGTAGGTAGCCAACTCGAATTCTATAACTCGAAGTCTCCGTAAGTCGAAGTTATTTTTGGTATAATGAAGATTCCAGTTATGGAACTTCGACTGTATATTTACGCGTTCTCTGGTTGTTAAACGATCTATATTCGTAAATAACAGCTGACGGCCTTGCCTGACCAGCGGTTTTTAAATAACTCTGCCGAGAAGCTACAACTGTTTTAAAAAGTATTTTTAAGTTTTTTCAGTTTCATCTCATACTTTGTGTCAAACAGCTATCAAACACTTTAAAATTAGATTTTCTTTATATTTATTTTTATTATGGAAATGCCCATATTACAGAAATAGAAAATTACTAAAATATTAAATTACTATCAACCAGAATAACAACAAAGCACGTATGTTCGTCATATTTGTTTGTAATGTCAATCATTTGACCCGTAGTACAACAACAACCATAACGATGCCTGATGTAACGCAAGTCATTTGTTCTAAACGCTCATTAAACAACTTCTTCGATTAATTACCGGCCCCATAAACCAAGCAGACACCAACAAATTGTAACAGAGCCCGAAAGTCAATAACTTTTTGAAGAGCAACTACGTTTGGAAATTGAACTTTGAATTGTGCCAACACAAATTGTGGCATAAAAACTTTAATGCTTTTATTTATTGATTTTAGTGTAGAACAACAAAGACAGTGTAGAACACCAACAACAACAACAATGTAAAATGTAAATATATGTAGCATCCAATCATATGTGAAGACTTCCTTTTTGCGTTACAACGCTTCTTATCGCAAACTGTACACTTTCTGTGTGTGTGTTTGTGTGTTCCATAAGCTGGGGCCGAAGAAAGGGGAAAATTGACTAGAAAATGGTAGTGTAGAGAGTACAAATGAAAGGAGGTAAGAGATGAGAGAGCGAAAAAAAGAAACTCATGTAGAGAGCATTTGAAACAACTTCGACAGACGGAAACAGGAAACCGGAAGTCCATCTTGCTCATAGTCAGCAGCGACAACGAAGAAGAAGAAGATATTTTTACGCTTCATGCAAGTTTCAATTTAAGTTTTAACATTATGAGACACACACACACACACACACACACATGAATACATATTATAATGCGTTATAATATTTACAAAAACACTAAACATACATACATACATACATACATCATAAACAGCCTCATTCTTCTTCTTTTTATATGTTTTTTTATATTTTTGATTTGACATTAATGTTGTTGTTGTTGTCAATTTTTTGTATATGTAAGACCCCTTCCAAAAACGAGAAAATATGACACCTACTCCATAAACCATAACATACCGTAACACAACAACAACCACGAACCATTATCGACACAATTTTTTTTTCTTGTGTTTCGCATTATTATTGTCATCTCAGCACAAGTCGTCAACATAACAACAACATCATTAAAGCAACATAATCATCATCAACATCATGTTGCGGAAACAGATAACGCATGGACGGACGCATGGACAGGCGGACAGACGTTCAAGATAGTGGTAGTGGTGGTGATGGAGCTACTGCTGCTAATGCTTCAACATTTTTATTTTTAAATTGGTATGTTAGTTGGACCGGTTGTATGGTTGTTACTTTGCCTTGGGCCTTTTTCTTTTTGCCTGACTTACTTACTGTCGTCCATTTATGCAACCATTTACTTACGCACACACACACTTTCTCTCTCTCTTTCTCTCTCTCTCTTGATAACGTTTCTAGTTTTCCGTTTTGTTGCCGTACGAGAAATATGCGAATCAATGAAGCGCAATCGAATTAAATAAAAAAAAAATATATGCTTTTTTAAGTTGATTTTTTATACGAGGGGAGATTAATAATTTGAAAGCTTTATTATTAAACTAAATACTAGAGAGAGTACACGCCACTAATTTTACAGTTAAAAGGTGATTAACAAATCATAGGCAAACCTTTAAATCGCTGAAATCATGCGTTAAGTATGCTATAAAATATAAATATAGAATATTTGACGATCTGAGACATTCATCCGAGATGCGGCTAATGCTGTTGTTATCTCAGCTGAAAGGATAGATTATACTTTGCATGAGTATTTATTTAAAAAGAGCGATCCTAGGCTTACACTCGAACGTTTACCCAATTATATGGCCACTTGAAACAAGTGTTTGGTACAATCCGAAAAATGTTCTGCCATACTTTCTAACTGTGAATGAAACGTGTATCAAAACCCATACAACAGAGATTAAAAAACACTCAAAATAGCTGAATACTGCTGGTGAATGTGCAGCATATAAAATTAATGCCTTGGCCACAGTTTTTTAACCTGCTCATGATATCATATGGGGGTGATATGGTGTAGTGGATAGAACGCACGCATAACAAAACAAACGACTCATGTTCGAGACTTCGCAGAGGACATGATAAAGAAAAATTTAATTGTGATTTCGTATGTTTAAAAGAGATGCTTCAACTTCACTCCAGACAACACCATTTAAAAAACAACATCATACCTCTGGCAATGATGGCAAACATCCGACGAATGATCAGGAAAACACGCCACCTACTGAAGAAAAATTACACTGCTACAGTAAAGATCACTACGAATTAGCAAGGATCTTCACTCATGGATCGAAGACATTTAGTCCTTTCATTGAGATCGATCTAGAAGAGCCTGTCGATACTGCACGTGCTTTCATGCCGCCAATGAGATTGAACATGGCCATATACCGACTGGAGAATATAACAGAAGCAATCGAAACACCAATGGCTAGTCCAACCCTAGCCAGTTCATCAGCAACGCAATTCCCGACGATATCCCTGTATCCCTGAGAGTTACCATCGAGTAAGCCGAGATTTTCATGACAATACTGCGCACTCATGGTAGAGGTTAGACCTCGAGGTAACGCTGGCAAGGGAGCTGATCACAGCCCGACTGTTCGAATAAATCAGAAAATTCTCAGGGAAAATTCCGCCACTCAATAAGCATTGCACAGACCTCAATATAGCCTTTACTTCTGCCTGGAATACACTGCAGTGGTTAGGTAACTTATAAGACAGTCTAGTGTCAGAATCCTTTACGAATATAACAGCATCTTAGAGCCATCGTTATAGATCTCTAGGGCATTTTGAGGAAACTACTGTTTGCTAGCCCAGAAGTCTCTCGTGGGTATATTAAAGTCAAATCTCATAACGATGTCTGTGTTCCCCAATAGTCGCAAAGTGTCCATAGGCCAGATTGGACCAGGAGTTAACTGCATTTAGCCTTACTACCACCAGCTTAGCACTCTGCTTCAAAAGAAGATCGGAGTGGGGCAAAGAGCACTGGTGATCAGGACAGCTGCCTGCCTGCGCACCCTGTCTATCAGTTTACAATGACACTGATACTTACACAGTGTTATCCAAATATCAGCACCGTAAAGTAGAGGGGGTTCTACTACGGCTGATAAAGCCACTAGGTAATGGCAGGCTTGAGCCCCCAACTCACTTCAGGCCTATGGTCCTCTTACAGGTGTAAAGCTCCCCTCTGGTGAACTTGGAGCCGAGAATAACAACATTTTTAAGGGACTTGTTGAATCCTATTGCTTGAAAGAAGTATTATTTTATTTATTACTCTCAGTAGGGTACTTATTAAGTCGTTTAATAACTATGTAGGTGCTGTAAGTAGACGGGGTAGAGGTTATAACAGTTGTTTACACTTTGAAAAACATATTTATTAAACATTATTTGCAAAAAAAAAAAAACAAATAAAATATGTGGCGTTATAAAGTTTAAAACTAATGAAATAAATATTTTTTTATTATTATTATTGAAAAGTAAAATAAAAGTTAAAACCAGAAAAAATATTTTATTTAAAAAATAGCATTCGATGGGCCAAGGTCTTCTTTAAAAATTACCTGCTCTAAGGGCAATGCAGGCGAGTTTTAAACAAAAAATGCAGTGTTAAAAGGGCAAAGTAATTCTTTTTTTAAATTTAATTTTTGAAACTTCAACGTGTGTTGAGAGTAAAGCGTACCCACCTTTAGTTCAAAACGTAAACACAGAGGCGCTTAAAACAAAACAGTGATACTGTGGAGTGTCTGAATGTAATTTTAAATTAATTTAATTGGTTTTAATAAATTTGTTTAATTATTTACATATATTCTGATTCTGTTACTTTCTTACACATGTTTAGTTATGTATATAGTATGTATGTACTCTATATACATATGTATAAAGCATTTACGGTATATATTTTGTATTTTATTATTCGTATTTTATTTAATTTCTCTTAAAGTCCTTGTTCTCTGCATTTATTTTCTAAAATAAAACAGAAATAAATAAATATAAAAAAAATATTTAAATATATTCTCCATTAGTGTACTCGTCTCGATGTGTGAGTGTGTGTGTGCGTGTGTTTGTGTGTATGAATCCAATGATTTTAATTTTTTTTTGTGCTTGTATTGCTTTAAATGTCCTTTTTTCCATTTCATTCCACTTTTTTTTACTGCTGTTGCTGTATCATAGTTAGTGGATGCATTGCTTCAGGATACGTAATGCAATGCAATGTTGTCAGCCTTAATACTTAGCATTATTCTGTTTCTTGTTCTTCTTTATTCCTAAACATCTCTACCCACAAATACATATACATACACTCTTCTATACACATGAATAATGTACATATAGCGAGTGGGCCATCTATAGGCTTAAATTTGTATCAGCGGTTATTTCGAATCTGGCAATACTTGTGTTGATTTACACTTGGAAAACGTTGGGATTTATTGGAAATTTATTTCCAAAACAAAGATAATTTGTCGGAAATCTTCTTTTCGTTTGAAGCTGATTTTTATCTTGGTGGCTACGTTCATAAGCAACATTGGAGTATTCGCGGCTAAGAAAACCCAAACCTGGTCTTACAGAAGCCAAAACTCCCATTACGAGTGACTGTTCGATGCGGCTTGTAGAGCGGAGACAATTGCGGTTAATGGAAACACCTATCGCACCATGATAACCGATTTGTTTATGCCCGCTCTTCATGGTATTGATGTGCATGATATTTGGTTTCAACAGGATGTTGCAACTTGCCACACATCTCATGCCACAATCGATTTATTGCGTCAAGCGTTTCATGGCCGTTTAATTAGCCGAAATTGTGATGTCATTCAGCCGCCAAGAAGCTGCGATTTGACACCGTTGGCCTATTCTCTGTAGGCGCCATTAAAGATAAGTGCTATGCCGACAAACCAGAAACAATTGAACATTTGAAGGCCATTCGTGATGCCATTGCCGAGATACGACCACTTACACTCGAAAAAGTTTTAAAAAATTCGTCCAATCGTATAGGCCTGTGAGGCCAGCCGCGGCAGCCACATCATCAAAATAAATTTGGCAAAATTTCAAACCGTTTTTGTTTTATTGCATTTTTAAATTTAAACTTTTAAATGGCCCACCCTATACAGTACATTGTACGTATATCACTGGATGCATTTAGACATGCAAAGCACTTCGATGATAAGAAGTACGGCCACGTCTATGTCTACGTGTGTGTACGTGAAAAAACTGCCTTATCACAATGCCTCATTGCTGTTATTAAACATTTTTCTGTGTATTTGGTGAAAAATGAAAACAGGGATGCCCAAGTACGACTCAGTTGCATGTTAAGTTCGATGTAACTTAGAATAGAACCTAAGACTCTGAAACTGAAAGAAAAACCAATTACTACAAAACAGTAGCGGTGCCGATATAATTTCATCAGTTCAGTGGAGGTGGAATACTGAGATTACCTGTGAATTATAACCCAAAAGTCGGTCATCGCTCAAAAGTAAAATCTCAAATCATAAAATCATTTTGTACAGTCGACTAAACGAGCTGGTCTACCAAACTTTTCATTAATATTTGGATTTAAAAAAAGCTATGCACTCGTTAAGTGCCTGCCTCATTCCTTATTACAAGACCGTATCGGTGCTCAAAATTGACAAAAATTCCCTAGCCAGGCATAAACAAATGACTATCATGGTGTACCATACATTGTAAGTTCCCATGGTTTCTATGAGGAACAAAGGATGTTCACAAGTACACTGATTTTTCTAAATACGCGTATATCGACGAGCTCCTATAAATATATGTTGCTGTTCTTCTAATCGATACACACTGAGGAGATTTTAACTTGGGTACTCGCTAGTGTATAAAAATTAAAAACAAATTTCTTTCATTCTGATTTTTTTACGCTTTTTTCTAGGACAACTCTGCCTAATTTCTGACTTGACTGTTTTATGTGTGATCTACGACTGCCTTGAAGATTATATTCTATTGCAGTTTTTGCTATGTAATCAGAGCATTTTCTGAGTGTGTGAGCTATCCAACTCCCTTTACTTCTTCGAATTTCCCGCTAGATTGGAAATCGTTGACTGAGCGACCATAACCTCTCATTAGACACTGTTCTTGGCCAGAATTTTGCTCACTAATTTATACAGAACATGTATGAAATTGAAATCGGAAGGACCTGCGCTGCATGACTCACATTCACAGATTTAACATCCATTGATTTAACATTGGAGTCAAATATCTCTAACTCAACATCCCGAGAAGCACTATTGATCTTCATATGTTATCAAGACGATCAAACGCTTGCTTGGCTGATTTGATTCTACTTGCAATGTCCGAACAAGACCTTCCAGATTTTATAAAAACTTTGGCCAGATAACAAAAAGAGTCAATATCTTCCATGCTGCAGTCTTGAATTCTGAATTTATGCTTTACCTCAGAATACATACGCCCTGCCATCGCTTTGCTCAGATTTAGCATGAGACTTGCCGCCTCTGTCGAACTAACAAGAGTATCGAGCTTCTCTTCGATATACGCAAAGTTCATTTTAATTTAAGACCTTCAGACGTTTAAACATACTACAGATAATGCCCTTATCTTCTCTAATTACTCTCTCTTACATTACCTTGTCAGACACCAATGTTCACAGGAATATTACGGTTTAATGGATTTTCGTGCAAATACGACTACTGACTTCCATTTACACGATGTTAATTGAGAGTCATACCTTAACGTCAAGTTTTTTTTCCCAACTTAATTTGGCATTCCTTTGTTTCAGTGTTTGACAAATTCAGCTGTGGAGAAGTATAAAATTCAGCAGCGCGTTAAGATTGTTAAAGACTTTTACGAAAATGATTGTTCAAATCAAAATGCATTTCATGCAGTTCGTGATTATATTGGTCAGCATAATCGACCAAATGTGTTCACAACCGGGAGAATTGTGCGCATTTTATGGAAAACCGGTTCTGTTGGAAAAATTTGAAATACCTGTGCATGCTCGCCCAGTTTTTTCTGCTAAAAAACATTGCTGTTGTTCGCAGTAGTGTGGCAGATGAGCCGTCAATCTCGACTTCTTGTCGTACCCAACAATTGAATATCTCACGAACATCAGTGATGCGAATTTTGAATAAGAATTTAAAAAAAACGCTTACAAGGTTCAATTGATTTAAAAGCTGAAGCCTACTGACCATTTCAAGCGTCGTCAGTACGCCGAATGGTTAGTTGAACAGACCAAGAAAATCAGATTCGGCGACCAGGCACACTTTCATCTCAGTGAATTCGTTAACAAGCAGAATTGCCGCATTTAGGCAAATGAGAATTCACGAGTGATTGTTAAAATGCCGATGCATCCACAAAGAGTGGCCGTACTTCTGCGAAAATGCGGTTGGCCAAGCAGTTACCATGAATAGTGTTCGCTATTGGCAGATGATAACGGACTTCTTGTGGCGAAAAACTGGCGATATGGTCTTGGACGATATGTGGTACCAATAGGATGGTGCCACTTCCCACACAGCCAACGAAACAATGGCTATTTTGCGCGAGAAATTTAATGGCCCTATTATGACGAAGTTAATTAGCCGCCCCGTTCAAGTGATTTGACACCGTTGGACTTTTTACTTTGGCGATATTTAAAAGAAAAAATATACGTCATCAAACCAGAAACAATTCAAGAGCTAAAGGATAAAATAATTAAACATATTAACGGTATTGAATATCAATTATGTCTCATGGTCAGTGTTGTCATAATTTTTTCTAGAAAAACTGCAAATTTAGAAAAAAAATCAAGAGATAAAGCTGCTCATACTTTAAAAAGTAAAAATACATACACAAACGCCAATTGTTTTAAGCGTTTGATAATCAAAGAAGTTATTTGAAAGGTGATTAAGTGAATTAATAAAAAATATCAATAAAAAGCAATTTGGAGTTTCATTCGACTTCAATTTCACTCGATTTCGGTTTACAGAACATTCCGGATAATTTATTTCATAGTGTGTTTTCTATTCAAGCTTAACACAATGAAATAAATGTGATATACATAAATGATATAATGACACTGTGCTCGAATTTCACACTTTACCCCGACAAGCTTGGCACAAAGTCAGTAAACCGGATTCAGGTACATTGAATCCAGTGACGCTTGCCGCTGTTTAGGTTTGCTCTTGTTTTTAAGATATACCGTTATTTTGAAAGTGGAGGAGGTTGCACTGCATATATTCGCGTAACTTTTACCTTTAAGGCTAAAACGTATTTAAATATTTAATATTTTTTTAGTAAACCAGTTATTTCACTCAAATGTTCGTCCCTACGTAGTATGTCATGTAGTCCCACTGTTATTTTGCCAAAAAAAAAAATTCTACTTGTAAAACGACTGCGCAGAAAAACGCAACTTTCTTAGACCTGAATGTGAGTACTAAGAAACTTATTTTTTCAACAAAAAACTGTAAAATACAGATAAATCTGCATATTTGGCAACGCTGATAATCGTACACTGTAGTTTTAAAAACTCATGCCGAGAGAATAGGTCATTAATATAACCGCTACTGTGGTATATGTCGTGATATAAAGAAGAACGAAATGGAAACGTCTCAAATGCCTAAGAGACACTTGTAATGTAAATTAGACTCTCAACACCAGCAAGTAGACTCTTTTGAGGTTCAGATTTCTTGTCACTGCATGAGAACCAAAGTGGCTAAGACTTTTAGTAAACAAAGTACCAAAATCATGTCTCTTGACCCTTTATTCGATCACCAGACTGGTAGGTAATTCTAGTCTACTCTGATAATTCCAGTGCAAGGTATGAGATACCATTAAGTGTATACGAATCACCAACTGAAAAGGTTGCTAAACGAAGTACCAAAATCATGCCTCTTGACCCTTTATTCGATCACCAGACTGGTAGGTAAATCTAGTCTACTCTGATAACTCCAGTGCAAGGTATGGTATACCATTAAGTGTATCAGAACCACCAACTAAAAAGCTTATCTGGCAGGAAACACTTTTAGCACTTTCGGTCAAAAGACTGGCAAACGAAGTTTTTTTAGAGCCAGCGACTGGTTACACTATCTTATCCATCATTCTGTGATTTCAAATGTTTCTCTTCTTCTTCTGGAACATCTTATGGTTGATTATAACCAACACTTAATGTTTCTCTTAACATTTGAGAACCACTGATCTGCTGACTTAACAAAATGAGAAAAAACCATATGCAAGAGTCTATCGGTGTGTTTTTTAAAGAAATATTTTGTAGGTGTAATCGTATGTATTGTATGTGTAGCATGAACGTATGCAAGTGATTGTGTATTTTCCAACCTAAAACTGTCACAGACATTAAGTTGCCGGTGTTCCTCTTGTTGTTGGTTCCTGTTATGGCTATACTTGCTGTTGTCGTTGTAGATATGTATATACGTCTATACATACATATGCACAAATTCATTATAAAACGACAATAACGTTGTCAGTTTTCAAGTCCTGTCCTTCCTTTTGGCCTTGTGAGACTAATGTTTTCTCACAGCAGTAGATCGTTATGGCATAGAACCCAGTGGTAGTTAGTCAGTTAGTTTTGCTGGTTCATTTCGTATTTTTTAGTGTTTTAAGTCACAGCGAAAGCATAAATTGAACACCTGAATCTGTTACGTTTCATTTTATCTTCATTCTTTCCTTTTTTGTTTCTCCACCACCTGTGCACAATTTAAATAATGACTAGAGAAATACATATAAATTTACACGGTACACAGCAAAGGTGACATTTGTAAATGTGTTTGAAATTATTGCAGACAAAATTATTATTTTTTATTTTTTAATTTAAAAAAATTTTAAATTTCAACATCAAACTATTTGGTAAAATTTCTTTAACTGTATTTGTAGTAATTTATGGCATATCCTTTTTGATGTGTAGAGGAGTATGTGTAAGTACATACAACTCTACAGGTACTAAAATGACACTTACAAGCAAAAGTACTAAACAAGTGATGTTAAGCGAAACAAATTGTTAATGGAGTTTAACAGCAACAACCAACTAACAAGTATAGAAAGATTTTCATTCTCCATATGATTATATGCAAGTGGATGTGTACCATTATAAATTACACACTCTCTCTCTCTCTCTCTCTCTCTCCTTCGCTCTTTCTCATATCTATAAAAGAGAAGCACTGCAATACTATTTTTCATTTTCGCCAGGTTGTCTGCAAAAATTTCTTTCTTTTTTCCATTTTTTTATTGTTTTTTCTGTAATCGCTCGGTAGAGCAGTAAGTGAAACTACGGGTGTTGGTTTTTTTTTAAAAGAGTGTCCACTTCGGTGCTCATGAGTAGGCAAACAAACAAAAAAACAAAAACACAATGACAACAACAAATAAACACACGCTTGTATTGTTGTTGTATTAACTCTCACCGAAGGTTAAATTCAACGTTATTCGATTATTAATCAGAAAATTTCTTTGGTTCTGACACTTTGACAGACACCAACAATTGTTACTGCTCCCATAAACACACAGGACGACTCTTAAAAATAAAAGAAAATAAAAGACAGAGAGCGCACCAGTAGGTGCACAAGAGTGAAAGAGAGAGATGGAGGGTGAAAGCAAAAGGTGAACGAGATCCTAAAATTAAAGAGAATCATTAAAATGTTTACCCGCTGCTTGGTCATTGTTTGAAAGTGTGAAATTATGGGTTTTTCCTGAAATCACACCTCGATCACCAACTCTTGCTGAGCATCCGTAGAGAGAGAAAAACTAAAAGAAAACAGTTGTAGGCTCTAAACTACATGCACTGTATGTCTCACAACTTCTGGCGTAAGAATCTCCAGTTGCTGTTTAAAACAAAAACTGTCTTTTCCATTTAATTTTGTAAATAATGCGAGCGTGTTTGCAATAAATTAATTTTTTCCAATTAATTTTCAGCCTCGTTTATATGAAAAATGTAATTTAAAAAATGTTTTTGTTTTTTTTTTTTTGTTTGTTTGTTTTTTGCTTTTAATTTCTATAAAAATTATGATCCTTTGCACACTTTTATTATTATTAATGCAAAATATTTATAGTTTCCATGGGGTTGTAGACAACGAAAGCATAATTATGGCCACAGATCAAGATTAAAATAACGCTGACTGGCTAACTGGTTGACTTGGTTGGCTGGCTCGCTGGCTGGTTGTTAAAATTGCTTTAGAGTTGCTGGTCACTATTTTAAATTTATACATATACACACACACACACACACACACACACACATCCACACAAACTTTTCATATTCAAAAATGCTTTTTTTGTATCGGTGTGTGTACCACAAACACTCTCAGACCTAAAAACCAATAAAAACATATGGAATTGCGGTCATAGTGACAGATGCTGTCATATCCTGCTAAATAAATTTTCCCCATGTTGTCCATTGTGCGAATGATTTCAATGTTTTATAGATTTTATACATATAGTGCGGAAAATATAAAAACGATTAAAAATTCTTGCGAGAACTTCTGAAGCAATACGCCACAACATTAACATGTCAAAGTCTAATCAGTTATTCTGTTTTCTACGCTTCTTTTCAATAAGTTTTCAAAAATCATCAGAAACAATATTACGCTCAGATTGTTGAGATCAGATTTATTTTAAAAATCAGTGCTCTTGTTAGGTAAACACAAATCCGGAGAATCTTGTCTAAACAACAGCTCGTTTATGGTTGCAAAATTGGCGTACGTATGTATTGTATAGCCTAATCGCCATCATCGATCATTTTTTTTACCGATTTGTGAAACCTGTCATTACTACGAAAGATTTACGTTATCTTCGTAGGCGCAATGAGTTTTTTAAATAGACTTCGCATAATAACGGACCAGTCAGTCAGTCAAATGGCGGTCAATACTTCGTAACTTCGAGGAAAGCTTTGACACTATCAGCCAGGCTTTTGATCTTGCGAAATCTAATTGCAAAGGCGTACATAATAAGCTAATGCTACCACTTCAATCGCTTTATAAAGACACCAGCTGCCGCTTAGCTTACGAGGACCTGATAAGCGAAAAAATAAAGATAAGAAAAGAAGTGTGAGAAGGGTGTCCTCTATTACTACAACTGTTTAATTTGGCCATAGATAGCTTAGAGGGTCTAGATTATGCAGATGACATCTGCTTACTGTCTCATAATTGTTCCCGACCACCAACCCGAAGTCGTCTGGGACTTAAACAGGGAGTAGCATTCATGTTACGAAGCCTGACCGGAGGTTTTCCGGTACCTCGGAAGTCAGGAGCCCCACGGACCTTGGTTTTTACCTGACTTTGAAAAGATCCTCTTGTGAGAGCAACGAGGTGGCTGCTGTGCTTTTATACCTAAATCGAAGGTAGAGTGTAAGCGCGGTGTGGTGTTACACCCTTAGCCGGGTGTTCTGTTGGAGTTTAGGTAGTCTCCAACACTTCACCAAGATATAAAGGTTTGTGTCCAAACAACATGCCTTTGTATTTGGTACCCACTTAGGGTTCATCATAGGTGAGAGGCGTTGGTATATGCAATGTTCACCCATGCTTCGAACAACGTATGGTATGCCAGATATGCCAGTATCACAGATACTCACGTATAACTGTGACTTACTTGTCTTATAATTGATCCAATATGCTGAAAAACTAGGTGTGACTGAGCATTTCGAAAACTAGGGTTATGAGAGCAAACACTACAAATTCTCAACCACTAACAATATACCAGCAATCAGCAATTGGTGAGACAGACTTCTTTTAGCTCGGGCAGTATAATTACAAGATCAGGTATAGTCCAAGAAGATGTACTAAACCGAATATATAGAGCGAGACAAGCTTATCTTTCAACACGGCGATGTGTTCAACAGCTGCGTAAAATCTGTGCTGTTGCATGATTAGGAAGCGTAGAATGCCCAGTAACCAGCAATTGGTGAGGCCGATTCCTGCTTGCTCGGGCAGTATAATTACAGGATCAGGTAGCTTCCATGGAAATGATCTAAAACCGATCAATAGAGCGAGACAAGCTTATGGAATTATCTCTCAACATATTCAAAATGCAGCGTGTTCAACAGCTGCGTAAGCTCTGTGCTGTTGTATGATTACGAAGCATGGAATGGAGTCGTGATATAAACGCCCTACAAGTATTTACAAATCACAAACAACGTAAAACCCTGAAATTTTTTTAGCCAAACACCATAAGCAACCATCAATTACGGGAGCAACTTACCATACCCCTGTAGCTGTTGAAATCAAGCGGGGGAAATGGAAGTAAATCTGTCCTACGCTGCACAAACCACAAGACGGCATAACTAGGAATGCCAGCCCTTTGTCGGTTTTTGTAAGAAATTTTCGAAACACCTCCAAAATCTCAAGTTACGGATGAATAATCGGTTTTTCGGACCTTCATGCACTTATAAACTAATAACTTTGGTGAATTTTCCACCCGTAATTCGAGATTTTGGAAGTGTTTCGAAGATTTCTACTCGACAGCGCCTATCAGAAAATCAACTTCGTTCATTTCTGTCTGTGTTATTTTTTATTAAAGGAATTAAGTAATATTTGGATGAAATAGGTACACATTTAACGTTTAAACTTGTTTTATTGCTAAAAAATTCGATAAATTAATGCTTGACCTTATAATTATGGAACAAAGTGTACTTTGTATAAATAAATAAATATGTATATTGCACGCGTACCCATTAATTATGAACGCATTAATATTGGACACAAATAAACATACACACATGCATACATTCTCCGCATTTTCTCTTTCTCTATCTCTCTCTTGACCTTTATCATAGACTTATGCACATGCACACTAAACCAACGATTTAATGAGTAATTTTTATATCCCCCCTTCATACAAACATTATCTGTGTAGGTCCTTTAAAGTGCAAATTCATTAAAATCAAATAGTATATTGCCATGTGTATGTATTAACACATGGTATGTGTACATATGTATATACACAGTATGTCAAGTATGAGTTTACACACATAAAATTTATAAGCTTTTTTAATTTCATTGACCACAGTATGTCAGGGTTTTTTACTTCTGGCATATTTTTTTGGTGTAGACAATTTATACCTTCAAAGGGTTAAGACCAAAAATGTTCCATTTTTTGTAAATTGTGTGAGGAAAATAACAAAAACAAATATATAGTATAGCATAGTTTTTCTTTTTGAGTGTAAAATAGCTCTTTACAAACCTATTATTTTTTACCCGGTTTTACATTTATTTGAGGATCAAATGTTCTTTGCCGTTATGTTTAGAGTTAGTTATTGTTTTCTGCAGTTTTGCACATTTAGTTCAATATTCCACAATTTAAAGGATGCCAGGAAAGGAAATATCCTGATTGAAGGGAAGGGTTGAACTATTTACAGTGGCAAGAAAACCAATTTACAATGTGTAAAATCAAGCTGAAAAAAAGGAAGATTGGCGTTAAATAAGGGATGACCCTAAGCTCGCTACGAGTAAACATTCAGGGCATATAACTTTAACAAAAATTACGCACAGTCCTCAAGTTTCCACAGAAACAACTGTATGAGAGCTTGAAGAGAAGTGTGGCGCTGTTGGTGATGTATCAAGATCTATCTTTTTCAGCCTTAATATCTCCTCGCAGTATCTTTTTAATGTGTTCCAACTTGTTTCATCGCCTAACATGATAGGGATTAGGTTTTCCACAGTTATTTGGCCTATTCTTGTCTCCAGGTCTCTCCGCTGCCGCAGCCATCTTACACACTTGAAAAAGGTGTGTTCGGCGTCATCGATGTGGTCTTCGTTTTCATACAGCCAGTAAGGAGTAACACATTTTCCCACCTTGTGCAAATACTTTCGGAAGTATCCGTGTCCCGAGAGCAGTACACAAGAAATCATTATTATCTGCAGCAAACATAGAAAAGCGTTTTCTCGTCGCCATTATGAACAACCGGCGAACTGTTGGAATAATGTTATAATTTGTGCTTTTCGTACCTTCATACACTTATAGGCTTATAACTAAGCGGAATACTCGTACTATCCGATTTTAAGCTTTTCGCTGGATTTGGAAAGAAGAGAAGTAGACGTTTTTAATAATGATAGGCAACTACAAATTTTTCGTTGCCGAGAATACAATTAAAGCTCGGCTGCCATCTATAATCGACACAGTAAAATAGACCATGTTCACGAATTTCATACATAAAAATACCAAAATAAGAATTTCAATTTTTCGTATTTTTTTTATCAAAAAATAGCAAGTCGCTAAATCGCCAAACTGTAAATTAGGACGCCCAATAACTTTTAAAATCGCCACGTTTGGCGCGAAATCACCAGATCTGACAACCCAAACCTGGTTGTAAGTACTTAATTAATATTCAGTGTGTAAACTCATTCTTGACACACTGTATGTCTATACTGTATGTGTATATTATACATATTATATAGTATATATTGTTTTTGTATGTACATATATGTATATGTGTTTGTATGTGTGTATGTTTTATGCAGTTATAATTTATTACTTCAACACAAAATTGTTGCAGAAAAAAAAATGAAGGCAACAACATCGTCGTTATTAAAAATGGCGCTTGTCTGATGGAAATTTTTAATTGTTGTTGTTGGTGTTGCTGACATAATAGATATATGCATACATATACTATATATGTATAGAGTGGTATATGTATGTGCTATTGCTGATGTTATCTTCACAAATATATATAAAAATATCTGTTTTAGAGTCCGTCCAACTGTCTATTCTTACGATGACTGTATGTTTATAAAATAGTCGTCTGTCGTCTATCGGTTTATTTATACTGTGGAGTCCTACGTTTTATGCTCTCCCCTGCATTATTGACGTTGATGGCAATGATGATTTGTGAATATTTGCTGGTCAGAAATGATGATTTTTTTTAATACTCACACTTTTTCAATGTTTTTGTTATTTTTATTTTTATAAATATTATCCTTCTTTACTCCTTCTTTAGTGTGTTGCTTTATTGTCCACCAAATAGTGTGTTTGCTAGTCAATATGCCAGTCATGGGTTCGCTCACTTATTCACACAATAATTGTTTATCATGGTTCGAATTAAATATAACCAGACTGTGGTGATGTCTGCTTGGCTTGGCTATTGATTGCTTGCCTATTTCGGTACTGTTAGTATTGTAGTTCACATTCCATATTAAATTTATAGTCAATCTAGTATTTGATTGACATAGTTTTTCTTCAATTATTCATTTACAAAAAAAAAGAAAATATATTTAATAAAATATTAATGTCGATCCCCAGCAAGTTTAATAATTATTTCAAGCTTCGTTCGGAAAAGAAGTTATTTTTCCTAGTCATTGGGTTATTAAATTGAAATCGAAATTAAAAGAAAGAATTTCTCATAAAAACGAAATAAAACCCAATACAAAACACTTTGGCTTTTACCAAACAACGTTCTATTTCAAAAGAGTCATCAATTTTTTTCCACAGAAATCCTTTTCATTTTAGAAGAACACTACTGGCTAAATAAGCTTTCAAAAATTAGCTTTAAAAGCATATTCTCTTACCTTCTTCTCTTCAATCGCTCTTGGCACCATATTTATATGCTTTAATAACAAAACCACACTACACCACTTGAAATAATTTAATTCCCTCTTGCTGCCATATTATGACTATTACTCGCATGTGTTTTGGTGCACCTTTTGTAAAGGATACGCGAAATCCTTAAATTAATCCAAAGAGGATATTATTATCACAATGAAAAGGCGGCTTTTAGCTTTTAGAATGTAAAAGTGATTTATTGAGAGAATATGCCAGGAATTGAATTCAATACCGTACGTCGTATTGTGTAGAATGCTTTGAACTGAATTGCATTTGAAAAGAAAAGGAGCAGAGTTCGTTCTTACAAGAAACCAATACACAGCGCCAAGTAACAAAACAACATCTTGAGATTTATTTCTCAATAAGCAAGACATTGGAAAATAAAAATAAAATAAAATAAAAAATGAAAAGGATTTGTGACAATTTTTATTATTGAGCCACGTCAATACGAATGCATGAATGGAATGAAAGGAGCGTTTGTATGAATAGCTTTGACTAAGCGTTTGATGATGAATTTCATAATAATAATGTTTGCTGCTGGTAAAGGCTTTTGTTTGTACGAGTGTTGCGTCATAATAGTGCAACACATGTAGAACATTTGCTTATTTTCACAATACAACACAACATGAATGACATTTATCGCTTTAAGAAAAGACATGGCAACAATACTTAATAGAATAGGGAATTGAAAGAGTCATGTGCCATTAAATGAACTTTCAGCTGCCAATTTAACAAACATATGGTCACGTTGTATACACCACTCAACACGACAACAAGATGTGCAATTGTAACGACCTTTAAAGGTATCTCAATTCATAAAAGATAATAATAATAATGTATCTCAACTAAATAGGCTCTCTTTTTGTGTCAACTATTGTATTGAGGAGTCCTTTTCATACTACTAAAGAGACAACTCTTTGATTTTCCAAAGACAGTCAGAAGTAGAGAGAGACAGAGAAGTTTCTGCTCAAAGGCTAAAGCGTTACACAGAGATTAAAGTTGCCACACACACTCATACACTCTACTTACTTGCTTTATAAGCATTTCAAGTTAATTTGTATTAAAATTACTCACTGTATAGGCTTAAGGAAGGAAGAGGGCAGGATTTAAAAGGATTCATCGTCCGTCTGCCTATATATCCTTTAGATTTCATGCTGTAAAGCAGCTTAACTATTTAACGCAATCAAATTGAAATGCAACGTTTAATTGATCTCTGCTTTTACTACTTTTTCTTTAATTGTTCTTCTGTGTTTTGTGAATTCCTTAAAGAAACTTAGTTGCTGGGCTTAAAATTTGTTTTGCTAAAATCAATTAATTTGTTTGATAAATCGTCCCTTCATTCCGGGGAAACAATTACAAAATAGCCCATTAAAAATAGGTGCGGCCGTTCTTATAAATAAACAAACTATTGATTTATATTGGTTTTTAACCTCTGACCCTATTTTGTTAATATTTCTTACAATTTTTTACTTGAGTGCTTTTAAATTGCGGCCAATCTCGATTAACGATGCAAAAATTTATTTTCATTGATAAAATTAATTATTGTCATCCTGCTGCTGCTACTGCTGCTCCTGGCATTGGCTGCCACATAGTGGCATGCAGAGAGTAACGCATATAGCCAAAGCATAAAACTTTTTTTCAATGCAAAAAAAAAAATTATTTTTTAAACATTACTTTGGGGAATTGTCCTCGTCAGTCATAAAATATGCTTTAATATTCACATACTTCATATAAAAATGCTTGCTATCTTTGTAATTAATAAAGGATTTGTTTTAAATTTTATTATTTAATTAAAAAGGAACAGGATATTGCATTGATCGAATTTTCATTGTTTCATTAATTTTTGTATAAAACACTGTATAAAGTATTTCTAAGTTAAAAGTAGAGAAATGGAGAGTTTTTCTTAAAAACTTTTCAAAATTTAAGCATAAGCATAAATGTCAGTTTTTTGCTCTCTTGGCTCTCACTTTAAATTATTTTCACTTTAGTTTCTAAAGCAGGGCTTGTCAAACACATACTCGTACATTACCATTTTGCCTTTGTGTAAGTTAGCAGCAGCTCTCTCTTACTCAACGCACTTAGAGAAACTTATAGTAAAAAGAATAATAAACGGAAATATACTATTAAAGAATTACAATATATTTGAGGTAAAGTTGAGTTTTTTTAAACAAATAAAAATTCGATAAATTTTTATATTCATTATAATGCAGCGGGACAACGTGCATTGGCAAATTAAACATGTTAGAGTGCGGAAAAAAATTTAATTAAACATTTCGCTGAGTGTTTTTCTTTTTTTTGCTAAACTGACTGTTTGTTGTAGGTGTGAGAGAAAGAGGTCTTTGATGTCGATATCTCTCTCTTTATTCCACATCCCCTGACAGGGCGAAGTGACATAAATATGATATATATTACAACATACGAGGGCGAATTGATATTGAAGTTATCTAAGTAGGAAAAAATATTTTTCTTTTCAAAAACCATTCATTAGTTAACATATTCTCCTTTTAGCTCAATACAGTTAGTAAGACGATTTTCCAACTTTTTTATACCATCTGAATAATACGATTTTGGGAACTCCTCAAAATACGCATTAGTTTCGGTAATCACTTCATCGTTTGAGATGAATCTTTTTCCTGCGAGCCATTTTTTCAAGTTTAGAAACAGAGAAAAGTCACTAGTGGCTGATCAACCAATTCGAAGTGGATTTCTCGTAGTTTTAGCGTCGTATCTAATGCTGTATGAACCGGTGCGTTGTCTTGAAGAAAGAGCACTTTTTTCTTGTTTAAATGTGGTCGTTTTTCCTTGATTGTATCAACCAATTGATCCATTAATGCACGATAATACTCTGCTGTGATTGTGGATCCCTTTTCAAGATAATCGATGAGCAATATTCCGTGTGCATCTCAAAAAACAGTGGCCATAACCTTGCCAGCCGATTTCGCTGTCTTTGCCTTCTTCGGAGCACTTCCACCAGCTTCCACCCATTGCTTCGATTGATTTTTAGTTTCAGATGTGTAGTGGTGGACCCATGTTTAATCAACAGTTATTAATCTACGCCAAAAATCAGCAGGATTATGCTTTATCATGTCCAAACACCGCTGTGAAATGATCTGTCGAACTCGTTTTTGTTCAACACTGAGCAAACGCGGCACCCATCTTGCTGAGAGTTTTTTCATATGCAAATGTTCATGCAAAATGTCGAAATCACGTTCATATGATATCTTTACCATTTCAGCAATCTCACGTTTTTTGACCCTGCGATCATTCATAAAAGATATCGAGGATTTTCTTGATATTTTCTTCAGTAACCAACTCTTTTGGCCTTCCTGTTGATAGTATTGTTGCAGTGCTAATTCGGACCCGCTTAAATTCAGCAATCCAATATTTTACTATATAATCTGACGAAGCAGGTTCGCCGTAATGTTTATCAAGCTTTTCTTTTGTCTCCTTCGCCGTTTTGCCTTTCAATAATAGTGTTTAATCACTACACGAAATTCACTTTTTTCCATTTTCCAAGAAACACAAAAGTTGCTTACTTCAAACGACTACAACAAATAAACTAATCGATGAATTTGGCTAAAATTTTAACAGCTGACGTTTTACAGATCGTAATTTCTATGAAAGAAAAAGTTTTTGTGTTTGTGCTGCCATCTAGCGCTAGGTAGCTTTAATGTCAATCCGTCCTCGTACAATACATGGTACAAATTTACAATACATGGTACCTAATTTAAAAATACCATATAATTGCTATATCAGCACAACTAATTATGGCTATTCAATCTACTGCGCTGTCTCCATTCCGCTCTATTATTTGCTATATGAATCGCCTGGCTGTTGTTGTGTTGTTCCAATCAGTGGTCTAAGCTAATCTGTCCATGGTAATCTCTCGTCTGGCAATGTGCTCAAAATATCTGAGACAGGATATACTTTTTTTTAACATCTTATCTTGTACTTGCAGCTTTTGTATAATTGAAACATTTGATCGAAACTCAGTCCAACATACTCGAATAATTCTACGATATACCCCTAATTCAATACTTTAAATATTTCTTCTTTCTGCTCGCTTTATGGTCAAAGTTTCTGCAGCATAGGTAGCGATTGGAAAAATTAGGGCTTCTTCCAGTCGCAGTAGTTCCTTCAATGCGTGTTGAAATTTCTGGGTCAGGCAGTGGTGGATCATCACACTCTATATAATCCAACATTACAGTTTTTTAAAGAATATTTTGCGTAGCAGCTAAGCTGAAATATTGGTAGAACACTCCACAAGAGTTATAAAGAGCTGTCCAACCCTAATGCACGCTGTTGATTGTGATCCCCACCTTAACGTCAAGTTTTTTGCTCAACTTAATTTGACTTTTCTTTGTTTCAGTGTTTGATAAATTCAGCCATGGAGAGTTATACAATTGAGCATCGCGTTAAGATTGTTATAGTCTTTTATGAAAATGGGCGAAGTGGGCATGATGTGTCTAAAATCAGGAGTATTGTGCGCAAATTTAAGTATACCGGGTCTGCATGCTCGCTCAGTTCTCGATAGTGTGGCAGACTCGTCCTCGTGCCCAACAATTGAACATCCTACAAACATCACTGTTGCTAATTTTGAATAAAGATTTGAATTTACACCCTTACAAGGTTCAATTCACTCAAGAGCTAAAGCCTACTGACCATTTCAAACGTCGTCAGAATGGTCAATTGAACGGACAGAATGGTGAATACTGACTTTACAAAGAAAATCATCTTCAGCGATGAGGCACACCTTCACCTCAGTGGATTCGTTAACAAGCAGAATTGCCACATTTGGGCAAATGCGAATTCACGAGTAATTGTTGAAAAGCCGACGCATTTACAAAGAGTGACTATTTGGTGCGGTTTATGAGCTGGCGGCGTCATTGGGCCGTACTTCTTCGAAAATTAGGTCGGTCAAGCAGTCACTGTGAATGGTCTTCGCTAGAAATTAAAAATGTAGACCTGAACGATATGTGGTTCCAGCAGGATGGTGCCACTTGCTACACTTAACTAACGAAACAATGATTTTTTACGCGAGAAATTCAATGGCCGTGTTATCTCATGTCGTGGTGATGTTAATTGGCCGCCACGATCACATGATTTGACACCGTTGGACTTCTTTCTTTGGGGATATTTTAAAGAAAAATTCTACGTCAAAAAGCCAAGAACACTTCAAGAGCTAAAGGACGAGATAATTCAGCACATTAACGACATTGAACCAAAATTATGTCTCAGAGTCATTGGAAATATTGACCGACGGATAGAGGCATGCCACCGAAGCCATGGCAAGCAGTTGGCCGATATTTTCTTTCACACGTAATTGTCATAATTCCATCATAATAAAAAATATTACAACAATTCTCTGAAAACATTTTATTTTATTGACAATTAACATCGTGCGTTTTGATTGAACCATCCTTTAGTATTGAATAAGGTTTTCTTAATTAAAGGGTCCGCCATCTAACGTTTTTTTTTTCAACTAATGCTTATTTCGTGAATGGTAACACTTAGCTCATGTCTGATTTGACAGATAATTAGTTTTATCCTACCGCTGAACGAATATGGTTGTGTATACGCTTGAACTTCGCTTCGCTAAGTGGGCCCGCGATCGACTCACAGGAGATGCCGATTTTGCCAAAAAAAATCATCTTTTCAGCGGGTATGTAAACAAGCAAAATTGTCGCATTTGGGGCACAGAAAACCCGCACGCATACATTGAAAAGCCAATACACCTAAGACGAGTCACTGTTTGGTGCGGATTTTGGTCCAGAGGCATAATTGGGCCATTTTTCTTCGAAAATGAGCAAGGAGTGGCCGTTACAGTCAATGGCGATCGTTATTGGGCCATGTTGAACGAATTTTTGTTCACAAAAATTGAAGAGGAGGATATTAGCAACATATGGCGCTACGTACCACACAGCCGAAGCTACACTCGATGTTTTGCGCCCTGTTTTTGAAGATCGCATTATCAGCCGCAGAGCTGATGCCGTTTGGCCACCTCGGAGCTGCGATTTGACACCGTTGGACTATTATTTGTGGGGTGCCGTCAAAGATAAGTGTTACGCCAACAAGCCAGAGGCAATTGACGCTTTAAAGGACAATATTCGTGAAGCCATTGTGAAATACAGCTACACACGCTCGATAATGTGCTTAAAAATTGGACCGATCGTGTAGACTACTGCATGGCCAGCCGAGGTAGCCATATGAATGAAATTAATTTCCATTATTAACCGGAAGGATTGTACTTTCAAATAAAAAAAGAAATTTGAGAAAATATTCAGTAGTTTGTTTCATAGCCTTTTCAAAAAAAAAAATTATTTGGCGGACCCGATATTTTTTTATTTTTAAATTTATTACAGACGGAAATTTTATTTCTTATATGTGCTTTAAACAAGCAAATTGCCAATATGCCTCTATCACATATGATGGTTTTGGTTAAGACGTTATTCACTTAAATCGTAGACTTTTTACAAGCATTACTGTACCCATCGTTTTTATAGAAAACAAATTAATTGAATGTAAAGAGACAAACCAGCCAATAAAATAAATAAACAAAAACTCGTAAAACCTTTTTAATTGTTAAACTAAAATTAATTAGTAATTAACTTGGTTTTAAATAAACAAATGCGAGAACTACTATTTTTTTAACATAACAAACAACAAGCAAAGAAGTCTTAGCCTGAAGCAGTAGAGGGTTAATTTAGGCAAACGTGCATGATAATGACGGTGGTGGTATAAGAGTGTTGCATGATGACATATCTTCAATGTGTTGTTGCAATTGTCTATTTCATTTTCTCGCAATAACAAAACAATTAAGAAATTCAATACAACTGGGAATTTGTCAATTTCAATTCCTTTAGGCATACGAGTATGACCTGCTCTACTGGATTTAGTTTTCGGCTTCAATGAGTCTGTTTCTCTAATAGGGGAATACTTTTTTTATTTTTAAGTTTTGCTACATATTGAGTTGAATATTGTTGGCAAATTTAAAGTGATAATTATCATTAAACGTTTACTATACTTTCTGGTCCTCCTCCCTTGAAAGAATATGCCACTACTCTAGCACACTTGTACTCACTCATTCATTTACTCAACAACTTGTAATGCATTTACTTTGTTTGCTAAAGTAGAAGAGCGCATAGCAAAGCTTCGTCTTGCATATGTGGTTTAGGCATTAAATTACCGGCTGGGTTAGTAAATGTTTTCTGTTTTTCAAGTTGCTTTAGTGAAATAGTAATAGCTGGCCCTGCTGTATGTATAGTGTGTGGTGGCATTACTGTGGTGGTAATAGGGTCGTAAAAGTTTATTTTAATTAAAAGGCCTTTTTTGCTGCAGCAGCAACAGCAGTAGCAGCATTGTAACAATTGCTACGAGTGTGTTGCGCTCATATTACCAGAGTTCTGGTAATTAAATTGATGCACGTATTTATGTATGACAGTTTGTATGTACATACATACGTTTTTAAAGCCATAGGCCCATTTCGTAGCTTCTTCACCCTGAGTGACAATTCAGTTCTTCTTTACTGGTATTTTGCCGTTTACGCTTGAGAAATTGTATTTTTAAACTGACATTGAAATGTTCCTGTTCCTTCATGCCGACAACATGTTTATTTTGATTTCATTATTGGGTAGACGACGATGACGTTTGTCTTCTTAACGAAAGTAATGCAAACGTTTACCCATGGGTTTCGGAAGCTGCGGTTTCAATGTCATTTCCTTTGGCATGTAACATTAGTAAGTTGTCAAAGCATGAGAAGAGAGTATACGTTTGAATGCAATTTTATACGTTGAGTTTGGTTTGTATTTTTGTCGTAATTTTGTTTATTTTTATTTTTGGTTTGAAAGGTAAAGGTTTCTATAAAGACTTATACCACAGTTGTGTTTAAAAAATTAGTCTAATGTGCTATACCTTTCACTGCATTAATAAAAATTGTAAATTTCTATAAGATCTGGTCTCAAAATTCAAATTGCAGGAATAGGCTATTCGAGTTAGAGTTTCATTGCCACGAAATCGAAAAAGAAATAAAAAACCGTGAAATGCAAAACGACTGTCTTTTATAAAGTGTGGTCCAACCATAAAGCACCATGTTAATTGTGAATCTCACCTTAACATAAACTTTTTTGGCCAACTTAATTTGGCATTTCTTTGTTTCAGTGTTCGACAAATTCAATCATGGAGAGTTAAGCAATTGAGCAGCGTGTTAAAATGGGAGTTAAAATGAAAATGCATTTCGTGCCCTTCATGATTTTCTTGATCAGCATAATTGACCAAATGTGTCCACAACCGGGAGAATTGTGCGCAATTTTCAGCAAATAGGGTCTGTAGGAAATATGGAAACATCTGTGCATGCCTGCCCAGTTGTACTCGTTGAGGTCGTCCAAGCAATTACCGTGAATGGTGTTCGCTATCGCGATACGATATCGGACTTCTTGTGGCCACAAATTACGGATACGGATCTGAACGATATGTGTTTTCCAACAGGATGGTGCCAGTTGCCACACATACCAACGAAGCAAGGGCTCTTTTGCGCGAAAAATTCAATGGCCGTGTTATCTCAGGACGCAGCGATGTTGATGAGCCGCCACAATAATGTGATTTGACACTGTTGGACTTCTTTCTTTGGGGACATTTAAAGGAAAATATTTACTTCAATAAGCCAAAAATACTTCAAGAGCTAAAGAATGAGATAATTCGGCACATTGAAGACATTAAACCTCAATTATTTCTCAGAATCACTAAAAATAATGACCGACGGATAGAGGTATGCCACTGAAGCCGTGGCGAACATTTGGCCTATATTTTGTTTCACACATAACTGTCATAATTGTCATCCTTTTATCATAATAAAAAATGTTAAGATAATTTTCTGAAAACTTTTTGTTTATTTTATTAACATCGTGCGTTTTGGTTGGACTACCCTTTAGTAAAGACACAGGACCTTTGTATTAGAGTCATGTTATTACTTTTTGCTTTAAAAACTCCGTACTGCCAGAACACGGAACATGATTCGTACATGACTCATAACCTCAAAAACATAATATGTTGCTTACAAATGTTTTTTTTTCGTCACTCCCCTAGGAAACATATTGGTTTGCCACAAATCATCCATCGCTTTGTTACAGAGTCAGTCTACTGTAGTTCGCCTCTACATGATCGTGTGTATGGGTGAAGATCCTGACTAAGCGGCGGTGGTGATCCTTACTAAGCATTATAATTTTTTGTCACTATATGTCGTTTTATCCTAATCATTCGTCCGAAGTAAGCTGAATGATCAGGGGGACTTATATAGATGGATTTATCAGGATGGAGGTTGAAGTCTCTTTCTTAAACATTCATAGCCGCAATTAAATTTTTTTGTCATGTTCTCTGCTGGAGTTGGAACATGGGCCTCTTAAGTTGTATGCTTGCGCTCTAACCACTACACCACGCCACCCTCAATGACAAAATGTTGTTTATAGTACGCTCGATTGACCTCAAATCTATAGGTTTTGCAAGGGAAAACATTTTTGCTTTTACAAGCATGATACAGGAGTTCCTTGTTAGGAGGTTAGATCATATGCAGCGTTAAAGATTAACTTCTGTTGAAGAAATAAAAACGAAATATTCATGTACGCGGCTCTGTGCTACCCAAGAGGTTCTGGTTTTAATACCCGGTCAATTCATCTGTCAATTTTCAACAGGGACATCACTTAACAACATTAATTAGCGACTGTTTAAGAGTATAAAGCTATGAAAAACTTATCTAACTAATATGTCTGCCTAACGGTGCCGGCGTTGAACTGTAAGTACCTTTCAATAACGCTAAAAATAGAATCGGGTGCAACACATTTTTTGAGAGAAGTCCCCCTTTTGTTTCAGCTGGATTTTTTTATCGAGGTGTAAAACAGTTGAGTGCCGCTGTGGTATGGTAGGTAAGACACCCGCTTACCAACCAGAAGGTCCTCAATGCAATACTAGACCACACAATCTGAGTAAAGAAAAAGTTGTTTCAACAGTGGTATCACCTCATAACATTAGCTAGTAACTGGTTATGAGTATTACTACTACTGAAAACTTCTTTAATTCATTTGCCGTTACGAACCGGCGTTTAACTGTAGGTTTCTTTCTATGAGTTTGAAAAAAGTATCGGCCGCAGCTCATTGACTGGTAGAAGCCCCCTTGTTACTTCATGGCATGTTATGGAAATTAATATATAAATATAAAGCAGTTGAAACCTCAGTATCCGACGGTAGATCCTCCAAGAACTAACGACTAAGCACAAACGTCACGTTGTCTCCGTTATATTCATTATCTCTTTGCAGCGTCCGCTTGACCGATTGTTGATTTCGTTGTTGCTCCGTTTGTTTCAGTAGTTCCCTGTAAACCCTTCACGCTTAAGCCGAGCATGCGCACGACACATATGGCGAATAATTTTCTAGCATTCCATTTGGCACCGGATGATTACATTTAGTCTGCAGCCTAAATCTCCTCTAGAGCACCACGTTCGTCGGTGAACCTGTCACATTTAAATTTAAGGTATTTCGCTGGGCAGTTGAGTTCTGCTGGGCAGTCTAGACACATAGGACTATCCGCCAGCCCAAAACGATGCAGGTATTGCCGAAAACATTCATGGTCAGACAGAATCTGTGTAAGATAATAATCCATTTCGCTGTGCCGTTTCGTAATCCACATTTGCACACATGGTATAAGAGCATGTGTCCATTTACTATTGTGGTGAGGTGTTACAGTTGGAATGTTAAGAGAATATTGTATGTATATATACGTGTGTTCATATATCAACTTAGAACGAGGGCCTATACGACTGCAGACTATTTGTTAGTTATTAAAACTATCATGCTGTCGTTACAATACTTTGTAGTTACTATTCTTGTTCAGAGAAGCGCCGTTTAATCATATTCAAGACATAGCTTTGATGACATGATTGGGAAACAAGTTATTGATCAGATAGTGCAAAATTGTTACCTTTTTGTGAAAAATAACAATTTTCATTGAATAATTATCTTAAAAGCTATTGCAATGAGGAGCTTAAAATAGCAGCATTCTTTATAAAATACTGTCTGGTTCCTGGGGATCGTAGTAACCTAGAGAGATTATAGATAGTTTGGTTAAAGTCTAGTGTGATGACATAAGTTTGTAAGGGCTTTAAAGCATCATTACAATGATATAACAGAAAAATAGGGGACGGCGTAGTGTAGTTGTTAAGGCGCACACATAACAACACATACAACCCAGGTTCGAGCCTCAGGCTCAGCAGAGGACATGAAAAAGAAAAATTTAATTGTGGTTTCAAGTTTTTAATAAAAACTTCCCTCCAGACAACTCCATCTAAAATAATAATAATAATAAAGACCTTCCTGAATACCTCTGGAGAGGATGACAAACATCAGACGAATGTTCAGGAATATACGCCACCTACTGGGAAAAAATGCTAAAATGCTAAAAGTAAAGATCACCACCAATTAGCAAGGATCTTAACCACTATGCAGCTACAGTGGATTACTCATATACTTAGCTTGAAATAACAAATCGATTAAAGAAACTAAAACAAAGCAATGGAACTGTTCTTAATGATAGTTTTTGCATAAGATTCATATCAATTGTTTGTTTACTACTTTGGTATAATTTTACCCACAACTGTCTTTATTTTAATTTGCTCACTAATATCCAATTGCTTGCTAGTCATTCTATACAAACGAATATTCCAATATTACGAGTATTTTCATGATATTTTTTTTTTGGGCTGTGGTGGTAGTACGGTGGTGCAGTGAGTATGTAATTCAATGCATAGGACTCGAAATAATTTTCTGCTTCTTTTAATGGGTTTTCAATTTGTGCAAACATTCGTGTAAATTGTATAAAAAAAGCAGCAGCAACAACAATAACAACAACAAATAAAAATAAATACAGTAACGAAAAAAAAAAGGAAAATCAAGACCGAAATAAATATATAGGGCAACTTATTAAGGGTCGATTTGTGTCTCTTTTAAAACGTTTAATGTGAATGTCAAGAGTAGTAACCCATGAAGTTGTAATAATTACGAAAACGAGTACCAAATAATCAAAAAGGAAAGAAAAAAGAGAAGAGAAAAGAAAGACTTGTGTACTATTTTGGGATTTAAATGTGTGATATTGTGTAATGTTGTTGTGCATCCTTATCAAATGTTAATATTGTTTTTGTTCTTGTTAACTATTGTCATTTATTCGCACCCGTGAGATAATGGCCCAATTCATCAACCACAAATGAATAAAATTTTTGTTTTTTTTTTTTAATTTTTTGTGTTGCTGCTCATCCTTATTAATACGATACGACCACAACAGGCATTTGTCCTTTTATGATCTACTGAAGTGTTTCTTTTATTTTTTTGAAAACACAAAGAGATTTTGAGTTCAAGTCATATAGGCGCTGAGTATTCAAAGGATTATTAGGTTTTTTTTTGTTCTTTAATATGGAAATTGACGAAATGCGTTGTCAGTGGTTAGCAGTGAATATTAAGGAATTAATTAAAACAAAATAAAAATATAATAAAAGGAATATGACAATATAACTCTGTATTGATATCTTTTACTTAAAACAAAACTTAACAAATAGAGTTCACTGTTCTAAATATGTAAGCATGGCTTTGCAATTCTGTACACGTTTTATCTAAGCTTTTAGCATTCACTTTAGTCTGTTCTTATCATTAACTCACTGTCACGTGGCTAAACAAACCACTTTTTTAAAGTTCCAAACATGAACGTTTTAAAAAACTTACAAAGTTATTTCAAGTAGAACATTGAACACTATATATAGTACTAGACGTTTAAAAGCACTAGAACTCATTGAAAAGCAAGGAAGTTAGCTGCAACATGAACCGAAGTCTGAAGAAGACATTGAAATTCTCGAATGCTGCTTTGACTCCACAAGCAAAAATTTTCTTTTTTCTCCGTCACTCCTCTGGGGAGTATATTGGCTTTCCACAAAGCATTCATTGCTTCCATATCGATTTTTTATTTTTTTATATATATAAGACCAGCACCCAGGGGATGGCCCCTACTCATGCAGTGCATTGCGCTGGTACTAGGAAAATAGGTTATTGGAAGTAGGACAGAGGGAGTAGTGTTTATGGACTTTAGATTTAAACTTACTCATGTCGTAACTGGCAGGAAATACTTTCGCTTGAGGATTATTACACAACCGAACAGTGCGACCAAAGAACGAATTCACCCTATAATGCGTTGTGCGATTTACTGGACAATCAACTATAAAGGGATGCGCTCTACGAGAAATACGAGTACTACGTAAAAATATATGATTTTTGGGAATTAATTCCTTAATTTCGTTAGAACACATTCCGTTTTAGTAACGATAGAACAATGAAACACACGCCACATTGCGACGGTGCTCCAATGAATCGATAGAGTTGGCTACCCTACCGTAATTGATCAGCATCTTCGCCCTCTCCTGTACGCGGTCGAGAAGCTCTAAAATAGACTTTGAAGCACCGGCCCATACATGAGAGTTGTATTCTATTTTGGGTCGGATATAGGTCTTGTATATATTATGGAGATCAGATGGAGTGAAGTATTTCTTGCACCGTCTCAAAAAACCAAGGCACTTGAATGCTTCTTTCGACACTTGAAATATGTAATCATTCCAACGAACGTCACAGTGAATTCTCATGCCCAGAATATCAAGAGCATCTGATTCCTCAATATCCACATTACCCATTGACACAGATGACAGCACACCACCACGCCTGTGTGTTAAAAAACAACATTGAGTCTTACGTGCATTAAAATCGACCCTGTTCGCACGACCCCACTCGGAGACCTTCACCAGGTCACTTGTGAGTGTGACGTTCATATTCATCATTCTTAGCACTCCATATCGATTGGTGAATATCCTTGTTAATTGGTGGCGTTGGTTCTTCCCAGTAGGTGGTGTTTTTTCCTAATCATTCGTCTGATGTTTTGTCATCATCGCCAGAGGAAAGCTGGAAAGATCAGGGGGGCTTCATCGTTATTTTTTAGATGGAGTTTAAAGTTGAAGAGAAAGTTGAAGTCTTCTAATTAAACACTCGAAACGAAGCTATAGTTAAATTGTTTCGTCATGTCCTCTACCGGGGCTCGAAACTGGCTCACTTGTGTTGTTATGCGTGCGCTCTAACCGCTACACTACGCCACCTTCCACAAGACATAGCTGCTTCTAGTGCAAAATTACTCCTCTCTTTTTTAAGACTGTAAAGGTGTCAGCAGTGATTATCAGCTGACTTGGTCAAGAGACTTATGCCTACCAAATCTTTCTCGAAAGATATACAACGAAAAAAGGCTTAAATCTGAAACCACATATGATTTTAAAATCGTTCCTTTGTTGTTGTTATTAACTATGGAGCGTCTGCTCTTAAAGAATTCCAATTTCAGGGCAGACGTTGGTAGGATAGTGAATATATTATTGGGACGCAAATACCTGAAATATTATTTCAATAGGTTACGTCTCCTGGATTAGATGGTGTGTCAGTTCTCTTTGCAGAAGACCAGATAACATGTTTTCAATCAGAACCGGGGAGAACAGGGATTTACTCAACTTCATACGGAGAAGTTGCTATTGGAACATGGCTTTCGGCCTGCTCCTTTCTATATGAGTGATAATTGGATGAGATGCTATCTGTGGAGGATTCGGACTCGCACTGCTGAGTGTGTAGAGATAATCATACAGCATTGCCAGAGTGACACATTAACAACCTTGACACAACCCAGTGTTACTAAACTCCCACAATACAGCTTTAAAGGCATTTTTATTTTTGTTGATTGTCATGGCCTTATTTTTCTTGATATTTATCCAAAGTCAACATTGCGAGCCAATTTTTCCAAGTCTTAGTTGCCATCAGTATATTTCAGTAATGGTTGAGACTGATCAGTATACATTGTGAGTGCCCTGCTATTTCAGCGCGCAGAATAAGATTCCTAGAAGAGGGCACTTGTGGTCTTCGTGGCCTAAAATTGATGTTTTGGACATAATGACCTGCTACAAAAAAATCCTTTGGATGACAATGTGTTTGGTCTCGAGCAATATTAATCAATCAACAATTATATTTAGAACCCATGTGGCTTTAAACTGTTGCCGGAAACTAACTTCTTTAATGGAATTGAACATTGAAAGCAGTTTTATTAATTAATTAAACCATTAATAAATAGTATCTAATTAAGAAATAGGGAAGAAAAACTAATTATTTGACTCAATGACTTACTAATAAGTGACAGTCATTAAAACTGGATGTTTTTCATATGAACGTTAATTACAATACACGAGTATGTCAGACCATTAACACTGTTAACAACCCTTTTCCCTTTTAGAAAGCAAAATAGATTTTCCCCCTTCTTTTTCGTGCAGAACCATATTTGGTTGAGATCAACTCGTTTAAAGGAAAAGTAAAGAAAACAAAAACAAATTTGTTTATTGTGTGTTTTTGTTGTGTTGTTGTACTTAAACAACAGCAAATGACTTCTTTTTCACTTTTACTGTGAAAATATGAAATTGAAAATATGACGGGAATTTAAAAAAAAAAAAATTATTTTCTATTGTATTACTGCAACATTTTTTTTCTTTTTTTTTTAAATAGTGTTGCAACATAAAGAGGTACAATTTACATACACACATAGATATCTTCACTTATTAATGAAGTTATTATAGCAAGTATAGGGCATGAAAATAAAATTACTGGTTTCCATTGGCACATTGTTTGGTTCGTTTGGTTTTCGATAATTTTTAAGGCACATTTTTAGCAAGTCTTCCCCCGTTTAGTTTACTCTCATCCATTAGTAATAATTACTTAGAATGTTTTAAATTATGGAGTAGGAAAATTGCATTCTAAAGCGTCTTAGAATATTTAAATAAATTATAGGCTTTTTTAAATAGTCAACACATGATACCAATAAGAACTGTTTTTCAAAATTATTATTTCTTTGTAGTGAGGAAAGGCAAGAAAGAGCATTAGTACACTGAAAGAAAGCATCCTATGGTGAAGGTTTCTTGCCAATATGAATATGTATCCCTATTTAAATAATCCCCCTTTGTTATTCAATTCACGTTTATTGTTTTATAAAAAAGGAATGTAACACTTTTGATCTCAGAACAGCTACTGGTTTTAATTAAATTCCAGGCATCAGCAGCAGTGTAAAAAACTGCTTTAATTTTAAGGATTTATAACAAAGTTTTTTTTCAAATTCAATTTTTTTTCTTTTATGTTCTCATTTTAATAAAAAGCAGATCACTTTAAACAAAAGCCACTTTTATTGTTTTCTCATTGTCTTCTGCTTTAGTGCCTTCTGTTCTGTTTTGTCTTAAGAAACGCGAGTAGTGAAAAAACGCGTAATGCGTCCAAAGTCCACTATAAACAACAGACAGCTGGCAAAATAGAACAGAATATAAAACAATCACAATCGCAGTCATAGACGACCGACCAGTCAGTAAGCAACCCACTTAAGATCCCTCTTTTTTCTTATATTCAATGCACATTAAAAAAATACGCGATCTTGTTGAAGGCACAACAAAACTTGTTAAGAATCTCACACATCTCATTTACCTTTATGATAAAATAAAAGCATATTAATGCATACATACATACACACACATACATATAAACACCCTTTTTGATATCAAAATGAAATTTATTACAAGAAATTCCTTTGGCTGGAGATAAATTGGTCAACTTCACTAATAATAAACACCACCATCATCGCCATCATCATCGTTTACGCGGTAGCCGCCGTTTATGTTGCGCTGCGTTTACATTTCATTTCATGTTTTACCGGATTTCCTAAAGACGTTATCGAAATGCATGCTTATCACAGCTCAGCGAAGAATACCAGCCACTCTTTCCCTCCACAGCTCTAACTAAAGGAATTTCGTGTTATCACAGCATATTTTGAATGTGCAGCGATTGAATTTTATGATTAAATTCCTAATGCAAGCTTTTCGCTTTTATCTTTTTTCCATTTATTTACTTATTTATTTATTTGAATATTTGACCGATTTTGTTGTTGTTGTTGTTGTTGTTATTGCATATTTATTTATTTAGATTTATATTTTGAAATAAATTTGTAAATCAAATATTGAACAAAAAATCGTGAGAAAGCACAAGAAATTATGCATTTTGTTTCAAAACAGAGCAGACAGAGAATGAATTCATAACATTTGGAAATTAGTACTTAACTTAAAACCTGCAATATTTCCTACTTTATTATACTAAAATTAGCTAAAACCCTGTATGCTTCGCTGCCACTATCGTTATTATTACTATTAATTTACCAATCATTTTTATAACCTTTTTCCCATTTCATCCCCTTCCGGTCCAAGTCCAAACATCTAAGATACCCACCCTACAGTACTTTCCAGAAAGGCAAAGTAAAAATTTAGTCCTGCTTTTTAGCTGAATACATTCATTATTATACATCACCTTGATCAACAAGTTCTTAGCGTCATAGTTTGACATTTTCTAAAGCTAAGTAGCCAAGAGTACATCTATCTCTATGTGTGTTGGCGAATTTTTACACTTTTAGAAATGGATTTAAATTTGCAACAACGAAGTTTGTATTAAATTATGCGTAAAAACGGATTTAAGAGTGCTGCGACCGCTAGAAATGTTGGACAAGTGTTCAGCAATGATTCTCTAATAAATGATTCTCGTTTACCACTGGTACCAGCGGTTCAAAAGTGGTCGTGAGATGGTCGAAGATGATGAATGCAGTAGCAGACCATAGAAAACCAGCAAAAATCGCGTAAACATTGATAAAGTAAAAGAAATGTTGGTCAATAACTGCAAATTAAGCATCAAAGAGATAGCGGAGGACTTGAACATTGCCTATGGATCCGTCCAAGACATTTTGGTTAATTATTTGGGTTTCCGTTATGTAGTAGCAAAGAGACCGTGTTGAGGTCGCAAAAGACATGATTTAGGAGGTTGAGTCCCATCCTACATTCATCAAAAGATTCATTATTACAGACGTGGGTTTATGAGTACGTCACGCAATCCAGACATCACCAAATGAGCAGAGACCAAAAAAACAACGTCGTTTTCAGTCAAAAAAGAAGGCAATGCTCACGGTTTTCATGGATTAAAACAGAGTAGTGCATCATGAATTTATGCCAGAAGCCCAGACAGTAAACAAAGAGTATTATTTGGGGTTATGAGACGTTTGCATGAAGCAATTCGCCGAGAGAAGAATTGGGGGCAGTGCTATCATTATTCGAAATTTGTTGACGAAAACTTCAAAAAATACCATCCAACAGCCACCGAATTAATATGATTTGGCTCCCAGTGACTTCTTCTTCGGGGAACGCGTTTTAGCAACCGAGAGGAAATCCAGGAAGCACTGATGAACACATCGAAAACCGAATATAAAAAATGCTTCGAGGATTGGATCAAGCGCTGTTATAAGTGTGTTGCAGTCGATGGGGATTACTTAGAAGGGGACAAAATACAATATTAAGAACACAAACAATATTAAGGATAATTAGTAATGCGTGGGACCCGCCTTTGTTTGACATAACATCGAAAATTCGATTGGTAAATTAATTGTAAAGTTTTGCAATATAATTCAAGGAAATGATGGGCCAAACCTGTTTGATTTTTTCGATTAATTCAGTTTTCTTGTGTTGTATTGTTTTTCGGGCTCGTACGCTTTCCTAGCTAACCATCTCCAAACGTTCTTGATAATATTTAGGTCGGAAGCGTAAGGTGGCCAATCAAGGACGTCAATTTTTGGCTCTCTTTTGATTTCCCTTTTCAAAATGCTATTGTAGTTCTCCGCATTCATACGCAATGTTAAAAACTGCAACTCGCAGGTGCCACAGTAGCATATTGCTCTCCACACCATCACACCCCCATCATCTATCATTATTTAACTTCTTGTGTAAGAGATCACACATAATATTGAAAAAATAAAAAGAAAATACAAATACAATAGGAAAATAGAAAAAACAAAATCAAATGATCGAAAGGAAGCCACTAACCTGATGACGTGCTCTGTACGCTATTTGGCTGATGTAGATAAATAATGAAGCTTTAATTGTTACCGTTCTCCACATTCACAAAACTCTTATATACAATGGTAGGCGCCACGCCCACTTATTCACTGGTAATGTGTATTGTTCACGAAGCTGTTTGAACAAAACTAAGGAGCTTTTACTATTACCGCCTTCAAGATATACAAAAATTCTTAAATTCACTATGTTTGGACAATGCTACGCCCACTTATTCAATTCCACCCACTTGACTGATAATTTGTACTGACTGCAAGTCATTCATTTAGACTAACTTAAGATACTTTTACTGTTTGCAAGATACACATACTGTGAGCGTCAAAATAAAGTGTACATTCTTATTCTCTAGAATTTAGTCTTCACTTCAGTCTTTTAATTTATCACAAATTTAAATATTTTATACTTTTTTAAAACTCCTTTTAAAGCTTTACAATATTCTTAAAAAAGAACAAAAAATCATTACAACAACCAAACCAACTACAAAAACCAGAGATATTCTATTCTAGGTGCTATCGAGTACAACATAAATATGATTTTGAATACCCTTTTTATAACGCTTGAGTTCTTTGTGATTGCGTCAAAATAAAATAAAGACTACGTTGTTGTTGTTTTACAGTTTTTATTTCCTCAATTTATCTGTATACAGTGTATCATAATACAGCAACTTATCTATCTTGCACTTAAGATTCGTTTATGCAACAATTTTTATTTACGCCTAAAAACGACTTTACTTTATAACTGCAAAACAATAACTATATTCACGTAGGCAAGGCAGCCTCTTTACCTACCTAACTGCATGGTGTTACCTAAAGATGGTCGAATTTTCAATGCCGTACGACAATAGCAGGGTAACACATTATCAACCTTGACACAAACCAATAGACAAAAATCACACAATACAGTCTTAAAGGCACTAATGTGGTGTATTTTCTTTTTAGGCATTTTTATTATTTTTATTTTCGTAACAATATTATTGTTTTAATTCCTTTAAATATTATTTATAAAACACTGTGTTACCTTGTCTCTATAATTGTCTTTCAAGTGTTCGCATTGTTTTCCATTTCCCGTAAACCCAATAGAGTCACACAATCATTATAAAAATAAATGCGAACAAAATATTCATTCAGTGATATTTTCCTGTTGTAATAAAATGCGCGTCAAACATTATTGGGGTGGAATTTAAATCATTATAATAAGCAAACATATTCAAATAAAAACAATAAAAAAAATCATGTAAAAATATTCACAAACAAAATTGTTACTTTTCACCCCAAAAACGAAAACATTAAATTTCGAAAAAAAAGGCAAAACAGCTTTTCCTATCAATTCCTCCCTTTTCACCATTTAAAGCCGCAATAAAACGCGATATAAAGCAGCGAAGGCGATGTACTTACAGCAGCGATAGGAGGAAATACGACATACAAGTTCCTCTTAAAGGTGTGTAGGTAGACAGGGAAGAAAAGAAATATTGAGTTTCTCGTTACAAGTAGTATTCGTTATATGGAGTCCATTTGTAGTGTGTAGTGTGTGTTTCTGGTCAACAGCAAGGGACTCAAATACGTATTTTGCATTCTGCGCGGAAGCAGTTTTTTCCCGTTAGATTATAATCTGGAATCATTCGCGATTTGATTTCAGTTGTAGATCAGGGTGGTAAATTATTTTTTGACGGTCATGGGAAAATTTTCATAATGCAACCAACCAACAACACATTGAGTTTTCATGAAAAGCAAATAAATAAAAGCATATTTATTAACATCTATATGAGACGAAATGTAAATAAATTTTTTTTGAAAATATTAAAAGAAAACCAGAAGGTTCTTGAAAGTATGTATTGGCATTTTATTAATAAGAGACAATTCGCTGCAGTTATTAAGGATTTTTTTACTTTTGTTGAGGAATTAAAACTTCAAATCAAACTGTCATTTCATTTTAAACTCTTTTCATCTGTTCTTTTCTTATGATCAAATTTTGATTTTTTGTTTCCTGCTCCTTTTGTTTTTTTTAATTAATTCAGATTCAGTATTTCAAAGTAGAAATTACAAAAGTGTTTAAAATTATATTTTCTGTGCCTCTGTGTAACCTCTTCGAACAAAGTGTTTGACGATATTTCAGCATAATTCTTAGCAAAATTCTTTGGGTGTCATTCACATCGATTAACTTTTAAAGCGATTAAGGCACAAAATAATGCAATGTCTCAAAGAGACTTAAGAAAACTAGGTCGGCTTTGAAACGTCTTAATAAAACATGAAGTGCAAACCAACTATGTAGTTGAAAACACCAAAATGCTCATCTTTAATTCCTGCGTAAAGTCAAATACTGTACATGGTGTAAGGGCAGCAGAATAGAAATTTTTTAGAAACACAAATCTTCACCAGCTGGCAAATCAATTCTCAAAAGATAAATAATAACACCAAAGTGATAAAGAAGAGGTCATACTCAGCGTAAACCAAGCAGCAGCATTGCAAGATTAGGCTTGGCCGTAAAATACAAAACGGTTCTTGGGAAAACGAAGAAAGTATACAAATTATTCGATGAACTAAATATATATGTTTTGGGTGTTTTGGGTGGGAGAGCAAATTTGTAAGGTTTTTGTACTTTCTTTGACGGAAAACTGCCGCTAAACAAGTCGTAAATTGTGCGAAAAAATGAACTGCAATCACAAAACGTTTCTCAATTATCTTTATTTAATAGGACTTTACAAAAATGTAGAGCCTAGATGCCTCACGAGCTTACAGAAAACAATAAGAAAAATTGCCTTCAAATTGATGCTCCAAATTTTGCCCGACATTGAGCACCACGCGGTCATAAGCAGAGCTTTTTGTGCCAAATTGTCAACAAAAAATCTGTTTTCGAAATTTTTGAAACACTGCCAAAATCTTGAGTTACAGGTAAAAAAAACCGGTTTTTCGGTCCTTCATGCACTTATAAACTAATAACTTAGCTCAATATTACCCGATTTTAAATTTCTATTCGGCTTTGGAGAGAAGAGAAGTGAACATTCTAAATGATATACATGTCGTTTAAGTAGCCTTGAAAAATTTGGGTGTATTTCTCAAGCCAACACATTTTCCATCAAATTTTTTCCCACATTTCTCAAGTTTAGATGCGTTTTTGCGCATTATTTTATACAGGAACTGTACTATTTATGAATTAATGAATTATACCGTAAGTCTCATTTTAATCATGAAAAATGTTTAAAAAGTAGCCGACATAATAAAACATTTCTAGGCCAATTATCGTTAAAGCTACATCCTACTGTTTAATTACTAACTTCATGCACTTAATAGACTAACTCTATACACATTTACATGTAGGTGTGTATGAGCACATATGAATAAGAGAGATTGTGAGGGTGTATATGTGATAAGTTCAATAACTTTTTAAAAAATGTGTTGATCTCAATTTTTGATGCAACTTTTTACTGGTTTCCCCATATTTTTTATTTAAAATAATTTCCGCATTTAAACAGCAGTTGTGCAACTGTGTAAATTCAAAAATTGTTGTTGTTGCTGTTGCTATTCTTATTGAAAATTGTTTTATGCAAAATTTAACAATTAAAATCCAAAAAAAAACACTGATTATTAAACAAGGAAATCCAAACAGTGAGCCAGCCAGCCAGCCAGCCATAGGCAAATAAACACTCTCACATATCACGCACTCACATAAAACAAAAGTCAATAGACAAACATTATCTCCAATATTCTTACTCTCAGCAATTAAAAAACTCGTACGCCTACAAGTAAAACAACAAAATATAAGCAAAACATTTAATATTCCCGACAAATTTTAATTTGAAGAACTACAATAACAACTACAACGATAAAAAAAATAGTGCAAATCTCTTACGCATTCAATATATGATTAAATTTGTACGTTCATAGCAAGTATATATGTATGTGTTTATAAGAGAGTAATACACAGAATGTGTCATAAATAACAACAAAATAGAAAAAAACAGAGAATCATAACTTAAGATTTGCTCTCAGTAAGGCAAAGAAAAATTAATAATTTTAATGAAAAAACAATCAAAACAATACAAACAATGACAACAACAGCAACAACAATTTAACACAAAGTAATAATAACAATAAGGAAGAAAAGAAGAAGAAGAAACAGTTCATTGTTTCGTTTGTTTGTCTGTTTGTTTTGTGGTGACAAAAAACGAAATGTATGTGATAGACTTTTAAATACTTACCATGACTGACTTTGATGATGATGATATCTACTGTTATTGCTGTTGTTGTTATTTTTTTCTTTTTTTCTTTTTTGCTACTGTTATTCTTGATGTTGTTGTTATTATTACTGTTTACCATTATTCATTATTATTATTTGTATTTTTTTTATATAAACATTTTTATTATTATTTATTATTGCTTCTGTATTGGTAGCACTTTACTAAGCCGTTTTTTAAGAGCATGTTGAGGGGGCGAGAATATGATTAAAGCAAATTTGTTTTTTTTTTTTTTTTTTGTTTTTGCCGTGTGTCATTATTGTTTATTCAATTGGAATGTGTCTATAAAATTTTTTGCAAAAATTAAATATTTTTCAACAAAAACAGTGCGAAAAATGAAAAAAAAAACAAAATGTTAACGAAATACACGTTTATAAATATTATTAAAAATATTAACACAAGTAAGGAAATTAAAGAAAATAAACACCACGAATACAAAACACTTTACACAAGAGGCGAAACTTGGACAATTCAAAAAAAGAGCGAAATTTTCAAATCTGAAGTGAGTGTTAATTACAAAAAGAAAAGTATTAGTAAGTGTTGAAGCATTCTAAGCTGATTTTACAATTTCTTTCAAACCGCCGGAAAGGTAAGAAAATTAATTTTTAGACTGATATTTCTGCAATTTTTCAAACCTTACTGAGGAACTTATTTAACCTATCGACTGAGGAACTTATTTAACCTATACAGTCTTATCTTTTGGCTACAAAATCTTTAATTATTTCAACATAACCAATATATTGTTACAAAAATAAGGTTGGGCACCACAGCGTTTATTACATCACTAAAATAAACAAACAAAAGCTGCAAGAACAAATACGAGGGTGGATTGATATTGAAGCTACCTAAGTAGGAAAAAAACATTTTTTTTTTTTTGTCAAAAACCATTCATTTCTCAACATAGTCGCCTTTGAGCTCAATACACTTAGTAAGACGATTTTCCAACTTTTTTATACCATCTGAATAATACGATTTTGGGAACTCCTCAAAATACGCATTAGTTTCGGTAATCACTTCTTCGTTTGAGATGAATTATTTTTCCTGCGAGCCATTTTTTCAAGTTTGGAAACAGGAAAAAGTCACTAGGAGCTAAATCTGAACTATAAGGTGGATGATCAACCAATTCGAAGTGGATTTCTCGTAGTTTTAGCATCGTATCTAATGCTGTGTGAACCGGTGCGTAGTCTTGAAGAAAGAGCACTTTTTTCTTGTTTAAATGTGGTCGTTTTTCCTTGATTGCATCAAACAATTGATCCAATAATGCACGATAATACCCTCCTGTGATTGTGGATCCCTTATCCAGATAATCGATGAGCAATATTTCGTGTGCATCCTAAAATACAGTGGTCATAACCTTGCCAGCCGATTTCGCTGTCTTCGCCTTTTTTGGAGCGCTTCCACCAGCTTCCACCCATTGCTTCGATTGATTTTTGGTTTCAGGTATGTAGTGGTGGACCCACGTTTCATCAACAGTTATTTATATACGCCAAAAATCAACAGGATTATGCTTCATCATGTCCAAACACCGCTGTGAAGTGATCTGTCGACTGAGCAAACGCGGCACCCATCTTGACGAGAGTTTTTTCATATGCAAATGTTCATGCAAAATGTCGAAAACACGTTCATATGATATGTTTACCATTTCAGCAATCTCACGTATTTTGACCCGGCCATCATTCATAACGATATCGGGGATTTCCTTCATATTTTCTTCAGTAACCACCTCTTTTGGCCTTCCTGTTGATGGTATTGTTGCAGTGCTTGTTCGGCCCCGTTTAAATTCAGCAATCCAATATTTTACCATATAATCTGACGGAGCAGATTCGCCGAAATGTTTATCAAGCTTTTCTTTTGTCTCTTTCGCCGTTTTGCCTTTCAAGTAATAGTGTTTAATCACTACACGAAATTCACTTTTTTCCATTTGCCAAGAAACACAAAAGTTGCTTACTTCAAACGACTACAACAAATAAACTAGTCGATGAATTTGGCTAAAATTTTAACAGCTGACGTTTGACAGATCGTAATTTCTAAGAAAGAAATAGTTTTTGTGTTTGTGCTGCCATCTAGCGTTAGGTAGCTTCAATGTCAATCCGCCCTCCTATACGTGCTGTTTACAAAAAAAACAAATCTAAAACAGCAGCCATTAGCAAAGATAAAGTGATTAAAAATAACACGGCAACAACAATAATTAAGCAACTCAGAAAAACAAGTGCAATGGTAAACGTGAAAGTGGTGCTAATGGAAGTGACTTCAGTAAAGAGAATTGTGAGCCAAGGCAACGTAGTGGTCATAATGGTAAAACTGGAGCATGCGAAGTTGATCGTCACTCAGAATCGAATGAGGCATGTTTAAAGGCTGTAAGCGAAGGTCCAGTATAAAAATCCGGCAAGAGCGTAAAGATGTCAACGAGGCTCGGACAGTGGTACAAAGCAATCTAATACCAACGAAGATAATAGTGGCTGAAGACCAAATATGCCAAATATGTGGAAAAGCAGGAAAGTCTAAAAGAAATACATGGATTAGTGTGTGCCAGTATAGAAATGGTCAGCGGGAGGTTAAAGTCTGTATCTGAACTATCAGCTGGCATTACTGGCTTGCGTGAGAGTGAAATAGTCCCACTTTACAGCCCACAGCGGGGAAGGGTGTTTATTGTTACATGGTACTATAGCCGAAGGGGACCCGGGAAACTATATAAAAGGTTGAACTATCGGTTAACTATCGGCCACAGGAATATTACAACCCGAGAACAAAAATGAAGAGCGATTTGCAAGCTATTGGAGTAGAGATAATTAGCCTATTCGGGACGAACAGGCTTAAGTGGGCGGCAGTGTTACGAAAAAGGGTTGGGCACCACAGCGTTTATTACATCGCTAAAATAAATAAACAAAAGCTGCAAGAACAACTCCATACGTGCTGTTTACAAAAAAACAAATCTACAACAACAACCATTAGCAAAGACAAAGTGAATAAAAATAACACGGCAACAACAATAATTAAGCAGCCAAGAAAACAAGTAACAGACAATAAGCAAACAACAAATACTAAGAGCTGAAAGATGGCTACAAAAGAACTAAAAAGAAATTAAAAGAAAGAAATGGAATCTACCTGAAATATCGAGAGGTTCGAGAGCTTCCGATGTGATGTTTACTCAGCCATATAAAAAGCACATCGATGCGAATAGCAATCAGTTTATTTGGTGTAAACTCAGCGAGTGCAGTTTAAGTAAAGTAAACCCAGCAATTGCAGTTTGTGTAAAGAGAATTTATAAGAAGTAAACTCGTGAAGTAAATTGTGAAGTAAAAAACCAGTTTAGTTGGAGCTAACTCAGTAAAGAGAGTTGTTGAGAGTTGTGATCGGGCCTAAGTTATAACTACGATCGGGTTGGAAGATCTTCAGGAAGAAAGATCTGTCGAGTAATTGTTGTTGTTTACAAGAAAGTAAACAGACAAAGTAATTAAGAATAAAAATTGTTATTGCCTGTAAAAAGATTACAAGTAGTGGTGCAAATAACTCTGTTGAATAAAGGATTTTTAATTAACACCAAACAAAAAATTTATTTTATTTTAACTACAATCTACGAACTCATAAAAACACGTTTTTAAAAAGGTAAAACGTACCAATATCAATTTTAGTATGTAGGGTACATTACTATCAGATACTCTGTGTGAGTAGACGGTAAAAAAACGGCACAAAGTAATACCAAACCAAGCCGGTGATGCGGTTTTTGTATTTTATTTTTTTTATAACGTTATTAAAATATGTTGTTGTTGTTATAGCTTTTGTAGTCGTTGCTACTGCTGTATTTTTTATTTACATATTTCGTGAAGTTTTTCATAAATTTTAATATTTACCACAAAAACACACAGAAAATTAAAATTGAAAAACCACTATCGTCATAAAATATAATACAACACGTTACTTACTTACTTACTACCGCTCCTCATTCAAATAAAAGTGACGACAATGATGACAACGTAACACATTTAAAAAAAATGCTTTACGCCCACGTATCATATGCGAGCTCATAAAAAAAATAAATAAAACACAAAAAACAAATTAAAATTCATATTTATATGAAACAACCTGTCGATTGTGTCGTAAAATATTGCAATAGATGATGATAATCATGATGATGATGATGATGGGTGGCCTGGGATTGCAAAACATATCATATACAGCGTCGTTTACTAACAGCTTCATCACCATCACCATCTACACAATTACAAGACAGACGAGTGGCAGTATATTTCTTTTTTTAATGCATCAAATTAAAGTGGGTGGTGGTTTGATGGCATATTTTATCCCTTACCAGGGAGGGATACACGACAACAAAAAGATTGGAAAAAACACATGATCATGTGTTACTTGTACAAGCGAGACTCGATTTCTATTGGAAGCAACAATTTATAAAAATCATGTGTTTTTTCTTTCTTTCATTCTTTCTTTTAGTTAACGATACTTTTAATGTAATTGTATTGTTATTGCTGTTGTTGCTGGCGGTATTGTTTTTCAGTTACTCTACTTTGGAGCTGTATATGAATTATTACAATTTTAAGGGAACTATAGCGAAATAGTAGTGTTACTTTCTTTCTAGGATTTTAATCGATAAATAAAACCATTTACCAGACTTAAGAAAGGACTAAAAGTCTGAAAAAGTACCACAAAAATTATATGCATATCGGAAGGTACTAAATATTTAGAGGTTGTTTTAAAGTACTCTGTAATTTAAAGTTTTTTCCAGTCTTTAGCACATTTTTAAGTTTTTTTTTTTTAGAAACATAACTATCAAAAGCTTTAGCAACAAATATTAAGCACTACGGCTTTTAAATACGTCATTTATCCTGCAATTTTGCTTTATTAACTTCCCTTTCGACATAAAGGGACTTGTCTTCTTATTAATCTCATTAAAAAACACGATTTAGCTGTTTATAGGTTTCTCTTGTATTTAAAAATATAGGAAATTAGGTTTAAAAATAGATCGGCCCATAACCCTAAAAAAATTTTCAATTACAGTTCCAAACCGGAACTAAAACGTAACAAAATATGTAAAAAAAGTTATAATTATGGGAAAAGCATTTTTGTAAATTTAATAAAGACAAATAACAACAAAAATCAATTGTAAACTATTCGTACCTTTAACTAGATGACCTTTGCGAATAATTCGCACCCCTAGTGGTATTTTTTGTAACATAATAAAGTGAAAAATAAAGTGCGAATATTGGTGACTTCAACATATTTTATTGTTAAAAGAATAATTAAGTCAATTGTGGGTAAATGATATTAATTCATATACATAAATACCTTCTTAAATAATTTTATAACTTTGAAAACAATCGTTGAGGTAATAATGTGATTATGGTTTATTTTCACGTACTTGTGAAAATTTTCATATAAATGTCTATGAGAAAAAGTTCGGGTAACATTGAAGCTACCTAGCGCTAGATGGCAGCACAAACCCAAAAATTTTTTCTTTCTTAGAAATTGCGATCTGTCAAACGTCAGCTGTTAAAATTTTAGCCAAATTCATCGATTAGTTTATTTGTTGTAGTCGTTTGAAGTAAGCAACTTTTGTGTTTCTTGGAAAATGGGAAAAAGTGAATTTCGTGTGGTGATTACACACTATTATTTGAAAGGCAAAACGGCGAAAGAGACAAAAAAAAATTACGGCGAATCTACTCTGTCAGATTATATGGTAAAATATTGGATTGCTGAATTTAAACGGGGCCGAACAAGCACTGCAACAATACCATCAACTGGAAGGCCAGAAGAGGTGGTTACTGAAGAAAATATCAAGAAAATCCTCGATATCGTTATGAATGATCGCCGGGTCAAAATCCGTGAGATTGCTGAAATGGTAAACATATCATACGAGTATGAACGTGTGTTCAACATTTTGCATGAACATTTGCATATGAAAAAGCTATCGGCAAGATGGGTGCCGCGTTTGCTCAGTGTTGAACAAAAACGAGTATGACAGATCACTTCACAGCGGTGTTTGGACATGATAAAGCATAATCCTGCTGAGTTTTGGCGTAGATTAATAGCTGTTGATGAAACGTGGGTCCACCACTACACATATGAAACCAAAAATCAATCGAAGCAATGGGTGGAAGCTGGTGGAAGTGCTCCGAAGAAGGCAAAGACAGCGAAATCGGCTGGCAAGATTATGGCCACTGTCTTCTGGGATGCATACGGAATATTGCTCATCGAGTATTTTGAAAAGGATCAATTTGTTGATGCAATCAAGGATAAACGACCACATTTAAACAAGAAAAAAGTGCTCTTTCTTCAAGACAACGCACCGGTTTACACAGCATTAGATACGATGCTAAAACCACGAGAAATCCACTTCGAATTGGTTGATCATCCACCTTATAGTCCAGATTTAGCCCCTAGTGACTTTTTCCTGTTTCCAAACTTAAAAAAATGGTTCGCAGGAATAAGATTCATCTCAAACGAAGAAGTGATTACCGTAACTAATGCGTATTTTGAGGAGTTCCCAAAATCGTATTATTCAGATGGTATAAAAAAGTTAGAAAATCGTCTTACTAAGTGTATTGAGCTAAAAGGAGGCTATGTTAGATAACTTCAATATCAATCCGCCCTCGTATATTGTAACATACCATATTTATGTCACTTCGCCTTGTCAGAGGATGTGGAATAAAGACAACAAACAGTTAGACTACCAAAAAAAAAAAAAAAACACTCAGCGAAATGTTTAATTGAATGTTTTTTGGTAAACTAACATGTTTAATTTGCCAATGCACGTTGTCTCGAATTTTTATTTGTTTAGAAAACTTAACTTCATCTCAAATATATTGTAATACTTTAATAGTATATTTCTGTTTATTATTCTTTTTACTATAAGTTTCTCTAAGTGCGTTGAGTAAGAGAGAGCTGCTGCTAACTTACACAAAGGCAAAATGACATTGTACGAGTATGTGTTTGACAAGCCCTGCTTTAAAAACAAAAGTGAAAATAATTTAAAGTGAGAGCACAGAGAGCAAAAAACTGACATTTTTAAAACCTTATGCTTAAATTTTGAAAAGTTTTTAAGAAAAACTCTCCATTTCTCTACTTTTAACTTAGAAATACTTTATACAGTGTTTTATACAAAAATTAATGAAACAATGAAAATTCGATCAATGCAATATCCTGTTCTTTTTAATTAAATAATAAAATTTAAAACAAATCCTTTATTAATTACAAAGATAGCAAGCATTTTTATATGAAGTATGTGAATATTAAAGCATATTTTATGACTGACGAGGACAATTCCCCAAAGTAATGTTTAAAAAATAATTTTTTTTTGCATCGAAAAAAAGATTTATGCTTTGGCGATATGCGTTACTCTCTGCACGCCACTATGTGGCAGCCAATGCCAGGAGCAGCAGCAGCAGCAGCAGCAGGATGACAAAATTAACTTTATCAATGAAAATAAATTTTTGCATCGTTAATCGAGATTGTTGGAAGGCAGCAAATAAGGCCGCAATTTAAAGGCACTCAAGTAAAAAATTGTAAAAAATCTAGATTTAGCCCCTAGTGACTTTCTCCTGTTTCCAAACTTGAAAAAGTGGCTCGCAAGAAAAATATTCATCACAAACGAAAAAGTGATTACCGTAACTTATGCCTTCTTAAAAGTCGTAGCGAATGTAACTTTTAAAGGAAATTTGTTTATTATTTGAAAAGACACACTTCGAATGAATAATTTTTGCAGTGATGATGAACACCCAAGAGTGTTAGGATGAACGTTGTACTATTTATTAATCCCTGCTTAGCATTGAGATACATAATTAACATTATACATAATTGCACTATTTTTTAAAATCAATTTGTGTGGTGGTAAGCCGGATGGTTTTAATGTATTTAAAAATTCTTTGGGTACAACTGATCAGTCTCTGTTTCCTTCTATTGAACACAATCGGAACTTAAATAAAATTTTTCTCTCCAAGTAACAAATTGGAAATTATATGTTCATTAATATTTGTATAATCATCGATTTTTAACACAAAATTGACGTTGAATAAAATTTAAAAACATTTTGTTCATTGATTTTTCTGACGTAAAAATTACAATAACTATGCTTCGGGATTATAAATAAATTGTTTTTATAACTTGTTGGAGTTTCTAAGTCACAGTTACTCAAATTTAGCAACCATTTGGTAAATGGAGGATCATTTGATCTCATATTTTAGTCAACTTATGGGCTAAGTCATAAGAGCATAAGGACGATCTTTTTACCATATTTTCAAGAATGGTTTTTCTATTTCACACAACGAAACAGTTTTTTTTTTACATAAGAAAAACGACTCTCAAATGATGAGATCTGTTTGTGTGAGCGCGAAATTATGAAACCGACGTGTCTAAGGTAGGTACACGTATTTTAAAAAGCGAATGTGAAATTCGAGCCCCTGGTAGGAGATTAACTGCAACTGATATAAAGTTTGACATCATCTGTTCCTATATATGATACGGCTCAGTATTACAACACCGTTTAAGCGTTAAACTTTAACATTACCTGACACTATATATTAAACAAACCTGTATTACACTTGATAATACACTTGATAAAATAAATACTGCATTGCCGACAACATGCAGTAGCGAGAAAGGTATTTCCAACCGACAAAAGATATCTTTGACGATGAGGATTGTTATGTTAGAAAACGACTAATGATAATTAGAAAATATAGTTCAGTTGGACACTTACAAATGTACTTATTTTTAGCATTTGTACCTTTTTTTCTTTTGAATTTACTCTTTTTACTTTCCCAGAATCTGGCATCCCTATCAGAATATAATTTATACGATGATTATGATGATGGTTATGACAGAAATCCCTTTTCTAAAAATAATTACTTGCTTTACTATAAAAGACGCGATGTTTACGCGTTATTTACGATTATTTACGCTTGAAACCTCTTTAACTGTTAAAGTTTGGCATCACTTGACACTATAAATTAAACATCCCTGTATTGACACATTTGACAAAACAATATTACCAAGAACAGTTTTGGCAACAACAAAATATGTTATGTTAAACTGTAATACAAAAAACTATGAACCTTAAGGATTTAATATGTAATTTTTTTTTAACAAAAATGTTAACTTCAAGACTTCTCACTATTTTTCGTCATTAGAGTAGAAATATATCTTTAAAATGAATTATTAATCATTAATTTGGATGCAGTAATACGGGAGATATTTTCAACCGACAAAAAAAATACCCTTTAGAAATAACATATATATGATAATTTTTGTCATAATATTTTTTATTTTATCCCTAAAAGGCGTTAAAAAAAAGTACTCCAAAAAGTCGTCTAGTACTGTGATACGAGTACATGCCATAGAATTTCATAGCATCGTTATTATAGTGTTTTTGTTGCAATTCTATATCACCATTATTGTTATATCGTTTAAATGCTATTAAGTGCATTATTTTTATTATGATTCTTCCTCTTTTTCTTGTGAGAATGTCAAGAAGCACACACGCACACACAAACTGTTATACCTACACATACACGTACACCGTGTCTCTTTTTCTTTTAATATCATTTTAATGTATTTATATTTCACTTTTTTCTTTCGCTTTCTTTCTATTGCCTTGTATGCGAGAGCTCATGTCTTGATATCATTATTGTTGTTATTATTGCCGCTCCATTATCATTATTACCATTATCATAATAATCATTATCATTAACATCATTATAAAAGAGATTTTCGTTTTTTTTTTTCATTCCAATTTCTTTAATAACAATACAAAACAAATTTTTGTTGTAGCTGTTGTTTTTTTATTATTCAACAAATAATAACAAATATTGCACAAAATTGTTTTTATTTATTTATTTTTTTTATAAGAAACACACACACACTTAATTGTTTGCATACGTGCATACAAACATACATGTGTGTGTTAATAAAAAAAAACAAAAAAAATTTGGTTTAAAACAGAACTGTGACACCTGTTCTTCGATTTTAATATTTATTCCCGTAGTTTATGTGTTTTTATTGAATTATTTTTTTTTAATTTATTTTTACTTCTTTATGATTTTTATTATTAACAAAATAAAAAAACAAAAACAAAACAAAACAAAATACTCCATTAGCCAAAATGAAATTTAAATTTTTCGAAAGGTGTGGTTTTATTCAAAAAGAGTATAGAAAATAAAAGTTAAATTTGAAATTAAACTAAAACTTTTATTGTCTTCTAAGGGGACTACTTTTTAATCTTAGTAGTGGTCTATTCACTCTGTAATTTCTAATGACCGCCAAAAAAACGTAAGCGCCGTGATTATCGCTTTTCGTTTTTTGACAAAAAACCACCACCACACAAAATGTTATAACTGTAAAATGTAACTCTGTGATATTACAGCAAAAGCAAAAAAGTCTTATGCACTACACTAGAACACAAAATAATTAAAAAAAAACCTTCTCCTGTAAAATTTCTTTTTTGTCGCTTACGTCTTTTTGGCGATTATGACTCGATATGTACTACAGTTTTCGTAATTTTTTATGAATTACTTTCGGTATTTTTAAGCATTAATTCTATCTGAGGGCTGATTTGAATTTTTTTTTTTCGCCCTCATATCTCTTTTAAAAGGCTCTTGATAAATCCTAAGCGTTGTAAGCAAAAAATTTTTCAGTGCTCTAATTCGGTATATACATATGTTCAGCGATTGGGTGTCAATATCTTAAGTGAGTAACAATTCGAAGGCGTGTTATTAGGACACTTATAAACTTCACACCTTGGTGAGGAGACGGAGACTATCTAAACTCCAGCACCCGGTGGAGGAGATGCAACACCGCACCGAGCTCGCGCTCTGCCTGCGCTTTAGGTCTAAACCACAGCCACCACGAAGCTCACACAAGGGGGCCTACCCGACAATCGGACAGAGATCGGAATCCCTGGGCTCCCGATTCCCGTGGCACCAGAATACCTCTGGTCAGGCTTAGTGACACGTGAGTGTAAAAGAAATTTGTATAAAAACTCAAAGGAATATCGTGTTATCCATTGAGTGGTTTCAAGACCACCAGACTGACAAAGCTGTCCAGCTGTTAATTATCTATCATATGAAGTTTCATTTATTTAGTGAAAGACTTGCCATTTATGAATATGAATCGTTTAACAAACGGAGAACGTTTAAAAAAGTTAAAATTAAATACAAAAATGGTGATTCTAAAGTGTCCAAACTTTCGATCAAAATTTTCTTTAGCAATGAAACTCATTACTCATTCGTTGGTTACGCCTGGTCTGGAACGGTATTTGGCCCTATTTTTTCGAAAATGACGCTGGAAGAACTGTTACCAACTCCTCAGACCGACTTTTCTTGAGCCTGCAATTGATGCCTTTAGGCCGTTTTGGTGGAGCTACATGTCAAGTTATCACCAATCGAAATGTGTGAAAAAGTAGGCGAAACTGCAACCTATTTAGAAGCGGCTTTTTAAATGTCATTGTATTTCGTATATAAAGACAAGCTGCAAGCATTATAATGAAATAAAAGTTTCATCGAAATCATTACTTCAAATGAGGCCACGCCTCAAATGGTTCATACGCTGGATCCAATTTTGAAATACACTCTCCATTATACCGGCCAGTATCTCACGAATAAATTCTTCAATATAAGCATGCAGTGAGTCAACCGTTGGGGGCTTGTCCCTAAAGACATGAGCTTTAACACAGCACCACAAAAAATAGTCTAAAGTCGTTAAATTGCAGGATCTAGGTGGCCAATTAACCAGCTGACAATTGAAATAAACCGCTCACCGAACTCGCCTCTCAAAAGGGTTATTGTTTCTCGTGCTGTGCGGCATGTGACACCGTCTTGTTGAAACCACATGTCAACCAAGTCTAGCTCTTCCATTTTGGGCACTTTAGCTATCGCCATTCACAGGAACGTTTCATGTTTCAACTGTTTCATGACGTCTATATAAGTCAAATTGTATTGAATGTTGTCTAAAGCATACCGAGTGAAAGTTGTTTCGTAATAAAATGCTTGCATTAAAGGTTGTAAGCCTGGAGTTACTAACCGATTAAGAATTAACTAAAAAAAATGTTGTATGTTTTTTAGCTCCAATTTTTCCAAAAACTAAACATTACATACATATGTACATATGTGAGTCCAAAATGCCATCAATAATTTTATGACTTCAACAATTTCCGCAAGTGTGCTTTATGCGATGAGTTTCAAACAGAAATTCGTAAAAACTATAAAGCGTAACGAAATGTACTAAAAATATCAGGTGGTTGATTCGCGTTGTTGCTGCTGCTGCTGCTGCCAGTGATGACAATGTTGTTCTACTTATCATGTACTATGCCATGCAATATAAATAATTTATAAATGAAATGGTACATTTATTTTCTATAACACACAACAAGTCATCTCCAACCAACCAACCAACCCATCCATACAGTATATTTCAAATTCACTATCATTTGGCAAAATTTTAGATGGGTTTGGTCGCTTGTTTGGTGGGCTTATAGGCAAGAGAGCAGCCGCAATATTAGCTGTAGTAACTAATAGTAGATAGCGCAGATAATATATCCGGTTCCGGTTAAGCCTATATTTGAAATGCTAAAACTAAATTCTGTTGAGCTCATTCCACTTGCTTTCAAATACTGCTGTGGGTAACTGAACTAAATATACACACACACACACTCCCCATCCCCAAAACAGCTACTGGGCCACAAAACAAACAAAAAATTGTCAATAAACCTCCACTAGTAAGTTAACCAGCAACAACAGCATCAAATTGTAAAAAATACAACAACAAATATGAAATGCATTAAAATTTATATTGAAATGCACTGCAATTGCGCTCTCCTATCCCTCGCATGTGCATAAATCGTTATTTTCGTTGCTTAAAGAATGAATTTCTTAAACGATCCCTTTTGCAATAGCGAATCTCTTAAAAGCTCAATAAAAACCAACCAGTAGTGAGGGAAACGACTTCACTTTACAAATGAACATTTCACCACCGGAACTAAAGGATGAGCATGTAAAACGGAAAATAAAGCAGAAAAGGAAAAAAACGTCCGTCAGCGTATAAATAATGTCGTAGTCATCGCATGTAAAGCCATAGAACCACATTAGCCAGCGGAGGAGCAGGTATAAAATGGTTACAGCAGCAGCATATAAAAATATATTGGCCTACTCGTAGGTCACTTCTCCTTGCTTGCTATTTGGGAGTTTGTCATGATGTTGTCTTTTAACTTGTGAGCCCACAATAAAATACTCGTAAAACGGGCAGTCTGGTTGAGTTGAAACGTATAAATCATTTGGCTGCAATTAATTACACGGCATGTGAGTCGATTTATGACAATTGCCAACCAGCCAGTCAACGTACTGAACAGCCAAATTGTGCCAGTGAAGAGAAACCAGTAGTAAAGCAGACAGACAGCAGTTAAGGCATTATTACATTGTGGAAGCAACAAGATGGCCATCTCTAATTGACATCATTCTTGTCGAGTATGAACTTCCGCGCACGTATGAAAGTCATTAAGAGAGTAGTGGTAATAAAGGATTTGTAGACTTAAAAAACAAAACAAAAACAAATAAAACAATAGATCAAAAATCATTTTCAAAAAATATATTTTGTAGCTACAACAACAAATGTATGTTCGATGCTTGTTAAAATGTCAAGCAAAAGATATGCTCATCAAAGAACAAATTGTCAAATTGACGTCTATAAACGTCAAGCCAGACAACGGGCTTGTATTCTATTGGAATTGAAACATCCAACGATGTTTGCTAATTTTCCAAAATTATTTTGAAACTGATTTTAAATACAAAATTCTTTAGATAAAATCAGGTTCATGGTGATCTATAAATAATCAGCTGGATAAAAACGTTAACAAATAGCATTAGAAAAGTGGTTCACATTCTATGGTCGTCTTGATTCTGTGTCATGAAAAACTGTTAAGTAGGCCCTATCAGAAGAGACTTTGTTAGCTGCACCTTGAAGTTCCTTCCATAAATCTTTAGTACACATCTGTTTATGTTTGTTACACATAAACCAGCAGTTTCATTCAACATCATCAATTTCCTTCGCACATAGTGAAGCACAAATATCCACGTTTAAGCTTAATACGTTCTTATACCAGATTTAAATTTCCCTGCCATTAGTAATTAACTCCTTTAATAGGGATGCGGCTGCCTTGAAAGCCTTCACAAAAAAAGTCCTTCAAAATTGTCGTTCCTGTGCGAAGCAGATGCGCCGGGAGAAAAGTGCCGAAATCCGAAAATCGGCTTAATATGGCTTGATAACGAAGTAAGTAATTCCTTCAACAACACACAAAAGGTAATCATAGGGCCATAGCACTTGTTAGATAAAATCAGTTCGCCCCCTCTCCCGTAGAGTCCCACTACTAACCATATGCCCACCAAAAATCCTGAATATAAGTCTCGCCCACGTCAGGCATCCAAAATATATCCGTGGTCTTCCTCCAAAAAGCTAAGTGCATGTCTTCCCACTAAACAATGACCAGTAAGTGTTTCTATTACCGCAGATATCTTGCCTCTCGGCAAGTTAAGCAGCTGCCTAGACCAATTCTTGTCTATCCGATCAGAAAATTCTAGCCTGACTACAAACCAGAGCTGCCAATTGCCCTATACGAAGACGGCAGGTTGGGATCGATATACACAAACCTGTCCTTCGCCGAAAGAATCTGAAGTAGCTCATTCGCGGCACAATTGCTCGGAATGCACTGTGATTCGGTATACAATTAAAATTGAAATCGGAATACTCAGCCATCACTCCCTGTGATGAGTGACACTTTTTTACTGTCAGGCACTTGGTGAACATAGCCCCTAAGAATTAAATAGCGAACTGACTTTCCATATAAATGCAGACTTTCCGTAACCGTTGCAAAAATTAGATACTTTCCGTGTCCACCTCCAATGAATTTTTGCAGGTATTCCTATTCATAGATGTCTTCAAATTAAGCACTGGTAACAGGCATGGAACAGTAATCCGTCCTCACGGAAGACAAGCTAATCCAGTGCAATAGCCCAGTAGAATACCCCGTTAATCTAAGACCACTTTCTCTGATTCTCAGCAGAGATATGGAAGCAGTTGATTCAGCCATGAGAGCTGGTGTCTAGGTATTCATAATGACACTAAGTGTCATGCCTGGCGTGGTACGTAACACCACACCAATCAAGGATTTTAGTATATACTTCCTACGTAGGGTCCTCCACCAAATTACAATTGGTCTGACTATAGTTGTATAAATTCATATTGTGGCCTTTTCTTTTCTGCCTTATTGCGATGAAGGTTTATCTGTAGAACCGTCATCTTTGGTTTCCTTGATCACGTTAGCCTCGTGATCCTTTTCGGCACTGAGGGGTTCATCTAGGAGTTTAGCAAAGCTATCTCTCAGGTCAGCCTGTCCCCCTCCACTTTTCCCCCAGGCTGGCTTTTCCACAGGTTCCCCCAACCCAGCATCACCTTGTCCATCACTCAACATATCCACCTTGTACACTCTGGGAGATATAACATATATGTAAACCCAAATTAAAATAGATCCTTTGCCTCCTCCACGAGTTTTATGGACTCTTGGTTTAGGACTAGTACAATCGACATAGATGTACCTACAGGGTCCTCAATCTTTATAACCAACCCTCTAGTCGTTAGTAGAAACGAAGGGATTGCATTATCTCCTGTGGGTCAATAGGTGAGTTCAGCGGAATCCAGGCTCTGATCCTTGGTCTAGATGGATTATCCTATCTATACATGTCTTTTAGTCCTTTTGAGTCTTTCCGACCTTTGGCAGTCTTGAATAGTACAGCTGCTCGCTCATCAAAGCAGCCCTGATACCACCACGAAAATATTTATAAATCGGGCTATAAAACTTCAGAAAGTACTTACAAATATGAACCAGTACACACACATACATATGTATCTACATTGTGTGCTGGTGATTCTATTTCTCACTGAATGTTCATTCACAGCAAATTTTCATGAATTTTTTTTGCCGAAACACTGTTGCCATAGCCGAAACGGTCGTCAAAACGACGAAATCTTGTAGGCGTTTCAACAAATGAACAACATAACAAATGTGTGCACACTGTTATAGCACAAAGACTTTAACAAATTCTCTACAAGCTTGCTTACTTTACAATCCCGAATGTCTACTAAACCTTGGCTAAGTTGTATCAGACACCGCTGGCAGGAGAGTTTATAAAGTTAAAAATCCACCATAATTTACATGCACTAGTTAATGGTCCTTCGAGCCTAATCTAACGGTGCTTACAAAGCAAACACGATTAGATAAGAGAATAAAGATCGACAAGAGAATAAAGAGAAATAGTAGGAAAAAAATCGAAATACGAATATGAGTAGTTTAAGTATCGATATATAGGGTGTTTTTTTACAGTTACACATATTTAAAAATCATAATAAAACAAATAAATTTGTTTTTAATATCAATGATATAACAATAACAGTGTCTGTTGGATAGAAGTTTTTATGACATTAATGTTTAAATATGATTTCGGCAATGTAAACGTCACAGCTGGCGCGTACAAGACGCTATGTGGAACACCAATTTTCACAATCTTTTCTCAGCATATGCGACCATATTTCACCAATAACTCTTTGAATGTTGATTTCCAGATATTCAATTCTCTCTGTTTTAACGACAAAGGCAAGTGACTTTGCATAGACCGAAGCAAAATAATCCAATGTGGTTTGACGAACGGAATCATTGTTTTCATAAAAAATTTCATCAATTTGCAAGCGTTGCTCTGATGTAAGTCTATCCATAATGAAATGTCAAACCGAACTAAACAAAAAGCAACTATCAGCTGTTAAATAGGTTGTCAAATAAAGCAATGTTGCCAACTCAAAGTTATGAACCTCTAAAAAAACGGCCGATATAAAAGTGAAACTTGAAATCGAAACTTTTCAGCCAGGCTTTGAAAAATAACAAGATAACACGGTGCAACAACAAAAAATACATGACAAGTTTTATCATTTTTCTGATAGGCGCTATCGAGTAGAACAAGAAAGTTAGAAAGTCCGGTAGTATGCAGTCAAGTTATTAGCTTCAGGTACGAAAAACCGGTTTTCTACCCGTAGCTCGAGATGTTGGAGGTGTTTGCAAAATTCCAGAAACAGACCTATGTTCTACTCGATAGCGACTCTGAAAAAAGGAGTATCATTTCCCAGGTATTTCAACTTCGTTCATTTTTGTTGCACCGTGTAATCATTCTATTTACTACGAATTAGATCGCACTGACTTTTGCTACACTATCGCAGCTATTCATCTTGTGATTTCCAATACCTACTTAAACGCGAACACAATTACAAGTAAAATTTTAGTTTTTTGTGTTTAATTTAAGACCATAATTAGCATTTCCATTGAAGTACGTGTTGTCACACTAAAAAGATGGACTTTAATAAAGTCCAGACAAACGTAAAAAGAACATGCATCAGCATACTCGTTTACGTTTTGAGCAAAAAAAAAAACACACACACACACACACATTCATGCATTCCAATTTGTTATAATAGGAGTAATAAAGTGTCCAAAGTTGGTTGGTGTGACTGGCTCCTTGAGCAGCCGAACCGAAAGTAAATGCCACCAAGTGAATACTATTTATTTTGTTTTCAATAGAAACAGAAACAGAAACAGAAACAGAGAGAAAAAAATTCTTAAATTTTATGTAAATATAGTCTCGTACACCTATTAAGACGTTAAACGTATGCTTAGAGACACACCCAGAGTAAAATAAAATCCATATAAGACCGATCAGGCCAAGCCAGGCACACGTTAGTGAATAAATGTTTTATTAACGTAAACTGTCTAGAGATCTGTGATCGTCGTTCTTAAGCATCACATCACGCATGCACATACGATACGTTTAATGCCATCCATGCCATCCATGCCATCCATGCCATCCATGCTATGGCCTTTAAAGTTGAAGGTGTTTAATGTTTCTTCAGTTTTTCAGTGTCCTGTATTCCAAGAGGAGGATTTTGTTTGTTGTTATTGTTGTTGTTGGTCAATACCTGTTAGCCAGCCAAGACGATTCTAATCAACATGATCGTATTAAACAGAAACGTTCATGTTCATTCTTAAATATTTTTTTAATGTGATTGTGTGTCATCTTAATGGGTTTTTTCTCTTTGCTATCTAAAGCACGTGTTGATTATCGCCGAGACGTGTAATTAGTACCAGTCACGCGTTTTTCTTTTAAAAAATCACTGCTTAGTGCATACGACGCATGAATGTGTGTAAATGCAGCGAAGTATTGGTTGCTGTCTGTTGTTGGGTTAAAGTTTCCTCTTCCGAATAATCGAGTAAATTTTTTTTTTTTTTTCTCTTTTCATGGTGTTGTAAATGGATTTACAACAAATATTTATTTGCTTCCAAGTTACTCAAGTTACACATAATTTTGTTTCTCCTTGAAATCCAGAGTCAAAATAATTATTATCGATTTGGAGAAACCAGTAGCTTAAGCATGGCAAGGAAAGGTGATTGCCAACTTTAAAAGATACATAGAAAACCATGTGATGATCACAATATGGGTTTCAACTTTTTGTAGCCAGTAAATCAAGTAGAAAGGATCTTTGAATTTAAGCCATGGCACCTGACACCCCAGAGTCTAGTCAAGTCACAGAGATATGTTATTGATTCGTAGGTCGCAACTACTGAGCCAGAAAAAGGTTGTACCTGCAGACAGTGCAGTCCGATATATTTAAGCTCCGGATGTCTTTTAAAGAGTTCCAGATCGTTGTAAGCGCCAAAATCTAAATATCCGCTAAAGATCCTAACGTAGGTCAGGAGAAAGTGGCAGCCTCGTCATTTCTTCAAGGCTCACTTGAGCACATATCGAGCCATAACAGCCAAAAAACTTAAGCGACAAAAAACAAATTTTACAGGAGAAAGTGTTTTTTAAATATTTTTTTGTTTTTGCTGTATAATCATAAAGGTAGATTTACAGCTATAAAATCTTGTGTACTGGTGGGAATGATCGATAATCATAGCGCTTACGTCCTTTTGGCGGTTATGGCTCGATATAGTGGCCCATTGTTATACCACACAACTAAGCGAAGCCCCCTGAGCTAGCAACTAAGTCCTGATTAATCAGTCTTGACGATCAACTAGAGGTCTCACATAGCAGCACATACCAGCAAATCACGTCGGGCACCAGATCGACAGTCTAATGAATCTGGCTATTAGCCTGACATCGATGGTCAATAGTTTTGATAGGCTATAGAGAAAGAGCGAGCCAAGTGTGATTAATCTACGTCCACAGATGGACACTGGCAAATGAAGTTGGTCATGCTCTTCTCTTCCTCACTCGGTCTACAACCCCGACCGATATCATTTGCCGGTAGGCGCAGCCATAATGCAATGCCACGTGAGGATATGCTCCCACGATTCTGCAATTTAAACTACTGATTGGTGGGCCCTCCATCTCACCTAGGCCAGGTGAGTCTAGCAATGAAGCCAGATTCACTCTCTGCTCAGGATCTATCAGCGTCCAACAAATACTTCTGCCTAAAAGGCAGCTTAACGGAGGACAGCGGTACATCAACCCTTACAGGTAGTACAGAAGGAGTGTGCCTGCCTTAGCAAGCTCAACAGCTACACAATTACCTGGAATGTCCACGTGACTAGGGACCCAAATAAGATGGACAGCAAACTGGTTTGAAAGTATCCCAAAGGAATCACGACAGTCCCTAGCGAGCTTGGAGCTGAAAGTTACACCCGAAAGAAATTTAATATCAGAGAGGAAGCACTGCCCCTCCGAATCAATTCCGCAGAATGGTAGATAGTCATTACTTTGGCCTGAAACACCCTGCAATAGTCCAGGAATCGAAGAGAGACCCATACATTAAACTTTTCAGAAAAAATTCCGCTGCCCACCCTGTTCTGACATTTAGAGACATCAGTATAGATATCCAATAAGACATGTAATCTTTGCTAGGGATCACGGAATGAAATCGCCCATCCAGCAGCGGTCGGGAAGAGACATAGTTAATATCATCCAGAACTCGGGGTGCCTCATAAAGAATGTAAAAGGGTCCCGAGGGGAAAACTATAACCATAACTGTAGTCAAAACATAAGCACATTTACTTTTCTTCCAATCAGCTGTTTATGGTTATGGCACAAAATCAAAATTTAGTTGACAACTAATGTGACGGGTGTGGTTATGATATGTGACTATTAATCAAATACAGCGTTGCCTCTAAAGTTGGTTTTGAATGGCTGTTTACAATAATGGCTATGAATGTGCTTTAATTCAAGTCTAATTGAACCTTATGTCAGGTTAAATCATTGTTAAAACTAGCAGTCAGGAGCCTGAGTCAGAAATCTGCTGCTGCTTAATGACTAAACACTGTATATTTCCTTAAGTTCGGGCTTCGCATAACTTTTACAATTTAGTGTTTGGAGGCTAAATGATTTGGCTTTACTTATACACATGAATACTCGCAGTTATATAGATTTTATTTACTTGACAACTCTATGCTTGTTCCTTGACTTTGGCCTGTCTGTAGTTGAATGTGGTGTACCTCCTTCGTTGCCAGAATGAAATATTTAACGTGTATCTTTTGGGCTAATAACAGCCATCAATTAACGCATGTTGCAAACCAAAAATTGAATGTAAATGTTGCAAAGTCTACACATATAGTCTGTAGGTGTAACACAAGCAATCACAGCAATCACAGCAATCGCAGCAATCGACCTCAAAGAAATCATTCACACACCTTAAGCTGAATGCCGGCTGGGGTTGACTTTGGTGCTTGGCTGGAACGTTGTATCTGTTGCTACTTTGTTGTTGTCATGTAGTTAGCACTTTAAGATTTATCAGCGTAAATTAATTGCGATCTTGTTAAACTCTAAAGATGCAACGAAATTGCTTGTTTTTTTTTTTTCATTTGCTACGCAATGCTGCAAGTAAACTCAACTCAATTTTCTTTTGCTTTATGAGTAGAGTAGAGTTCAGCAGAGGCAATGTGATGTACGATGGTTAGAATGAAATAATATTTCATATGGACATTCTATACAGAGCTGGATGGTTGTTATCTCTAACATCTGCCGCCACCGCTACCGCTAACACTTATACGCTTAAGGATTATCCTGGAAGAATGAAATGAGTTTAAAAGTAGGGGAAGCATTGTCATGAACAGACCACATGTGGTCCTTTACTCATCTTTATTTCTTTCCTTTGCTTTGATTTCCGCGAACTCGTATTTTGTGTGTGCGATTCTTTTTTTTTGCGGGCTTTTGGCCCAGCAGGAGGGGATTTAAAATTATGACAATTATTAAACGAGCCAGACCATGTTCATGCTCATGATTATAACAGTAGCCAGCCACTGAAAATCAAAGAGTTTCTTTAAGTATTTGGAACTCTACTAAATGCTACGATGAAGAAGAAGACGACGACGCAATGCCAGCCATATGCAATGAGTAACTGCATTACGGTTACGATCATCATCATCTTTGTTTTTTTGTATTTCGATTCATTGAGCAGTTTAAACACGTTTCGTTAAATTGAAATATTTTACTTTTGATTGTGTTTTACGTTTTACCGCCGCCTCGTAGATCATTTAAAGAATCGATAAATGTGTCACATATATCGTCGCTGGCACATGCTCAGCATTCGTATGCAAAACACGCAAACCAGCAAACTGCAGAGTCTCTGCTGATACGTGTGAAGCTATAAAGTTCCCCGTCCCCTCAATAATTGATAAATGAAAGAAATAAACAGGATTGCCTGCACCACCATCACCATCAGTTAATTGTTGTCCGGTTGAATATTTATGGTTGACTTAACGAGAATGCATCTTAATATCTGTCGCCTCTCCAAAAGAAAAAAATTCGTTTGTGATTAAAAGTGTAAATGAATGGATGGATGGTTTTTATTGGTCTGGACTGGCGTTGCTTGTCGAAATCAATCAGCCTGTTAAACGTTTTTCTGTCATTACTATGCCCCCATATCCTTCTCTGCTACCTTGCTGCCATAATCAACAAAAAATATGATTTTTTTTCAATTTTTTTTTATAGCAAATCTTCAAATTTAAAACGAACAATGTCTTACTTTATGGCCAAGTTAATAAACTTTGCCAAAAAAAAAAACAACAACAAAAACAAAATATATTCATAATGTATCAGTGGCAGTCGACATTTATAAATTGTTGTCATTAATATTGAAAAAGAACAAAAAACAACAAAACAAAACAACAAATTTATACGTCGTCGTCGTTTATTTTTTAATATTTTTTTTTTAATTTTTATTTTTATTCGTTTTATTTTAATCTTTAATTTTTTATGGCGATATTTTTTTAACGCTTTTGGTGCGTTTTTTGTGAGGTGCGCGTTAAGGTTTGTGGCGTTTATTAATTACATACAATTATGCGTGGGTTGCTTATTAAGTTGCAACTTCCAATTCCAATTATAAATCAACGCTCAATCTTTACAAAGAAAACGCAAAAACGAAACAATAAAACCCTTTTTTTCTAAAACACCCAGAGAACTCATTTAAGATTAAGATTAATTATCGAAAACAAGACAGATTAATACAGATATTAATGAGATACTTGAAATCAAGGATTTTGAAATATTTTTTAACACTTTTCAACAGGACTCATTAATATTTCCAGAAATTGATGAATTTTTGAAATAAATTCCTGAGCACGATTTCAATTTTAATAAATACTCGTATGTTGAGTGATGGATGCAGAGCTGGGAAAATGTGCTGTATAATCAAACCTAAGCAAATCAAATTTCTCATGCATCGATTAAAAGAAAGGAAACATTAAAACAGGCTTAAAGCCAAATAAGCCACTTTATAAAAAATTACTTTTTTAGTGCATCACACAAAATTTCAAGAGATTATGGTTTCCACTATCGTCTGCAGTAAGTTTTGGGTTAACACCATAAGTAACACAGAACTGTGGAACATGATCACTGAGAAACATACTACCTTGATCAAAAAGTGCCCGGAATTTATTCAGAAAATTAAAGATACAAGTTTATTCATTTAAATCTAAAGGGTTCGCCATCTAACGTTTTTTTTTCAACTAGTGCTTATTTGGTGAATGGTAACACTTAGCCCATGTCTGATTTGACAGATAATTAGTTTTATCCTTCCGCTGAATGAATATGGTTGTGTATACGCTTCGCTAAGTGGGCCTGCGATCGACTTACAGAAGATGCCGATTTCGCCAAAAAAAAAATCATCTTTTCAGATGAAGCTCATTTTGATCTTGGCGGGTATGTAAACAAGCAAAATGGTCGCGTTTGGGGCACAGAAATCCCGAACGCATACATTGAGAAGCTGATACATCCAAGACGAGCAACTGTTTGGTGCGGATTTTGGTCCAGACGCATAATTGGGTCATTTTTCTTCGAAAATGAGCAAGGAGTGGCCGTTACAGTCAATAGCGCTCGTTATCGGGCCATATTGAACGAATTTTTGTTCACAAAAATTTAAGAGGAGGATATTAGCAATATTTGGTTTCAACAGGACGGCGCTACGTGCCACACAGCCGAAGCTACACTCGATGTTTTGCGCCCTGTTTTTGAAGATCGCATTATCAGCCGCAAAACTGATGTCGTTTGGCCACCTCGGAGCTGCGATTTGACACCGTTGGACTATTATTTGTGGGGTGCCGTCAAAGATAAGTGTTACGCCAACAAGCCAGAGACAATTGACGCTTTAAAGGACAATATTCGTGAAGCCATTGGTGAAATACGGCTGCACACATTTGATAATGTGCTTAAAAATTGCACCGATCGTGTAGGCTACTGCATGGCCAGCCGGACCCTTTATATAGTCCCCTTCAAAGTAATCCACATCGACTGCAACACACTTATGCTAGCGCTTTATCCAATCCTCGAAGCATCTTTTGTAATCGGTTTTCTGTATGTCCATCAGCGCCTCCTGCGATTTTTCCATTATTTCCTCTCGGCTGCTGAAACGCGTTCCCCATAATGGTTTTTCAACTCAAACGAACAGATTGAAGTAACAGAAAGCCAAATAAGATGAATTCGGTTGCTGTTCGATGGTATTTGTTGCATTTTTCGTCAAAAAAATTCGAATAATGATGGCACTCTGCTACGGTGCGTTATCATGGTGCAAGATCCACGAGTTTTTTGTCCACAATTTTGATCTCTTTCGGCGAATTGCTTTACGCAAACATCTCATAATGCCCAAACAATACTCTTTGTTTAATGTCGGACCTTTTGGCAAAAGTTCATGATGCACTGCACAGTTGTAATCCATGAGAACCGTGAGGATTACCTTCTTTTTTGACTGAAAACGGCGCGGTTTTTTTGGTCTCGACTCATTTGGAGAAAACCATTCACTTGCCTGATGTCTGGATTGCGTGTCGTACTCATAAACCCACGTCTCGTCTCCTGTAATGATCCTTTTGGTAAATGTGGGATCAGCTTCAGCCTCGCAAATCATGTCTTTTGCCACCTCAACACAATCTCTTTTTGCATGAAAATGAGGTCTTTTGGCACCAACTTTGCTGCTACACGACGGAAATCCAAATCACTACCCACAATGTTTTGGACGGATTCATAGTCAATGTGCAAGTCCTCCGTTATCTCTCTAATGGTTAATTTGCGTTTATTGGCCAACATTTCTTTTACTTTATCAATGCTTTCGCGATTTTTATGGTTTCCTATGGTCTGCCACTGCGTTCATTATCTTCGATTGACTCACGACTATTTTGGAACCGCTCGAGCCACTAGTCAACGACCGTTTTCTTTAGAGAATCGTTGCCTAAACATTTTCTCAACATTTTCAACGTTAGCGCACCATTTAATCCAAGTTCGTCGTTGCAAATTCAAATCCATTTCTAAAGACGTACTCTTGGCTACGTAGCTTTTGCAAATGTCAAGCTATGACGCTAAGAGATAGCGGGAATATCAACAACAGATGTACCAACTTAACAAAAAAACGTGGGTTATTCCGAGAACTTTTTGATTATGGTGGTATGCTGAAGTATATGTTTTCTCCAGGTATAGACGAGCCTTCCTCTTATGGATTCCAATTTCTTACTTTTAAGGCTATGTCGTTATGGAGTTTTCTTACCCTATGACCAATCCAATTCCATTTGCGTCTTCTTATTTCCGTCTCGATAGATATTTGACTGGCTTGGGACCATAACACAAAATTTGGTATCTTGTTGGGCCAAAAAAATCCCATAATCCTCCGCAAACATTTGTTAATGAATACCTGTATAATCTTGATGTCTCGAGGAGCGGCGTTCCAGAGGTAAAAAGGTATTAACTTGACGTTCGAATTGAATATTCTAATTTTAACATTCGATGAGAGCGATGACGATCCTCAAATGTTCGCTTATCGTCCAACTACTGGGTGTGCAGATTTTATGCGATTCTCAATATCCATTGAAGAGCCATTGAATTAATGCTACTCAGATAGTAAAAGTTGTCTACCTCCTCAATACTACTCTCGCCGACTGTAAGGACTCTGTGTACATCACTGTTTATTCTCAGTATTTTAGATTTTTACATTTATTCTTAATGCTGCCTTGGCTGCGGCTTGGGCAACACTGTTTAGTTCTCGGACATGTCTGTGTAGTTGTGAGACATCAGACAAATATTGTCCGCATAGTCCAAGTCTTTCCAATCGACTATTGAGTCCCCACACTTTCATGACTATGTCTAGAATAATATTAAAGAGCAGTGGTGACAAAACGAAGCCCCGGGTCACAGCCTTAAGTGCTGAACTAACCTAACTAACTTCGCAGGCACGCCTTTACACTCCAATGTGGCCCATATAACTTCTAGCGAGAGTGTATCGGACGCCTTTTCAAAATCTACAAACATTAAATACAAAGGAGATCGCCCTACCACCGATTGCTCTACGATTATTTTTAAGGTGTTAACGTGGTCTGTACACGATTTCTAATTTTTTTGGAAAACGATGCTCGTCTCTGATATTGTGTCTTTGATGAGATCTTGGATTCTTTCTTTTATAATACGAACTCTGAGTACCTCATACCTAACCTTACCTAATGTAAAACTAAATGGTGTTGTATGAAGGCATTTTAAATGTTCTCCAAACAAAGCATCCACTTCTGCTTTGTTTCAGTTTCTGTAATCAAATTGTAGTGTAGCTTGCCTCCATATGCTCGAGTGTAGCGGTGAAGATCCTTGCTAAGCGGTGGTGGTGGTTCTTACTAAATATGGTAACTTTTTCCCTGCAGGTGGCGTATTCTCCTGATCATTCGTCTGATGTTTATCATCATCGCCAGAGGTAAGCTGGAAGATCGTGAGACTTCTTTAAATGGATTTGTCTAGAGCGAGGTTGAAGTCTCTTTATTAGGCAATCGAAACTGTAATTAAATTTTTTGTCATGTCGTCTGCTGTGGCTCGAATCTGGGCCGCTTGTTTTGTATGCCTGCACTCTAACCACTGCACCAGGTCACCCCCAAATGCCTTAGAGGGGAATTAAAATATTGAATCTGCGTTTTTTATGGAATTTCTTCAGTTCTCTTTTATCTAAATTATGATTTTTATTTGGAAATTGTTATAATCAAAGTAATCAAGTTTATGTTTATGAGACATTGTGGTAATTATTATCTGCCAAAAGTATTTTTGATATGTTTGAAAATTACCGAAATAAACACGTGCCCTTCAATAAAAACGTTTTTGGTTGGTACCAGGTACTAAACTTTCATTAGCCTATGAGTAAACAAACATTAAATAAATGCAGGGCGAAACATAAAAGCATTTTATGTAAAACGATATGATAAAGGAAAGAGAGTAAAACAAACCTGGATTTTGTTTTATGACCATAACGATTGTCATGTTATGGGCTTTAAAAGCAAACTCTATACGAGGCTTACTCTTTATATTAAGTTTTATGAGAGTATTGAAATAAAAGGATAAGAAAAGCTTTTAACTTGACGCGTGTAAACCAATTACTTTTAATGGAATTCTTTTTTTTTTCTTTTCGTTGTTAATAATTATAAAATTATAGGAAATAATGTATAATAATCCAGCAAAAGAGCGCTTTTAAATAATTTACTTGGTGTTATAGCTACAAAAGGTACAAATGGTTTTGGAGAATTTGTTTTATCGGGTAAAACAAAAACAGTTTGAAATTTTGCCAAATTAATGTTTTTTTCGTAAAGTAAAACTGTATCGGTTAAAAATGAAACATAATTTCATTCATATGGCTGCCGCGGCTGTCCCCACAGTACCCCATTCGATGGGATCAATATTCTAAAACGTTTTCGAGTGTATGGGGTTGTATCTGGGCAGTGGCATCATTATTGTTGGCCTTTAAGTGCTCAATTGTCTCTGGTTTGTCGGCATAACACTTGGACTTGTCTAGTCCAACTGTGTCAAATCGCAGCTTCTTGGCGGCCAACTGACATCATCATTTCCCTTAATTAAACGGCTATCAAGCGTTTGACGCAACAATCGATTGTGGCATGAAATGTGTGGCAAGTTGCACCATCCTATTGACACCAAATATCGTTCACATCAATACCATGAAGAACGGGCACAAAAAAATCGGTTATCATGGCTGTACGGTCCTCATTATCAAAGAAATAAGGGCGAATGATGACTTTGCTCCACAAGGCGCACCAAACAGTCATTCGTAATGGGTGCATTGGCTCTGTCAGACTACGTTTGGGTTTTCCTGCGCCGCAAATACGGCAATTTTGCTTATTAACGTACCAACCAAGATGAAAATGAGCTTCAAAGTTGATTTTTTTTGGCAAAATCGACTTCATCGTCCATCTAGCGAAGCGAAAACGCAGCGTATGGTTATGCGGCTTCAACTCTTGAACCAATTGAACTTTGTAAAGCGTCATACCAAGATCTTTTCTCATTCTTGAGGACGATGACGAGTTGATATTGATTAATTCTCTCGCACACTCTCAGCCACAGCTACGATATTTTCGGCTGTGCGCACTGTACGAACACGCTTATGTCTTGGCGTATCAACATTGAAACCAGTTTCACGAACTTAAGCAATAAACTTGCGTATACCGGGCACTGTTAGTTCTTCTCTGTGACCAAATGTTGTACGACAATTTCGTGCAATTTCCGATCAATTGTTTAATAAATCGCTACGTTGCTCAAGCGTAAATCGATTTATTTCGTTCATAAGTATTGCCAGATTCGAAATAAATGCTGGTAAAATAAAATGTAAACAAAAAGTTAAAAAAAGAAAATTTAACATTAAAATTGTGTAAAATTAAACGAAAATTAAGAAAAAATTAAAGTAAATATGAGAGAGTGACCGACCACGTATTCTAATTACGTTTCGATTTACTAGACATTTCTTTTTGACTTGAAACAAAATTTAGTTCCACCTTTTTAAATGCTTCACAGCATAATTACAAATTGCGTTTTTGTACTTTTTTTTAATATTTTTTTATTTTCATAGCAAATGCTGTATGGCATTAAACCACAATTCTTTAACTGACTGACTGATTTATATGGATGTGCTCACGTTTACATGTACAGGCGGGCTTTCTTTATATGGAATGACTGACTGTCTGACTATTCGTTCGTAAATGAGTTGTATGTCTAATACACACACACACACACACGTACTATATTTTTTATAATTTTCTTCTTCTTCTTTTACTTACTGCCTCTCTCAAACTTATGAAATTCATAATTATTTGTGGTGATTCAACAAAAATAATTCCCATTTGATATGCAACAACATCAGAGGAATTCCAACCATGTTTAAGTATATATTTTTTCTATTTTTTAGTGGGGGTACTCTTTTTTACAAGTTGCATGATATGATGGTATGTACGAGGGTTATTAAATCATAAAAAATTACACCCACACAAAAAAAAAAAAATAGAGTCTGAGAAAACCCTATTTAATTGCAAGTGTGAAGATCTTAATTTAATGATAAAAAAAAGGTTTTCACCAACTTGTAACCATATTTTCTAAAAAAAAATCTAAAAGGAAAGAAATTTGTTAAAATGCGTAAATTCTTGATTTGTTACCAGTTAACCATAATCATATAGTTTTTATCTTTTTCTCTCTCTCTTTATTTAAATTTTAATTAATCAATGTGGCGTTACTAATCACTTGCCACTAATTTGTTACAATTTCCTGAAATTGCTAATTTGTTGTTGATGCATCAACGAATCGTTTTAAAATAAAACAAAAACCAAAAAAACAATACATTTTTGTCACTAAGCAATAGCGACAGCAACAACAACAACAAGAGCAATGAGAACGACCAACAAATTCATAACCTTTACACTGGTTGGTGACATACAAATTTATAAATACACTGACAGAAAAATATCATTACTGTGTAACAAAATTACATGATGCGACAAAAAAAAATACCTCGCCAGTAATAAATACTATTTTTCTGACAGGCGATGTTTTTGGAATTTTCGCAACACCTACAAAGTCACAAGTTACGGCTAAAAAACCGGTTTTTCGGACCTTCATGCACTTTTAAACTAATAACTTATCTGAATATTGCCGGATTTTAAGTTTAAGTGAATTGCATGAGAATTTGACTGAGAGAAAGCTCTGTATAAAGTGGGCGATGCGTTTGCTCAAAAGCAGGAATAAAACTGCGAATTATACCCACATCCACTGTTGGCAGACCTCAAAAAATGTTTGCCGTTAAGCAATTTCTCACGAATGCGAATTGGAATTTTCGCAACACTTACAAAATCACAAGTTACGGCTAAAAAACTGGTTTGTCGGACCTTCATGCACTTTTAAACTAATAACTTATCTGAATATTACCGAATTTTAAGTTTAAGTGAATTGCATGAGAATTTGACTGAGAGAAAGCTCTGTATAAAGTGGGCGATGCGTTTGCTCAAAAGCAGGAATAGAACTGCGAATTATACCCACATCCACTGTTGGCAGAACTCAAAAAATGCTCGCCGTTAAGAAATTTCGCATGAATGCGAATTGGAATTTTCGCAACACCTACAAAATCACAAGTTACGGCTAAAAAACCGTTTTTTCGGACCTTCATGCAATTTTAAACTAATAACTTATCTGAATATTGCCGGATTTTAAGTTTAAGTGAATTGCATGAGAATTTGACTGAAAGAAGAAAGTTCTGTTTAAAGTGGGCGACGCGTTTGCTCAAAATCCGGAATTGAACTGCGAATTATACCCACATCCACTGTTGGCAGACCTCAAACTATGATCGCCGTTAATTTCGCACGAATGCAGAGGTTATCGCTGAAACTGAGGCCTATTTTGAGGCAAATAAGTAAAACGTTCTTCAAAAGTGGTATTGAAATGTTAAGCTAGGATCACACGATTGTCGTAATGCACCAATAATTACTGTATTTTCTATACCAATCGTGTGATTATACAATTTATTGGCTCCTACGGCAACTCATAATATTATTGTGCTTATTTATCCCAATCAAATGCAGCCCTGGTGCGACAATCGTGTGAAAGCTTTATCGGCAATCATGCACCAATCTATAAATTTGAAAAATACACCAATATTTAATGTATTTGTGTGGCAATTGAAGAAGGCAATAATCACCAATTTTTATTTTTTAATTGATTTCTTTCTGAAAAAACACATGGTTATACGCTTCCGCCATTTCTTTTTTTTTCATTATTTTTACTTTTTATCAAGCGGACTTTTTTTTAGAGAACAAATCATCTTTACTTTAGAGGATTAAATACATATCGGGTCCGCCATCTCACGTTTTTTTTTTCAACTAATGCTTATTTCGTGAATGGTAACACTTAACTCATGTCTGATTTGACAGATAATTAGTTTTATCCTTCCGCTGAACGAATATGGTTGTGTATACGCTTGAACAACGTTGGGAAATAGTCCGACATTACTTTGAAAATCATGGTAATGTTGCAGAATGTGTGCGATGTGTTCAGATAAAGCTCATTTTGATCTTGGCGAGTATGTAAACAAGCAAAATTGTTGCATACATTGAAAAGCCGATACACCTAAGACGAGTCACTGTTTGGTGCGGATTTTGGTCCAGAGGCATAATTTGGCCATTTTTCTTCAAAAATGAGCAAGGAGTGGCCGTTACAGTCAATGGCGATCGTTATCGGGCCATGTTGAACGAAATTTTGTTCACAAAAATTGAAGAGGAGGATATTAGCAACATTTGGTTTCAACAGGACGGCGCTTCGTGCCACACAGCCGAAGCTACACTCGATGTTTTGCGCCCTCTTTTTGAAGATCGCATTATCAGTCGCAGAGCTGATGTCGTTTGGCCACCTTCGAGCTGCGATTTGACACCGTTGGACTATTATTTGTGGGGTGCCGTCAAAGATAAGTGTTACGCCAACAAGCCAGCGACAATTGACGCTTTAAAGGACAATATTCGTGAAGCCATTGGTGAAATACATCTGCACACAATCGATAATGTGCTTAGAAATTGGACCGATCGTGTAGGCTACTGCATGACCAGCCGAGGCAGTCACTTGAATAAAATTATTTTCCATTATTAACCGGAAGGAGTGTACGTACTTTCAAATAAAAAAAGAAATTTGAGAAAATATTCAGTAGATTTTTTTATAGCATTTAAAAAAAAAAATTATTTGGCGGACCCTTTATAATTTGCATTTATATTCCAATTTAAATAAATAAATATTTTAGTGAATTAATTTTTTTTATTAATTTATTGAAATGTTTTCTCATATGCACCATCAATGGCCCTTCCTGTGAGCCAATCCCTGACCCACACACTTCTTTTTTTTTCTTTTTTTTTGTATTTCTTTTTTACTTGTTCACTAAATGACCTCAATATAAATAAAGAGAACGCCATTTTCTTTTTTTTAAGAACGAACCATTTTGAACACCAAAAAAAATTATTTACCACAACAGCTTATACACAGAGTTGGTGTAAACTAGAACGATCGTGTGACAGCATTGAGACAATTATTGTCAATACATCGTTTCGCACCATCTTGTGACAATACATTTTGTATAAAATAAGATAACCGTGTGAATACAGAATTTTTAATTGGAACAATTTTATTATTGTGCGCTAATTTGTCACAATAAATTTTGTATCAGATTGGTGTATTTGAGGCAATCGAGTGATGCCAGCTTTAGAGCGGCGCTGGAATGATTGCTAATTTTGAAAACAAAAAATTTTATCTTTGTTGGGTCCAGCACTTTTCAGCCCATGTGTTATATAATGACATTGATTTTGTATTTGAGTCAATCGTGTGATGCCAGCTTTAGAGCGGCGCTGGAATGATTGCTAATTTTGTAAACAAAAATGTTATCTTTGTTTGGTCCAGCACTTTTCAGCCCATGTGTTGTATAATGATATTGATTTTATATTTTTTTTTTTCTTTTGTATCAACTTAAAAACATTTGACGCACAATGAAACTCAAAACATCACTTTCAAACCTTTGCAGTTGATAGTTAGGTTGTCAACATAGTGCTTATGAAGCTTTTACTTGGACTCAGTGTTGGTTTCTTCCTATCCTTGATTTAGCAGTGCATAGACTAAGAATATTTTAGACAAGTCTCTTTCTTTATCTGTACCGTTCCAGAGATGTATTACTGACGAATCTTATGCTTACGAAACTGATGGGTGGTACCGACAAAAACCACTACTAAATTAAAAATTGCATAAACATTTTTTTCGAAGTATCCCAATAGGCCTCCGATAGAACTCGCCAATTAACGGGCGATCTACATAGTGTAACCTATTTGATTGCTCAAAACTTGAAAGCTATTATGCTGAAAATTTAAAATTTTATCGAATTATCAATGCCAATCATTAAAAATTGATTGCTAGAGTACTAAACTATACATTTGTCCGTAATAAATACATTCTCTTGCGTTTTCTAAATTCTATTTTCTACCGTGTAGTTTGTAATGAATATTTGCCCCGATAAACACGAACAATTTAATCATTGGATTTTACCATAAAAACAATACAAGCGCTATCGTAGTTTTTATACAAAAAAAAAAAAAAAAAAAAAAAAAATAGACAAATTTTTGAAAATTCCAAAAAACAAAAATCATTTGTATGTTAATTTCAGTTGCTATTTTTGTATGAAACAAAACAATTTAAAAAAATAATAAATAAATAATGTCTGATAATATTATTTTTATTTAAATTCAAATTCAAATTTAAATTAAATGAATATAAATATTTGATATTTATTTAATATTTATTTACATAAATGTTTATATATATATATTTTTGTTGTTGTTTGTTTTTGTATCTCAATTGTTCTCTTTTCTTTTATTTTTTGCTATTTTATAAAATAAATAACCATGTTTACTAACCTACTAATTAGTAGGCCTTTTAATAATCAATTGAATTTTAATGACCGATCATCAGCAGATACAATGAAAGTGATTTGCGTCAAAAAATAATTGATTTTAAATAAAAACATTGGTGTTGAAACACGTGGTGATATTCTCGAAAAATGGACAACATTTTACAAAAGCAGATATTAACCGTTACACCAGTTTAAATAAAATTAAAAAATAAATCGAAATTTTTACAAAACAAAAAACACCTTCTTGGCAACAATTTATGTTAAGATTATGCAGAAACTGAGTATTTTTAAGAAGCTCTCTAGTAAATCAAGTTCCTGAAACCCAATTTCTATATGTGTAGGCCCTGAATAGCAGCTAAGAACAGCGCATCAAAAAATCGTCCATTACATAATTACAAAAACTGCTGAACCAGCCGTTTAATTATAACAATAAAAGTCATATTATTTTCTATTTTTTCCAGCAACGCTTTTAAGGTATTATTATATACCTTCAAGCCGCCACTTTCCTCGGAAATCTTTGTTGACTTTTTTTTCTTGCTTTCATTTCCCTTTTGACCAAAGCCCAGTACTTTTCAATTGGCCTGAGTTCGGGACAATTTGGTAAAGAATATAATTATTTACGTACCACTCCAAGGCCGCTTCGCTGTAATGACAAGAGGCAAGATCGAACCAAAAGAAAGTAGAAGCTTTGTGATATGTAACATTCTTTTATGTAAATTTGCTAATTAATTGTACGAGTGGTACTATTTATATTTCGAGAATAGCGAATAATAATAAAAAAAAATTGTAAAATAAATCAATACTCTTTTGCATTCGTTCAAGCCATTCCTCGTAGCAGTTTTTCCATTTTTCTTGAGACACCTCCAAAACATGGTTTTCAAACGTTTCAATTGCTTCTGCGGCGCTCGTAAATTGCTGATATTCGGGGACAGAGAGTAGAAGTCATTGGGCGCCAAATCGTTTTTTTAACTGCTCAAAAATTCACCGCTTTAACGAAATATGTGAGAGCTCGCATAGTAATGATGGTGAATGATTCGTCTTCGGTGGTTGGCTTACGAATTTTACCGAAGACTTTCAGCAACCACTCAGAATTAACCGTCCTACCTTGCTCAAGCGAAACAGAGGCCACGTAACCCATTCGGATGAGAAACAGTTGACCTTTTAGTTCGTTGAGTTTTTTCCCTGATAAACTTTTGTTGGATTTAGCTCGCCTTGATATACCCACACGATTGCTGTTTTGTTTTCAGCTCTTACGATTTTATACACGTCGTTGGAAGCACCACGGTTGAAATTTTCTATCATTTTCTTACACCAATCGATGCGAGCCATTTTTTTGAGGGACAGTTAAATTATAGGGTATCCAACGAGAACAAATTTTTCTTACAACTAAGTGTTCATGCAAAATCGTATGCATTGCAGTGACACTACTGTGCAAGGATACCTCTATCTCACATATGTCACATGACGATCTTGCATTATCAGTTCACGCACTGCATCGATGTTTTGTAGCACAACAACCGATTTTGGACGGAACTACGATCACGATTGAATTATATTGTGCTTTTTGATGGTGCTTTGTCGCCATACAAAAAACTGAATTCATCGACGCATTCCTGTTAAGTTAATCCACGTCGAAAGTTGTGAAAAATCATCCAACAAAAATCTTTTGCTGAAGTTTCAATTTTTTGGCCAAATTTATTTTCCTAATTCACTTTAAGCAAAACAAATATCACTTGTACGAGTACATCAAAATGTGTGAGTATGTTTATGGTAAAAAATTTCAAACTTTGTTATGATGTTGCCAGATTTTAGGTACTGACATTAATGTTTCCAGTTCCCGTAATATAAATAGTACCTCTCGTACCTGTGGTCACGAAAGACTTGCTTCTCTCGCCACAAGTGTGGATAGTTTAGCATACCAAAAATTTACGCAGAAATTTCGGCTGCCTTTTTGACTTCAATTTGCCTTCAACATTCTTATTATTTTTGATTGCGTGCCAAAGCTTATCCTGATTATGTTCCACCGATCTCAACGTGCGAGAGATTATTTATGCAGTTCAGAAGTAATGATCTTTACATGAAAAACGAAGACCCCAGGTCAGGCAAATATTCGGATATGACGAATTAAAGACATTACTCTGTGAAGATTGTTTTCAAACTGAAAGAGCTATATAAGCTGGAAAAATAGAGCGGCAACCAATCATTACTGGCGCTGAAAATTAGATCTATTAGTACAACTCTCGACCAAATGTTCTAAGATCAGTTGAAACAGTTCTAGAATATAAGAAATTGCAGTATTTTGACACGAAATCCATATGTTACCAGAAGGATGGAGAACAAAAAGCCAAAGTTTGCCAATAATTCCGTTTTTAAAGTGACACACTTGGGTAAAAAACGTTAAAGGAAGACATTGTCTTAATTTTTTACTTCAAGAAAAAAGTAACCATAATGGCAAAAAGTACACATCTACACATCAGGGGAAAAAAATAACCAATTTTGGTTAAAAATAACCAAAACGGCAACGCTGCACCGTACACACTTTCTCGCTATGTACTTTTCCCCTTATTTTCTCTTTATTACTCCCTGTTTATTTAAGCTTATACATGTGAGCAAGTGTGTGTGAGAGCAAAAGAGGAAATTTGCTCGGAGCACTGTTATGCCTGTCGACAGCATGTAGAGTTGAACACGTAAATTAGAATTTCGTTGCAAAAAATTTTACACCCAATTATCCATTTCATTCTCTTCTTAATATTTACGCAGTTTCTAAAATAAGAACGCCTTGGCAGAATTTTTGGAAAATTGATTTCGATCATAAGTATGCAAAAATATTCATGTTAACTTTGCTGTAATACCCTACTCTCGATTTCATTATATTAAATTTATCACATAAATATAAGGCCGACGAGATAATCCTTTTTTCTCGACCTTAACTTAATGTCCCTTCCACACACACACAAAAAGCAAAAAATATTTTAATCTTATCAGTAACGCCATTATATGATTAATAATTCTTTTAAATTGCTTCCCTTTCCGTAAACTAAACTGAAGTGAAAATATGACATCAAGTGACACAAATAATCAAAAACTGAAATATTTCTTAAAGCTCTTCACCTCGCAATACAACTACTCGTACAAGTACTTTTGGTTGCGATTAAATCTTAAACCTTCCTTCACAACGGCTTTGACAGCAATTTCAAAACATAAGTTATAGGATGTCGAAGCAAAATCACTCTATCAAAGGTGGTACAGTTATATCGCTGATGATTACCTCATGAAACTCTTTTCTTTTTTATTTTAACCCTTTGAAAAGTTACAGTTTGTAGAACGTTATGTACGAGTTCAATTTCATTTCTCAAGACATTTATTAAGGAAAAGAATAAAAAAAAAAAACAAAAAAAAACATTTTAAATTTATTTTTTAAGATAAATTTTCGATTTTAAAATTTCAGCATGTTTGCATGTTTACGAAGGTTTTTTTGGGGGAGGAAGGGGAAAAAACATACTCAACCCTTTATTATCCTTTATTACTACTGCTACGTAAACGTAAAAAGCAGCTCAATCTGAAGGTAAATTGGGGTTAAAAAAATCTAATCAATATCTCAATATTTCAATAAATTGCCATTATTATACACATTACGTCTGGGTTAAAAGGTTATTTAAGCACGTGTGGGTGTATACATATATAAGATATAAATCGCTTTTTCTCTTCACAAAAAATAAATATGTATTAAGCTTTGAAAATATGCTTTAAAAATCTATAATTTATATACGTATATAACAAGAAGTGTACAATTATATGTCACCACTAACTGCGGAAACAGGTCAAGCAATTCTAGGGTACAGCTGTAGATGTGAAGTTTGCACGAAATCGGTCTAGTGGTTCCGGAGATATGGGATTTAGATTTTCCTATGTATTCCCATACAAATATCAACAAAATGTCCTCTATTTTCCGTTACTCTTCGACTCGTCGACCACGATTTCTTGAGCCTTGAGCATTCCACTCGAGTGACATTCTGATGATACTCTCTGGCCTTTTTCGGATGGTGTGACCGATCCATACCCACTTTCTTTTCCTTATCTGTTTCAGTATGGGTTCCTCATTAGTCATGCTCCACAGTTCTGTGTTATATATGACTCTGTGGCACTTGTTAATAAAAACCTGGAGTTGCTGTGTGATGTTATTCGATACAAGCCAGGTTTCACTGCCATACAGCAGTACCGATTTAACACATGAGTTGAATATTCTGAGCTTAGTTCGTCTGAATATATGTGAGCTTCTCTATACTGTCTGCAGTCGTCCAAATGCCGCTCTCGCTTTATTGAGCCTGTTATCTAAGTCTGTTTCTGTGCCACCGTTTGTAGTCATTGTACTTCCTAGATAGCAAAAGTTATCTACATACTCGACAGAGTCAACCACTGTAGCATGATGTTTTCCGTGCTCATATTGTTTATTCTCAAGGCCTTGGTTTTCTTGATGTTCATCTCAAGTCCATGTTCGAGTTGGCGTGAAAGATTCCATGTGAACGCTCCTCTTTTCGAACAGGCTTTGCTCATTATGTCATCCAGCACGATGCTTAACAACTGAGGTTGGCTGATGTTCCCGTTGTGAAGAATTGAATATTTATATATTTCATCATAACTTGAGAACGACTTGACCGATTTTAATGCAATTACCAGCAAAGGCTTAGGAATAAAATTTCCTATAAAACATCTGATCAACATTCTTTTGCATTTTCAACAGTTTCGAAGTTATGCATAACTGAATTGCCAAAAAAAAATTTTTTCTTGCAAAATTAGAGCAATTTTTTGGTTTTCAAAAAATCATAACAAATGTTTCAGAATAGAAATTTTACATTTGAAGCCTTTACATTAAAGCTTAAAATGTTGACAATAAAATAAGCTATAAATCTCGAAAATCGGTTGGCTATTGCTGATTTTATTCAAAGTTTAATGCAGGTACTTAACTTTGAGCAAAATTAGCGGAAAAATTTATTTCGAGTTATGATGAAATATATTGACATAACTACCATGTTTTGAGCGAAAAACTTGGCACGCACATAAAAAAAAATTGAGCCCAACGGAGAAAACTGAAAACGGGTTTGAATTCAGCGCATTATCATTATATTTCATAAAATTTTATTTTTTTTCCTCCATCCGTCCTCTAGGAAGCATATTGGCTTTCCACAAAGTATCTATTGCTTTGTTTCAGTTTCTTTAATCAATTTGATCTTTTCAAGCTAAGTAGGTGATTAATCCGCTGTGGTTTCCTCCATATGATTTTTTGCGTAGTGGTGAAGATCCTTGCTAATTGGTGGTGATCTTTACTTTAGCATTGTAATTTTTTCCCGATAGGTGGCGTGTTTTTCCTGATCATTCGTCTGATGTAAGTCATCATCGCCAGAGGTATGCGGGAAGGTCAGGGGGGCTGTTTTTTCTCAATTTTTTTTTTTAGATGCAGTTTTCTGGAAGGAAGTTGAAGCCTTTTTATTATTAAACATTCGAAACCACAATTAAATTTTCCTGTCCTCTGCTGGGGCTCGAACCTGGGTCATTATGTGTTGTTATTCGTGCGCTCTAGCCACTACACCACGCCACCCCCCCCCCACCAAAAAAAAAAAAAAATTATTTAAAGTTCTGAAAATTGTTGTATTTTGTAGACCAGTGACAATAATAACTAACGACAATAACTGTGACAATGACAACTGTTCCACAGCTGCACTCGAGATTCTATTGAACCTTAGTTCGCTGCATTTGGGAGTGAAAAATAGGGCAATAGAGTTCATAATGAGGATAACGGTAAATAAGTTGGGTACAAGGTTATGCGAGGGTCAAGGTTGGCCGAGTAGTCGATTACTTCCGTCTTGGCTGTCCTATGGCCTTTGACAAATGCTTCCGGGCAAGATTGGCTAACAGAAGTGCGTGGAGAGGTGTGGAGACTGCATACTCCTTTAGAGAAGGGAACGTTTTGTGGTACACGGTCGCATCAAAGACGGAAAGTGGTACAGGTGCGGAAGTGTATGGGAATATTAGGAACCTATGGAAAAACTCGCTAGCATATTCCAGACGTAAGTTTATGCAATTAAGAGATGTGCTCAATGTAACATGGAGAGAAAATATAGAGGACAGAACATAACCATACCATATCATAGTACCATACTGATAGTCAGGCCGTTGGTTTAAAGCTAGTTTTGGAGTGTCTGGATAAACTGAACCTGCTGGGCTGGAACAATAGGCTTAGCTTATAATGGGTCCAAGGGCCAATAAATTGGACAAAAAGGAAACATTACTGGTGGGACCAGAACCTTTTTGTGGACTGGGTAGGGGGACCTGGAGAGGCAAACTCAACGAAAATTAGTATAATTAAAGGTGGGTGTTCTTCTCCAGCCGTACGGATATGCGGCAATCTAAACTCTTGTTGGGTAACTATAATAGGAGGAGATTTGAATTCTGTATAGGAATGTCCAGAAGTAACCTGAGGATACAGACCGGGTTTTGATGGGACACTACAGCTTAAATCGACATCTGTGTAAAATGGGAATAGTCTCAAGCCCAATGTGTCGACTCTGTGATAAGGGCACATACTGGGTACATGTGAGGCAGTGATGCACTCTAGGAGGAAGTATCGTACCTACCAGATACTAGGTAGGGAGTCATCGCAGTTGGTACAACATTCGTCAGATCAACGAGATGTGGGGAGATATTATAGGGAAACCCTATATTAATGGATAGCTGTATAATAGATCGAGAGGTTGCAGTACTATTGTACATCAATAATAATAATTAAGTGTGCCTAAATAACTGGCCACCGCTGTATGTTTGGTCGAAAAACTGTATGTTTGTCCAACCACTTTTATAATCAATTCGATCTTTATCTTTAACGTTTCTTTTGTTGTATGAACTTATAGTTTGGCTTTTAAGAGATTTCCTTGCAAACAGAAAGAAGAAAACTTTTGCTCATATTTGTGGCAGAAAAAAAAGCAATAAAACTATAAAAATTCTAAATAAATGTTATATAAATAATAATGAAAAAAAAATTAAATTTAATCTTCAGTTGCTTTGTCATGTCATCATGTTTTACGCTTCAAAAATTATCCATGTTTGACGCATGAACGACACAAACGTATACGATTCTAAAGGCACAACCCAAACTACCACCTGTTGCATGATAGGGTTTTTCTATTTTTCTGTGTTTTTTTTTTCAAATAGAATGTTACGTTGATTTCAATTTCATTTTTAGGTTTTATAACTAAAAACTAAAAAAAAGAACACAAACGCATGTGTAATTGTCATATAAACATATAAACATAATTATGATACTGTCAACTATAATACTATTAATCAGTTCCGTCTTTCCGTCTATCATTATCAAAAACAAAATTAGGTTTCATCTAACCAAGCGATACTTACGGCAACAACAACAACAATAACAGCAAACACGACAACAGCTATAAAAACAATCGAAAATCAGTGATTCCAGCACGCGATATCACTCTCATAACCCATGCATTTCATTCCCAAAACACATATCAACTGCTCTTAAGCCATTAAAATAAAGTGAAGACGTCGTCGTTCCACATTAACAGACACATCAAGAGCCGCTTTAAAAGACAAAAAACCATACGAATTTTAATTCGAAAGGGGGGGGGGGATTATTATTTCAATAAATTAGAAACAATCTAACGTTATTATTAGAAATGGGCACGCGTTGAAAGTGACCAGGCAGGCTTCAAGGTATGCGTTGAAGAAATTTTTTTAAATCAAAAATATGCTCTTAAAGCAAATTCTGTTTAAAGATATGACATGTTAATAGGATGTGACCAAAAAAAAAATAAATAAATAAATAACCAAAAAAAAGAAAAGATTAATTTGTCACTTTTCGAAAGAAAAAAAATCTTCTACACATTCAGTTACATTGATTTGCATATTAATTTGTAAGCACTCAGTATGACATACATACATACTCCTCTTAACCATATGTGGTGTTGTATGTAATTGTGTGGTGTGGTGTGATGTGGTGTGGTGTGGTGTTTCATTCGTTATAGAAGATACATGAAGTATTTTCAAGAAACTACATAACGGTGTTAAGAAGTATTGAATATCTTTCTGCCTATCCATCTGTCTTTGAAAATATATTTTTTGAAATTTTTTGTTAGCCTTCCCATTATAAAGATACCAAAAGGTGGCATAGGTGCACTTAATGTCTCACCTTTCAAATGATTTATTGAGGGTGTCATTAGTGTTTTCTCTCCTACCACCGCTTATATGAGTCAGTTTACACTGAAGTGTTATTTTTCTTTTTTATTCTTTTATTTTTATCACCCATTACAATATTAAGCAACTCGTATATATAGATTTTCAAAGATATTGTTACGTTTTAACCTTTTTAAAACGCTTGAGTTCTGTTTAATTGCCTTAAGTAAAATAAATAAGACGTATGTTGCACTTATTTATTTCCATACTTTTACGGTATACAATTATGACTATACAGTCACCAATTTATTTATCTGGCACTTAATATTCGCGCAACACTTTTATTTAAGCCTAAACACGACATTATTTCATGACTGCAAAACGAGAACTGAATTAACTAAGGCATAAAGCGCCGCCTTCTATATACACATTTTAAATTACTTCTGAATTTTCTTCCTACAACATTCGATTTATTGCCGTTAATTTCAAGTGTAGCACCCAAAAATCGATACGGCAACACCGTTCAATACACAATTGATAACACCATTGATAACACAATTTAAGTATAGTATTACCAGGGTGGCCTTGACACAAACCAACATAATACAGCTAAGACTACTACTGTAGTAATTTAGTATATCTTTCTTTAGACAGTGTTTATTTTCGTAATATGTGGTTAACAGTACTCTGTCTATAATGTACTTCGACCAACTTAAGACCAACTATATAAAGCTTAGAGATCAGTATTCATTGATATACCCGGAGCACCAAGAACCAATCCTTTAGAGGCACCAATGAATATATTCCTATTGTCCTCCATGCAATGACTATATCTGACTACAGCGAAGCTTAATGCAACTGTATACTGGTGATCAAGAACATATGGACATGCGATTTTTTCAAACCCCGATCTTAAAACAACCATCTGACTATATTACTCTATAAAAGGATTCTGTTCAAGACCATGATTTCGTCCAGGAACTTGTGGTTTAAGGGTTAACTTAATGAACAGGTGTAAAACCAGGATATATACGGATGGATCTGGTGAATTTTTGAGATGAACTTGGTGTTTTTAAAGGACTGAATTATTTGCAAAAATATTTTTTTTTTTTTTTGTGATATCCCATTAGGAACATAGACTGTTTACATAGAATCTATATTGTTGTCTGTTAATAGCTAAAGAACTTTTTCTTTTCTCCGTCACTCCTCTAGGCTGAATATTGGCTTTCCAGAAAGCCTCCACTGCTGTTGTTTTCAGTTTCATTAATCAATTTGATCTTTCCAGCTAAGTGGATGATTAATCCACTATAGCCACCTCCTTATGACTGTGCAGTGGTAAAGATCCTGGCTAATTGGAGATGATCTTTACTTTAGCATTGTATTTTTTTCCCAGTGGGTGGCTTGTTTTCTTGAGCATTCGTCTGAGGTTTGTTATCATCGTCAGAGGTATGCGGGAAGGTGGTCAAGGAGGCTTCTTCTTTATATTTTAGATGGTTATCGAACCTGGGTCGTTTGTGTTGTTATGCGCCACGCCTTGTGTGCTTTGCAAGCATAAGAGAGAAACGATCTTTCATCTTATTTTGAGTGCCAAGTTCTAGCTTTTAAAAGTAACAGTTTCCTTGACATTTACATACTATCTAAGCTCGTTGATTTAACTTGGCTAGACTTAATGACCAACTGAAGTATCAGCGTTATACGTTAGATATGTATTATGAGTATTCAAAATGAACTCCTTTCGATTCTACTTTGTCCGATTATCTGACCATAGCATAGACTTATCAAAACTTATCGAAAATCATATGTTTTGCATATATGGCACTTTATACACTCTCCGAAAGGAACTTAGCCCTGCTTGAGCAGAAAGCGATATGTGTTAAAAAAAAATTGTCTAATTTTTAAATTCAATCGAGTGAAATGACCCATTTGCTGACCATTAATATTTTTCTCTATACTCTTATGAGTTAAATGAGCACACACACACGCACACTCATACACACACTCATACACTTTGAATTGAGTGATAGCGGTAATGAAGATATTTTACATTTCCCTCCAGAAGAAAAAAAAAAGTAGAATCAAATGAAAATAAATAAATTCTATCCAATTTTTTATCAGAGTTTCTTCTCTCGTTCCCAAATATTTTTCAATTTAAATGGTTTTTCCTAAGTAGTGTAGATAGAGAGTGAACATGCCAACCAAACACGGACCATAAATTAAAAGACAAGATTTTTCTGTTTTTTTCTTTTTTCTAAACCCTTTCTTCTGATTTTTTGCTTTCCCTTTAATGTTTTCATATTAATTTTACATCTCCAACTTGTACTTACACTTGCTCCACAGCAACAGCAACAGCAACAGCAACAAACATTTTCAATGTCTAACACGAAGCTGTCACCGGCACACAAGACGACTCATCATTAGAAGAGATAAGGAAACCGTTTGCCATCGGAACTTTGTTGTCAATGAAATACAAAAACAAAATCAAAATAAATTTTAAAGAATAATGCGTTTCAGTGATTTATTGCTAAAGGGAGCCTAAAAAGCACAAACTGAAAATAAAAAATAAGTTGCCCGTGTGCCGGTTGGCTCTTGTTCAACCTGTGAAAATTTAAATCATTTGCCATAAATAAAAAGCCGCGACGTTCGTAACGACATGGGATCATCAATTGATTTGATTGTAAAACATGTTACACAAACGAACCGTAAACAAAGTTGATCATAATTTGTTGAATATTTTTTCTAATTTTTAATTTTTAATTTTTTTGTTTTTTTGTTTTTTGTTTTTTTATTTCTTGTTACTGTAACATGTTAATTTTGTAATATGGTAATTTTTGAAATTAATTGCTAGTATTTTGGATCATATTTCAGCAGCTATGTTTTATTGATATTTGTTTTTATGTTGAAAACATTTATCTTTTCTTTGCCATTATCATTTGAATGGTCGTAAAAAACTATATGATGATTATCATTTTCAAAATTAAAATAAAAAAAATATTTTACAGACAATCAGAGAAATAGTATGGCAATAAACACAACACAACCAATGTGTGTGAACGGCGTTGATTTTGGAATAACGAAAAATTAGTTAATCGTGGTTTCAATATTGATGATAAACTAGTTAGCGGAAATGCAAGAAACAATGATCGGAATGATCGAAATATTTAATTTTTTTATGGAAATAAAGTCTCTTCAAGTAAAAAATTGACGGCTAAACAAACACTGATTTCAGTATAAGCGATTTTTTGCTGAGATCCAATATTTAAAATCGAATTTCAGGCTAAAATTGTTATTTATTTAACTCGTAAAACTTTTCCAAGTCGAAAAGATATTCTCAGAACTAGCAGCTTATGTGCTTGTAAAAAGCTGTTAAGAGAGATTATTTCAAAAGAAACACTTCGAAAAGCAAAAACATTGAATATTTTATTGTGTTCCTTCGAGGCGCACTCAAATTTATCATAACCAGCATAACCAGAAATATGCATTTGTATGTTTGTTCTCATGCATCCAATCAAGTCGAATGTACGATATTTATACGTTTTAGGAGTTTGTATGTATTTTAGCATCGATTTGTTAGTGCATATTTTTGCATATTTTGCTCATAACAGCATTTTTTGGCATATTTCTGTTCGAAAATTTACGAAAATTTTCGTATTTAAAAAGCATTTTTTAACCTTTTTGGAGCATATTTTAAAAACAAATTCTGCAAAACAATCGAATTGTTAGTGCATATTTTTGCATATTTTGCTCATAACAGCATTTTTGGCATATTTCTGTTCAAAAATTTACGAAGATTTTCGTATTTAAAAAGCATTTTTAAACCTTTTTGGAGCATATTTTGAAAACAAATTCTGCAAAACAATCGATTTGTTAGTGCATATTCTTGCATATTTTGCTCATAACAGCATTTTTTGGCATATTTCATTTAATTTTTAAACCTTTTTGGAGCATATTTTGAAAACAAATTCTGCAAAACAATCGCTAGTACTATCGATAGTTTTGTTTTTGGCTGACCATCGATAGTTTTTTTGCACTATCGATACATAGTCAAATACTAAAAGTAAGCACGGAAGTCACTAATGTAGTCAGTTTGTTAGCCGTCTGTAAGCTTTTAAAGTTACATAGGGACACAGCTTCACAGTTTCATAAATTTCTTTTTATTAAACTCAAATAAAGTATGAATTGTAACTAAAATATGTTCATACATACCATTTTGCTCAAATGACCCCAAAAAATAAATCTTCATTTCGTCAGACCATAGCATGTTGTTCTAATTATTACGGTGCAGGTGTTGCTTCCGTTTACTGAGAAATGATACATATCGCGGACTCTTACCCATAAGTCTAGCTTCCACCAGTTTTTTTTTTTTTTCTTATTGTGCGACTTGAAACCGATTGAGATATTTTGATAACTTGATGGATTAATCTTTGAAGTACGAATTAAAAGCTTATCCACGCTTTCTTCCCATAGTACCTGCAGTTTTCCTTCACTAGATCTGTAGAACTTCACTAGTTTTGTAGAACTTCATGGTTTTTATTATTAGTCTTTCCTTTTTACTAAAATTGTAATACTGTAGCCACAAGTAGCACTTAAAAGAATCGATAGTATTGATAGTTTTTATTCAAACTATCGAAACTATCGAATGGGTCGACTATCGATAGTTTTGCAGCTCTACCCAGTGATGGACCTCCTGAATTATCTGTTATTTGAAATTTATTGCATCAAACCGATATTTCAGACACAAAATAACGTTGAAAGACCTTTTCTAACGTATAAAAGTTCGCTCAGACGTAGTAGACAACGCTTTGCTTTTGAAGATTGAAGTCAATGTCCTGTTGTTGATTGCAGCAACAATCAAAAATTGTAAAATTTTGTATATCTTAGTTTATATGTACATATAAGTATCGTCATATGAAATGCAAAAAGCTCTAAATTGCATTTCAACAATTTTTCAGGAGAAGCAAAAATCCGTCTAAAATTTAATAAAAATATTTATTAGAATATTGTTGACAAAACCATTGCACTCCGACAGTGTGCATCATAATCAATCAAATAGTCGGTTTTGAATTTTGGTGACTTAGGGTCTTTGGCTTTTATGTGGCGATATGTGACGATATGTATGTATGCTTACAAACGATACTATAGAATAAAACGTTTTTTCTATTAACAAAGAAGAAATTTTTGCTGTTTTGAGAGCATATTTTTACGATTTTTAGTTTATATTTTCGGGTTTTAAGTGCATTATTTATGTGCACAAAACACTTTGTTGCGATCACATTTCCAGTTTTCCTGATCATAACATATAACCCTTAATTTCCCCCATGACAAATTAACACTTAACTTCTTCTTCTTCTTCTTCTTCTTAAGTCTTTGGACTCTAAGTGAACTGCTCTACTAACCAATTATTTTAACAAGAATAACCGGTTAATTTAGGCAGATGTATTAATTAGTGAAGTTTTTCACATACTCATAACCAGTCGCTAGCAGTGTTGTGAGGTGATACCGCTGATAAAAATTGTCAGATGGTGTGGTCTGGAAATGAACCGAGAACTTTTTGGTGGGTAGGCGGATTCTTCCCTAACATGCCACAGTGCCACACATTATTAAATACCTGATTTATGTTTCTACAGATGTCCTCTGAAGTGTGAAATATATTTTGATTGCCCTTAAATACTAAGCTGAAAAGACTTTTCGACACCAGCACTTATTAATCACCTTAAATATGTCTATAAAATTGACGTTATTGTGCAGCAAGGAAAACTTGATTCTATACCAAGTAGTCTCGCACTCTGTAATATATGAATCACTGGATGAAACATTAGGACATCGTGATGTCGAGGAAGAAATGTCGTTTAAAACCCTCAAAACGCTAAACGCTGTTCTAGCATACTTACTTGCTAGAAACTACAATATGCCGGCGGAATCAACAATGTATATGATGGAAATATATCGATTATACCGAATTAAGCAACCAAAATTTCAAAAAAAAGCGCATTTGAAGAAAAGAAAAGGGTAACCGGTTATTTGTTATATTTTTAACCGAAAACCGGTTTTTAAAAAGTTGTAATTTTTCGAATTATCTTCCTAGAAGCTACATAAGTATACTTTACAAAATTTAGCTTAAATTACCTTCAAATGTAAAAACTTTTTCAATTGTTTAACATTTCACATTGATTCAGAAGGCTGACTGGTCAATCATTTAAATAATATGTAGTTTTAAAAATACAGTGGTACTAGAGCCTATAGACTCTAAGGAGAAAAATTTACAAGAAAAAATTATATATTTTTTTTATTTTAAAAGAGCAAATATTTAACTAATACGAGTATGTGACACATTATGATTCCTCTTAAAATAAGTTCTGCTTTAAAAAATCGAAAATAAAGCGTGTTTTTTATAGAGGTATAGAACTTTAAGTTGGCATTACTTTTCAAGATGGCGACCGACAACTGTCAAGTGATTTATTCTCAGTTTGGTTTGGCAATACATCATGAGTAGACTCACGCCCGGCTTAGATTCGTCTAATGGGCCTAAAACGAGATTACCGTTGTTCCCGATTTTCATAAGCGAGTTTTGTTTAGCGATGAAGCGCACTTCTGGTTGAATGGCTACGTCAACAAACAAAACTGCCGCAATTGGAGTGAAGGTAATCCTCAAGTGTATGTGGAAACACCGTTACATCCAGAAAAACTGACTGTTTGCGCTTTATGGGCTGGTGGAATCATTGGTCCGTACTTTTTCAAAAACGATGGTGGCCAGAACGTTACAGTCAATGGTGATCGGTATAGAGCCATGATTACTAACTTTTTCATTCCTGAATTGAATAACCATGATGTCCAGGAGATGTGTTTTCAAAAAGACGGCGCAACATGTCACACAGCTCGTGCCACAATAGATTTATTGAAAGACACGTTTGGTGACCGCCTAATTTCACGTTTTGGACCTATGAATTGGCCTCCAAGATCTTGTGCTTTAACACCGCTAGACTACTTTCTGTGGGGCTATGTAAAGTCATTGGTCTATGCGGTAAAGCCACAACATTCGCAGTGTTATTGCCAATATACGGCCACAAATGTTGGAAAAGGTCATCGAAAATTTGACTTCCAGATTGGACTACATCCACGCCAGTCGTGGCGGTCATATGCCAGAAATCATATTTAAAATGTAATGCCACAAGATTATCTTTCGGATAAATAAAATTCATGTCAATCGAATAATCCATCGTTGTTTTATTGCAACTTGATGCTCTATACCTCTATAAAAAACACCCCTTATATTCAAGTTCAAAAATCTGTAATGAATATTCATATAAAATTATGTATTAAATTCTTCAAAGAGTAAGCTGACTTTTACTTTTCTCAATGATATTGATAATAAAGTTGAATGAAGTTTTAATTGAATTTCTATGTTAAAAAAAATGTTGCATATGATTATTATATATATTTGTGCATGAGAGCTTGGCTATACATTAGAAATTTCTAAAAAACCGTTTTGAAAATTGATCTCTGATGGCTAGAGTAGAATATATTAACTTGAAAGAAAAATATAAATATCAAGTGAAAGTGTCTCTACAGTGATAAGTTGTGTTGGCGGTATTTGAATACATTTCAATATATAATTTAAAAAATAATAAAAAAAACTAATAAACATTTTTATGGGCTAATAACTCTTATGTGGAACTAAACTGTATCTTAAATAAATGAGTGAGAAATAAACAAATAAATTTTGTTTTACTGATGATCATATGAAATTATTAATTATTAATTATGAACTATGAAAAATAAAAATATTTGGTCTTAAAAAGTATTAGACACATGCCCTACCGGGTCAAATTGAGCCTCAATGAAATGGAAAAATATTAATTTAATATACTATTGGGGAAGTGGGTCAAGAATAACTTAAACTTTTTATACCTGTCATCACGTTTATTGTCAGTACTTAAAGCGTAACTAAGCTTATTAAGCGGCTTATATACTTTCATGTCTCAATTTACTTTCTCTGGCCAAATACTGTATTTGACACAGAATTGTTACACTTAATTGCTAGAAAACAATACTGAATAAAGACTAGTGCAATAAAATCGAAGAACTGTGTAAGCGGCTTTAGGAAGAAGCACAATTCTGACGATTAAAAAAAAGAAAATTTTCATTAAGTAGGTGATCAGAAATTTAATACTGATGCATTAATTACAAAAAAAAAAAATTCCAAATTAAAACATTTTTATAAACTTTTTAGCACCTAAGTATGCCTTTAATAAAAAAAGGAAAAACGTAGTAATAACAGCCGTTTTTTATACAAATTTTTTTCTGTAATTATTTTTGATTTTGCTTTTGTTTTATTAGAAATTTTGTATATTCCAGAAAGAGTTTTCAAAAAAAATTGGCGTCTCATTGACTACCGTCGTTAGGTACGTTTGAACAACCAGATTAAAAAGAAATGCCGACACTTATAAACGAAAGACTTAAGAAACAAACTTAATTTTCGTAATTGCTCGTTAACGGGTCACACTTCAACATGTCACTCATTCACTCACTCATTCACTGACTCACTCCACTATACCAACAACACCTTAAAAATGTATTTCATAACTTTTCTTTCGCCTCCTTTTCCCTCTCCTAAATCAAACCAATAAATAAAAATGAAAAAAGTAAAATAAAAAATTAACTTCACTCATGTGTTAAGCCACAGCTATAGGTTAAGCTTGAGGCCTATACTTAAACTACAACAACAGCAACAACAGCAACAACTACAATAGCATTAAGAAAAAAAAACATCTTGATTATCTCACTGAACAGCCATTAGCAAGCCATTATACATATGTAAACGTAAAAGATTCTTTCCTTATGTATCTTTTTGGATTTTTTCTATTTCTTTTTTAAGGCGTCGATCATTATAATTATTTTTTTTTACTGGTCATTACCGATCACGTTCATTCATTTATATACATACTCGTACGCGCTTACTAGTTTATCTGTGCATAGGTATGGGTTGAAGAGTGTACAAGTTTGACTTTAATTGCTCTTGACAGTCATCAGAATTATGAGCAGAAACAATGATGTCTTATAGTTTTTTGTTTTTTTTTTTTTTTGTTTTTTCTTCTTTGTAAAGTTATTGACGTTTAACGTGAATTCCAACCAATCATAGTTTTAGTAAATCAACAAATACCAAAATAGTTTTAAAAATAATAAATCATTTCTGAGCGTAATATGTATGTAACATATATACGAATATAAGATTTTTATATCTTAAAAAAAAAACATCAAACTTGCCAACTGCTCAACAGTTATAGCAAGAAACCATAGATTTGAAACACACACGCACACTATCTTGAAGACCCAGAATTAGCTCTATTTCGAAAAAATCACATCACAAAACTAAGCTTATAATAACTCAATAGTTTCATGAGATATGTAAATGTATCCTAATGAATTTTGTATTTAAACATGCGTTGATAACAACATAAGCATGGTCTGTAACAGCAGTATTTCATTCATTTTGAAATAAATCTGGACCGCAGGTACTGCGTTGACTTAAAATCTATACCAAATAGTACATAAAAACTCGGCTCGTGGGCAGAATTTTCTTTGGTTCGCTCGTTTTATTACTCCTGCTCGTAAGGTTTATTTTTTAATTCATGAGCACGAATCATATTATTACGGAAATAAAAATGCCTGAAAAGAAAACACACATTGTAATATGGGATTTTGCTATATTTTGTAATTATTTGTCATCCGGTCAATGCCGTACTTATTTGCGTTATCTAGCAGCACTACCAATTCGACCATCTTTGTGTTACATTTGAATTAACGCATATACAATAAAGGATATGAGACATTTCCAGAACTTTCCCAACTGTAGGCAATTAGGTATATAAAAAGGCTGATTAACCTACACGTGAGTTAGTTATCGTTTTGCTGTCATAAAATAAAGTCGTGTTTAAGCTGTAATAAAAGTGTTGTATAAACGAATATTAACTAGTTGTGTTAAGATAAACTGTATTAATGATAAGTGAGGAAATAAAACCGGAAACAATAACGCAATTTAAACGAACTCAAACGTTTTCAAAAGGTTAAAACGTGACAATATTTTTTGCCCGATTCGTGTGCACAAATTTAAAATTTGTGCTTACAAATTTTGTTCTTTAACTCTTGAGCACGAACTTTTTACTGCGAACGAATTAAAAATAAGCAAAAGAAAATTTCGAAAACAAGCGATTCATTTCAATGCATGTATGTATACTTTGTGTACAGCAATTAATAAGTATCACACACATGTATGTTTTGTATTACACAAACAACATTTACTAAAAAGAATTGTTCGTTTTCAACTCGTTTTGATGCTTTTCGACTCGGTTTGCGTTCCGAATTTTATTTTTAAATTCTCTTGTTTTTCTCTATGAGGGACCGTTAAGTTTAGCAAAGATCCAAATTACGTTCAACAAATATTTTCTATATATAATACGGTGTGTGCCGCTGTAGCTTGGTAGGTAAGACATCCGCCTACAAACCAGAAGGTTCTCGGCTCAATACCAAGCCAGACCCATCTGAATAAAGAAAAAGTTTTTCAACAGCGGTATCACCTCATAGCATTAGCTAGTAACTGGTTATGAGTATTTTTTCCCCGTTACTCCTCTTAGGAGCATATAGCTTCCACAAAGCATCTCCATCTAACACAATTCTTGGATAATTGTGCGTCTTCAAATTTTTTTGGTCGACCACGATTTCTTGAGCCTTGAGGACTCCACTCGTGTGACATTCTAGTGATACTTTCTGAACTTTTTCGGATGGTGTGACCGATCCATCTCCACTTTCTTTTCCTTATCTGTTTCAGTATTGGTTCCTCATTAATCATGCTCCACAGTTCTGTGTTAGTTATGGTGTTAGGCCAGAATATTCAGCAAATGATGCTGAGACACTTGTTAATGAATACCTGGAGTTTCTGTGTGATGTTATTCGATACAAGCCAGGTTTCACTGCCATACAGCAGTACCGATTTAACACATGAGTTGAATATTCTGAGCTTAGTTCGTCTGAATATATGTAATCTTCTCCATACTGACTGCAGTTGTCCAAATGACGATCTCGCTTTATTAAGTCTGTTATACATATACGTCTGTTTCTGCACCACCGTTTGTAGTCATTGTACTTCCTAGATAGCAAAAGCTGATGTTTGATGATGTTTTCCATGCTCGTATTGTTTATTCTCATGGCCTTGGTTTTCTTTATGTTTTTCTCAAGCCCAACACTACGAGCCATTCTTTCTAGGTCCTCCAGTTTCGACTGCATATTGGAAATCTTATACGAGAGTAGACAAATGTCATCCGCATAGTCCAAGTCTTCGAGTTGGCGTGAGAGACTCCATGTAATCCCTCTTCTTTTCGAACTTTGCACATTATGTCATCCTTGGGCATCCTTGTTTAACTCCAACATTGGTGTGGAATGGTTGGCTGGTGTTTCCGTTGTGAAGAACTGAAAGTTCTGCATCCTCATACATCGCTCTAATTATTCGAATTATCCTCTGGTGTACCTCTTTGGTCCTTAGTGCTTTCCATATAGCCGTTCGCCTGATGGTATCAAACGCTTTCTTGAAATCGACGAATAGTAGATACAGGGGGTATGCCATTCTATGGACTGCTCAATGATTATTCGTAGAGTGTTGGCCTGATCTACGCAGCTTGTATTCGGTCTGAAGCCAGCTTGTTCGTCTCGTATGTTGTCTATTCTGCTCTGAAGCCTTCCCTGTATTATGACGGCAAGTATCTTATAAAGGGTCCGCCATCTAACGTTTTTTTTCAACTAGTGCTTATTTCGTGAATGGTAACACTTGGCTCATGTCTGATTTGACAGATAATTAGTTTTATTCTTCCGCTGAACGAATATGGTTGTTTATACGCTTCGCTAAGTGGGCCTGCGGCCGAATTACAGAAGATGCCGATTTTGCCAAAAAAATCATCTTTTCAGATGAAGCTCATTTTGATCTTGGCGGGTATGTAAACAAGCAAAATTGTCATATTTGGAGCACAGAAAACCCGCACGCATACATTGAAAAGCCAATACACTCAAGACGAGTCACTGTTTGGTGCGGATTTTGGTCCAAAGGCATAATTGGGCCATTTTTCTTCGAAAATGAACAAGGAGTGGTCGTTACAGTCAATGGCGATCGTTATTGGGCCATGTTGAACGAATTTTTATTCCCAAAAATTGCAGAGAAGGATATTAGCAACATTTGGTTTCAACAGGACGGCGCTACGTGCCACACAGCCGAAGCTACACTCGATGTTTTGCGCCCTGTTTTTGAAGATCGTATTATCAGCCACAGAGCTGATGTCGTTTGGCCACCTCGGAGCTGCGATTGGACACCGTTGGACTATTATTCGTGGGGTGCCGTCAAAGATAAGCCAGGGAAAATTGACGCTTTAAAGGACAATATTCGTGAAGCCATTGGTAAAATACAGCTGCACACGATCAATAATGTGCTTAAAACTTGAACCGATCATGTAGGCTACTGCATGGCCAGCCGAGGCAACCATTTGAATGAAATTATTTTCCATTATTAACCGGAAGGATTGTACTTTCAAATAAAAAAAGAAATTTGAGAAAATATTCAGTAGTTTTTTTTTATAGCATTTAAAAAAAAAATTTATTTGGCGGACCCTTTATATGGTGTTAAGTAGAGTAATTCCTCTCCAATTATTACAGTCTTTTAAGTCGCTACTTTTTGGTAACTTTACAATGATGACATTCTTTTACGTAGGAGGCTGCCTCTCCAGTTGTTGTGAGGCAGTAGAAGCTCAGCTGTGGTTTGGATGTCAACACGTACAATTTCCGCTGGTAGTTCATCTTCGCCAGCCGCCTTATTATTTTTTAATTCACCAATCGCCTCTTTTATCTCATTCAGATTGAGAGGGTTGCATGGTATTCTTAAACTGTTTTCCTCATCTATGTTGTCAGCTGCTTCACTGTCCTTCCTCAGTAGTGTTCGTGACGTTATTCATTTTATTGAAATGTTCTCTCCATCTCTGTGTTTGCACATCATTGTTCGTTATTAGTGTACCATTTTTATCAGCAACGGCTTGCTTCCTATTACACTTTTGATTAGTGAGATATGAGTATTACTACTATTGAAAACTTCTCTAATGCATTTATCGTTCGGAGCCGGCATTAAACTGTAGGTTCCTTGCAATGAATCCAAAAATATAATCGGGTGCAGCTCATTGACTGAGAGAAGTCCCAATGTTCCTTCATGGAATGTTATGGGAATAAATAATAATATTATACGGTAGCTTTTCGTTTGTCCCTTAAAAAAATCTATGTGGCTTTCAAAATAGGTCATATTTTACAATTTCTGAAAATTTAATGGAATTATTGCAAAATTCATTTTTTAGGGAAAGCCAAGAAAACTGTAACTGTTATTAAATCTAATGATTTGTTTTTTTTTATTTTATTATCCTGTTAGACTATCCCTTTAAATTGTGCCTCAAATTATTTTTAATCTCTTATTATTGTTCAAATCTTATTGCCAAAACTTAAATATTCAACATCTGTGTTCGATGGAAAAAAGTGGTTATTTATGGACAGACAATAATAATAAATTGCAGTTAAATTTATAGAGATGTTGGCGAGAAGCGAAAAACAATAAAATAAAGTAACAAAAGCTTAAATACTTTTTATATGCCATAAGACTTTGTAACGAATAACCGATTTATCCTCTTCTAAATAGGGTATTAATATCTCCAACACCCCCACACACTATTTGAAAAGAACAACAAATTCACAGGGAATTATGTAACACTAAGGGGTAAGGGAATCTATGCTAACTTATGTTTAGAAAGGGATAAAAAACAGAAACAAAAAACCAACAGCTAAATAAATTATCTCAACTATTTATAGGCTTTAGTAATAATAAAAAATGAGTAGAAATAACCTGTCTGTCCAAAGAGAGGGGTGGAGTATATGTGCTGCCACGGCCTTTGAAAATAAACCTAAAAGGGGTGTTTGAATTTGATACTGTAATACTGTGTACAATAATTGGGTGGTGGTAGCTGCATTTCACCGCAGTTATGTTGTTAATGTGTTGAGATTGTTGAACTTTATCGTTTTATATATGATTATTTTTTTTACTATTTCTATTACAATCCATAAGATACTTTTATTGCCTTGGCCACAAATTAGATACACTCTTACGCTTTTACTTTAAATGCTGATGGTGAGGTAGTTGATGTTGATATTCATAATGATTTATCATATGTTTATGCAATATTTAATACAAAAAAAAATTGTTTCAAATAACACCCCATAAATATTTGTTAACAATCGTTGTTGCACGTACGAAGTCCGTCTAAAAATTAGCCAAAAAATTATTTTGGTAGAAAGTGGCCACATTATACACCATTGTATACCAGCAGTACAAAAGTTATTACAAATGAAACACGTCCGATTGTATACTATTATGTCAATAGGAAAAATTTAAATAAAATTTTTTGGATGAGTCTCATTCCCAATACAATGTACAATGAAATCTACATTAGAAGTAAGAAAGCCATCGCACTAGCATTCGGTTTGGATGGACTTGTAATGCATGAAATTATTGTTGTAGTTTCGATTTTTTTTTTTTTTTTATATAAGACCAGCACCCAGGGGATGGCCCCTAATCATGCAGTGCATTGTGCTGGTACTAGGAAAATAGGTTATTAGAAGTAGGACAGAGGGAGTAGTGTTTATGGACTTTAGATTTAAATTTACTCATGTCGTAGGTGGCAGGAAATTCCACAACCGAACAGTGCGACCAAAGAACGAATTCTCCCTATAATGCGTTGTGCGATTTACTGGACAATCAACTAAAAAGGGATGCGCTCTACGAGAAATACGAGTACTACGTAAAAATATATGATTTTTGGGAATTAATTCCTTAATTTCGTTAGAACAAATTCCGTTATAGTACCGATAGAACAATGAAACACACGCCACATTGCGACGGTGCTCCAATGAATCGATAGAGTTGGCTATCCTACCGTCATTGATGAGCATCTTCGCCCTCTCCTATACGCGGTCCAGAAGCTCCAAAATAGACTTTGAAGCACCGGCCCATACATGAGAGTTGTATTCCATTTTGGGGACGGAACCAAGGCACTTGAATGCTTCTTTCGACACTTGAAATATGTGATCATTCCAACGAACGTCACAGTGAATTCTCATGCCTAGAACATCAAGAGCATCTGATTCCTCAATATCCACATTACCCATTGACACAGATGACAGCACACCACCACGCCTGTGTGTTAAAAAACAACATTGAGTCTTACGTGCATTAAAATCGACCCTGTTCGCACGACCCCACTCGGAGACCTTCACCAGGTCACTTGTGAGTGTGACGTTCATATTCATCCTTCTCGCCCCAACCTCCAAAAGGCTCGGTCTACGATCAAAGGAATATGAGCGACAAATGTTGCTGTCATCTGCAAAAGAGTAGATAGGATTAGAAGTGAGAAGAAGAAAGTCGTTAAGAAATATTTGAAAAAGAGTAGGAGAAAGAACAGAGCCTTGCGGTACCCCTGAGCTTACCCTGAACTCGTCAGATGACACCCCATCTATAACCACTCTTATAGAGCGATCTCTGAGAAAACTCGATATAAATCGAGAGAAGTGACTACCGACACCAAAAGCCTCGTGCCAAACTCTATCAAACGCCTTTGATATATCCAGAGCCACAACCTTACTCTCGCCAAAACCATGAATGGACTTGTTTCACTTCTCCGAGAGCAACGCCAGCAGGTCACCAGTAGAACGGCCCTTTCGGAAACCGTACTGACGATCGCTAAGTAAATCGTTGGACTCCAGATAACCCACAAGGTGGTGATTAATCATACTCTCCATAACCTTGGAGAGTGTGGAACAAACTGCTATTGGACGGTAGTTCTCAGGGTTACTAGCCTCGCCCTTTTTGGGGATTGGCGTTACATTAGCAACCTTCCAGCAAGATGGAAAAATTCCAGAGCGATATGACGCACTGAAAAGGTGAGCTAATGGACGCGCAAGCGTCTAAGAGCACTGCTTCAGGACCAGTGCTGGTATGCCATCCGGCCCAGAAGACTTGTTAACGTTGAGATTGGCAAGAACCCTTTTTATAAATTAATTTTCCAAATTCAAATGGAAAGAAAAGTGTTTTTAAAAATGTAATTGGACTAACCGTGTGTGTGGTGTACGGAGCAGTCTATATGGAAGCGATTATGGCCAATAAACTGGGTTTTCATTATTGAATTTGCGATAAATAAATAAAACGAACAAAATAAATATTTGACAATTAGAACCCTTCCAACTTTCTCTTAAAACGTCTATAGTATTGGACCCATTCAACCTTCACTTACAATGTCTGTTCCATGGGACCCATCTGACGACCTAGGCCAACGCTGTGTAAATGTAAATAGGAATTGTATACAGGCATTGGATGGGTTCTACTTACATGAAGAAGATGTATGTGGTAAAAATTTTGCTGGGATGTTACGAAACTCTATGTTGTTTAGTAGTCAAACAATCTCCGTCAATTTCCAACTGATTTATAAGCCGTAAGTCTCATTTTATTCATAACTTCATATAATTCCTTAATTAATTCAACAATGATATGGTTTCTAAATAAAATAGTGCGCAAAAACGCATCCAGACTTTAAAAATGTGGAAAAAATGGGATGAAATATGAGAAATAAACCCAGATTCTTAAAGGCTACTTAAACGACATATATATCATTTATATTGTCTGTTTCTTCATGGTCTGTCTTTCCAAATCCGAAAAGAAACTTAAAATCTGGTGATATTCAACTAAATAGCTTATAAGTGCATGAAGTTCCGAAAAACCGGTATTTTACCCGTAACTCGAGATTTTGGAGGTATTTCGAAAATTCCAAAAATAGGTATCAGAAAAGTAGTGTTATTTCCCAGTTATTTCAACTTCGTTCATTTTTGTTGCACTGTGTAATTCAATATATACTTTTATTAGATTTAAACACATCCTGTTCTTCTGATAACATTGAAACGTCTTAGCCCCACCAATATGAAAGCTGATTCTACTCTGGATGCCACTATGATGTGGCCTACCAGTCGTAGCGACTGATTATGAGTATTTTTTTCTTCTCTGTCATTGCTTTGCTTCAGTTTCATTTATCAATTTCATTTTTCAAACGCAGTAGATGATTAATCCACTGTAGCTCCCCTCCATATGATTGTGTAGTGGTGAATATCCTTGATAATTGGTGGTGATCTTTACTTTAGTATTGTAATTTTTACCCAGTATGTGGCGTCTTTTTCCTGATCATTCGTCTGATGTTTAGCATCATCACCAGAGGTAAGCTGCAAGGTCAGAGGGGCTTTTTCTTTATTATTAGATGGAGTTGTCTGGAGGGAATTTTAACCATCTTTATTAAACTCTTCAAAACAACAATTAAATTTTTTCGTCATATCCTCTGCTGTGGCTTGAACCTGGGTGAGTTGTGTTGTTATGCGTGCGCTCTTACCAGCACACCACGCCACCCTACGGTTATGAGTATTACGCTATGAAAAAACTTTTCTAACTATTCAGAGTCGTTGTTAAATGTGATCCTTGTAGGTACTCTTCAATGAGTTCCAGTTGGAATGTCGCGGGAATTATCTATGTGTCTTTATCTATCTGCCTTTTTAATTATGAGCATAGAGTTTAAGCGAGGCTAGGCTGTACGAGCTACCAAACCAAATACCAAGTGGTTGACCAATTGCAGTATATACGCCAGAGGCTAACTAGTTCACCTATGTACATATGTTTGCTGAAAATTTGGAGAAAACTATTCACAAGATGGTTGCCACTTTTACTTACGAGAGGTACTATTTAGATTTCGGGAATAGCAAACAATAACAAATATTTTAAAGTGAAAATGTCCCCCTTGATGATCAATACACTTTTGCATTTGTTCAAACCATTTTTGAAAGCAGTTTTCTTCTAAAGCATGGTTTTATACACTTCAACTACTAGTTCGGCGATCGTAAATCGTTGACCACTTAGTTTATCTTTGATTTTCGGGAACAAGAAGTAGTCATTGGACTGTACGGAAAATTAGACATCAATTCGATGTTTTGACTGCTCAAAAATTCACTTGTTTGAAGAGAGCTCGCATTGTCATGATGGGGAATGTTTCGTTTTCGCGGTTGGCTTTACGAATTTCTCCGAAGACATTCGGCACTTAGAATTGATCGTCCTACAGTTCAAGCGGCACAAGCGACCATTTTCTTCGCAGCGTTTTTCCATGAACAACTTTTGTTGGATTAAGCACGTTATGGAATACCCACACTGTCGATTGCTGTTTAGTTTTCGTCGCCTGCCACAATTTTATACACGCCTTTTGAAGCCCCACGGTCGAACTTTTCCATCATTTCCTAACACCAATCAACCGAGCTTTTTTTTTGAGCGATTGATAAAAAACGAGAACAATTTTTTTTACAACTAAGTGTTTTTGCAAAATCGTATGTTTTGAAGTGGAACTAATGTGCAAATATGCCTCAATCTCACAATATGTCACATGGCGATCTTGCATTATCAGTTCACGCACTGCATCGATGTTTTGTGGCACAACAACTGATTTTTGACGACCTTCACGGAATTCGCCGTCTAAACAACTACGATCACGATTGAATTCACTATACCAGTGATATACTGTGCTTTTTGATGGTGCTTTATAGCCATACAAAGACACATTCTTGTTGAGATAATCCACGTCGAAAATTGTAAAAAATAATTCAACCAAAACGTTCTTTTCAATTTTTTGGCCAAATTGATTTTCTTAACTCATTCTAAACAAAACAAATAGCACTTGTACATCAAAACAGCGTGAGTACGTTTATGTTAAAAAATTTAAAACTTTACTATGGTGTTGCCAGATTTTAGCTATTGACATTAGTGTTGCCAGCTCCCGAAATATAAATATTACATCCCGTATAAGGCTGTTTGTGAAAATGATTCAATGGAATGCTTAGCGATGTTTTTTTTTCATCGATTTGTAACAATCAATAGATCCACCACGTCACAGAGGATTTGAAGGGAAGAAATGTGTTCAAATACGTGAAAGATGGAGTCATCTGCAGGCAAAAAATTGACGTCTGTTTTTGGGACAGACACATCCACTATTGTGATAAACCAAATCAATGAATTAAAATTCGAATTGTTTTATCTCAAGCACGGTTTTCGCCAAACATAACTCTTTCTGATTCACATCTATTTCCGATCTTGAAAAAATGTCTCGGATATAAAAAATTTGCTAGCAATGAAGAGAATGGCTATTTTATTGATCTGAACAGGTTATCGAAGCTATTAAATATCACTGGGAATAGTGTATTAAGCTAAAAGGAGATTAAGTTGAGAAATAAAGAATCTGCTTTTCACAAATTTATGATGTTTTCTTTTCTAAGCGCCCTCGTATAAAGCGAAAATTGATAGATTTAAAATTGTTTATGAAATTATCGTCGTTATCAAATAAATGGTAAGCAAGATTGTAAAATATGGTCCATGGTTTCCATTCCATTCATCTTTAGATTTGTTTTTCTTTCAAACTAATGATACCCTACTATAAGAGTCTAATAATAAAGCACCATTTCATTAATATTTTGATTTTTTTTTTTTGTTTTTTGTTTTTTCTGTAATTTTTTATTATTTTTTTCTTCTTCTTCTTCTTCTTCTGCTGATTATATTGTCTGTCATATGTAAACAAAAACAATGGCTGGCTGGTCAGTTGTTGAGTCTTAGGGTGTATTTTATTTCAAAATTATTAATAACAAAATTAAAAACAAAAACAAAAACAAAAAATTTTAAAATAAAATAAAAGATAAAAACACGTTTAAAGATTAAATATTTAAACATTTGACAACTAAATATTCACACCTGTTTCCAATACAATTCATTTATTTTCTAGTTTTTTTTTTTCGTACAAATTTTGTTTGAATAACACACTCACAACTGAATGTTGTAACATTTGCTCTGTTTAAGCCCTGCTCTTAAACAATGAATGAAAATATATTTTTAGAAAAGGGGTCTCTTCTATTTCTTTTTGAAAGGGCTGCTCGATTGTATTTAATTTTTTTTTATTGGTTTTTGTTGTTGTTGCTTTTATTTATTTGTAATCATAATATGTTTACTAATGGATGGTATGTGTTAAATCGTTAATTTATGATTTAATATTTTATTATCTGATTTTAACTTTTGACTTGTAAACGGTCTTATAAAGACACTCGCACATGCGCACACAAGCACTCAGGCTCTCTTATACACAGATACTATAGACATCACAGATACGTATACATATATAGCAATCAATTATTTAAATTTGTTTTTTTTATTCAAAATGTCTATGAAATATAACGATTTAGTAAAATGTCAAAATAGCGGGACATCTCAGCTAAGACCTTGTTATGAAATCAAATCATATACATATACAGCAAACACTCGTTGAACGGTCTTAAAATTAGAAATCAAAATGGGTCAAACAGCTCAGCGATACGATAGTATTCGATTAATTCAATAACGTTTGAGTTAAAACTAAGTTTCGAATCCTCTAACCACTTCTGATAAGCGCTATTTGGTACGGTCTTAAGCAAGTTGTAAAAGTCGTTATTAATTTTTCTCTTTCATGAATTACTACAGTTTTCTGAGTCGAAAGCCACAAGGGTCGAATTCGCAAATATAGCGGCTGAGACAGGATTGTAGCAAATAAAGTAATACCACCTCTCTCTCAAAGCTATTTCAACATCGAAAATAATACGAAGATCCGGCATTGAAAATTTCCGAAGATAAATCGATATGCGCTTCATCAAGACATTTTCAATGTAGACACGTCAAAAGCATAGGAAGATTTGCTCATATCACTTTTGTTTGACCCAAAATAAAGGCATCGTATGCCACTGTCAATCGACTGTAGCTTTCATATGGAATCAATCTAAATATCTTAAGATTCAAAATTTGAAAAACAGAAAAAACGTAAGTCTTGATTGTTCTTTAGTCTCTGATTTGAACATTTGATGCGAACAAATGGACATCGCAAACCATTGCTTTAATGTATCAATACTGGTGTATAAGGGAAGCAATATGTTTTTAATATAAAAATTTTCATGCTAAATACCATATGATTTCCCGCTTGAAATGACTAAAGCCTCAGCAACCTACGTTATTTAAACTTAATCCTCTTTTGGCTGCCTTTTTTATTTAATATTCTAGAAGAACAACAACAAAGCTAAAGACCCAATCATTAGGATTTTCGATCTAATTGCTCATTGGGTTTTTATTTACAATTACAATTAAATATCTTTGTTGTAATATATACCGTTGGTGTGGAGTGGTGTAGTGGTTAGAGCTCACGCATAACAATACAAATGCAGGTTCAAGCCCGAAGAAAAATTCAATTGTGGTTACGAATGTTTAATAAAGAGGTTTCAACTTTCCTCCAGACAACTCCGTCTAAAAAAAAAATATATATATAAAAAAGAAGCCCCCCAGACCTTCCCGCATACGTCTGGCAATGATGACAAACTAAGACGAATGATCAGGAAAACACGCCCCCTACTGGGAAAAAAAATACAATGCTAAAGTAAAGATCACCACCAATTAGCAACGATCTTCACCACCACCCAATATTGGAGGAAGCTACAGTGGATTAATCATCTACTAGCTTGAAAGATCAAATTGATTAAAGAAACTAAAACAAAGCAATGGATGATTTATGGAAAGCCAATGTGCTCCCTAGAGGAGTGACGGAGAAAAAAAATTATGTACCGCAAAACATATGTAATAGGTCATTGAGATGGCTTTTTGAGTTTACTTCATTTAATAAATTTTATAACTTTTTTAAGATTTAGTATTTTGTACAGCCGCTTTTGGCAGTAAAAGCTGAATCTTACGGCGCGCTATACTGTCCATTAAGTGTCTGCAGTTGCTTTCCATTAAATGTTTACAGGCGTACCCCAGAGATGTTCGATGGTGTTAAGACCACGTTACTGTTGTACTCAATCAAGAACTTTGCAGCGGTGGTCATTATGCCATTTTTTTCTAAGTTTGGCGGTATGCTTAGGGTCATTATCATGTTGAAACACGATATCCGCCTTCTATAATTCGAACTTTTCTGCAGTGTTGGGCAAGTCATTGCTAAAAATGTTTACACAGGATTGAGCAGTCTATTCTGTATACTCTGTTTCAGCTCTCTCAGTTGTCATACAACCCCACCACAACACCATTACCTCACATCCTACTTAAAATGATTAATTTTGGTTTCTTCTGACCAAATGACTGTCTCCCAGTCCTCTATTATCCACGAATCATATTTTTTAGCAAAATCCAAACGAATTTGGTGATATCTTTTAGTGAGCATTGGCATTTTCACTTTGGCACGTCCTCTCAAGCCAACTGCTAGCAGTGTATTACTTACTGTTTCAAAAAAAACATGAACATTTTCATTCTGTGGACTCCGATATTTTTTTTTCTGCCTCCCCGGGATAGAAGTGGTAAATTTGGCAAAGACTTGCGCACTCTACCCAAGCTGGGTTTGGAAATATTGAAAAGCAATAAAATCTCATTACAACTTTTACCTTGACGGCAAAGCTGGTGAATTTGGCGCATGTGCGAACAGCGTGGACACAAACAACTGCAAAAATTTAGTGGAAAAACTGGGTACGCCATCTAACGTTTTTTTTTTTTTCAAGTAGTGCTTATTTCGTGAATGGTAACACTTAGCTGATGTCTGATTTGACAGATAATAATGCGCTTGAACAACGCTGGGATTTCATTTTGATCTTGGCGGGTATGTAAACAAGCAAAATTGTCGCATTTGGGGCACAGAAAACCCGCATGCATACATTAAAAAGCCGATACACCCAAGACGAGTGACTGTTTGGTGCGGTTTTGGTCCAGAGGCAGTGCTTATTTCGTGAATGGTAACACTTAGCTCATGTCTGATTTGACAGATAATAATGCGCTTGAACAACGCTGGGAAATATTGCGACATTACTTTGAAAATCATGGTAATGTTGCAGAATCAAAAATCATTTTTTCAGATGAAGCTCATTTTGATCCTAGCGGGCATGTACACAAGCAAAATTGTCGCATTTGGGCCACAGAAAACCCGCACGCATACATTAAAAAGCCAATACACCTAAGACGAGTGACTGTTTGGTGCGGATTTTGGTCCAGAGGCATAATTGGGCCATTTTTTTTTTCGAAAATGAGCAAGGAGTGGCCGTTACATTCAATGGCAATCGTTATCGGGCCATGTTGAAAAAAAATTGAAGAGGAGAATATAAGCAACATTTGGTTTCAACAGGACGGCGCTATGTGCCACACAGCCGAAGCTACACTCGATGTTTTGCGCCCTGTTTTCGAAGATCGTATTATCAGCCGCAGAGCTGAAGTCGTTTGGCCACCTCGGTGCTGCGATTTGACATCGTTGGACTATTATTTGTGGGGTGCCGTCAAAGATAAGTGTTACGCCAACAAGCCAGAAACAATTGACGCTTTAAAGGACAATATTCGTGAAGCCATTGCTGAAATACAGCTGCACACAATCGATAATGTGCTTAAAAATTGAACCGAGACAGTCGAGGCAGCCAATTGAATGAAATTATTTTCCATTATCAACCGGAAAGATTGTACTTTCAAATAAAAAAAGAAATTTGAGAATATATTCAGTATTTTTTTTTATAGCATTTCCAAAAAAAATTTATATGGCGGACCCTATATATACACGTACATATGTATATACATAATATGTCTTCCAATAGCAATTTCCGAACTTTGATAGGAGCGATATATTGTTGAAACGGCATCTACCAAATTGTCTATCATTTATTCAATTAGTTGTGCTTATACTATGAATGGGGATATAACGTTCAAAAACAAGTCTAACTGATAAAATTGTTTTTCATCTGTTGCTACGAGAACCATTTTTGTATGAATGGGTCAACAAACAAAATCATCGAATTTATGCCGATACTAATCAACATGTGTTTGGTGTTGATTTTTGGCTAGCAGCGTCATCGGTTCATAGCATGCGCTATAGGTCAGTGATTACCAGCATCCTTTGGTCTGAACTTGATTATACGATTATTTGATTTTAATAATACAGCGCTAAATGGCATACATCTCATGCCACATTGGACATTCTGCTCGAGCAATTTGGAGTTGATATGAACTCTCCAACGAAATAGTGTTAAAACTTTTACTTGCACTGTTTTTATGCGAATAAGTTACAAACCACAAACAAAAATTCGGCCTAACTTCGGCGTCGGATGTGCGCCACCCGATAATATATAATGGCATGGACACGCTTTTTAAATGAATACAAAATTCGATGATACTTTCTTTTTTTCTTTTTTTTCTTTTGTAATAAAGATAGGAAGCGCTTAATAGAATACCCTGTGTTATAGATACATATTTTAACGTTTTTATTTTCCTTTTTTGTAATACACTCTGCCTAATGTAAATAATAACCATTTACAAAAGGTAGTAGACCCCTGACAGTGTTTTTTTCTTTACTACTGTTATTGACATTGTTAGTGTATTTCTATGTATATTTTACTTAATTTGTTTCTTAAATATTTTTAAAAATCTATAGTAAACTAAATATACGACAAGTTTATTTTTATCCGATGATTTTGTCGAAAAAATTAACACTCACTGCTAATATCTTTATAATTTCGTATATTCGTATACATATTTATTAAATATTAAAAAATAAAAAATATAAAAAATAAAGACTGACCAAAAAAAAAAACTGAAATAAAAGCAATAGCCGATACAAACAAATAGCTAAACTAGTAACTATAAATTAATTTTGTATTTTTTTCTTTTTTTAATGTTATGCACTGACAACGACAAATGTTTTTATAAAAAGTGTCCCCTCTCTCTCTTTCTTACTGTATCATAGTGTGATTCCCCCAAAACGGAGTTTTTATTTTAATATTTTCACGCTTATTTAGCAAAAGTGTGAAACTACTGTTATAAGAAGAATTGGTAATAAATTTAAAAAATATACGTTTCTTTAATCTTGAATTAAATATTTAATATTAATGGATTCTTTTTTTTTCAAATAATATATGAAAATTAAAATTACAAATAATTTTTTTTCTCTTTCACTTTATGTCTTTTCAGTAAAATTCTTAATTTTTTATGAATGTTTGTGCGTTCAAGTGAAAATGGCTTGAAATTAATAAACGCTTTTTAAGCTTCGAATGGACTTGAATTGACGTAACACCACAGCCGTATCATAGCGAATCTACCTTATAGGCAATACTGTATTTGATTAGTGGTTATGTACCATAATGACGTAACAGTAACCATAAATAGGGTGAATGTACCAATAGTCGGCAATTTAAGACTTTTGTTTATTTCAAGCTACTGGCCTTACGCATGTGAATGTGGCATAGAATTGATGACTAGTAATTACAATTCATTAATTTGCTTTGTTTCAAATTATTAAGTTAAATTTAAATATATTTTTTTGATTGAAATTTGCCAGTAGTCGGCACTAATTATCCAGTTTTCGGCATACTATGTTCCTGTTGTCGGCATATCATATTTCAGTACAGAAAATAATAAATCGAGACTGATTTCAAACTGTTACTTATTTAAATCAAATGATTTCTACATTCTATACGTTCAATAAGATCAATCAGGTACGAAAGATAAATTCATATCAGAAAATTCGGAATATTATTTGTGTATAATTCAGATTTTATACATATTGTTACGTTTTAACCTTTTTAAAACGTTTGAGATCGTTTTTATTGCGTTAAAATAAAATAAAACTTTATTTTTACTTTAGTCGTTTTACAATCTGTCTCTTTCTTTATTAATTCCACTGTACTTTACTACACCAAATTCGCTTTTAAAACACTTTTTATTTGCGCCTTAAACAGACTTTACTTCTTGACAGCCATTTCAAAACTAACTAACTCACCAGCCGCAATTCGCCGCTTTTATAGTATTTCATCTCAGTTTAGAATGTTCTAGTACGGACAGGAATCTTCGATTTTTCGACGTTCAGTCAAACTGGTCTAAAATAACAAAAAGTAACTGATCCCTGCATTGGCAGCACTTTTAATTACTACAGATAATTTTAGTAATTTATTAAGCCTTGACACAAGCCAATACATTTTTTAGCTAAAAGCTCATAATAAACTCAGACGTGGTGAATTTTGTTTTTAGCATTTTAATTTTCGTAACAATATGTTACAAGTTACAGCTAAAGACGAAAAAAAGTAGATCACAAAGGAATATAAAGCTTAAGTCTATAACAGGTATTTCAAAATGTGTCATCTTTTACCATGGACCGGTCTTAAGACGCTCAGTTACAGTTCGAACTCTGCGCTGTCCTCTTCGGAAACAGAAAGTCATAACACGTCAAATTAATATCACGCAAAAGTTCATGAATGGAGTCATTGAAATGGACTTGATTTTGGTGCTTTAAAACGTAATACCGGACACTTGCAGAAAAATCCAAACGCCGTTTTGTTTACGGACAAAAAATGAAATGACAAGATGTAAGCACAGTAGTCTAGAGAAGTATCTGAGCTCACCCCACGCGTCGTAAAAGTAATCTAGTTTACTATGAGGTCACCGACTTGCATTTCTGTGTACAAGGGATGAAAGCATCAGCCAAAGCTTAAGTTTTAAGTTTAGTAAGTTTTAAGTTTAAAGTCGGCATAAGAGTGCCGACTACTGAAACATTTACAAATTTTTCGTTCCTATTGCCGGCATCGCTTAAAATTAGAGAAAAATAATTTTCTTTTCAGCCATATTTCAACAGTTCTCTACCTTTAGAAAACATTTCCGATTGAAAATTGATTATTTTAAATTTTTTATTGACATTATTAATTCGGCATTCCCACTAATTTTTGCGTAAAAACCGAAAGACAGTCACAGTTAATAAGAGGAAAATATGTGGTGCATAAATTTACATATAGTGCTACTCGAACTTTCTGTTCGAAACTTAAGCAACTTTTAGTACTTTGTTTAATAAACTTTGTTTTTGATGGCCTCCGCCATACTTTCAGTACTTTGTTTAATAAACTTTGTTCTTTATGGCCTCCGCACACCGTTTTGGCACAATTTTTACAAGATTTCTTAGAATTATTGTTAGTATTGATTGCCACTTTAATTTTAAGCTCTCTGTCAGTTTCTGCTTATTTTTAAAAAGACGTGGTCCAGCTCTGCGCTTCAAGAATTAAGAACAAGTTTATTTAAATTAAAAAACCGGTTAATGGTTATTCGAAAACCGTTTTTTGAAAAAAGTCGAATAATCGATCTCCCTAGCGAATACCCACGTGCTACTAAGCCTGACCAGAGGTTATCTGGTGCCACGGGAGTCAAAAGCTCTAGGGACTTCGGTCCCTGCCTGACTTTTGGAATCTTCAAGGTGGCTGTGGTTTTAAACCTAAAACGCAGGAAGAGTGTGAGCTCGGTGTAGTGTTGCATCTCCTCAACCGGGTGCCGTGACCCATATCACGGCAGAATATTAGATGGTCTCTAACTCTTCACCAAGGTGTGGAAGTTAGTGTCCTAACAAAGCGCCTTTGGATTTGGTACTCACTTGTGAATATCATGGGTGGGAAGCGTTGGTGGACGTTCATTCACCCGTGCTTCGGGCGCCATTGGGTTAAGTCTCAGGGCAGGCACTCACGTTAAACTTTGACTCATTATTCCTACAGGTGTGTTTCCGGACTGAGCGGGCGTCATTTTCCAATGGATATTAAGTCGATGAAGGATTGAATAAGTTTTCTTCTGGGTGATTACCACCCAGAATAGCAAAGAATAGCATTTTCTGTGAAATCAGAGCTGCTTTTTGTGAAGCATATGTTTTTAGATGCTTTTTGTATGACAGTGTGGCATCCAATCACACATTTTGTTGCGATTTTCTTATGTAAGACAGGAATCTATCAGATTTTTATTTGACATAATCGCACGACTTTGTAGAATAGTCAGTCATAGCCTTATGTGACTATATAAACAACGTTTTGCTCTTTAGCGGGTAATACATATTGTTACGAAACTAAAAATGCCCAAAAAGAAAATACACCACATCCGCGCCTTTAAAACTGTATTGTAGGATTTTGGTATATTTGGTATTAATGCGTCACCCTGTCAAAGCCATATTTATTTGTGTATTTGACAGCACTGCTAATTCGACCATCTTTGTGTATTACATTTAAATTAACACAAACGTTCGAAAGTAATGTCAATTATTCATATATAATAGGCTGCACCTTATGCATTTAGTTAGTTGGTTATCGTTTTGCTGTCATAAAATAAAGTCGTGTTTAGGCGTTAATAAAAGTGTTGTATAAACGAATATTAAGTTGCTGCTGTATTAAGATAAACTATATAAAAGATAAAGTGAGGAAATAAAAACTGTAAACAACAACAAAGTGCTGATTAAATTATTTTGCCGCAATTAAAAAGATTTCAAACGTTTTTAAAAAGGTTAAAACGTAACAATATAATTAAGTTTCTAGCACTTCCATGGTATGCGCTATTTATTCACTTCCTCACACTGATTTGAAAAGTCATCTTCATTTTGATCTTTTCCTCTTACTTTTGTATGACCAATTCTGTATCTTATCTCATAAACCCGGGGATATGAAATAAAAGATCTCTTTTGCTGGAGCATACGATTGACATGCCTTAACTAGCGTAGTCGCTGATGCTTTGATGTAGGTTGTTGGTTAAGCTAAAATTCTTTTTGAAAAATTTAGTGAATAGTGAAAAAAAACACTTTTTATAAATGGTGCTCAAAGGCATAGTGTAAAGTTATTCATCAAATAAACTCGAAAGAAATCATCGTTTGTGACATTGCTTCCCTATTAAACAAAAAGATGGTGTACCACTTATTAGTTCTTATTCAAGTATTAGATAGATAAAGGTGTTTTCCACAAAATTTGGTATTAACATCTCCTTGCGAAAAATTGGAAGAAGGAAAAATAAAAAAATTTCTTGGATATATTTTACAACATAGGGAACACGTATCAAAAAAAAACTTTAAGTCTCATTTTCTATTTTCCTTTTTTGGAAGAAATTTCCTCTGGAGTGACGAATATCAAGCATGCTACACAACCCCAGGTCCAGACAGTAAAGTGTGGTGCTGGAAATGTGATAGTTTGGGTCGAATTTTCTGGGCATGGTGTTGTTACTATAATCAGAATAGAAACGTAGATGGATCAGTACGCTTAGAAGGAAACACTTTTGAATACAATGATTTCATTTGCAGAGGAAAACATGCCACTTTACGTACGGTGGAGTGTTGCTTAAAGCAAACTAGAATAGAAATTTTTAAGTGGCGAACTTAATCACCAGATCTCAGTCTTGTAGTGAATTCATGGAATTACATAGAGCAGCACATTATTGTTGTTAAACCTAAAACGTTTAATGATTTATGGACAGAAATTACAAGGAAATGCTAAGCTGTGAAATTTGTTTTTTTTTTCGTTTTTCTTTATTAATAAATAATATGAAAAAAATTTGTATTTAAACATAGTGAATTTTGCCGGGAATTTATCATTCTATCCAGTAAATATATTAGTTTATCAAAAAACTCTTTAATAAGACCATTAAATTACCCCTGAAGTTAAAAGAGCTTACTGTGATTTTTTAACTTAACTGACACAAATATCATCAGTAGAATAAAAAAATGACAGCGAAAATAGCTCAAGCGACAAGTATTACCGTTATTATAATAATATGTGAGTAGTATTAGCTGTATTATATATATCGGAAAAAATAACACATATTAAATTTCATGGTAATAACGGAAAAAATGGAAGATATTTAAAAAAAAAACTTCACCTGTAAAATTTTGTTTTTGTTGGTTAAGCTTTTGGCGGTTATGGCACGATATATTCGGCTAGTGTGGACGCCTTTCTATAATGGAATATTTCAAGGATTTCTTTTTTTTATATATATAAAATGGCATAAGCAGAGAGGCTTAAAATGATGACAATAAACTTTATTATTATTATGATAATTATTATTAATTTTAATAATACAATATTATGCACCTGACACCATTAACCCAAATACATAAAAAAATCAGATCATCAATGTATGGATGAATGTATGGATGAATGAATGAATGACTGTATGAATCCAATGGTGGTTACATGTAAAAAAAGTTTGTTATCTGCTGCTATTGATTGTAAGACTTTATATGACATGATGATAATGACAATAACATAATGACATGAACAATAACAGAAGAAGAAGAAGAAATGTCAACACATGATGCCATCATTATGACTGCCAAACATGTGATACTTTTTTCAAAAGCTTCAGATTGTAAAACCAAAAACAGACTTTTTTGTAATAAAGTTTCATAATAAAAAATTGTGATTTTTTCTTAATTTGTATACCAGTTTAGGCCGCAAAATCATTTAAATAAAAAAAAAATCTTTTCCTAAAAATCTGTTTATATACGTGCAATAGTAGGTAAACAGATTTTATAGCTCAACAACCAAGTTACCACCACTTTTTGCTACTGCTCATATTCTTGTATTACCGCAAATCATTAAGAGCGGCTGCTACAAAAAAAACCCCGTTTAATCAATCTGTCTGTTGGTTATCCAGCTTGGTACTTTTAAAATCCTTTGCTTAATCAAAGACAACAAAAACTAACCTGTATGTTGCATGTTGCATATTCTTTATTATCATTTTTTTCCTTTCATTTTATTGCTCTACAATTTGTGGTTTGCCATAGAATCAGAAATTATTGCACGCACTTCCAACTATCCTTTTCACTTCCTAAGCATTGCCATTGGTACCCCTATACTTCTCATGCAAACCTATTGAAATATGATGACTTTTAAACCTTTAACAGAAAGCCAAAGTAAATATCGTTTTTGTGGTTTTTTTATAAAAAATAAAAATAAATAAAACTCAGCAATTCAGTAGCTTAACAAATTATTGACGGTATTTGAAATGAGAAAAAAAAAATTAATGAATGTGATAATACGCATAATGAAATGAATTTTGCAACATGTGTAATTGAAAATGCAGCATATACTTTAGCAGATATTTGAAATTTAAACACAGGCTAAGTGGCAGAAAATCATAGGGGTTACAGAAAATAAGTGGAAACATTATGGATATACATTTCGGGTTTTCCATTAAATGTATTTAGTGAAAGGTTTGTCATTTACGAATAAACGTGTTTTTTAGAGAGGTATAGAACTTTAAGTTGGCATTACTTTTCAAGATGGCGACCGATTTAACTGCTGTCAAGTGATTTATTCTCAGTTTGTTTTGGCAATTCATCATGAATAGATTCAGCCTGAACAACGCTTGCAAATAGTGCAATTTTCATATTTCATAAGTGAATTTTTTTTCAATTTTCATAAGCGAATTTTGCTTAGCGATGAAGCGCACTTCTGGTTGAATGGCTACGTCAACAAATAAAACTGTCGCATTTGGAGTGTAGGTATTCCTCAAGTGTATGTGGAAACACCGTTACACCGTTACAGAAAAACTGACTGTTTGGTGCGCTTTATGGGCATAATCATAAACGATGGTGGTCAGAACGTTACAGTCAATGGTGATCGGTATAGAGCCATGATTACTAACTTTTTCATGCCTGAATTGAATAACCATGATGTCCAGGAGATGTGGTTTCAATAAGATGGCGCAAAATTTCACACAGCTCGTGCCACAATAGATTTATTGAAAGACACGTTTGGTGACCGCCTAATTTCACGTTTTGGACCTGTGAATGGGCCTCCAAGATCTTGTGATTTAACACCGCTAGACTACTTTGTGTGGAGCTATATAAAGTGATTGGTCTATGCGGTAAAGCCACAAACGCTTGACCATTCGGAAGACAACATTTTCCGTGTTATCGCCGATATATGGCCACAAGTGTTGGAAAAAGTCATCGAAAATTGGACGTCCAGATATTTAAATGTAATGCCACAAGATTATCTTTCGGATAAATAAAACTCATGTCAATCGAATAATCCATCGTTCTTTTATTGCAACTTAAAATTCTATACCTCTATAAAAACACCCCTTAGATCGTTTAACAACCGAAAAACGCAAAAAAAATAGTTAAAACGTATTACCCTGGTGCACACGATCGGTAATCTTTGGCATAACGGAAATACACACTGGCTGCCTATTTGGATATAGAAAGAACCTTCAATAATGTATAATTTGAAACCATAACTAACCAGGCTGGGAGTACATAATAATTTGGTGAACTGGATAGCAAAATTACTTCACGGAAGGATTATCACTCATCACTAGGAGGATATGAAGGCGAACCTCGCAGAGAGGTGTGCTCTCCTCCTTCTATGGAATCTTGTGATGAATGAACTCTTAGTGACTTTGAAACAGGTAGAGTGTGGGGCAATTGCCTATACAGATGACGTTGTTTTCACAATTTCTGGCAGATTTGTGCATCATTTTAGGAGTAGAATGGGTATATGGCCGTGGCTTGGGAGTATTATATTTATTACTTCCCATAACATTCCATGAAGAAACACAGGGACAACTCTCAGTCAATGGGGTGCACTTGATTCTATTTTTAGACTCATTGAATAGAACCTACAATTAGTTAGAGGAGTTTTCAATGGTAGTAATACTCATAACTAGTTACTAGCTAATGTTATGAGGTGATACCGCTGTTGAAAAAACTTTTTCCATTTTTCAGATGGTCTGACGGGTGTCTTACCTACCTTAACACAGCGACACAAACCGTCACATTTTAGGCCATTAAGTTTGAACAGTGTGAGGAGGAAGTTCACTTTCTGGGGCTAATATTGGATAGGAAGCTTTCCTGGAAGCCTAAAATAAACAATAGGATAAAGAAGGCCTTCCATACCTTCACAGTTGTAACAAAATGCTGGGGAGAAAATGGGGCCAGGCCTCTGACCGAATAGGCATTGGATATACACAGCTGTGGTCTGACCTATTTTAACCTATGGATACCTTGTATGATGGGAATGCCTTTGCAAGATGTCTAATCTTAGCCTACTAAAGCGAGTAAACTCTGTCAACGCCGTATGAGCAGCTTCGGAGAAATCTGGATCTCAAACGCATAAAGGATCAACTCAATCTCCAAAGAAGCACACTGAGCTCAGTAGTCGGCGTCATTACTGGGCATTGTATAATAGGTAATCATGCTAGGCGGCTTAGACTGAATCACCTGAAAAATGATTTCTGCAGAGCTGCAGAGATGAGGAGGAGGAAGAAACAATTCTTCTCCTACTGTGCGTTATGTGGCAGGTGAAGAAAGCATCTTTGCTTCTACCGTGCGATTGGGCTCACGGAGCTGTCGGGCACGGACATTAGGAAGCTTAGTGGTCTTATTAATGAGTTCTGGATGGTTCCGGGTATAGGGGAATAACGGTCCATTGTGATATCACTACGTGTGTCCTTTCTTGGGGCAGCCACTTCTATCTACCTACCTATTACAAAAATGGTAATTCAAACGTGGCCACTGATTCGTAATTTTTCGAACAAATTTTTCTTCTGCGATGAAGCTCATTTCTTACTCGTTGTGAATGTCAACAATCAAAATCAGAACGAGCTCAAAAGCTCATGAAGGACCAAAATCATGCAGTCCTCGTAATAGTCAACCGGCATTCATGATAAAATTGACCAGATTCGTCAGTGACAGTTTCTATTTTAGGGAACTAGAAGAGACGTGTATCGAAATGACTCAGCCTAAGCTCGCAGGCTCCCAGAGCCAAGCAGTAACAGAGGAGGTTTTGTACCTTTCGACATGCGCCCAATCATACAGTTGCCAGTAATTATATCTGTTAGAAGCCTATGCGACTCCCTCCAAAAAGCCAGGAGAGTCTTGGTCCTATCGAATGCCAGAGAAGGGCGGAGGATTATAGATATATCCTACAAGTGGTAACGCACAGGTGGTTTTTTGTGTTTAACGCCCTGCAACGCTCTTTCATATATCAAATATGTCAAAGCTCTCAAAGGAATATTAAAGCACCTCTGTCCATTCCTTCGAACCCAATTCAACACGGCACTGTGTCGCGCAAGCCGGGCCAATGAGCGAATACATCTGAGAAGACATTTCGGAGTGAGAGCATTGATCGATGTAAGACTATCCAAGTAAATATTTGAGGTCCAATTCTCGAATACACTTAGCGCCCTTATTGATGGTATAAACCTCGACCTGCAAGCCAATACATACTGACTACCAAAAACAAATTTTGACTTCTTTTCGATTTTTATGAAGAGGTTTTTTTTAGCTACCACTGTGATAAGTTATCAAAAGCTTTTTTTACATCATATAGCGCAATTAGAAAAAAAATTAAGTAAGTAATGACAGTCAGATGACATATCCAAAAACTAACTGACTTCTGCGATTTTCTGACCATTATCACTAACTATAGGACTGTAGCGATATAACATACAGTGCCGAGCAAAACAAAAGCAACAAGTTAATATTTCTTTGATAAACCCTTGCGCAGATTTGAATCAATAAGGCTGTTAAATACGGACTCCGAGATACGTTTCCATTCACCTTCTAGGTTTTCAAAGAGTTCGTTTCGATTTTTGAATCGTGTTCTTGGGATGTTTCCACTTATTATATAAAGAGGTTTAAGTCCGCTGATTGTGCTGGCCAATCAAGGAATTGAACCCCATTCTCTTGAATTAACCCCTTGACTAAAATCAATATGTGTTTCGGGTCATTATCGCGTTGAAGCACACATCGAAGGGGCATATTCCACCCAGCATATGGAATTATGTTCGTTTCTAAGATGTTTTTGTGCAAAAAATCAATATATTATGGCATCAATATTGTGCTGAAAAGCAAGTTCGCAACATTATATTGCCTCTCCCTTGCTTAAAATTATTTTTGCAATTGCGTGGATCAAGCCTCCTTCTAGGCATACTCTTATACTACTTCTCACTATATTCATTATTAAGTTTTTTTTTAAGATGGGTAGATTTCTGCATCCGATCCTGAATCTGGGACTGCCAAAACACCTTCAGTTTGAGATGAAGACTTGCTAAACAGCTTGGGGCTGGTTATATCACCCATAACCACTCATCAGAGTCTTGTCTATTATTGGTAGGGTACACCACGTGCTGGAGAGGTTGACAGTTGAATAGGAGAGGCTGTACGAATTGCTCCATTCAGCCATTGGTACCACAAATTGTGGCGATAAGATATGAACAACTTATTTGGACCATAATTTATCGGAATTTTAACATACCAGGTAGCATAGCATTTTGTTTTTCAAATTTCATGGAAAATTATATTGGGAATTATAATGTCTATTTGGCATAAGAAAAAAGTTTCACAAACATCAGTTCAAACGTCATATATCGCATTTCATTGAATACTTTTGAAAACAAACAAAATCTTGTATTTGGTTTTTAATTAAAATCCTTAATTTACACAGTTTTGTGCACCTTTGCTCGTAACCTTTTCCCGAGCAATAACAATTACAATTTTGTAAACAACAACAATTACTCAACAGATCTTTCTTTCTAAAAATATTCCAATCCGATCGTAATTATAACTTAAATTCAATCACGACCTTTTCAACCAGAGACACTAACTAACACTGAGTTCAAACTAATAACACGTAGGCTCAGTTTACACTAAATAAACTCTCTTCACGCTGAGCTTACAACACATAAACTAACTGCTGTCCGCAAAACTTCGAAATCTCTCGAACCTCTCGATATTTCGGGTAGATTCTATTTCTTTGCTTTATTTTCTTTTTAATTCTTAGGTAGCCATGCGAATGGAAACATCTACTTTTTTCAGTTCTTGTTTGATGTTATTTGTTAGTTGTTTCCTTTTCTGCCTGTTTTTGCTGTTGCCGTTTACTTTTATTTACTAGATTTCTACTAAGGTTGTTATTGTCGATTAGGTTATTTGTAAACATAACCTATAGTTGTTTCTGTGACTATTGTTTATGCTTTTTAGCAATATAATAAACGACAGAGGTGCCCAACACGATTTTTGTAACAATATTAATAAAAATAAATAAACGGTTATATAGTCCTGTAAATAAGAAAAAAAGCAAGTTTTTAGTTTCCATAGGGGAAGCTTTTTGTCACTATATTCTTATCGATGCTCTTTAAGATTTTCCGGGATCAGAAAAACACATTCATTTTAAGCAAGTAAGTTCAGTTTAATCAGGCTTCATTGAATTAAGTGTGAATACACCAATGATGAGTTTTTTATAAAAATGTGTGACCTTTAGCTTATAAGCTATCACGTGCCCATTTCTATTTAATCGCAAACATGTATTTGGTTATAAGCCGAAGGTGTTAAACGTTTAACCATTTCAGCCAACACGGCTAATTAATAACTGTTTAGGCCAATTTTATATGTTAATATGGATTATGCTTTCAATCTTTAGGTTACAATTTTTTGAAAATTTAAAAATTTTTAAAACTTATTTGAAATGTGAACATTTGCACACCTTTTTACTTAATTTCAATAAATGCATCCAAGTTTATTTTTATTATTTTTTTTAATATTTTTTATCATTGACTTTTTATCTATGGCCATACATATATATGTACTTACATACACTCATAAAATATTAATTATTAAACATGATTTTCAAAAATTAATTGAAAATTAGTTTCACCCTGGACCGCATATACCACATTTGACCGCTAAAAAAAAATACATAAATGTGCTCATAAATGTATGCGTATGTGTGTGTTTATATACATATATGTGTGTACGTAACCACAATCTTTTCCTTTTGATTTTTTTGTAAAATTTTTTATCATAAAATTCATCATCAACCTCAACTTAACAGCAACAGAAACATATTGAAAGAAGATAAAACCAACGTTTATCAGTCAGCAGCTTGCATTTGGTTGTTCTTCACACCTTTTTTTGTTTGTGGGTTTCTTAAGCTGACCGACCGTTTGTCTACGGTATACATATGCACTGCGCGGACGCACAGCTATTGAGTTGAAAGTTTTCTTTTATATGGATCATCATCATCATCATCATTCGGTTCGATTTGTCTGATGTATTCTCCGTTTATAGCCTACTCATTTAATAAACGTTGTATCTTTAAAGTTAATCTCTTGATATTTCAAGTGCCTCTCCAAAATGTTTCATATATAATTTTCAAAAAAAAAAAAAACTATTTTTGTTCTGTCCTTAACAGTGTTTTTAACGTGGTGTGATTGGGTGACTGGACATAATTGACATACTGCTGTAGTGAGATTTTTTTTTAGGTTTTTTGTTTAAGAGTGATGGCAAAGTGTTATTAGTTTAATAACGTCAGAGCGTAGGAAATTCCTATTTAGAAATCAATAAATGATGATAAAATGTTTAAGTTCAGTTAAGCAGATATTTTACTATTGTATTAAAGTTCAAAAGTGCCTATTGGAAGGTTTAAGTTAAGTTTTGATCAAAGAAATTTTACTTTAATGATACAAATTTGTGCTATTTTTCGCTTGAAGTCTGGTCCTCTCAAAATCTTTACAAGAAGATCGAATCTCTCAGATCACTTTTATGCTTTCGAACTTTTGTAGCAGTCGTTGGACTCATAAAGTCTCTGTTATAGAAAATAATGTAGAGTTACTAGCGGTTACTACAGGGTGGGCAAATTTGAGGTTAGGAAGTAAATTGGCTGTCAAATGATGAAATGTCAAGAGTTGAGTTGCCAACCTTTGACACTTATTTATTAAAAAAATTATGAAATTTTAACTATGGAACTCTACACTCTTGAACAAAGAATTTTAATTGTGAAAATTTACTATCAAAAAAACTGAACGAAAACAACGCTTTTTTCAACAAAACCATCTTTAGTGATGAGGCCCATTTTCAATTGGGCGGTCATGTAAACAAACAAAATTGACGCATATATGGCTTACAAAAGTCACAAACATTCCTTGAAAAACCATTATATCCAAAGAAGTGACCATATGGTGCGGTTTGTGGTTAGTCGACATCATTGGCCCCTATTTTTTCGAAAATGAGCAAGGAAACGCACCAATTTTTTGTGGCCACAATTGGCTAATGTTGACATCAGCCAGCCAAACAATTCAGTTATTGCATGAGTAATTTCTCGATTTGACGATGTCTATTGTCCGCCTCGTTCTTGTGACTTAACGCCGCTGAATTATTTTCTCTTAGACCATTTGAAAGACCGGACTTACGTGAACAACCCACAAACAACTCACACTCTGAAAGATGAAATTCGATGGCGTTGAATCTCCTCTTTTAATGCACGGATGATTGTGGGCTTATTGACGTAGACCTGTAATATCAAATAACCCCATAAAAAAATCTTATGGTGTTAATTCACACGATTTCAGAGGCCAATTCTGATCACCGAAACGAGAGAGTACGCGACATGATAATGTCTAATGAAGTAATTGAATTGTTGCATGTCTTGTTGAAGCCACATATTGGCCACATCAATATCATCCAATTTCGACAGAAAGAACTGCGTTATCATGTCACGATATCGAGCACCAGTACAATCACTGCTTGATCAGCCTCATTTTATGTATGGTCCCGTTATGCCTCCAGCCAAAAATCCACACCAAACATTGACACGTTGTGGATGCATTTGTTTTTCGATATTCATATGTGGGTTCTCAGAACCCCAAAAACAGCAATTTTGGGGATTAACAAAGCCATCAAGGTGAAAATGTGCTCAACGCTTAGGATGATTTTGCTCCAAAAATCGGCAACCATTTTGTTGATGTTCAATAATCCATTCAACGAACATTCTTCGGTGTGCATGGTCATTGGGCTTCAGTTGTTCTGTTTATTGAATTTTGTAAGCATGGAGACACATATTTTTAGTGAGTATACGCTGAAGAGAGCTTCTGGAAATTTGCAATACTTGCCCATGACACCGAATTGAGGTTATTCGATTGTCACCGACACTCTTACGCACGACTCTTTTTTGGACGACCAGTGTGTTTGGCGTCTCGAACGGATACTGTTTCTCTGAATTTTTCAATTAATCTCTTTACAGTTGGCGAAGTTAAAACACTACTCCGACCATATTTTGTATGAAACTTTCGAACTGCGGCCGCCAAGCTTTCATTATTTTTGAAATATTGTTCAAAACTGAAGACAAGTTATTCTATCGTGTAACGCTCCATTTTTACTAAACCTAAATTGTAAGCTGTCGAATTATTTTTTACGGTTGCCAACACTTTACTGCACAAATGGCAACAAATTCAAATCTTGCGTTGATTTTGGGACCCCCTTCATAATGAGTTTGGATACTTAAGAGCTCAAAACACTGTTAAAAGTACTCTGATAAATGTTTTGAACGAGTTTAACTGATAAAACCTAAGAAAAATCAAACAAAAGTAAGGTAACATCACTACTTGCAAAGTTTCAAGATATTGAGAGGACTTAGGGCTTACCGGCACTTGAGAAGTATGATATTGTACATTTTGTTAATGGCATTATCGGGCACTGCTTCATCGAACAAATAGTAAAGTGCATGAAAGTCACTAATAATAGCAATCTGTAGAAGACGTAACGATCATTGTTTTTATGACTACTCAGCTCTCCCGGATAAGTTTAATAGGTTCTTTTAGAAGTGCTAACTGTGTAATGTGTAACTATTCCAAAAACTGTTTTGAGAGAGCCACCTGCTTACGATTTATTTAAGACCTATTTTTAACCAATTAAGCTTATTGCCCTTGACGTTATTGTTTAAATTTAATGTAATTTACTAACATTTTCTTTTGAGTGTAAACTTCATTTTGCAATTTATGCTTTTTTTATTCTGAATAGATTCATTACCGAAATATATGTTTCGAATACAAAACAGATAAGACAAAACTAACAACAACTGTAACAATAATAAAATGATGATGAACCTGCGACATTTCAGTGATCTTTTCTTCATTAGCAACTCATGAATCATGAAAAAGAATTTCGAATTCGTTTTTTCAAAATTTTAAAAAATTAACGTGAGTTTCAGAAATGCAAGACTTGAAGAAAGCCACGGAGAAAAAAAACAATATTTTCGCTGTCAGTCATTTTACATGGCAAGTAAATAAAAATTCTTTATTCACGTCATACATACATACATACATACATACAAACATATTTAAGTAACCAAGAATGAGGAGTAGAATTAAAGGGGAGAAACGATCGTCTAAAAGCAGTTCACATTTTCCATAAAATTTACAAAAAAAAAGTAAATAAATAAAGAAGAACTGATTGTGAGCATCATTGTTGCATGTTAATGACAGTTCATCAATCAGTGAGTACGGCAGCCTTTATGTCTTTATGTGAGAATATGTATGTATGTATGTATGTATGTCGGGAAATATTACACATTAACATTAAAAAATCTTCTAAATAAATGAATATCATCTTAAAAATGTAATTCATGGCTGTGGTATATTTCAAATTAAGCATAATCTTTCATAACCAAAGCCGCCAAAGTGTTGTAGAAAATATACTTTATACATACATACATACATACATCTGTACGTATGGCATTTATTTTTTCATCTATCCACCTATTCGTTTACTTTAGTTCTTCGGTAAGTCATTATTTCATCATTTACAATTGCTCATTTATCAGCATTTGCTTCAAAATGCCAAAAATTTACAGAAAAAAAATTTTAATACGTATGTACATATGTTTATGTGTTTGTGTAATTTACACCTTAGTTTTGTTGTAACTATGGAGCAGGTAAATAACATCATCATTAACGTTGAAACCTTTCATTTCTCCATCAATTGGCATACTCGTATTATTATAACATTAAGCGTTATTTAAGAAATTATTTAGAAACAACAAAAACAATTTAATTAATTGCAGGGTAACGTCTTAAGGTAGGATCACACGATTGTCGTAATCACACGATTGTCGTAATTAGTGTTTTTTATATGTCAATCGTGTGATTATACAATTTATTGGCTCATATGGCAACTCACAATATCATTCTGGTTATTTATCCCAATCAAAAACAACCCTGGTTCAACAATCGTGTGAGAGCTTTATCGGCAATCATGCACCAATGTAAATTCCAAAAACACCAAAATTTATTGTATTCTTGTGTGGGTGAATTTGAATTTTTTCTGAAAAAAAACACGTGTTTATACGGTATTTATAATTGTCATCCCTTAAAATATGCATTTTTTAAATTATTTTCCCATTATTTTTACTTTTTTTTATCAAGTGGGCACCTGATAATCAAAACCGATGGAATTTTTATTTTTTAGAAAATAAGTCATCTTTACTTTAGAGAATTTAGATAGAAAATTAAATATAATTTGTAATTATATTCCAATTGAAATAAATAAATATTTTAGTGAATTAATTTTTTTTTTAATTTATTGAAATTCCATCTTGTGAGCCAATCCTTGACCCACACACTTCCACCTTTCTTTTTTTTGTATTTCTTTTTATTTACTTGTTCACTAAATGACCTCAATATATGCAAATAAAGAGGACGCTATTTTATTTTGTAAAGAGCGAACCATTTTGAACACAAACAAAAAATAATTTAATTTACCATAACAGCTGATTTACAGAGTTGCCGTAAACTAGAACGATCGTGTGACAGCATTGGGACAATTATTGCCAATACACCGTTTCGCGCCTTCTTGTTACAATGAATTTTGTATAAAATAAGACCACCGTGTGAATACAGATTTTTTAATTGAGGCAATTTTATTATTGTGGGCTAACTTGTCACAATAAAATTTGTATCAGATTGATGTATTTGAGTCAATCGTGTGATCCCAGCTTTAGTCTTAATAAGCCATGGTTTGAGAAAAATATTTTAACATAAAATTCCATTCCGTCCGGTCTAGATTCCAACTATTATGGCAACGCTTTTCCCAGTTCAATTTTCTAATCCATTCATAGAATTTATTATCTTGTTATACATATAATCGCCCATATTTGACCAAACATGATTACTTATCGAACTTTTACAAGATTGCCCAATCAATAATTGATATATTGCGACAATCAAGTGATAACAGCTTTAGAATGTTTAAAAATTTTCATAGTTATAAAGGGTGGGTAAAATTTGAGGTTAGGAAGTAAATTGACTTAAAATAACATTTTTTTCCGACAAATTCAGTCTTTTTCATACCAATATAAAATAGAAATATGGGAATTAATAATGGAATATGACGTCGGGCAAATATCCAGCACATTTCACTAAATTTTGAACCACATCTTGTAGAGAGTTTCAGTTGTTCATCGTTTGTTCTCCTAAGCCCGGTTTTTCAAAAATCCCTAGAGAATATAAGTAAACAGGCGACCGGGAAATTTCTTACGCAATAACTGAATTGTATGCTTCGCTGTGTGGCTTGTGGCTTGTGGCTTGTGGCTCCGTCCCGCTGAAACCAAAACTCACTGATGTGAACATTAGTCAATTGTAGCCACAAAAAATTGGTTATCATGGTTTGGTGGCCCAGAGAATTCACAGTGGCAGCGTTTCTGTGCTCATGCTCATTGCACGATTCAGATCGTCTATTTTGCTCTGCATATCCGTATAACGAGGTAATATCAAATAGAAGTCATCGATATAGTCGAGATCTTCGGGATGTTCCCTGAAGTTGCATTGAATGCCACGTTTATGAGCATCCAACGGCTGAGACAGAACATCATAGAGAACGTTCAAAAATATTATGGGTGACTAAAGATAACCCTTTCTAACACCAGATGTTGAGCTTTAGCTTTCAGAATATTTGCCATTGTGGAGAACTCTACATTTCAAATCCCCATATTGTGCACTTATAAAACGCATATATTTAGGGGCCATACCCCGACGTCGTAACGTTGTCCGAATGCATTCGCGTGCCACGCCATCTAAAGCAGTTTTATAATCCTACAGGGCACATTTCCTATCCTAGTTTATCGATTGATGGTGAGATAACAGCGGCTATTAAGGAACTCAAAACTAAGAAATCTCCAGAGTCGATGGTATTGCAGCTCAACTGTTTAAAGTGGACCCGGCTTAAACATCGGAGATGTTATATCCTTTGATTGCGCAAATTTGGGAGGAAGAGAGAATCTCGAATGAATGGCTCATGGGTACGATTGTCAAGATTTCGAAGAAGAGCGACCTGTCGGTGTGCTCCAACTATCGTGGCATAATGCTTCTTTCTATACCATCAAAGATTCTCACAAAACTGTTAGTAACCAGGATTAATCAATATATGGAACAGTTAATACGCAAACAACAAGCTGGTTTTCGGTCAAATAGGTCCTGTATTGAGCAAATCAATACACTTCGAATTATCATCGAACAGGTCAATGAGTAGCAATCACCTCTTGTTTTGGCCTCCATTATTATAATTCACTTTGTAGTTGTTTTCACGGAGAACACATTTTAAACAAAGAAAATGTTTTCAAGTTGGTTCAAGTTGCGTGCCGCCTACGTCATAGCTATCAAATTTAGAAAATTTTGACAAGCAAAGATGTAACAATTTCAAGATAGACTTGAACGTGTAACCAACCACAGGGTAAAACGCATGAATTCTTGAGACCATTAGCAGTTTGTTTTAATAATCTGGCAACTTAACAAATAAAAAGCCAAAACCAGATCATGTTTTGTTTTTTTTGTTTTTTTTTTTTGCATTCTATTCATATTCATTCACTGGTGTGTGCTTAAATGGAATGATGAGTGCGTTTTTTCATAGCCATTTAAAGGGCTGATAGACGGGCAAGCATGCTTGACCAACATTTTGTTGGTGTGTGTTAAAAAATAAAACTATGATTACACACTTAGGTTGGGTGTGATAATTTGTTATCTTTTAATGCCCACTAACAAAATGGTTGGTCAAGCATTTTTGTCGGTCTATCAGGACTTTTACTCAACTGCCAGAGCATGTACGGGTATGACTTTAAAGCACGATTACCGCAACGAATTTGCTTGAAAAATTCAAACGTTATTGGTAAAAAAAAAAAACTTAAAACTCCAAATCGATTGATGTTTAGCAGTTGAACGAACGAACGGACGAGCGAATCAACATTATTTTGATTGCTGTGTTCTCTCGTATATATTTTTTTTATTATTTTTTATCGATTTACATAGACGGAGAAGATAAGAAATGTTAAAAAAAAAGTGAAAAAAAATAATTCAAAAATAAAATAATAATGATTTGGCTTTACTTCGAGGTTCCTTTAGCAGCAGCAATAACGCCTAGTCATCGTTTGCACAGTCACTTCAATTGGATCAAAAACAATAAGCCGCCAAAAAATGACCTCGCCTAGTTGCAGTAATACCCTCAAACACGTTCATACATACATACATACATACATACATATAAAAACAGTGAAATAAAATTGAAAAATAAAAAATCAAAATAAATTTCAAATTTAAAAATCAAAAGTTCCAAACTGTCTAACACAGCAAGAGTTTTTTCTTTTCGTTAATGGCTTAAAACTTTAACACAGAAAATGAAAACGATTTATTTTACTTGCATGGAGTTATAAATTGAGTCATAAGATTAGTTCGTTAATATTTTATCAGTTGTGAGTGGAGTGGAGGTTCAATATTAAAGCCATTCACTTACGAGTATGATAAAGTGAACTCTTCTATATATAAACTTGAACTTTTTTAGAAAAACTAAGGTTTGGCGTGTATGTCGCTTTAAGGCTAATTAAAACGGGATTTCTTCAGCAAATTGCATATAATCATTTGCTTTATGCTTGACTAAGCACTTTATTTTCAGATATAGCGGACTTCCGCCTTCTCTACGGAAATTTACATGGCTTACAACAGTATGACCCATCACAAACTTAGAGTCTCTTTGTTGTAGTTGGCCAAATACACGTTAATTAATCATTATCACAGCTTCCACTATGAAAGTTTTCAAGTTATAGGATAACTAAAACCTTTTCGTATGAAGGGTATCCCTTTCTAATATGGCATTTACGTTCTCTACCGCTACTGGCTAGTATTGTTGTTCTTCAAATAGAGAATAATTGTAAACCAGAGTTGGGAAAGTTGATACGATCATACTTCTTTTTTGATACTGTTTAGCTTTAAAAAATACCGTAGTACTTCCCTAGTATTTTCCTATTCTTAAATATTTTACATTCCTTTGTTACAGAATTTCCGGTATTTTTGTCTATTTTTAGTACAAATGGCAATTCGATTACACTACGCGACAAAAAAAAAGTAATAAAGAAATTGACATTTTTAAAATGTAATACTTCTTTTCTAAGGAATAGGTGCTATCGAACTAGGCTTGACAGATGGCCTTGATTTCGCTTGATTTACAAGAATTTTTACAGTTTGTCAAAAATTAAGAAAAAATATGTTTTGTTAAGATTTTTTAAATCAAAAATTGCTTGAACTTTTCCTTACACAATGTTTTGTAAAAAGTTATTAATCATATTAGTGAATCACTGACGTAAAATGTTTTAAGTGTATTTGTTTCCTTGATTCGTTTACAAATTTGGCCAAACATAAACAACTTTTTTTTAATATTTAAAACAAGCTTCATTAAATCAAATGTGTGCCGGTTTGCTTTGATAAACTTTTTCCATTATTCCTTCAGTGCAGAACTTCCGAAGAAAAAACTGATGCAATTGCGTTTTGCTGGCCTCTAAGGTATTTAAATGTACACCATTAAAGGAGTTCTGCAGAGACCGAAATAAATGATAATCTGAAAGTGCATGGTCCAGGTTATAGGATATATGCATCAAAACTTCCCCGTCAAGGCCTCTCAGTTTCTAACGTGTTATCAAAAATGTGTATGGCCTGGCATTGTCATTATAGAAAACAACACCTTTTCTGTTGATCAATCCTGTCGTTTTGACTGAATTGCTTGCTTCAGTCTCCTTAATTGTTGACAGTAGAGATTGGAATCAATTGTCTGACCAGTTTGTAGGAGCTGATAATTCAAATCACACCAGACACACACCGCTACCTTTCTAAGTGTCAATACTGTCATATTTACATCTTTCGTCTGCGAAACTTCACTTTACTTGATCCACTTTTTATCGCCCGTAATCATTCGGAACTATCAAACAAGTTATAGAGTTTCTTGATACAATTAAAATTTTTAGAGATATTTTTAGAGAGTCATCTAGCGACAATTTGTAACCGAAGTTTTTTGAACACCAAAATTTTTGACTGTCGTGATTTTTATTTTCAAAATCAAGATTTTTTCTAATAATGTCAAGAATTTCGCAACGTTGAATCTGGTAACCCTTTATCGAATACGACAAGAATCTGTTTTTAAAATATTCGAAATACGTCGAGAATTGCTCTTGAATGCCGGGTATCTCTGGATAACATAGCGACATATGCGACACTTATTCTTGTATGGCCTCATTGACATGAAGACATTGAGGTTAACCGTATGGCATGGATCCTAACGGATCGATTGTGAACATCGATGCTCCTCTTGGGGAGAATAGGCAGCAGGTGTCACTGAAATTTCGCCAAATGGCAAACGGACAATGGAGGAATTAACTCACCTGCTAAGACCAGATAAATCTGGCCACATTTGGATAATTATCTTTGCAGAAAATCCACTAATGAAAAGTGAAGAGGTCTACGGAACATATTTGTTGCTACCACCCAGCATTCGGCGATTTGAGGCTTTATATTTACTACCTTGATCAAAAAGTTTTCGGAATAACCACCGTGTGGCGGTCCCATCGTTCCGATTTGAGTTTATTTTATTTTTATTTTATTAAGTTAGTACATCTGTTGTTGATATTCCCGCTAAATCTTAGCGTCATAACTTGACATTTGCAAAAACTACGTGGCCAAGAGTAGATCTATCACTATGTGTGGTGACGATATTTTACTTGCTGGTAATGGGCACATGGTAATACATTACAACCTACAATTCGGACCCAACTGAGCCATTGGTGGCTGCTAGATTAATCTAACCTTACCTATGTTAAGTTGAGAATAAAATGATACTTTGCTTTAAAAAATCGACGTTAAGTTTCTTAGTAAAAAACTCATGAAAAAGTCTTTGTTTTATAAAATTAGTTACTCTTGATGTCAAAAAAGTACGCTGAAACATTTTTTTTTTTTTACCATTTTTCATCACTGTTGTAAGCTGCTTTGCATAGAGTTACCCTTTCATTTGCAACGTTCGAAAGGACATTAGTTTGTTTCTATTTACCATTTGTCAGCGTAATGTTTTCGAAATTTTCAAATAATTCATTCCCGTGAATTTGGCTACTTTCATCACTCTTCTACCAGATTTTGACGAAATGGAATATAGATGAATTGGACTACTTACCAAACTAACCCAGTTTGGATCATCTATTGTATTCGTGTGTTCTTTTACCATATTTTTATTTTTTTATTCTACTATAGTGACGATACATAAAGATAGCAGTCCTGATAATTCTCTATCTTGCTTTAAAAAAGTATAAGTAAACTTTGTCACTGTTCTTTATAGATTTTTCTTAATATATACATACGTACATATAGAAATCACCGATAGCTCAAGGAACTTAGGTGATGAATGGTGCAGCCCATTTTCAAATTCATCGATTAGTTTATTTGTTGTAGTCGTTTGAAGCAAGCAACTTTTGTGTTTCTTGTAAAATGGAAAAAAGTGAATTTCGTGTAGTGATTAAACACTATTATTTGAAAGGCAAAACGGCGAAAGAGACAAAAGAAAAGCTTGATAAACATTACGGCGAATCTGCTGCGTCAGATTATATGGTAAAATATTGGATTGCTGAATTTAAGCGGGGCCGAATTAGCACTGCAACAATACCATCAACAGGAAGGCCAAAAGTGGTGGTTACTGAAGAAAATATCAAGAAAATCCTCGATATCGTTATGAATGATCGCCGGGTCAAAATCCGTGAGATTACTGAAATGGTAAACATATCATACGAGTATGAACGTGTGTTCAACATTTTGCATGAACATTTGCATATGAAAAAGCTATCGGCAAGATGGGTGCCGCGTTTGCTCAGTGTTGAATAAAAACGAGTTCGACAGATCACTTCACAGCAGTGTTTGGACATGATAAAGCATAATCCTGCTGATTTTTGGCGTAGATTAATAACTGTTGATGAAATGTGGATTCACTACTACACACCTGAAACCAAAAATCAATCGAAGCAATGGGTGGAAGCTGGTGGAAGTGCTCCGAAGAAGGCGAAGACAGCGAAATCGGCTGACGAGGTTATGGCCACTGTATTTTGGGATGCACACGGAATATTGATCATCGATTATCTTGAAAAGGGATCCACAATGACAGGAGAGTATTATCGTGCATTATTGGATCAATTGGTAGATGCAATCAAGGAAAAACGACCACATTTAAACAAAAGAAAAGTGCTCTTTCTTCAAGACAACGCACTGGTTCACACAGCAATAGATACGATGCTAAAACTACGAGAAATTCACTTCGAATTGGTTGATCATCTACCTTACAGTTCAGATTTAGCCCCTAGTGACTTTTTCCTGTTTCCAAACTTGAAAAAATGGCTCGCAGGAAAAAACGAAGAAGTGATTACCGAAACTAATGCGTATTTTGAGAAGTTCCCAAAATCGCATTATTCAGATGGTATAAGAAAGTTGGAAAATCGTCTTACTAAGTGTATTGAGCTAAAAGAAGACTATGTTGAGAAATGAATGGTTTTTGGAAAAAAATTGTTTTTTTCCTACTTAGGTAGCTTCAATATCAATTCGCCCTCGTATGGTTGGAATCTAAGTCTTGGGAAGATGATCAATGTAAACTTGTTTTAGTTAGTCGTTAACTTCTAAACAACTAGCAACTCGGTTGTCTTTTATGGAAAAACTTTGTGCTTAAAGCCATAGGCTAAGAGTTTCATCCACATATATGTTCCATGTTCTGTGGCTAATTTTCTGCTACGAAAACTCAACAATATTTTCTTTCATTAACTGTCGTTTAAAATTGACCATCCATCCATCGATTATATACTTCACTACCACATTAAGTTTTTAGTCTATTATAGACAGCCAGCCATTTCAAATGAAAGCACCATTTTTCAAATATCGTAAATTTGCACTTAATTGGTTGTTGTCTATACTCAGAAAAACTAAGGTTAATATTTACAATACTTTTCAAACTATATTGAGAGCACTTTATCTAATTTTACAACCCCAAGAATAAAATTTAATTTAATGTTTCATTTTTCTTGCAGATGGCGCCATAAACAGTTCAATTGATAAAAAAATTACCTCAGTGATAAACACAATGTATATCACCAAGTCAAAGGCTTTATGTGCATGTGAACTAAGTCAAGCTCAACTCATCAAGCATACCAGCGTCGAGAGGGAAATGCATAATTTTAAAATCATATTGTCGCTCGCTTCTTGCTTGACAACATGGTGATCACACCAAAATTTTAAAATTGCTAAGGAAAAAGTTTAACTTTAACCAATTCTCATGTAAAAAAAGTATGGCCTGTTCATAAATGCATCCAGATAATACAATAATGCACTATTAATGTATATAAATTTGTGACAACACTAACTTTGACCTGCATTAACAAATTTTGAAGTTAAATAGGGAGTGAATTTAGGTTGATTTAAAGCGCTAAATGTGATGATGCAGTGCTGTAATGCATTTACGAACATGCCCGTACTTTAAAAGTACATTTCGATATTATATTTTCTTTTTATTTTAATATTTGTATACATTTCGATTGTAAATTTGACTCCAACTTGATTTTTTGCCAGGTAATATCTATTTTCTTATCCTTACTTTAATTGGGTTTTAGACAAATGTACGCTTGTTACACCTGGATATGTTTTGCTGTTAAACACTCAAAAGATAAACTCGCTGTTGTCATTGAGTTCCTCTTTTATATGTGTTTTATTTTACTTTTTATTATTATCAATTAATTTTTTATTAATGACAAATATATATGTATCGTTATATTTATGATTTATAATAATGTTGGTATTATTTTAAATTAAGGCCAATTTAAAATTTGTAGTTTTTGTTGTTGTTTTATCGTCTTAATTTAATTACAATTTTAAAATACAAATATTTATTTCAAAACAGAAATCGTTTAGAAAACCTTATTATTGGAAAATCTCTTCTTACAAATCACAATGCAGAATATTGTGTATGTAAATCTGATATGGAAAAATGTTCGTGGAGGTGGTTAAATATTTGTTTCAAATTTTTTGAAAGAAAAAAAATTTACTAACAGTTTCCATGGATCTATATTGCTAAATATAATTATAATAGTAGTATAAAAAGATCATAATAAGCAGATAGATACAAATTAATACTAAAAGATAAAGAAATTAAAAATTGAAAATACTACCATGTAAATAAACTCTAAATAAAAAAAAAATATTTTGAAAAATAAATGGTGGATATAAGAAAACCAAGAACTTAATACAAAAGAATAAATTTTTATAAGACATAATTTTTTTTAGTTAAAATACCCTCTCTTTATTTATGACGCCACCAATTATTTTTCTTTATTTTATTATATAGAAATACCGGTGACAACTCAATTTTATCTCTTGTTTTTTATATATAAAATTTTTTAAAAGTTCAAAATTGTAACACTACTAAAAATTTTTTTTAATGAAATTAAAATGTATTCGCCTGCTTTTATTAAAAAGCCAATTCAGATGGTCTTTATGGTAAAATTTTATGTTTAAAAATAATTTGAATGTAATAAAATAAAACATTTAAAATTTAACTTTTGTTTTTTTACCATTGGTTGCTCATCTCTGCAACTAAAACATTTTGATTTTATATTAAAGAATGTGTGGTTGGTGTATGTACAACTATTTTTCGCTTGATTTTTTTTTCGAAAACGAAAACGTTTTCCCAAATTGAATGTTTTAGAAGCGAGGATTTTTCTTTGCTTGTTTTTACTACAAACCCAATAATTTAGAAGCTCATGTAACCACGTGAAGTGGAACGACGACGAGCACAGAGATAAGAGATCAATACAATAGCAATTAAAGCAGCTAAAGCGAAACCAACAGCAATTGGTACTACATCTGGTGTTTCAGAACTATCACAGTCGCGAGCGGTAGAGAAACCAGTGGCATCGGTCTTACGGAAGGCTTCGACTTGTACATCATGTACCTTGGCGGTGCCAATAATTTCTTTATCCATGATGGTTTCGGTTAAGTTGAAAGTTTGGGGACGTGTACAATGATAGGACATTTTAGTGGGTGCACTAAAATCGAGGCCACGGTGTAACAATTTAATGGTTTGGTTTTCTATAAAATATTTCAAAGCCGATTGACAATTAGAAATTAACTTCGATTGGAAAAATGAACACACTTACCTTTAGCATTTGGAAAATCAACACTTAACAGAGGCAATGTGAACATTATCATGGTCATGTTGGTGACGCCATTAATACGTTCAAATTGCAAAGCCATTGAATGTTGGGCATTACTTGGTCCCCAATTGACTTGTAATAATTGAGAAGAATTATTTTCACAGCTTACATCCTCAACAGTGGCATTTTTGGGTATATTATATAAGCCCTGGGCTGTTTTGTTATCTAAAGGAAGGGAATACCAAATATTAAAAATAAACGAATCTCAATATAACTGACTAGACTACTAACCTTTGGTCATGTAGGTAAAGTTCAATTGTACTGCCATTCGTACCATTATACAACTGGAGTTCCATGTGCCGATATCTGGTTGTGGATAGGGTTTAGGAGATGGTGTTGTAGTAGGTACAGGAGTTGCAGTTGTAGTGGTAGGTGCTTCTGTGGTAGTCGTGGGTTTTGGTTTAGTTGTAGTGGTTGTAGTAGTAGTGGTAGTAGTTGGTGCTAAAGTTGTGGTGGTGGTGGAGATTGTTGAAGTTGTTGTGGTATCTTCTTTATTTGGCAATATCGGTACCACGGTGGAAGGCAATTTGGCATCGCTTAAATTAACACTTAATTGGGCAGCTGAAAATAATTTTTTTTTTTTTTAACAAAAGAAAAAAGTTTGTGTTACTTTATAGCAACAAAGTTTTTTAAATAAAGAATTTCATTCGATTTATCTCTTATTTCTGTAGTTTATTGTATAGTGCTATAATATTTCTATGACTCATTTTAAAAGCGATTATTTGCGATGATGCATAAATAAATAATAACAAGTAACACAATCACTCTTTTTGCATTAACACAATACAAGGCAAGAAAAACAAAGGAAACAATAATGGTTACCAAGTGTATTTTAAAACGGTTTCATAAATTTCAATTGTTTTTATAAAAAAAAAAAAATTAAGAATTTTTTGAACAAAATAAACATAATCAAAATATAAATATAATCCTTTTATCGATATAATTTTAAATTTCTTGGTCTATTTATAATAAATTTAAATTAAATTGACCTGAAATATGTGTACAATATGTACTACAGATAAGAAGGGAAAAGTGTTCCAATTTAACAAAAACAAAAAGAAATAAGCAAAGTATTAAAAGTAACTGAAGCAAAGCTTAATCATTCATTTTAAATGCTTCGAATTTGTGGCCTATTAAATAATATTAATGAATTATCATTTTTTTTTTTTTTTTTTTTTTTGGCAAGTGCTGATGTACATAGCAAAAATAGGTCAATGGACTAAAAAACAAGAAAAAAGGAATGCAGCACAATTAAATAATTACAAACATTATACATATATTATCTTCATATGACGTCTTAAATGCCTATAAAGCTTCAGGTAGTTAGTGCTTTGTTTTTGATGCATCTGCTAATTAGATGGAATGACATTTTGTCGTCATCTTAGTACTCTAAAAGAATTACTTCCAACTACGCTTGTCTTAAAAGTTTATTTGACAGATAAAAGTTTTGCCAAATATAAGATATTAAAGTAGGCGTTCCCCTCAAGGTAGCGGAAATTGGGTCAGTACTATACACAATTTTCAGCTCAGATATTCCGTTAACGAAAACATCTGATATTTGCCCTATTACCGTATCAAATAATTTTGAACAAATGGAACATCAAAGTCAACAGCGAAAAATCCACACATTTACCTTACGACGTGGTAACCGCCCTGAAGTACGTCTGGAAAATATACCTATACCCCAAAGTGGCTGTGTAAAATAGTTAAGAATGCATATTAACAGGGGGTTAACATGGAAGATACACATTATGACGATAAAGCAACAATTAAATATACAAAACGCCTATTTCGGATATTAGGCTCAAAATCTTGTATAAATTTGCAAACAAAATTATGATATACAAACAATTTTAAAACCGGTTTGTACCTATGGAATACAACTTTGGGGAACTTCCAGCAATTCTAATATTGAAATACTGCAGAGATAGCAGTCAAAAACGCTGAAAAACGCACATACTACTTAGGAATATTAACTTACCATAGCAACCCACTAGTCAATTTGATTTTCTAGATAATACTTATGAAGTAAACCGACTAAAAATATCGCTAACATTGTTCTCAATTGAGACCAAAGTTATTTTATTGCATCAAATTTACTTATTATCCATAAATGAATAGATTTAATATGAAAATGGTAAAAAAAAATAATGTAGCGGTGTTTGAGGTCTTTCCGAAGCTGATAAATGGTTTAGTAATTGGCCTAATAACAGTCGATTGTGTAAGCAGCAAAATAGTTTAAAAAGGATTACATGCACTTTTTCGACTTGTAATGTACTTTGGAGCCAAGTTTGAAAATTTTTAGTCTGCCTAGCTAAACGTATAATCTAAAAACACTATTATAATTAAAATTTACAAGTAGCTGCAATGAATTATTATACATATTATCTGCTGTAATAAAATAATTTAATTTATTGAATAAATGATACGGCTAATATGACTTTTATGATCGAAAAATAATAAAATAATCATTTTTTCGGTAATAATCAAACACAAAAAAACGAAATAAATATACATTTGCATCACTGTATTCAAATTAATGAACAAAAAACAACAAATATATTTATTTGAGTAGAACTACAACTAAATGTTACAAACTACTACCACCAGATAATCCTTATCTAATCTTATCATAGAAATATAAAATAACAATGAATTTTAATATTTTTTCTACATCCCAACATTTTTATTTCTATTTAAGATGATAAGATGGAAACTACTCGTCGTTTTTAAATTAAAAGAGATGAGGAAATAAAAAGAAAAATAAAAATGTAATTCGCGCTGATTTAAATACAATAACAGCATCTTGTGTACAAATTCTAAAGACAATATCATTTAAATATAAAGTACCCGGCTGTTAAATACAATAATTGAAGAGAAGCAAAGATATGTACATATGTGTTGAAAGTACACTTCAGGCCTGTACTAAATAACAGCTAAAACAAGAGTAAACAGCCTACTTAAACAATAAATTTAAGAGGTCGGTGAAATTAAAGAAATGCAACAATATTTATTTATTATTTAGTCCGTTAAAGATTAAGGCGGAATAATGATTCATTTTTTCTATATTTACATTTTTTTAATCTTTAAAAATAGTATTTTAATTAAAGCCAACTGTCATTATTATTATTTGTCAAAAAGATTAATTTTATATATAAAAGGCTAATTTCGTATAGTTAAAGTTAAATGACTTTCATAGAAGGAAACCACAAAGTTTAAAAAAATAGCGTCAATCTTAAAACAATAAGCCACAAGAAACAAATACAACTTGACTTAGAAATTTAAAAAAAAAATAAACAAATAACAAATGCTTCAGGAAACTTGCATATGTATGAATGAAATTTAATATCCCAACCTCTATTTGTTTTGGAATAAGTGCAGCAAATATGTATGTGCACTACAAATTACATCTTGACAACAGCTATATTACAAATATGAAAAAACGACTAATATTTTCATTATAAGAGATGATTTTCAAAAATAGTTTACTTTTATCAGTGGGAAAAACGCCCTTTTTTATATTTCATTAAAGAATAACAAACAGTATGAGGGTGAATTGTAACAAAAAATAAAATAAATAAAATAAAATGTATGTGCGTATAAACAAAACCACTGCCAATAACATATTTGTTTAGATTATAATTTTTATCTTAAAAACGGACAGTATTTTTTTTACCTACTCTGCAATTTCATTTCGAAGAAAAATAAATAAAAATTTTCAATTATATTTCAGTACAAAATTATCTCGCTCCCATGAAAACTAACAACAATAATCAAATCTTGGATTTTACATACAGACGACGATGGTGGCATAAATAAAAAAACATATTTGCATGTAAAGAATATTGACTGATAAGCACAGTAAGACACACTGTAAAGGCTTAGTAATATGATCAGAGGTTTAATTTTATTTATACGTATATAAATTTGTGTTGTAGTTGAGTGACATATATCAATGTCATATGGAAAAATTTAAAATTTTTTTATGTGTTTCTTAAATAAGAGTATTCTTAAATATACATACGCATGACATTGTAATAATGCATTTATATTATTTATCACAATTTTTGGTTTATTGTTAATCCAATACAAATAAAATAAAACCAAATTTTCTTATCACTCTTTAAAATTAATTTATGCACACAAAACCAAGTGTATGTTTTGAAGTTGAACTGAAAAAGTTTATGTAAACATTTTAATACACAATCAAATAAAACAAAGCTTCACACATTTATTCATCAAGAGTTTTCACAAGATTTTTTCGTCAAACATTTGCCAAATGTGACCGTACTTAACACAAAGTATCATATTCAAATACTAAAATGAGAGAAAGGCATTTATATAAAAGAATCCACATTCCCTGTTTTGCACTTTTCGCTTATAGACGTACTTATATTTTTAATACTCTTCTTAAAGCTCCTTATTTTTGTCGTGCTTTTAAAGCATTTAGACGTACTCTCTACAATATTATACAAGAACGTAGGAGAAATCGGGATCCACTCGTATTACATTCATTGCCATAGCTCCAAGATGTTAATCGAAGCCCAATTATATTAATTTTCATTCGATTGGAATTAGGGCTTTATGGTGGCCAACAATTCATCTAAAATTTTTGCTGCAACAGCCATTCTTTGACAATTTTAGCGGTCTGTCTTGGATCACTATCTTACTAAACGACGACTTTTTATTTTGGCTGCAAAACTAACATCCAATACACACAATGACTTAAAAACATGACTTTTTAAAATTCTCCTTTAAATCTGCTTCTAAAAATCAACTCCATTTACATCGTGATTTTTAAGTCGTGACTTTTTTTCTTACAGGGTTGATTTTAACTATATATCATTGCTTTAGTGTACATTAAAGAATAAAGCGCAATGACAAAAACGAAAATAAACGCAAAGGAGAATACACAAAAGTCATCAAAAACAGAAATCATGTCTTTTTTGCCACCCCTTTTTCTTTCTTACACCTTTCGCCATCAAACAAAAAGGCATGATTTAAAGTCATTGTGTGAATTTGCTATGAGTGCGGATTGTTTTATATAATTGCATTTCTCTCACTCCAGTATTTAAATATGATGCCTATGATGTTTTTCTGAAAGAACTTAATGAATGTGTGAAGATTTGTTTTATTTGATTGCGTATTCAAATTTTTACAGGAATTATCAGTTCAACTTCAAAACATGCCATTCATTTTGCTCCTCACTGTATATGTAACTATGTATGTATATGTTAAAAATACTACTAAATAAATAAAAATAAATAATTATTAAATAAATACATCATCAAGTAGAATATAATTTGTCTGCAAAATCTGTACAATGTACGGGAATGCAGATTGCACTGCACAGTTCAAATTACTTTGCAGATATTATATTTTTTAAAGTACCAATTTTCATAGGCATATGAATGAGGCTATTTACGAAAGGATTCAATAATAAAAACATCCAGAAAAGTTAATAACAAAAAAAAAATAGTTTTAATTTATACATTATACAATTTTTCAATTAGAGGCCTATTGACTTTTATAATTTATATTTTTAAGCCGTGCACAACCTTTGATTGTGTCCCGTTCTATGCTCTCTTTTACAAGCTCTCCCTTCCACTTTATTTACACAGATCGTTTTAAAAATATGGTGAAATTTCAATTTAATTAATGGGGAATAAACATATTTTCTTTTTTCCTTATCCTATAGGTAAATTAAATTAACAAAAAAATTTTTTCTTGTGGGTTGACAAAGCAAAAATGAAAGCAAGCCAACAAAAGACACATACAAAAATAAACAAAATGTAGAAAAATATGCAACTTTGACAAAACAAAAAAAAAATCGAAAAAATAATGTTCGTTTTACTTTTCATAGTCGTTAGTGTAGCTGGGGGAACTACACTGGCTACATTTCTTTGTTAAGGCAAACAAAATAAGTAAAGAAAAACAAAAAAGTCTACAATAGAATAACACAACAAGCAAGCACAGCGCTGCTAACACTGACGCATCAGCTGAGAGAACGAAAACCCTTTTTTTCTATGAAGTGTTTCGTTGTTTTTCGTTTTTCTTTTTTTTTTTTTTATCATATAGAAAGAAAAAGATTCACAAACAAAGAACTTAAAACTGGAGGTAGATATCTTCAAATTCAATTTTCTTTTACAATCTCAAGGTATTTTAAATAAAATTTTCAATTACCTGTTAATAAGCAGGCCGATGACAATATTACCAAAGTTATTAATTTATTATGAAACATTATGGCTGCAGAAAATGACTCCCAATAATTTCACAAAAATTTCGTTTTTTTCTATCTATGGACGCAAATTTAATTACTTTTTCGTATTTAGCTTAGTTTGTTGTACTTAAAATGCTTTTTCAATATAAAACGATTGCTTTTCCAAGTTTTTGCGTTTCCAATAAGCTCCTCTTGCGTTCTTTTTTCAATTTATTATTCTAACAGCACACAAAATTAAAGAAGACGCACTTCAAATCGCAGCGACGATACAAATACCGAATACGAATGAAATAATAAAAATGAGAAAAATAAAATACAACGAAGTTGGCTGCAGTTAGTTTGCGGTTTTCTCTTAAAAAGCTGCCGGTCTGTAAATGGATTTACATACTGGCAACATTGAAAAATAAGAAATACAGAGCATGAACGACTGCTTTTCATTCGTTATAAAACGTTACACTTTTACAAAGTTGAAATAAAAAACGTTAGTTTTTACATATATGATATCTTCTATAGCTTCCAGTGTTGTTAAGCGTTAAATTTTAGCTTTTAAATCAGCCATTGTAAACTACCAAATTACACTCTTCAAGATTGACTAATCAATTTTACTTAGATTTTGATTTGAACTAGCATTTGTGTTCAAACTCGTTTGTTGTTTATATTTTAATGTATTGCGTTTTAATGTATTGTATTTTAATGTAGAGAAAAACAGAAAATTGGCGGTACGGTCAAGTCTGTAGCCCTTGCCATTTTTTTCTCCCTTCGCCAAGACTTGGCGAGGCCGAAACATAATATACTTTTGCTAATTAATAAGCTACTGTCAAAAACTCAACGAAGAGTCTGTCAAATACTTAATCAACTTTTTTGGTAATCGGACAGTCGTTTAAGCGAGCCTACGCATATTATAGTTGGGCCTTAAGTTCCATGTGTATTGGTTTGTAAAACACAGGATGTCTTCTACAATAATTTTATAACTTTCCTTGTGTTTTTACAACACAGTGCTTACAACATAGTGTTTAAAATTACGATAACGCATCTTACCATTTTTCATTCATATATTTTTGAAATAAAAACGAAGAATATTTTTTTGTTTTTTTTTTTTTTTATTTGGAATTACTTAATCCCATATCAACATTATTACTTTTGTTTTTTCTCTTTTTTTAATTTGTTTTATTGAATTCAGTAAAATTTTGTCTTTTTCATTTTATTCTTTAATGGTTTTTCTTTTGTTTATTTTGACCTCATTTATTATATTCATTTTGTGTTAAATGGTTGTTGTTGTTCTTTACCGTCATGTTATTTATTTATTTATTTATTTATTTATTTATTGTTGTTGTTGTTTTAAATATATATTTAAATTTAAACTTAAATTTTACAAAAAGCAGTGTCTGTTGTTTTTTGTTTATATATACCATGATTTTATTTAAATTTATTATTATTATTATTATTTATATTTTTTGTTGTGTTTTTACTGAATGATTTTAAATTTGTTGTTTTACTTTATTAAATCTAGTTTAAAGCAATATTTTTTTATTCTTTTTTTATAAGACTAAAAGAAAACAATTGAAATAAGAAGAAACTTAACAAAAATTATAATTCTTTTTTCTTCCTTAATAATTTTTTGTTTTTTGTTTTATAAATATGTATATAATAATGAAGAAAAATAAATTTTTATTATTTATTTTGTTTTTATTTTTATTACTACTAAAATTTTAAATTTAAATTATTATGACTCTTTTAAAGGTTTTTTTTTTTGCTAATTTAAATGTTTGTTTTTAATATATACTTTTTCAATTTAAATTATTTTTTATTTTATTTTTTAATTTTATTAAAAACTAAAATAGTTTTACATTGAAGCTTAATGAATGTTTTCTTTTTTACTTTTCTGGGGGGTTTGTTTTTTAGCAAAGTGTTTTTTGTTTTTTTTTTTTTATTAATTATTCATTAATTTAATTTTGGTTTTCTTTTGTTTAACTAGCTTATTTTTTTTACTTTTATTTATGCTTCACACTGACAAAAAGGGCAATTTTTATATGTATATATGAACAATGTAGTTTTTTTGTTTTTCTTTTTTTATATATGAGAGTAGCCAGTATAGTAAAAGACAATAAAGAAAATTTGAAAATTTAAGGGAATTTTTAAAAAAAATTATTATTTTTTTTGCAAAAGGCTGACTCTTGTTAAATTTGTTATAATTTAGTAATCTTAAAGCCTAATATTAGCTTAAATTTAAAGTTTTTTTTAATATTTTTTATACCATAGCACTGCTTTTTATGTGTAAAACAAAACAAAAAAATCTTAAATAAAATCTTAAATTTTGTGGACAAAATGAAACTAAATTATGTTGTTAAATAAAAATAATTTAATTTAATTGAGTGGCTATTTTTCAGGTTGTTTAAGGTTAAATTTTGCTGTGTTGCTGCTGCTTTTCGAATACAATATTTTTTTTTTAAATACGTTGATAATTATCTTTTTAACTTTTTTAATAATATTGATATCATTTTTGTTGAAAGTTTTCCACTCGGCTTGTTCATTTGTGTTTTTATGTGTTTTATTTGTGTGTGTGTGTTTTTAAATTATTATTTTTTCTTTTATACATATAATATTTTTTATTTATATTTGCATAACACTCAAAAAAATTATTTTTACATACATTTTTTATTTGTGTGTAAAAAATGGCAGTTATTTGAATATAGTATATCTTTACATATACATATTTATCCATTTTTATGTTAAAAATATTTTCATTTTAATTAACTTTCAATATCCATTGCTCTTTTGTACAGACAGCAACACAACGCTCAAGTGTTTGTGATCAAGTTTTATAAAAGTTCTTTTTAAATAAAATTAAACCAATTTTTTTTAAGAAATTTTTTTGAAACTTTTTAAGAAATTTCGAAAATTTTCAAAAGTTTTAAATATTTTGATGAAATTTTTAACATTTTTAAAACATTTAAGACGGTTTGCATAGAAGTTTATAACTAAAAAGCTTATGAAATACCTCATTTAGGGATTAATGTTATGAAAGAAATTTTAAATAAAAGTATTGTAGAAAACAAAGAAAAATCTTCATTATTTTTTCTACGAAGACATTAAACGTTTTTAATATTGAAGAATTTTTATTAGAATATTATTTTTTTAAGTTAAAATTTAAAAAGCAAATTGTTATAATATTTAACATTTCTTAAGAGGCTATCTAATGAAAAAGTTCTTAATGGTTCTTAGAATACTTTCAGAAGAAAATTGGAAACAGTTCAAATTGGAAAGTAAATTGTATTTTGGATTCGAAAGGAATCGACACACACCGGTGCCTTTACTCCCGCCGTTTATAAAACCATGACGTCAGTTTACTCACCGACATATTATTTACAACAATTCAAATTAGTTTGATAAAATTCAATACGATTCTTCTCAACCCATACTCTTTAAAAATACAACATTTTTTTAGCAAAAGCGTTTCAAGTGTTTCGTTTTCGTACTTTGAAAAATATCAGGCCTTGCTTTAAAATCCGTTACATTAGAAGATTTAATATGAAAAACTTTAAGCTATTTTTTAACGTTTGAAATATTTTTAAAATATTTAAAAAGCTTTCTATTGTTTTGAAATATTCTTAAATTTATTACCTAAAATTATATTTAGCAGTGTTTTTTGTTTTCTTTTCTTGCTTATTTCATTCTAAAATAAAAAAGAAATATAACAATACAATGTTTGTAAATCTTGTTATTGCTAAAACTTGTTTGTTTTTTATTTATTAATTAATAATACTTTAATAGCAGTTTTATGTTGTTTTTCTTCTCTTTTTTAATTTAAATATAATTTAGACTAAGATTTCATCTCTGTTTTAATACACTAAAGGTGTTTTAAATGGAGGGAAACGGGAAAAGAAGTATTTAATTTGAAACAAAAACAAAACAATGAATGCTTAATACAAAATAACAGCAAAACATAATATTAATTTCCGTTTTTTTTTTTTTTTTTTTTTTTTGTATATAAGCTGTGGTGGGAGTAATTTGTGTTCATATATATTTTTACTTAAAAAGGCTTATGGGGGATTGTTAACTTAACAGGAGTTTTACTAAAGTGACAAAAAACAAAAAAGGGGCAAAATTATAAGCATTACTTAATTTTGTATGTGTAGTGGTGGGTGTGTTTATTTCTTATTTTTTTCGGTTTTTTTGACCGCCGTTACTTTTTTGTTAGTGTTTTTGTAAATTAAGCAATGTTTAAGCAGAGTTGCATTTTTGTTTTTCTGTTTAAACAATTGTAAATTAAAAATACAGTGTTTGATAACAAATTATTCTTTAACAATTACAAAAAATCATAATTTAACGTCGTTTTGTTTTTATCATTTACTTATTTTAAATTATGAATTATATTTATATTAAGTGTATGTGTGTGTATATTTGTCTCTGTTATTTTTTAGATTTCTTTACTTAAATTCTGTTTATTTTTATCTTATTATAAATATTATGTTTTTTGTTTTTTATTTTAAGTAAAGAGGATTAGTTTTGTTTGCTTTTATGTTATCCTGTTGTTTCTGTTTATATAGCATTATTTTCTAGACTCCTTAGCTTGTTGTTGTTTTTCTTTTTAATTTTTATATTATTTACTTGAAAATTTCCTAAATAATGCTTTAAATATTTAAAAATCTACAATATATAAATTTTTATTAAGTAATTAGGTTTTTTTATTTAAAGGGGATTTTTTATTTTTTGTTTTGCTTAAATTTATAACAAATTTAAACAAACAAATGTGGTTCTTAATTTTCATTTTTTTTTTTCTTGTTTTCAATAAAATATTTACTAAACAGCATTGATTTTCATCGTTTTTTTTTCTTTATTTATTTTTGTCTCGTGTTGAAAAATATGTGTTTTTGAGTGTAAGTTTTTGTTTTTGTTTTTTGTTTTTTGTTTTTTTTTTTGTTTAAATAATCAAGTGGGATTTTGTTCTTTTCTTTTGTATTCTATTTTTAATAACATTTTCAAAAATTACATTATTATTTGCTTTTTTTAATAACAGAGAGCTTTACTAGAAAGAGAGAGTTAGTTAGTTAGAGTGTAAAAGATTAGTATTGTTTTCAGACCAATTATTTTTTTATAATTATTTCTTTTTTATTAATTGTATGATTTTAAGTACACAGTTATTAAATTTTTGGTTTAACAATTTTTCGCTGTGCTGATTTTCGATATTTTTCTTTTCTAAAAAAAAACTTAATATGTTTTAAACCATTTAAAAAAATTTTTAAATTCAGCCAATTTTATTTTGAATGTTTGACTTGAACAAAATCTCTTTTTAATTTTTATATGCGTTTTGCTTTTAAAAAATATTTTCAAAAAAAATTAACAAATTTTTAATTCAATTTTTCTGTGTGTTTGTCTGTGTTTTATTTTGTCTTAAAAAAAATATTTCTGTCCTTGGTTTGTTTGTAGTTTTTATTTTATTATTTTCTAATTGTTTTTTTTTACTATTTTTATATATAATTTTTTTCTTGGTTTTTTTAATTAGTTTTCTTTTGTTTTTTTTTATTTTTAATATGCATCTTTGGTTTTTGCTGTAATTTTTTGAAATATTTCGTTGCATTATTTTTTTCCTCAATTTGGTATTTGAAATAATGCTTTGCGTTTTATTTATATATTTTTTCTGGTTTAGAATGTATGATTTTATATAATCGTTTTTTAACTAATTTTTTTTAAATTTTTTACTTAAAACTTTCCATTCATGCTGCTACTATAGCTTTTGCTGTTGTTGTTATAGTATTGTTAATAATTAGTTTACTGTTGTTGTCCTGTTGCTGCTGTTCTAGCTGTTGATGCTGTTCTTGTTGTTGTTGTTTCTGATGCTGTTTTAGCTGCTGTTGTTGCTGTTGCTGTTGTTGCTGTTGTTTTTGTAATTCTTCAGAAGATTGATCTTAATCAACCATTAACTCAAAGTGGACGGATCCTCTCCTTTCTGAACGATCATGATGAATGTTACGGGCCCAAGCTTTGCATTCAATATTGATTAAGACACCAGCTATAACAAATTAATAAGAAATTATTAAAATAAATTTAAGAGAGCTTAAATATTTTGTTGAGAAGAGAACTTAAATATTTTTTCAATAGAACTGTTAGGTTCTTTGCCATTTTATAATAAAATTAAAACAATTTTAATAAATTTTGAAATTTTTTATAATTTTTACAGTGTATTAGCACAACAATAATTACACTGCTACCTTGTTGTGTGTAGCAAAACAATTACACAAAATTACATACATATGTATTGGCAACATACGTATGTATAATTTTCTAGCATATGGCAAAAGAGATTAAACGAAATATGGTTTCTCTCTTATGCTTAATTCTTTAATTTTACAAGTAAAATAGGCTAAAAAAAAAAGAAATTTCTATAAAGTACGCCGCATCTTGGAAATAGATAAAAATGTATTCAATTTATATTTGAAATTCTGGTTTGCATGATGGCAAAAACAAAAAAATATTCACTCACTTAGATTGTTAACAAAAAATGATTGTGAGCTTAACGTGCCAATACAAGTACAATGCGAGTGTGTATTTGCGAACAACCTTGAAGATTATTATGTGATTATTCCTCGCATTCCCCCTGAGTCGGCGTTTACAATACTTTAAATACAGGCATGTATGCATCTGTTTGTATTGTATAGCTTATTGTTGCTTATTCCTTTTGTACTCACTCTATTCGGTTTTATTCAAAAACACAATTCTATAACGGAATATTTTCCTTTTCTTAGCGAAATTCATATATATATTCTTTTTACTTAAAAATCATATATTTTTCCTAATACTTGTATCTCTCTCTGTGTGTGTGTGTTTATGTGAGTGTAGCCTTAAGATTATGGTTAATATTTTTCGACTTTTTTTAAATATTCTACTCATAATGCACACAAAAATATGCTCTTTCGTATACTTGTGTACTTATGTACAGTTGCGAACATAAAAATAGCAGTGCTGCTATATTATGAATTATTTTATAAATTATGCATTAGTTCGAAAGATTTTATTTTTATTTCAAAACTATGTATTATAACAAAAAATAAAAGTAACGGAAATTCAATTTGCGTTCATTAAAATAAAACTTATTAGCAAAAAATATTAATTTTATAAAACATTGATATAGCAGTGACATAATTCAGTCAAAATTAATGTTCTGCCTAGTATTTTGTCGAAAATCCTTTGGTTTTTATAAATGCAGTACAGCGACGGGACATTGAGTTGACCAAATGTTGACATCGGCTTACGGGGATATCCTTCCAAGCTTTTTGAACAACTTTTCAAAACTGCTCGCTATTGAATGGTTTTGAGTCGTGTATAACCTTTTTACGTCCTACCAGTAATGCACAATTGGATTGATTGGTTGGGAAACTGAATAACTTCAATGTTATTAACGCTAAGGAATGGCTTAGCTTTTTTACTTGTCTTGCTAGAAGACCCATTTTAGAGGCATATCTTCGCTGCTACATGGTAACACTACGTTTTTAATGTTGATCCATAATGCCACTTATTTTATGTATGGAACCCATACTGTAAAACGTAAAACAACCCCATATCATAATTTTTGATACACCGTGTTTAACAGTTTAGATGGTGTACTGTGACTAGCAGACTAGCAAGCTGAAGACGGTGGACGGTGAACATATTGTCTACAACCAAAATTTCCATGTAGAACAATTTTTGCTTATCAGTTCACAAAATATTGCACCACTTACTTGCAGGCCAGCCGGCATAGTACACTGCTATTTTCATGTTTGAAACTGTATGTACATATGTGCATACGTACATATGTATGTATGTATATATCGGTTAAGCTTTTGTCTATGAAAATCGATTTTATTTTGTTCGCATTATTTACTTGTATCCTTATTCTTCTTCTTCTTCTGCTTACTCTCTATAAGTAAAGCCCTTTTCCTGCCTCTTCTATATTCTCATCAAATCGTTGTTTTTTTTCTTTTTACAGACAAACATCCTTCGTTAACATACCATATTTTGATAACTCTATAGCACTAACGTTTCATAGTCATATAAGTTAGGAGGTGATGTTGGAGTAGAGCTGCAAAACAATCGATAGTACTAAGAGTAAATATAATAATAACTAAGAGTAAATATGGAGGTCACTAAATGTACATAGTCAAAGTCACATTTGAGAAATTTGTTTGACGCAGGTTGTTAGACGCCTGTAACCTTTTATAGTTACAAAGGGACACAGTTTGACAGTACCTTTATTTTAACTAAAATATGTTCGTACATACGATTTTGCATTTGCTCCGAACAAATTAATCTTCATTTCGTCAGATCATAGCATGTTGTTCTAACTATTACGTGGCAGATGTTTCTTCCGTTTGCTGAGAAATAATACATTTCGAGGACTCTTACCTATAAGTCTAGTTTTCATAAGTTTTTTTTCTTATTGTGCGACATTAAACAGGAGAATAAATTCATTTTTGAGGCTTTTTGATGACTTCAAAGGATTAATCTTTGAAGTACGAATTAAAAGTTTATCAAAACGGACAGCCGTTCTACGCTTTCTTTTCATATTCTTTGCAGTTTTCTTTCCCTGGATCTTATTAATTACTTTAGCTTGGGAGCACTTCATGGTCTGAACAATTTTCGCTATATATAAGGAATTACTTTCCCATCAAAATCTGCAACACATGAAATTTTATGACATACGTGACAAAAATAAAGTGTCCCTATTATTTGTTTCAACACTGTATAATTATTATTCTTTCCCTTTCACTTAAATTCTAATATTGTTGCCACAAGTAGCACTCAAAAGATTCCGATAGTATCGATAGTTTTTTTTTTGCAAACTATCGAAACTATCGAGTGGGCCGACTATCAATAGTTTTGCAGCTCTATGTCGGAGGATTATTATGTTTGTTTAACTAATTTATTTGTATAACAAAAAATTACTGGCCTTAATAGCACATTTAAATTTGTGTAGAAATAAATTTGCGTATAAATCTTACCCCTCCCCAGTATTTGCTGAATTTGACATCCAGTGAATTTTTCCTGTTTCTAAAACTTACGATTGCATCGGTGAAATGGTTCAAAGTGATGCCACACTAGCAATGATTCAACGAGTAAAAAAAGCGTTTTCACAAGGCGTATTACATATGAGTATTAAGTGTAGACGTAAATGTATTGTAATTTCCTTGTCGGCTACTTTCTGTTATTATTCTGTTATTACTCATACGTTATCTATAGCACACAAATGTTAACAACAAAGAATTTGGGTGTGTGACAGACACACCATTTTAACTAACAAACCAAATTAAGTGCCAACAGAATAAAGTTTACAATAAAGCTGTGCAATGTCTTTCTTAGAGTTTTACAGATACAAGCATGAATGTGTTTTTAAGAATTTTAAGAAACATTTCCCTTTAAAATACATATTTACGTTTGTGTATATATATCTAGTATGTATAAAAAGTTAAAATTTTACGGATATAAAAGCCAGTGACGCCTTTAAAGTCTAATTGCATGTAATAAAAGCAATAATTCATTGAGCTAAAAAGTTTTTTTTTTAACTTTGCTTGTGCTCCCTGTAAATATATATCTTGAAGGTTTTAGACAAGTAATGTAGATTTGTTTTTTATTGTGGAGCTTTCTAGAGGCAACAGCTCTCTGGTTAGCTTTAAAAATTGTTATTGTATAACAGAATGCATAAACTAACGTGACATATTGACCTTATTTTATCTTGCTTAAAGCGTATGTACATATATATGTGTACATGAATGTAGTAATAGTTTAACCCCTTCAATTATTCATTTATTTTAGCTGAAAGCTATTGTTGTTGTTCGCCTAAAAGACATTTTATTTAGGAATGAAAAAAAAGAAACTTTTGTTTAGTATTTCTCGTAGGAAATTCTTATATTTACTCGTATTATATAACATTTTCTTTTGTTGATTTTTTTATTGGAGTGGAAGATTTAGATTTTTATAAACTTATTTAGCAATTAAGTTGTTCTGGTTTTCACTGGCATCGAAACCTCAAAACCTAACTGACATTTTATAATATATGCTTGTAAAGACCATATCATTAATATTTATTTTTATATGTTTTACTATTTCCATGGCAATTAAATTTAATTATATGCTTAAAGTTTTTGTTGTTGTTTAATTTAAGGTATGGTAAGCCAACCACTTAATCGCCAATAACTTTTAATTACCCTGCAACAGCAACAACACAAAGTTAATTCATCGAAAGCGATTATAGTTTAAGTTAAATATATAGGATGTCTTAAATGGTATTTTTAATATTTCTTTTCTTTTTATTAAATTTTTTATATTTTTTTATAAGCATTATCCACGTGTTGTTCTAGCACCTTGTTATGGCATGGCTAACTACTATTTTGAAAAATTACTTAATATTTGTTTTGTCTTTTGACAAAATACAGGTGGGGATACTTACTTTCAACGGTAAATTGCACAGCTACAATAGGTGGTATATAACCTTCAACATTTTTAAAGGGGAAATAGTAGAATGGGAAACCCATACGTGGATAGTAGTCACGGGCTTTGATATTTTCAACATCAGCGGGATTTTCACCTTCGCAGGAGACCCAAACAATGTTAGTCTGAAACAGAGTAAAAAAACATATAAGAAAATTATTTTTATTAAAATTTTAATAGTATGTTATACGAGGGGTATTATTTATATTTCGGGAATAGCAAATAATAACAATTATTTTCAACGAAAATGGCTTTATTGTTTTTCAAAATATTCCCCTTGATGATCAATAGAACTTTGCATTCGTTCAAAACCATTTCTCAAAACAGTTTTCCCATTTCTCTTGAGGCACCTTCAAGACATAGTTTTTGAACGCTTCATCTGCTTCTTCGGCGCTCGTAAATCGTTAACCATGCAGTTTACCTTTGATTTTCGGGAACAAGGAGAAGTTAGTGGATGCCAAATCAGGATTTTATGGTGGATGAGACATCAATTCGATATTTTGACTGCTTAAAAATTCACCTGTTTGACAAGATTTGTAAGAGCACCGCATCATCATGATGAAAAATGATTCGTTTTCGGCGGTTAGTTTTAAGAATTTCTCCGAAGAGTTCCCGTAAACAAATGGTCGTGTACCACTCAGAATTGACTGTCCTACGTTGCTCAAGCGGTGACCATTTACTTCGCTGTTCATTTTCCACGAATAACTATTGTTCGATGTAGCTCGTCTTGGAATACCCACACGTTTGATTGATGTTTTGTTGATTTTATACACGTCTTTTGAGGCATCACAATCGAACTTTTCAATCATTTCCTTACACCAATCGACGCAAACATTTTTTTGAGCGATTGTTAAATTATGGGGTATCCAACGAGAAATTTTTTTTTTTTTACAAGTAAGTGTGTTCATGCAAAATCGTATGTCTTGTAGTGGAGCTAATGTGCAAGGATGCCTCTATCTCATAATATGTCACGCGACGATCCTTCATTATCAGTTCATGCACTGCATCGATGTTTGTTGGCACAATAACCGATTTTGGACGACCTACACGGAATTCATCGGCGGCCGAACTACGACCACGATTGAATCCACTATACCAGCGATATATGTGGTTTTTGATGGTGCTTTATCGCCATACAAAGAACTTAGTCCATCGACATATTCTTGTTGAGATAATCCACGGCCAAATTGATTTTCATAATTCACTGTAAACCAAACAAATAGCGCTTGTATATCTAAACGTTGTGAGTACGTTTATTCTAAAAAATGTCAAACTTTATTATGGTGTTGCCAGATTTTAGCCAGAACTATGTTCGCCCAACAACTTTTTTTTAGCCATTCATTCCCTCATTCATAATACAAACCCCGATATTAAAGTTAATTACATAAATTTCCATTCAAAATTTTAAGAGAAAATCACCCAAATTGTAAGTCATTCTCTATTCCTATTGCCCTGTGTATTACTTCAAAATCAGTGTTATTTCTAATTTTTGTAAAACTTAGACCATAAGAGTTTGGCATACTTTTTAGCTCTTGCATTGATTCAATTTGCTAGCAGCCGAAAAGGTGCTGTGTGAACGTGATAATCCAAAAAGGTAATACAAACAGAGAGCGAAGTATTTTATGAATAAAAGTTGTTGTTTTTTTTTTTTTTTTGTAAAAATTATAATAAGATAAATATAAGTAATATGTATATTACCAAAATTTCATGCTTAGGCCGCAAGAAGTCAATTTGCCCAACTTTAACAAATTATCTTTAAAATTGCGCACCTGTTTACACAACAGACAGTTGGAAGTACAGTTATTAGAATAGCGTATGGCAAAATTTATTTCGAGTTTCATCGGTATAAATAAAATTTGATATAGGGCACCTACGATATGGCGCACATAGTGGTGTAGGGAGTAAAATAATATTTCATTGTGTTTTTATAAATACGATTTTTAGAAGTCTAACTTTCGACGAAACTTGAGACATGTTAACAGATCTAATTTTAAATTATAATTAGTTATTTTCTTAATAAACTCACCTCATTTGGCCTCAAGCTGTGTATCCCTGTAATGTGTCGTTTTAACTCAGTTGGCATTTCCTCAGGCAAACTCTTTGAATCGTTGTAGATTTCAGGAACCCAATTGTAAATCTACAAATCAATAGAAAATATCAATTTTTTTATTATTCCTATTTCTTAATAGAAAACAATAACAAAAACAAGGAAATAATAACAATACCTTATTCAATTTAAGGAATATGCATGGTCTGGCAAGATTGTAACCAAAATAGTTTTCTTCTGTGCAGGGTGCAAACTGGCTACGATCAAAGCCGCAAACTTTGCCATCGGGTGGTGGATTTTCAAATGAGCAGTTGACTTGATTCTTCTTGGGTAAATCTTCATAGGCTGTTAAAAATTATATTTTTTTATATTATAATTAAATTTTTTATTTAAAAACAAACAAAAAATATAAATTTTTTTTTGTTTCTAAAAAAAATTATAATTTTTTTTTTGTTTCCGTTGATGAACAGAATATTTTTAAATAATTTTAATCATCAAATTAATTATTAGCAGTTCTAGCAGTACAAGGTTCAATTTATTATGTTTTCTAGCCCATGTTTAAGGGTTAAGCTATATTTCTTTTTACTTATTTTATTTAAGTAGTAAACCTTATACTTACAAAAACCATATTATAAATGTATAAACAAGAAAACGTATTAAATAAAAATGTCTTAATAAATTTCATAACTCAAACTAAATAAAATTTAGATTTAAAATAAATTATTTTATTTTTCTTCATTTTTAATACTTACACTTTAAGAAATTAGCAGTTTCTTCTACCCAATATTGAAAATTATCTGGTTTATTTGACTCATACCAAACTAAGGTACTTTCAACATTCACCTCTGGAGGCATTGGTCGAAAACCAAGACCTAAAAGTTTAGAAAAAAATTAAAGAAAATGGCATTAATTGGACAGAAAATAAACATAAATAATCCATTGCCGTTTTCTTTTTATGTTTTTTTTTTCGAATAAATCTTTGTTTTACGTAAAACGATTAAACATTGTATTCTTCGGTAAACCGCAAACGCAAATCCAATTAGTTAATTAAATATTTTTTTTCTTTATACGAGTGTTGGATAACATTTCGCAATAAAATGTTGCAACCAAACCAAAATTACAAAATCACAATTGTTAAAGATAAAATGAAAAATTGCATCACAATGGGTGTGGGTAATAATTTTAGAGAAATTGTTTTTAAAGGACCAAACCCACACAATTGTTTGCTGTAACAAAAGGTATGCTTGTAAATTTTAAGCCATTAAAAAATTTAACTTTACTTTTAACTTTAACTTTTTTTACTTAGGCCTTTAAAAATAAACTACATTTTTTTAAGAAGGCAACAAATGAGAAAGTTACGTTGATCAAGCCTGGCCATATGATAGATAGCCTAAATACATAATAATTTTTGTTATTAAAAAGTTAGCTAATGAGTTTTAGTGGTTTTTGGCCTAATTCGCCTGATTCGATTAAACTTGTTTGTATAGTACAGCGGCTGGTTTGTTTTGAACAGAACCATTGCTTTATTTTACATATCTATCAGAATTTAGACCTGTGGCTTTAAAAGCAGTCTACTCAAATATTTAATAAAAATTATCTTATGTTATAGCCCACTGTGGCACGAGTAGACCCTTAGTGACCTATTATTATTGTTATCGAGTGGGCCATTTAAAAGTTTAAATTTAAAAATGCAATAAACCAAAAACGGTTTAAAATTTTGCCAAATTTATTTTTTGGTTATGAAGTACAATTATTTCGGTTAGAAATATTATTTCATTCATATGGCTGCCGTGGCTGGCCTCACAATACCCCAATCGATCGGAACAATTTTCGAGAACTTTTTCGAGTTCATGGCGTCGTATCTCGGCAATAGCAACACATATGTTAGCCTTCAAATGCTCAGTTGTCTCTGGTTTATCGGCATAACACTTGTCTTTAACGGCGCCCCACAAAAAATAGTAAAACAGCGTCAAATCGCAGCTTCTTGGCGGCCAACTGAAATCACCATTTCGGCCATAATCATCAAATCGTTTGTGGCATTGACCGTAATGATTGAGGCGTCCTTATTGGCTTCTGCAAGACCACGTGTGGGTCTTATAAGCCCCAAATACGACAATTTTGCTTATTAACGTACCCACCAAGATGAAAATGAGCTTCAGCCGAAAAGATGATTTTTTTGGCAACGTCGTCATCATCGTGTAGTTAGTTTCTCGTTGGCCCATCGGCTCAACTCTTGGACGAATTGAAATTCGACGTAAACTAGTGCATGAAATGTTCAATTCTTGCGAACGATGTGGCACATTCTTAGCCACAGCTTCGATATTTTCGGGTGTACACACTGTGCGAGCACGCTTACATCTTGGCGCATCAACAATGATGCAAACGAATTTTGTGCGATATTTTCGTGCAATTTCCGACCAATTGTCTTTGTTTTGGAAATAAATTTCCAATAAATATCAACGTAGCTCAAGCGTAAATCGATTCATTTCGTTCAGTGGAGATGTTATACTGAATTTTGTGACAGAATGGAATGACATAAATATTGACAGATTGGAAACAACCGCTGGTTCAAATTTAAACCGTTATATGGCTCACCCCATATTATCATTGAGGTACAAAAGTACTGTGGCTTTTCGATCTATTATACTGTCCTTCAGGGTTTCCTTATAATATCTTCCCCAACCTCGTACACCTTGAGTTTAAGATACGAGGATAATAGGTAACCACAACTCAGACACCATAAAGTCAAACACCATAACCGGAGCTTTAATAGCGTAGGGCTCTTTGGGAATTAGTCGGAAAAGTTATGTTTTGAATCTAAATCGAAGGGAAAGATTATTTGTTTTGGTGCAGAGTTTTATAGCAATGCTACCATTAGTGGCTTAGATAATCCTCAGTATGTACATAAATTGCAAATCGCATGTCTCTTTGTGCAGTTTTTAGATCACCGTTCAGCTAAACTATTTACTTACCTGGATTTGTCCCGATTAAACCATTTTCTAATGTCCACTTGGGTTTATTTATTTCCAATGTTTGATAGAAAACAGCAAAAATGGCAGCAAAAAATCCAGTTAGTGCCGCATAAAATATTACATAAAATATCAGAATTTTTGCTGAAAATAAATAAGGAAAATATTCAATTAATATATTAATAACACTAGTTTACAAGGTTCTTGTTCAAAGTTTGAAACAAGGGAAGAATAGTAAAAAATCTAGAACGTCAAATTTTTGAAATATTTATAAAGAATGAAAAAAATCAGTTTTCGAACAAAAAACTGGTGGTTCTTTTTTTTATATAAATTTGTATTTGTTTACCTTAAGACACTTCTACAATAATCACCTAACATGTCCTGGTCCCAAAAATATACTCAAAGGATTTTAAGTCTTAGTGAAACCGTTCACCATGATCGTTTCTGGAAAAAGTCCAAATGGGAAGTTGGGGAGGTGAATTTTGAGAGACATATTTACACCCTTCCTTTTAAAATTCTTAAGTAAATCAAAAATATTTTCGCAACTTGTCGTTTTTTAATTTCTCAAAAGATGATCCAGGTAGCCCATGCATCACATTTAAGGAACTTTCAAATTTTATATCATTCAAAATTTTCTGATTTTGACGACCAACAAATAAACCTAGTTTAGGCTCGTAAAGATTCCAAAATAGACTTATTCTCCAAAGTTTTCTCAAGTAACGTATCTGTCATACAAATGTGACGTCTACTTGAACAAACATTAGATCCATTCAGTGAACAAACAAAAAAAAATAAAAAATTTATTTTTGTAAACTTGCGTAATTATTGCTTATTCTTAATTTAAACAAAAATTGTCTTTTACTAAAATCATGTGTAAATTAATGAATTTTAAATAAATATTTGGTAATACAAATATCATTAATTTGAAATAGATATCCTTAATGTCTTTCTAATATTCATTTAAAGTCTAATTATTGCCATTGGTTGAAAGGTTTTTTTTATTTTGGCTTCATGTTCCCTGTCAATTAGTGTAAATATTTTTTGGTTGACCTTTAACTTTTATTAATCTTTTCAATAAAAACTAAAAGTTTGGTTTCAGATCCATTTTTTATAAAATAGACAAAGCAAACTTTTGACATTTTGTAATACAATACTTTCTTTTTAGCTTTACATAATAAAAAAAGAAAAACTTAAAAAAGATAATTCATATGTTTAACCATATGCGAGTATAAAAGGCAGAAAAGCTGTTATTCTAGGGAGTAGCAAACCGTCATTGAAGTATTAAATATTCTCATGCTACTATTTTGACTTGAAAGATATTATATTACGGATTTACTTTATATATTCCTTTACTATTCAAATTAATTACTAGAATCAATTTTAACCTTTAAATTATTTTCTTACTTTCTATAGTCTCAACGATTTGAGAAACAGAGATAGAGCATTTGTCTAAGATATTAACCTTTTCTACTAATCAATTTTACTTTAATTATAGCAATATTTTAAAGAAGATATTACAATAAATTTAAATTTATCCTTTATTCTCACTACTAACTACAAAATATCAAAGTACAAGCATTAACACTCATTTACATTTTCAATTTTATACCAAAATATACCTCTTTTTTTAAATTTCCCTTATTATTCACCATATAAGTGTTGTTGTTTGCTTTAAGTATTGTTTGTTTACTTTCAAATTGACATTTAAATTTTTGTCTCCTTACCACTTCTTTAACCCCAAAAAGCAGTCTCTTTTATTAGCTCAATAGCTAAAATAAATGTTTAACAAAGAGCACACATACAAAACCTAACCGTATACACAAATTCAAAGGAGGGAGAGAGAGAGAAAGAGATCGCGCAAAAGATAGTACAGGTGTATGTGTAAGACTACTTGAAAAGTAATTTTATGCATGAAATTACCCTTGTCTGCAGTTAAACAATTATAAAAATAGCTTTGGATAACTTAGTTGTGGTATTTTAGCAATTAAAAAAATATTATATTAAATATTATAGACTTCAAAAATTAAATTAATTTCAAAAATGACAAGAATTGTAGATATTATGATACCCTATCATGCACTAAGGTATTTTCATTACGATCACAAAGCAAGTCAGGTGCAGTCAATGAACAGCTGTTGAAAAAACTTTTCCTTTTTTCAGATAGTCTGTCCTGGTGTTGAACCGAGAACCCTCTGGTTGGTAGGCGGGTGTCTTATTTACCATACCACAGCGGCACAAAGTCCAGAATAATGCTTAAAAAATAGGAGTGACGCGTTTTAAACAGATGGATCCTTGTTTCCCTTAGCATACAGCATAGTACAAGTTCTGTTTTTATTAGATTTGTACTAAGGATTACAGCAATCATAATTCTAATTACTTGTATTCCATAATTAATTTCTGTTTTTAATGCTTATTAATTGCATACCGATAAGGACATTCTTATTAAGTTCAATAATCTATTTTTAGTCTTCCCTACTAGTACTATAACAGTTTGATGAGGGTAAATAAATTATGAAATAAATTATGGATAAACAAATTTGGCCCCATATTACTTTTTGTATTACTTAAATGAATATAAAAATAAATGCAATTTTTTACTGTTATACAAGTACTATTATCATCGTCTTAATAACATAAAATAGCAAAAGTGTTATACGAAAAGGGGGTGTTGTTGTTATAAACAGAAATATCCTTTCATATTTGATGACGTAACCCTAACTAGGGAAGTTTGTTAAACCGAGAAGAGAAAGAGAGAAAAAAGAGCGAGTGAAAGTTGAAAAAACAATGAGCACAAGGCGAAAAAAAAAATGTTTTTAGTACAGAATATATCATACGATTTTATATAAGAGTTTTTATAACACAACAGTTTTATATGAAAAGCGCATGTGCTTTTATCAGAATTTTTTAATGAGTAATATAAAAGAAGGTAAGAAACATACCTTCATTACAATATTTTATTAAATTATGAAAGAAAAAATATTTATTTAAAGAAATACTTACACACAAAGTAGATTTTATATATAGCGAATATACTCAGATTACTTTAACTCAATAAGAAAAGTATTGCCATGTTAAATAAGTTTTCAAATTTAATTTTCAATCGTTTATCACTCGTTTACTTTTGCCTCGAGTCATATTATATTTTCTGTTATGCTTGTCTGTTGGTCCGAAATGGAATTTATAAATGTCAAAGTTCATATCAGTGTCAGCTGTATAGTATCTTAGGATTCTTTTCTGTATCTTCGGAATTTTTTTTTATTTTTTTATCGCTTTATTTTCTTATTTCTCACCCCCCGTCTAACTTTAATTTGCTCATTATTTCCTGAAAATCTTTCGGACTTTTTCTCGTTTTGCATTTTATAATCATTGGGTAAAAATCATCGAGTATGCGGTTGTCATTTAATCTTCTTTTATTGCGAAGACTTGTACGTGTATGTAAATCAATTGAATTTGTGCTGACGACTTGTTTACTGTTGGGGTGTCCATGAAGATTTTTATGCAAATACTCATATATTGTATGCTATTTGTGCATCTTTTTTCCTTGGGGGATTAAATTTAAATTTAATTAGAGATTGAATATCCCCTCTATTGTATTAAAGAATATTGATTTGTTAAAATCCTGAAAGGTTAAAGTGATTTGCTTCGAATTCGTAAAGAAACAATAAATAGACAAATAAGTAATTCTAATGAATTTGAACTTTGTCTTTAAGGCGCCAACTAAATATAAGAAGTTAGTCTTTTTAAGACTATAGCGGCAGAGTCAAAAATACAGTTTCTCTGTTAATAGCACGGTGCAACAAAATAAAAACGAAGTTGAAATTCTTGGAAGATGTTACTACTTTTCTGATAATGCGCTGTCGAATAAAACAACGATCTGTTTTTTGAGTTACGGGAAAATACCGTTTTTACAGACCGTCTGCAATTATAAGTTTATAACTTAGCTGAATATTAATCGATTTTAGGTTTCTCCTCGGATTTGGTAACAAAATAACTTTTAAATGATATATAGTCATGTTAAAAATAATAGAAACAAATTGCGGTTTTTCTTAAGAACTCAAGAGAAAAAAGAGGTACAAAATATTTTTGTTCTAATAACGATTCTATACATCGTCGAATTTCCAGCAGACAATTTATAAGATCTTTTTGATAAATATTTGAATAATAAAACAAAGTCGGGATCTTAACTATTTTGATATGTGTCACTATTATTTTTCACTGACTGTACATCATTTAAATAATCTAAAAAAATTTCTGTGTATTTCTCATCCAAACACATTCGGTTAATACTCAGCTAATCTATTAGCTTATAAGTGCAAGAAAGTCCTAAAAACCGGGTTTTACCCGTAACTCCAGATTTGGAGGTGTTTCGAAATTTTCAAAAACAAATTGACAGCGTTGATTACAAAATAGTATCACGTCTCTTTTTGTTGAACAGTGTAATGTAATAATCAGTTGCAAAAAAATAGAAGAAGTTAAAGGTCACTCCTTAAAGTCTTCAGGCTTAATTACATAAGTCGTATGCTACCTTCAGCTACTGTCAAGAATCAATAAAAAGTCTGCTATACTTCTTAAAAATATGTAAGCCACACTTATGGCGTTTTCTTTTCTGAATTTTATATATATATATATATATATATATATATATATATATATATATATATATATATATATATATAAAGGGTCCGCCATCTAACGTTTTTTTTAAACTAGTGCTTATTTCGTGAATGGTAACACTTAGCTCATGTCTGATTTGACAGATAATTAGTTTTATCCTTCCGCTTAACGAATATGGTTGTGTATACGCTTCGCTAAGTGGGCCTGCGATCGACTTACAAAAGATGCCGATTTTGCCAAAAAAAAATCATATTTTCAGATGAAGCTCATTTTGATCTTGGCGGGTATGTAAACAAGAAAAATTGTCGCATTTGGGGCAGAAGAAAACCCGCACGCATACATTTAAAAGCTGATACATCCAAGACGAGCCACTGTTTGGTGCGGATTTTGGTCCAGAGGCATAATTGAAATGAAAATGAGCAAGTAGTGGCCGTTACAGTCAATGGCGATCGTTATCGGGCCACGTTGAACGAATTTTTGTTCACAAAAATTGAAGAGGAGGATATTAGCAACATTCGGTTTCAACAGGACGGCGCTACGTGCCACACAGCCGAAGCTACACTCGATGTTTTCCACCCTGTTTTTGAAGAACGCATTATCAGCCGCAGAGCTGATGTCGTTTGGCCACCTCGGAGCTGCGATTTGACTCCGTTGGACTATTATTTGTGGGGTGCCGTCAAAGATAAGTATTACGGACAATATTCGTGAAGCCATTGGTGAAATACAGCTGCACACAATCGATAATGTGCTTAAAAATTGGACCGATCGTGTAGGCTACTGCATGACCAGCCAAGGCAGCCATTTGAATGAAATTATTTTCCATTATTAACCGGAAGGATTGTACTTTCAAATAAAAAAAGAAATTTGAGAAAATATTCAGTAGTTTTTTTTATAGCATTTTCAAAAAGAAAAATTATTTGGCGGATCCTTTATATATTATATACATAGTTTTTACATACTTTTTAAAACAGTTGACATTATGTTCATTTTGAGCAAATAAATTATTGAGTATTTTCTATAAATTAATCTCTTTTACTATTTTCTCTACCATAAATACAGTTTTTTCCCAAATAAAAAGTACATTTTGAGAGAATTTCATAAAAACAAAAGCTTAACGGTGTGAGAGTGATATTCAATGAACTGTGAGTTGTTGTTGTCCTTATAAGATACCACCTAAAGCTCTTGTCTTTAAGTCTAGATTTTTTAACCTCTCAACGCGACGTGTGTATAGAAAACACACATAAAATGTCTTTATAAGACCATGTTATTAACTATTTCCATGTTTATGTCCATAAATATATTCCATGTGACAGGCATTACAATTTAAATGCGTGAGCATTTAAAAAATTTATCATATCATTTTAGTTATGACATGCATACCTATATATACATATATATGTACACTGACATACATACATGTGCTTACATAAATGTACATTCTCATACATCCATATGTATAAGCAAAATTGAAAGCAAGGCAATGTATGTTGTGTGTTTTATTTGGAATAATTATTATTAATTTCATCATGTATGTGTGTGTGTGTGTGTGTGTGTGTGCCATGGCTTTCCATGGTGTTGTTACTGTTATTGTTGTTTTGAGTTGTTTTGTACATTATTCTTTATCATATTTTATTATTGTGTATTCGCATACAATTAAACTCATTGCTCATTGCCTTTTAATATTGAATGTTGAACTTAACTTAACAATACAAACTGATGCTTTTCAATTGCAGCAACAATTAAGAGATCAAAAGAATATTTTGTTCTTTTTATTTGAGCTTTAAAGTATTTCAATTAAGAATGACAGGCATTTTTTTCATATAGTAATATGAGAGTAAATAAATCAAATGTTTATATGTATGTATGCTTGTATATGAGTATAAAGTTTTAGCACATGGTTGTGTATGACTACCAAAAAAATTTAAATTTTTTTGAAATTTGTAAGAGAGATTTATTAAAGATAATAAAATTACAGCATATTTGGAAATCGTATAACTGAATCAAATCCATCAATGAGTCCACAAAATACGTATAAACGTCTTACTTCAAACTGCATATAATTTCAAAACAATTGATTGTTGATCAAAATTTTAAATGTAGGGGCGCAATTTGCATTAATCCTAAGCCATACAAACAACTTCAAACTTAATTAATTCAGAAAAAATAATAATAATTTAATATAAATACAGGGTGTGCAAATTTGAGGTTAGGAAGTAAATTGTCTGAAGTGAATTGCTTGAAGTGACAAGAATTGAGCTGTCAATTTTTGACACTTATTTACTCTCTGACACTCTTGAACAAAGAATTTTAGTTGTGAAAATTTACTGTTTGAAAAACTGAACGAAAATAACGCATTTTTCAAAAAAGCCATCTTTAGTGATGAGGCCCATTTTCAATTATCATATGGGGTTCAAAAAGAAAGTGATCGTATGGTGCGGTTTGTGGTTAGGGCCGATGATGCCCGTATTTTTTCGAAAACGAGCAAGGAAATGAACCAATTTTTTGTGACCACAATTGACTATTGTTGACATCAGTGACCTTTGGTTTCGACAGGACGGTACCACAAGCCACACAGCCAGCCAAACAATTCAGTTATTGCATGAGAAATTGTTCGGTCGAGTATTTTTTGATTTGGCGATATCAATTGACCGCCTCGTTCTTGTGATTTAACGCCGCTTGATTATTTTCTCTGGGGCCATTTGAAAGACTGGTTTTCCGTGAACAACTGACACTCTGAAAGATGAAATTCGGCACTACATTGCCGAGATAAACGAAGCTTTGTTGTAAAATGTGGTTCAAAATTTTGTGAACAGAGCGGACATCTGCCATATTTCTATTTTATATTGGTATAAATAAAACTTTATTTGTGAAAAAAAAGTGTTTTTAAGCCATTTACTTCCTAACCTCAAATTTGCCCATCCATTATAAACAGAATTTTTATTTAAATAAAGCGTTTCTTACTTGTTAATATCAATTGGACTGCTTGTATAGATCCATTTTTAGCTAAAGTAAATTAACAATCTTTCCTTTTCTGCCTATAAACTAAGCTATTTGCGTAAAAATATTGGTTAATCGATCTATATTTACACAAAAATTTTTTTAATTTCGTTAAATTAAAAAAATTACTTGCATATGCTTTCTTTCAAAATAAATGTGTAGGTCAATTGTTAAGATTAGCATTTTAAGTTAATTTAGGGTCATTTGTACCCTTTTTGTGTAGCATTGAAATTTTTAGGTTTCTAGCGCAAAATCGTCATATTTTAGTTAACATTTCAATAATCTTTGAGAAATAATGCAAGATTCTATTAACAAGATCTTAATGTGTAAAAAGTCTTAAAAATATATAAGAATTTTAACACTATTTTTCAAAATTTCACACTACAACTGTGTTAAAAGAAAAAAAAAAATAGATAAAAGTGTGAATAGCAACTAGATTAATACAGTTTTATAAAAATTAACTAAAAACGCTAAATAAATTTGCTTTACATGTTAGAATATGGTCTACATATTTTTTGTGTTTAATTTAGTTTACAAATGAAACAAACAATGTGTTAGAATATAATAATAACCATTCATTGCAGTTATAATCATTAATAACAATTGACGTGACTTACAAATTTGGATTTGTTCTAATTTTAGAAAAACTATAGTCCTCTCTTTTCTAAATCTACAATAAATAATATTAAAAACGATAAAAAAAATTAATTTGCAAATAATTAAAAATTCGTGTTTTTAAACACACAATACAGTTTTTTTTTGTATATTACTTTGAGTTTAAACTTTAATGACGTCATTTAATAAAAACAATTGATTTTATAATACAGTGCTCAGTCAGTAGTAATAAGTCTGCTTAAATTTTAATAGCAAACACTTTAGAAACAAAGCATTTAACCCATAAGCATTGTGTAGAGTCATAAATAATTTATTGATTTTTTAATGGAAAAAAAAACACCGCACAGTAATATTTCTCATGCACATACATATCGTTGTATGAAATCCAAAAAGCCCCAAGTTACAAAAAATTCAAAATCGACTTTTTGATCAATTATGATGCATTCTTTCAAAATACATACTCCCACGAATTTTTGCACTTTTACGATTAAAAATAACGTTTTTATCAACAATATTCTAAGCTTAACCTAAATGGTTTATTTCACATTTTAAAAAGTTGTTTGCTTCTCCTGTACAATTTTTGAAATGTAATTTAGGACTTTTTGAATTTCATATAACAATATATTTGTAAATATACATATATAGGGTCCGCCAAATAAAATTTTTTTTAATGCTATAAAAAAAAGACTACTGAATATTTTCTCAAATTTCTTTTTTTATTTGAAAGTAATGGAAAATAATTTCATTCAAATGGCTGCCTAGGCTGGTCATGCAGTAGCCTACATGAACGGTCCAATTTTTAAGCACATTATCGATTATGTGCAGCTGTATTTCACCAATGGCTTCACGAATATTGTTCTTTAAAGCGTCAATTGTCTCTGGCTTGTTGGCGTAACAAAGGTGTCAAATCGCAGCTCCGAGGTGGCCAAACGACATCAGCTCTGCAGCTGATAATGCAATCTTCAAAAACAGGGCGCAAAACATCGGGTGTAGCTTCGGCTGTGTGGCACGTAGCGCCGTCCTGTTGAAACCAAATGTTGCTAATATCCTCCTCTTCAATTTTTGTGAATAAAAATTCGTTCAACATGGCCCGATAACGATCGCCATTGACTGTAACGGCGACTCCTTGCTCATTTTCGAAGAAAAATGGCCCAATTATGCCTCTGGACCAAAATCCGCACAAAACAGTGACTCGTCTTGGATGTATCTTGGGGGTTTCCCGCCAAGATCAAAATGAGCTTCATCTGAAAAAATGATTTTTGATTCTGCAACATTACCATGATTTTCAAAGTAATGTTGCAATATTTCCCAGCGTTGTTCAAGCGTATACACAACCATATTCGTTCAGCGGAAGGATAAAACTAATTATCTGTCAAATCAGACATGAGCTAAGTGTTACCATGCACGAAATAAGCACTAGTTGAGAAAAACGTTAGATGGCGGACCCTTTATAAGTTTTTGTGTGTATACATGTGTTTAATATGAATAAAATTTAAGCCAACATGAAACAATCTATTAATAATTTATTTTTTATTATATTTTTGGATAAAAATTTAAAAAATGTATAGAAAAAGACAAAAAGAACCTTAATCTACATAGAAAACGAATAAAAAACACTGTACCTGCACATTTATTACATATTTTTACTACTGTGTATTGAAGATCTAAAAACGATAGTTATTGTTTACTTAATTGCATGTGTGTGTGTGTTAACTTCCTCTCTCTCTCTCTCTCACCTAATTTCATTACGTATGATAAATATTTTTGTTTATATTACACCATATTACGTATACTCTCTGAGCACTGAAAAAATCTACAGTAAGGAATTTTTGCTGAGAAAACTTGCGTTATTGTTTACATTTGTTTGTTGTTTTCCGTTTAAATTGATTGATATTTCACAATTTTGTTTAGCACTTTGTTTGTTTTGATTAACACTTTATGCCCCTACGGCATTTAAAGCGAAAACATGATTTTTATTCGATAAATATACAAAAGTTTTCGTGTTTATATGTTTTCATTCAAATTAATGTATACAAGACATCTTAATAAAAAAAAAACAAAAAAATATTCTTTAACATAAATTTGATATGATCTATTGAACAGAAGGCAAAAAGTGTCAATTAGTTTATAAATAATATAAACAAAAATATGTACATACATACGTATATTTTTTGAAGAAATTATATATTTTTTTAATTATGACGTCAGCAGAAAATTCAGAGAATTATATGCCAAAAGGTGTCAATTGAAAATGTTATTTATTTTTATAGTCCACATATATTGATATACACTATGCTACAATATTCTAAAGTAGGCAATAAAAACTCAATTTTTAAAAATTATAAAACAAAAAAACTATTTTATTCTTTTCTCATTATAATATTTAATAAAAAAAACCTTAAAATTTAAAGAATTTAACTTCTTTAGTTAACAAAAGTCTGCAAACTGCCACATCAAACAATGCATGGGACCTCCTTTTAACCTTACAATCATCTATAGTCTATAAGGCACCGAATAAGACACTTTTTTGTGTAAATTATTCTTTCTTCCCTTCTGTCGTTAGATTTTACTTAAGGTGCTGATCAGATGACGGATTTGCTTTAAATGTGCCCACAAATGTTCAATAGCATTAAGGTCAGACGGTTGAGGTGGTTGCTCTAACATTGAGCTGACGTTTACATATAGCAGCCACTCTCTTGCCAACAGACGTAAATGCTTAGGATCATTGTCATGTCATGTATAGAACTGTAGCCACTATCCAGAGGAAGTTTTTCGAATCTTGAAAGAAATTCCTCCTTCAAAATATCAACGTTTTAATTATATCGCATTCTTCATTTCATCTATGGACTTCAACCTCTCAAAATCATTTGTAGATATGCACTCCCATATCATGTTTGATTCTTAGATTTTGTGTAGTTAAAGCAAAATTATGGAGAACTACATAACTAATACTTTACATATTCTGTCGAAGAAATTAAACGTTGATACCCAAGTGTATAATTTAGTCATAATTCTCATTATTAACCATTTTTTAAATGTCTTGAAATCTTATTAAAAAAAAATAATAAATAAAATGTGAATGAATAAAAACGGATCAAATATCTCTGGATATCTCTTTTATCCGAGAAAATGCAACCTTAAACTTGACACACATGGTTGTGTACTTAAAATAGAACTTAAATAAACTCTCAATACAAAATCTGTATACTAACACAAGGTACAAATTTCCTCAAAAAACAAAAATCATTTTTTTTACTTTTTTAATTTTCTTGTAAAACCTATTTCTTTTAAAACATTTTCATAACTATAATGACATCAAACAATTACAATTACAAATATTGACACTATTTTCCTTAATTCTTTAGCCCATTTATCATTTTTATACAAACAACACATGAAAATACTTAAATTCTTAAGTACTCATACTCTTACTTTGTGTTTTCCTTATATTTCAATGTTTTTGTTGTTGTTTTTTTTGTAATAGAAACGACGTTTGCAATAAATCAATTGTCTTTATTTTCAAATACGTGCATACGTACGACAACAATATGAATATAAGGTCGTTTTCTGCCAATAATTGAAATAATTGATATGTTAAAATCACTGATATGGAAAAATATATAAAATTATTATTTTTTTTATATTTTTTCTCTTTATTTGCTAAGTAATTTGTGGAAAAAAAGAGTATAAATAAATGCCGATCAATATACGAGAATATTTGATATGACATGATATAATATGTGATGTGCTCGAGTATGATAACATTTAATTGTCATTTGTCTATCTATTTGGTCTTTAGATATCTCATTGCCAATAAATAATGTCTCGAGTAGAAGTTTTTTTATTTCATATTTCTTGAGCTGAAGTACTATAATGGGAATAATATTTTGTTGGCTTTTTTTTTGTAATCTTAACACGATGTCGTTTCCAATTCGAAGTGGTCACATTTTGTTTTTTTATAGTAACGTCACTACTTAAATTATGTGTATATGTATGTATATATTTTTGTTCACTATAAGAAAAGTGTTTTTTTTTTTTGTATATTTATAAGTGTTGTTTACTTGATGTTAAAGGCTATATTTCCAAATAATACTTTTAGTTATAATACTACTTTCTTTCTTTTCGACCATTTGCACACGTTTTGCCTATACATTCCACAATGCATTGCAGCAAAATTCATAAAATTTTTCCCTACATATTTCAATGAGCATACATATCGACACCTTTGCACGAGACCATCGTATGGTTAATTTTTTACGAAATTGGCTTTTTGATACAAATGTATTCCAAAGTCACAAACGCTCCTCATAGTAAAATATTATATCGGTATTCGCCATACATACTTAGAAAGGTATTGCTGTATCTCCGTATCTCCATATTTCAAAAAAATGCAGGTTTAATTGAACTGTTATATGAATAGATAATTGAAAAAAAATTAAAACTAACCTGACTATTAATTATAAACTTGAATGATTATACCATAATAGTTAATGTATTTCGACGAAAACTTAAATCTTTGTTTGAGACATAGTATACCCACAACTTATGAAAATGAATATTGAAACTTAAAGCATTTTTTTAAATAAGTTGCTCGTTTTATGAAACAGATGACGAAAATTAAATTATTTATAACATTTCCTATCAAATACTACCTAAAGTTTCCAACTTAAAACCAGCCTCAACCTTAAATAAAATTTGCAATAACCTTATTAAATAATCGTAAGTACCTCACCTAACAAACATATTCAAAAAACTTTATGGGCAAAAATATCGTAAGTGCCAAATAACTGAATATCAGGGTTGGTAACTCACTGGGTAACCCAATTAAACCCGCCTGGGTTTATTGGGTATTATATTTAAGCCCGGATTGGCTTTTTAACTTAAAAGTTTTCGTAGTTTATTTACAACAAAAATAAGTATAATTTACAGTTTTTTTTTGGCTCAAAAAAGAAATGAATCAGCATATTTGTCAAAATAATAATTTATAAAATCACTGCTTACATCTTTTACCTGCCTCAGAAAAATCTCATCTTTAAAGGCGCTCCAACTTTCAAGCCGATCTTATATTTCTTCAAAGGAAGTGAATTGGTGACATGGTTCTGAAAGATAGGTCCTGAAAATGTAGGCCTTAAAACGAAATGTATATGTGTTGCGTTTGCTTTCCTTGCACTTTTTATTAAAAAAGTGTGAATCCACAGTTTTTTAGCCGTAGAACGAGGTGATTTGCGCCGTAAAGCGAATGTGTTTCGTTATTCAAACTGGCCGCTATAACGCAATGCCGTATAAAGAAAGGCCGTATAAAGAGATATAGTACATTGTGTTCATCCCAATAGCCAAGTCAGACAGAGTAATGTTCGGAAAATATGGCGGAAGCGGTACTTGATCGTTTCTAATAATTGTTTTGACAGTTTTGCGACATGAGGCCAGGTGTTGTCATGCAAAAGAATTGTCTAATTATGTCTGTGTTTATATTCCGGTCGTTTTTCTTATAGTGCATGGTTCAAACGAAGTAATTGGAGTTTGCTCTGATCAACGAATTTTAGCAGCTCATACTTCCACCATGAGTGTAAAATTTCATTATAAATAGTAAAACAACGTAATTATATTAACAAATAAAGAATATTGTCGACTTGAATGAAATTTGGAAGCAGTAATAAAACCCAATATAACTCAAAAAAACTCATCCTGCTGAATATACAAGTTTTTTCGTAAAAAAAAAAAAAAACTTTTAAAGTTATTTCAACATCTTGAGTATTGTATCTCATTTAAAAAAAGAATTTTAGAAAAAATGCTCTCCTGTAAAATTTAGTTTTTGTACGATAATTTTGCGTACGATAATTTTGCGCAAAAGGGTGAATATATTTAAATCGAATATCTAAAAACACTGCTTTTTTTCATTGCACAACCTATTTTTATAAAACTTTTGAAATATGAAATATTTTTTTAAGCATTTTTTTTTTTTTTTGGTTTTATTATTGCCACAAATAAATTTACATACATTTGTACATACATATGCACTCGTATATACTTGTATGTCTTTCAAATTAAAATTTTCTAACCATTTAATTTAATAGTAATTTAAATGGAATAAATTTTAAATGAAAACTCGTGCTTATAAATAATATTTTTCCGCTTTTGTTTACAATTACTTATAAGTAAAAAAATAACCGCAGTGAGTTTCAATGAAATTTCGATTATTTAACAGAGTCACGTTCACAAATTTAGTTTTGTGGATAAAATATAAAAAAATCCCATTTATAAATATAATTTAAGAAAAATACCAGAATAATATAAATAGATAACAAATTTAAAATACGTCAACTTTGACATTAAAATGTCAATAAAAAAAGCTATGTATGTATATAAGAATCCTAATAAAGTGCCATTTTTATTGCAAAACTTCTGGTTATCTTTATTAAAAAACAATTCCAAAAAAATATGTATATTAAAAAATAAAATTTATTGATCTTGTTTTACCCCCTAATGCAAGTAATACAAATATAAAAGAATATTAAAAATCATAAAAATAACAAAAATCGTGTTAAATTTATTACTGATTGTTATTAGACACGATAAGAATTGAAACGATTAGTCATACAGATACATAGACTAGAACAATAGAATGAAATTAAAAATTTTAGGATGGGGGGAAAATAATTAGTCTTGGTTAAGGAACTTCTATAAAAAGTGGAAGTAAACTTTGTTGTTTATAAAACAATTAATTGATATACAATGAAAAGTATACACTGTACGAAAAAGGTATACTTATGTTTTACAACTTTTCTTTGACAAGGTTTTAGCTTCAATAAATTAAATCTAAAAAATCTTATACGGAATAGGCTGCAAAAGCTTTTGTTCGATATTCTTAAAACTGTCTTATAGCTTTCCATAAACATACTTTCAAAGTAAATACATACATATATAATTCATGCTACATTCTAACGGCAATAATCTCTCTATCAATTTTTTTTTTTAGATTTATTAAAAGAGACTTACAAATTAACTTTGACTCTGAACGGCAAATGCATTTGTTAGAGAAGTTTTTTTTGATGATAAACGGCATCACATTAACAACTTGGACTAGTTATGAGTATACCGCTGCTGAAAATTGTCAGATGGTCTGGCCTGAGGTTAAACCGAGGACATCTTGGTTGTTAGGCCAGTGTCTTACTTACCTCGCCACAGCGGCAGACATAAAAGTAAATCAAAATTCCTAATTATGTACCTATATCATCCCTGTTCTGTATAACGAGTTGACTGAAAATTTATGGAGTTTAAATATATTTAGAAAGAATTACTAACATACCCTTACTTTTATATGATCGAAATGGTAATACAACTGTTGCGTTGAACTTTGTTTGGACTACGTGCAATGTGGCATACAAACAAAACTAGACGACCTGAGCACGTATAGAAGCTGGCAGTAGTTTGCAAACAATTTCTTTTGTAAAAAGTGGCTCACTTATATAATATACTGTCAGCATCAAAAGAAAGTGTACACCCTTATGCCGAACCATATAGGCTTTAACCAATAGGTGCTAAGGCTCGGTCAATTTTCATCGGATTTTAAAATGAAGCATCATTTTATTCATAACTTAACATAATACTTTAAAAAATCCAAAATTATAAAGGTTTTCATATAAAATAGAAACGTCTCTAAACTTAGAAAAATTGGAATGAACTGGATAAAGATGTGTTTGCTTAAGAAATATATACAAATTCCATAAGTTCACTTAAGTAAAGTATACATTATTTAATAGGACTGTAAAACTTAAAATCGGTCAATATTCAGCTATGCATGTAGGTTCAAAAAACTGGTTTTTTTATCTGTAATTCAGATTCTTTTTGTACTCGATAGCACCTATCAGAAAAATGGTATCACTTCCGCTCAAAGTTTCAAGTTTCTCAGTGAATTTGTAAAAATAGAGTAAATAAGTAAGCGTTATGTAATTGCAAGCAATATCCTAATCAGGGTGCCGCGTTTGCTGGCAACAGAACAAAAAAGCGTCGTGAATATGCGTTTGACGATGCTTAGACGCATTAAAGCCGAGTTCTTCTATATAGGCTCACTCTACATTTGAGACTAAGAAACAGTTAAAGCAGTAGGCTGGATTAAAAAGATAATGTCCCAACAAGGCAAAGATAGTTATCTTTAAGAAGGAAAATAATCAACGGCTAGTTTTATGCTAATTTATTTCAGTGTTTAGGGAAAAAAGGTCACATTTGGCTCTCAAAGCAAATATTGTTTCGTAAGGAACTGATGCAGAGTTCATACATCTGCTTTGGCGATGGCCAAAATCAATAAACTAAAGTTCAAATTGCTTTATCACGCACCTCGTACACGAGAGTTAGTATAGTACGAGAAAATATTCAATGTTCTAAATTCGAATTAGAACAGAAGGCTTATTCTATATTTAGGATGTGGTATTTTTTAATTTTAAAATAAAACAATATTGAACATATTGTAAAATATATATTTTTTTCATTTGATAATTTGTTTTTAGTTACACACGCAACCTGAAGTGTATTATGTGTGTGTATTATGTCAACAGGCCTGCGTTGTAAAATACTTAAGCACACGCTGTCTTACAATAAAGTCAGGAGGCCACTACATATAGCCAATATCAATTGTATAAGAACCAGTGTATGATAAGCGTTATTGCTGTTGTTAGGGCAACAACAATGTTAGAATTGTTAACAAAAGAAACAAAGCAATTATGTAAGCATACAATTACAATAAAAAAGTAATTATTGTAGAATAGAAAATCGAAAATATAGGTTATCGATTAATTTTTTTTTTTTTTTTTAAGAAAAAACTATATATGAAATTATGAATAATTCTTACCCCAACTGCCGCCGGTTCGACCCAGACATTGGCTAGTTTCACTGTTCCACAGAAATGTCTTGAAGCCCTGCCATTTGCCCATTTTAGGTGGTGGCGCATAATATTGTTCTTTATTTTTATCGGCCATTTTGTTTAAGTCTGTGTGTTTGTTTTTTGGTTTTTGTTAAAGAAGTTTTTTTTCTCTTTACTTAAAAAATAGAGCAGTTTAGTTTTGAATTAAATTAAGGTTCGTTTTTCTGCTGCCTCGTTCAACCTCCGTTTCCTTAACTGTTTATACGTGTGTGTGTAGGTATTTCTGTGGATTGGTGAATAAATTGGAAGGTTTTTTTTTAAATTTATGTAGTCTATGTTTAACTTTAATATTTACTATTGTTTTATATTATAATTATTGGTTTTTATATACGTATTTATTTAGTATTGTTGTAGTAAATATATATTTTATATTCGTATAACAATTATTATTGCATATATTTTTAAATAATTTTATTTATTTTTTAAGTTGATTTGTTGGTTGGTTTGTTTAAATAGCAGAGTCGCATAATCAACTGTAGTGCAAAAACATTTTTACAGATTTTAGTTTTAATTACTATTAAATTGTATTGAAATTATCAAGTGAATCTGTTATAATTTATATATGAAATTAAACACTTTGTAAACATATATCGGTATAATTTATATTTTTGACTGATAATTTTGCAAAGTTGATGACACCTATGAAAAGAAAAAGAGAAAAAATATGTTGGGAGAAAAAAGTACAATAATTAGGAAAATTAGTTTACTAGTTAGTTAAGTTTAATTAAAAACTATTTAAATTAATCATAATTATTATTGTCTGAAAAATGTCTTTATTTTTAATTAAATTAATTGCACGCGCTTTTTAAAATTTTTCTTTTTAATTTATTTTAAATTTCTTAAAAAGTCTGCTTCTTTTATTTTATTCATTGATTTTTATTAATTGTTTTAATTAAATTAATTTTATTTTTGCTTAAATTACAATTTTATAATAAAAATTTTTTCACTTCCAACTTTTGGCCTACAACACACAGTTATGTAACCGAGCACAAACCGTTAAAGAAAAACTTTTTTTCTCTTGTCAAGTCCTATTCATTTTCTTTTACTTCTTGGCTTTTTTTCAATTCTGTCCTATTCTGCTTTCAAATACGGATTATACGACGGTTGGGTTTCGGTTACTTGTATTTCTCTTTTAGCACTGAAACTAAAAAAAAATCTTGTGCTAAAAATCTTTAAGAAATTTGGGTGAATATAAAACGGAGAAATGGCTGCTTTGTTATGTTGTAACTCTAAGCTCTCTTCAAAGCTTTAAATGAAAAGCAAGAGAGCAAGAGAAATTTACAAAGAGAAACATTTATTTTCTATTTTAGGACACTAATAGGAGTTAACTAACAAAAAAGATATAAAATTGGTAGAAATCAATTTCTTTTCGAATTTTAAAATTGAAAAATATCACTAATAAATAAGTTATAGAAATTTCTCAAAATTTCTCACTTTAGTATTCCGAATCTAAAGAAATTTATTCGCAAACAAAAATATTATTAATATTATAAAAAAATAAAAATATATTTACATATATATTTTAACTCTATTCAAAGTAATATTATGCAACCTTTGCTTCCCAGCGTGAATTTAAATTAAGAAAAAATATAGTTCAAAGCTTATTTATAATAAAAAAAATATATAAATACAACTTCGTCGACAATTGTGAATTCATATGTAATAAACAGACTATCAAGGAGACACAGTTTTCAAAATTACTTTTATTTGACTTTTATTCCGATATTTTCTTTGCTATTGGTAATTTCAACATTACAAATAATTTCAACAAAAACACTATCAATTCGAATGAAAAACTTGAATTTAGAGATTTTATTGATATTTTACTTTTCATACAAAATGTTTATATATATGTATACATATATATTTTTGAAAAGAAATAAATAATTACGAAAGAGGTATAAATTATTTGCAAAACCTTCTTTAGATAAATAACAAGATTATAAATGCATTTATATCGTTACTAAGGCAAAATTTTACACGGTTTTTATTTTAAGCCTCAAAAGAAGTATTTACACACACACTCGCTAACACACTATTGTACTAAAACGATAATTTCATATTGAGTATTAACTCCGAAATGCGAAAGAAAAAATCTGTATTGGTATTTCTGCGACATTAATTAAAAGCAAACATTACTCCGCTTCACATTCAACTAAGTTTTGCAACCAACACAAGCACAACATCAAACGTACGCACATACTACATAACATAGTAAAGAAAAAGTTAAAATTATCCTACTGACACATATTATATATAATTCCTCTTTAAGTATTTTTCCCATTTTGTTTCTTTACTTTCACCACTATGATATTTCTTTTTTGTACCATTATAACACTTAATTCTCTTAAATAAAAGGCAACACAAAGAAGCTTAATACTCTAACACCTTTAAAAGAAAGAATCAAGAAAAGTCCTTTATGTCAGAAAGAACAATAAAGAGAGAGAGAGAGAGATAGAGAGAGAGAGAGAGAGATGATTTAGAAATAGAGAGAAATGCGCAGACAAAATGAATATAAACAAGAAAAGCTTTAAAAAATGATTTATATTTAAGGCTTATATAGGAAGGCAGATAAAAAATAGTGCGAGAGAGAAAAAGCAGTAGAAACACAATTACAACTGATTATATGAACAAAAAGTCCTTGTACGCGTATGGGAAAAGAAATTTAAATTAAAATGTAATATATTAGTATTCCATCTCTTTTGAATCCTCTTTCTCTCTCTCTCTGCTTTTCCTCTTTTTTAATTTTTATGTAAGTTAAGTTACTATCGCATACAGAACAGGATATTGAAAATAGTGAGCATAATATTTCATATACATATATATATATATATATATATATATACATGTATATATACATATATATATATATATATATATATATATATATATATATATATATATATCTTTTTTAGGACAATTGACAAGAGAATATAAATTGCTATAAAATCGCTTGAATTGTTTTAAATTCAAAGAAAATCCGTTTTTGTTATAAAGTAATAATAGCCTAAAGGGTGGCGACATTTTTCGCCTGAATTTTATGGAATTCATGACGTTCGTATACGTTTTTCGTTTTTTCTTTTTGTAATTCTTCTGTGCTCTCTTTCAGTTTTCCGTTTTCCATATTGATTTTTCCGTTAATAATATTCATACAGATGTTTGTAAAAGCGTTACACAATATTTTTCCAACGCTTCATTTTTTTTTACAAAAAAAATCTTGGCATTATTAAATAGTCTATTAAGGCAGATCTTTCAGTAAAAAATCAAAAAAGAACAGTTTTTAGTTTAAAATAGGAGTGGAAAAAATCGAATTTTTTGTATGTATATAAGTGTTACAAGGATATTTCCTTTCTCTAACTTTCTACACTCAAACACTTTTTCACTAAAATATTAAAATTTCTTTACTTTGCGTTTTACAGAAGTCGTTTTTCTTTCAAAAAAAATCTCTTAATTGTTCTATAATTTAGAAAAGAAAAGTATTTTTATGTTTTTCTTTTTATATGTATAATTATTTCACACTGTATGTACTTGTATTTTAATTCTTTTTTTTTTTTTTGTTGTGCACTATATACTGCAAGATTTCTTCTTTTATTCTGATTTAGACCAATGACTCTTTTTTATTTCTTAATCCGTAATCAAAATTCTACCGTATGTCGTCCAGAGTTGAAACGCCAATGATAGTGTCTTTACTGCAACTGAAAGAGAAGTTTATTTTGTGTATTTCAAATGTTTAGTGGTATTCAAATAACTTATAAATGCTTTGGAAGAGAAGGAAACCAGAAAGGTGGAGGGGTGCCTATAAGTTCTAAAATACACTTCTGCTGGAAATTTGTGTATGTGTGTATATACATGTATCGTACATATATAAATTGTTTAGTACAATAATTATTGGCATTTGATTAGCACATTGAGAGAGTCCAACAAATGAGTATAAAAAACGGAGTAAGAGTGAGCAAAAACAAAAATGAATGAAGCTTTTTCTTAATTCTCAGTCAAATTGGGGTTGTTTTTCTCTATTTCAATATACAACATAAGCTTAATTAGTTTTCGAAAGCTTACAAAATTTTAATAATGTAATTCAAGTATAAATATATTTGTTTTCTTTTTTGTATTTTGCTAAATATAATTAAAGGAAATCAAAAAATTCTTGTTTAATTTTCAAAAAATAACGTATAGATCATACATTGAACAGTGGGAGAGTTAACACAAGTTTCTTGTTTTTCAAACCTGTTCAACCACGTGAAATTAAGTTAAGCCGGATTGGAGTATATATTGCTAAAAAATAACTGTTTTTCTACAAACAGGATTATTTTAATGCTTTAAGTAAAACTATAATATTGAGAACAGAGGAATTACATATATTACTTCGACTTAGAACTTTATTAACCACTTGCCTTTTTTAAATTATAACGTTTTTTACAACGCCTTTTTACCGTTATAACAGTTTTACATTCTTGAACATTCCTTTTTATGGTCATTCATTTAAGCTTAAGAGGTAGACATCTTTTTTTAAACTTTCTCAATTACTTATTTATTTTTGATATGTTAGTACTAAAAACTGTAGCGAAGTACTACAAATATGCAACAACACCCTTAGGACACAAAGAGGAAAAAAACATGAAAATCAAAAATAATAGAAACAAGACAGTAAACTCGCCCTTTGGATTAAGTACTTTGAATAATAGAAGTAGAAGTAAATGTGACCAAAAAAAAAAACTCACTCCTGACATTTTTAAGCATAGTTTTTCGTTTCGCTTTTGTCGGTGCACAGGATTTAAAAGCGCAGGTTTACAAATAAGAACCGAAATGACAACGAAATGAAAGAAAGTGCAAAAATAACAACAAATTTAAGTAAATGTATAAAGAAGATAAAAGAAAGAAAATTCTATATACATAAGTAATTTCTATATTTTAATATATTGATTAAAATAATGATTATTGCATAAAGTAAGAGAAAGCTTAAAGGACAGTGATATTTTAAAGATAAAAGGATAAAGCATACGATATTTTATTTAAAAGTATTTAACCGTGTTTTAATTTACTTTATTATTTAATATGTATAACTAAATATATTATATGGTTGTATAACCACGTGATTTATTTTCATATTATAGAACATTTTAAATTAAACTCTCCCCATCATAAACACACACACACACACACACACGCACAAATTTTACCATATTTTCTCTTACATACAATCTTATTCTCTGTGGTCTCTCTCTTATTACATGTTAATACTGTGCTATTTTTTATATATTGTTTTAACCAAAATTATAGCGTTTGTTAACTACCCCTTCAGGTCTTACGTCATTTCTCAGCTGTTATCTAAGAGTTTTGTTATACAACACCCCCATCAGTAGAAAGAAGAAAATCTCATAATATACACAGTATAGGTACAAATACAGTATTTTACGACCATGACTAAATTCTTTTTGCTTGTTTCATCTCTCTCGTTGTTTTAATAGGCAAGTGTTACAAGATTAACACACATGTTTACGAATCACGTTCTGGCAATTTTATTAATCAACAAAAAATTTTTTTTGCCCCCATGGAAACAACAACACAACACAATAAAACAAAAACAAATCATATAAAGAGGCTACAATTAGTTCTTTAAGTGCGTTAGTGTGATTAAACAACCACACTAAACAATACGTGTGTGTGCTTACATATACATATGGATGTGTGTAAGCAAGTATATCCATTTTTTATATCCTCTACTCTTTTATTCACTGCTTTTGCTCTCTTTTATATTTTTTGTTAAGTAATCCCTTTAGGCTGAAGGACGTTTCATGGCATGGCACACAATAAATGTTGTTGTAACTAAATGCAACAACAATCAAATGAATTGTCATCTTTACTCTTTGCATTGCCAAAAAAAAGAAAAAATAAAATTAATAATAATAATAAAAAAACAACGAAGATACAATTACCAAAGCATTTAAATGGGAAATTTTTAGTCATATTTGTACGTGTTTCTTGGTATTGGTTGTCATAATTGTCTCTTAATGTTAAATCAAAAAAACTATATATATATATATATATATATATATATATATATATATATATATATATATAATAATAAATATTTCTGTATAGGTGTGTAAAGCGATGAAAAAGTAAACAAAACTAGGAATAGTTTTACAATAAACAGTTGCCATATATGTACATATGTATATATGTAGATATTCGTAGTAAATCTTGGAATAAAGTTACTTTTAAATAATATTATTGTACATACATATGTACTTATGTTGTAATTTATTATTTATTTATAGCAAAGTATATTCACAAGAAGTACAAAAATAAAATTAGGACTGAATTACTGGGGCCTTCGCTGTTTCGAATTTCCAAATATACATTTTGTCTTAGTACATTACAGAGAACATTTTGTATAGCTTTGTTTAGTGTAATTAATACATTGTTGTTAATGAAATATTAATATCTGCTCACAAGTAACACAACACCACCAATATGTTCACAACATAATAACAGTTTTACTATGTTACGCATTTTTTTAAAATTAATTTGAAAATATTTGGAAAAATGATACTAAAATGTTTGCCTTACGCTTTGAATGTTTACTATGGATTATAAGTAAAATAAAATTTCTTTAAGTGTAGTTCCTAATATTTAGAAGCTCATTTTTGTGCATAATTTCATATGCAGCTACACACACACACACACACACACACATACAAACAAATTATAATTATTTTTAACACGTACATACATAATCATACATACTGCAACCGAATAAACCGATCATCTTTAAAAATTGTCAATAAATCATCCCGATAACAAAAATTATACAAGATTCATGTGGAAATAGAGCAGAAGCTAAGTTTAGTTTACCCAGCCTGTCAAAAAATGGTGCTGATAATTCCATCATCACTGTCAACTAGTATATACTGAAATTCTTTCTATTGCTTAAATCATTATTATTCAGAAGTATCTTCGAAAATATAGTATGCATTGCTTGAAAAGTGCTTATACATGTTAACAACGAAGCTGATATGTAAGTATTAACTAATCATGACATTAAAACCAAAGACCTAATAAAACGATTATTAGAAGAGTATAAGAAGCAAGTCCGAAAAGACATGCCAAGTTTATTCAAATATATATGTTTGTACTCATTCGTTTCTTCGATTACTGAAAATAACTGTTTATAAGCCTTTTTTAAAATGTAAAATCCGAAATTTAAAACTGTTTTATATATGTATCTGTCTCCATATATACAATGTATGCATTTTAATTATTTTGTTCTATTAGTTTAATATAAATAATAATCCTAAAGAGGTCATTATGCGCTCTAAAAACTTAATATGGTAAAGTTGTAAAAAGTACATTTCCTGTAAAACTTATTTTGCACACATCCATAGACTGAATGAGAAAAATTACTTAATATGTATGAAAAACAAAAATTTTCCGTTATGTATATATTCTTTAACAAAAAGAACAATAACAACGATATCGTGAAAAAAAAAACTTTGAGTATTTACAAGAAAACATAAGACAAAACATGGAACATATCTTTCTACAAAATGTTGTTGCACAAACGAACTGAATAAAAAACTTTTTTATGTAAAACAAACTACGAGTACATATGTTCTAAAGAAACAAAGAAAATAGGAAAATTTAATTTTGTTTCTTTTTCTGTTTTTTTGGTTTTTTGTTTTTGTTATTATTTCGCTAAACAACAATAGACGTTATACTAAACTCTATTCACAAAAACAAAATCGGAAAAGGGCGAAGCTGGAAGGTGGAAATGTTTCATTTAAAATAAAACTGAAGGAATGGGGACTTGTGGAAAGATAATTTGAGTCTTAACAATTAAGAAATGTTACATATTATAAACGAAAATTACTTTTACGGAAAATTATTTCGAACTAGTTATTAAACAAAAATTTATAATAATAAATTGTTAATTACAAATGGCCCACATATTCAAGTGGACAGTCAACTCGGTCAACTTTTTAAGTTGTAGCGAAAATCTATTAAAATTTTACAATTTACAATTTGTAATTTAACAATGTTTATTTTTCGATAATATGACCCACTGTGGAGAAGATAGAAGTTAACTAGTTACTAGATTGTTATGTTTCTCTTGTAAAATGACTAAATTGAATGTTACGTAAGAAACTAAAAAGGACGTGTGTTCAATCATTTTCGACGCTTCTCCATTATCACAGTCCTGTGTCGTACACCTCCTTCGAATTATCAATATATCCCTATACATACCTTTAAATTCAAAATACATTTCTATACATACATAGGTACATATGTATGTATGTACTTGCATGTAAAGTCAATTGTGCTTCAACAATAATTTTTTGTCATGCAACCGTTTGTAAATACAATTCGCGTTAGAAAGCAAACAATAAATGAAAGTAATAATAATGAAATAAAATCGATATTGAAGAAAAGAAGTAACGCACAATTTGTAGTAAATTCTAGATACATAAATGGATATGCAACAAATTGTGACAAAGTTGAAAGGTTTTTTTTAAGGATTGTTTTTCTTTTTTAAACTTATAATTGTTATATAAATATACATGACTTCAATGACTTAAACATACCCTACACTTAACATATTGATATTAAAAATTAAAACTTAATATTCTATGGTAACACATTTAGTTTTAAGATATTCATTTAATGCTTCTTGACCCAGATCCTTGCCGAAACCACTCTGTTTGAAACCACCAAAAGGCGCGGCTACATCAGTCTTATTATAAACATTTACGAACACAGTGCCAGCTTCTATATTGTCGGCAAATGCCAAAGCTTTGCCAATATCCTTGGTGAATACACCACTTGCTAAACCATATTCAGTGCGATTGGCTCTTCTCATTACAGAGTCCACATCACTGCCATGGAATTTTGTTATAATCATAATAGGACCAAATGACTCTTCTTGAGCTATGTACATATGATCTTCGACATTTGTAAAAACAGTCGGTTCGAAGAAGTAGCCCTTCATATTTGGTACTGGTTTGCCGCCATAAACTAAAGTAGCGCCTTCCTTGATGCCGCGATCACAAAATTCTATAAGTTTTTCGAAATGGGCTCTATGATTCTGGGGACCATGAGCTGTGGAACGATTTAAAGGATCACCTATAGCCATAGAACGCAGATCCTTAACCACTCGACGCACAAATTCATCGTGTATAGTGTCTTCTACAAAGAGACGACCAGCGGCTATGCAGTTTTCACCTTTATTGAAGAAAACCGACGAAATACCCTGGAAATTTAATAGAAATTCATGAAATATTTTTTCTTGATTTTCTTACTTAAAAAAAAAACAAGACTTACATGCTTAACTGCTTTTTCAAAATCACAGTCGGCAAATATTACCAAAGGACTTTTGCCACCTAATTCCATGGAACATTTCTTTAGATTCGAAACGGCACAAGAGTGCATAACAGTTTTACCAATACTTGTGGAACCAGTAAAACCTAGTTTTCTAATTGAATTATGGTCTGATATAGCCTGGCCGGTCACAGAACCTGTACCAGCTACTACGTTAATAACCCCGGGAGGAAAACCAGCCTTAACTGTTAGTTCAGCAAATTTCAGAGCAGTCAAGGGACAAGTTTGAGCCGGTTTAATTAGACAAGTATTGCCAGCTGCTATGCAAGCAGCCATTTTCCAAGATAACATCATTAAAGGATAATTCCATGGTGTTACCAGACCTACCACACTGCAAAAATAAAATTTGACAAAATCATGATTTATTTTTGCTATTGCTATTCATTCACTTACCCTATCGGTTCTTTTTTGGTAAAAGTTAACACATTATTAGGCCGCGCGGGACTTACAGGTATAGTAGAACCTTGTATCTTATCACACCAACCGGCAAAATAACGCCAGGCGTCTATCGACATGCCGATATGTGTTTTTAAAGCTAATGTATACACAGCTCCAGAGTCTACCGATTCTATGGTAGCCAATTCCTCTTTGTGTTCTTCCATTAAATCGGCTAACTTAAGCATGAGTTGACCTCTTTGACGTGCCGATATTTGACGCCACGAACCGTAAAAGGCTTCATGAGCCACCTGTACTGCCTTATCGACATCGTTACGGGATGCACAGGCTACTTTACATAAAACTTCCTCGTTGGTGGGGTTAATAATATCTAAAGTCTTGCGATTTTCAGCATCTACAAATTGGCCATTAATGAAGAGTTGAGTTGGTATGGAAATTTCCTTTTTATTGGCTTTTAAAACAAAACCATCGAAGTGGACTTTGGTTTGCCCCGAAGAAGAACCCTCTCTAAGCGCCTTTACGATTTCACAGTAAAACTCTTCAAATACAGGAGCCATAAACACCTGCTCGTTCTCTAAAGGCACATCAAAGGCATCTTTACATTCTTCCACTAAACGAACCACATCCATGGAGCCAGCTCCAGCAGCAAAGAAATCCGTGTCTGCTTCTATGGGACATTTCAAAATGGCCAACCAAATATTACGTAAGATTTCTTTTTTCGCCAACTCATCTTCACTAAAATCAGAAATTTGTGGACCTTTTGATTGCTTAAACCAGTCTGAGGCATTAATCATTTTAGAACCCTTCTTTAAACGTCTAACATTAACATATTTGCCATCACTACCCAAGATTAGTAAGCCTCTGTCGTGTATAAAAGCAGGCGTATTGAGGCCTTTAAGTCTTAAGGATAGGCCCTTATGTATTGGTTCGTCTTCATATAGATGAGCAGCAAATAGTCTTACATTCTCCTCCGTTTGGTCATCATTTATAACAGTAGCCAAAGCACCGGGTACTGAATCCAAAGCCCTTATAAAATTCCAAATTCTTTCGGCTGATTGATTTAGATTAATATATTGATTCTCCTCTTTAAACATGGCCGGATCATAGGTAGCACCAACTTCAGTTTGTGTTATATTAGGAGCAATACCCATTGCCACCATGTCGACAGCTTCAGCCATAGACTTTATACCCTCTGGATATAAGAAACGTTTATACAAAGTATCTAAAGTATCTAGAGGGTCAACATTAACTTGTTTTTGCAATAGAATTGGTCCTGTATCTAAACCATCATCAGCCCAAAATATAGTAAAGCCAGCCACCTTATCACCTTCTATTAAAGTCCATGATATAGCACTAGCGCCTCTGTGCCGAGGTAATATTGATGGATGATAACAAATGCTACCCAACTCAGCACCATCAATAACCTCCGTGGGTATAAATTGCGAACAATAGGGTAAAACATTTAAATTTGCCTGAACCGATTTATATTGCTGTAAAACTTCGGGTATAACAACACCCTTACGACGCCATGTTGAAAATTTAAAAACGGGTATATTATGACGGGCAGCTGTAGTGGCTAAAATATCTTCTCGGTTACCTTTATTCGGTATAGTAAAGACACCCACAATATTATAGTCTCTTTCCAAGAGTAATTCTAAAACATCGGCGGCAAAATTACTTTGTCCAATAATGGCTATCCTCAAAGCGTTCTGAAAATTTAAAATAAAATGGCTCAGTCAATATACATTCTGAAATGTTTTATTGTTTTCTTAATAGTGGCTAAATTTAAAACACAAAATGTAAACGTTTTAAAGAAATTTACTTTAAATTTACAAAAATAATAACTAATGAAAAACAAAAATTAAAACTCACGTTCATGTTTCAAAATTTATATAAAATTCACTTTTTCATTAATTTCTTGTTTCTTCAATATGAAGCTATTTTTTATTAAAAACACTTTTAAAATATATTTCTCTCACTTCACAATTTTTCTTCTTTTAAATATTCCCATTGAAATGAAAATTATTATTAAATTTAAAACCATCTAATCATGGCTATTTATACGTTTTTCCATATACATACATATATACGTACATACATATATTTATATGTATATTCTTAAAAAACACATATTTTTCTTCAAGCCTGATAATCAATTTAATCAGTTGTTAGGAATGAATGAAAAAAAAACATTTTTAATAGAATAATAATTTTTTTTAAACAAAACACAAGCACAAAGTTATTTTACTAGAGTCGCCTTAGAGTAAGAGACTCATAATGAAATATTATATTTAAAAATAAAAGAAAAATAAATTAAGAAAATATACTTTTTTTGATATAACGTTTGCTGGCATAAAATTACACTGAATATTTAAAGTTCTTAACTCTTTCCATCTTTTTGCGAATATTATCGACATTACATTCAATGTTTTTATATACTACCTTTGTGTAGCAAGTCTTCAAAAGTCCACGTGGCCAATTCAAAAGTGCAAAACGATATTATATGTGCCATAGTAACCAAAACCATATTGCTAGACCTTCATTCCCAACTGCATAATTTACTTTTTACCATGAAAGTGTTGAAAAATAACACCAACCCTTGATGTTATATGTTATGTAGGTGAATTTTAGACCCTCTTTAAGACATTTTTGTTTAAGAAACATATAATTTGTAAGCCCCTAATTATGAAAACATGTCGCTGTAATATTGTCTAGAGAGAGTTTATAAAATTTAAAATTTATTTTATTTTAACTTTCTTTTTTCAGTTTTTGTGTAATGTTAAAGTCAAGTTTTTCAAAAATTTTATAGAAACCTTTCTTTTCAAAATGTTTAATGTTAGCCCGATGTTTCATTGGAATATTGTTATCTAATTTGGTCCACAGGTCTTCTACGGCGTTCAGATCGGTGCTCTGAGCCGGTCATTACAGTGTTTTAGGGTAATTATCTTGTTGAAATATAAAGTACCACAAACCCCTGACCATATTACTACTCTTAACACAATGCTCACCAGTCATTTTTTGTTTCAATTCTGACTCTTCGACCCACTCCCAAAAAGAAAAGCAGCCCTACACTATGAGACTTTCTTCAACATGTTTTGTGTTTAGATCCAATGTGCTTAGATTTAAGTTCTTTAAGGTCTCACTCCGTACTCTTTTTACATCTTTTGAACTTTTTTAATTTATATTTCGACTCATCTGGCTGAATAGGAGGAAAAATGTTATACTCGTATATGCTCTTGCCATATTTGGTGATTTGTAACCTATATTAAAGGTTAAAAGCAACATTTTACTATTATTCTTACTTAGATTTATCATATTTAGAGACAATCGCGGAAATAACCTAACGGAATACACTTCTACTGAGAAAAACTCATCTGGACAAATCACTCGATTTAAATAGTTGGCAAAGGCCAAAGGCTTTTTTATATTTGCGTGTCATAGTAATGGTTTTCTTTGTGTATAAACTTTTTAGATTACTCTGGCTAATCCTTCTCCGTATTGTTCGTGATGGAACACTTAAATTTAGTTTTTTCTAAATCTCCCTAGAAGAGATAGAATTATCATATGACCATCTTTAGGCTTTGTAGTATTGAGCTTTCTCTTCAATTTCTTCGCTTCTGATATTGAATATTTTAGATTACTCTGGCTAATCCTTCTCCGTATTGTTCGTGATGGAACACTTAAATTTAGTTTTTTCTAAATCTCCCTAGAAGAGATAGAATTATCATATGACCATCTTTAGGCTTTGTAGTATTGAGCTTTCTCTTCAATTTCTTCGCTTCTGATATTGAATATTTTATTTTTTTTTTACTTTTCTTTGTATTTCATTTCATTTTCTTATGTTTTTCTATAAAGTTCCTAGTAGCTTTCGACAACGACAAATTTTTTGACAATTTCGTCAAATACCAAAAAACTAAAATACTTTGTGGGGTCATATTTAATTAGGGGAGAGGGACTAAGTACTGATTAGTATGACATCTCTTCATATTTCTGCGGTTATCATCCAATACTTTGCATTTGCACTTTATTTTGTTCAACCGTTGGCAGGGAGTATTTTAAATTATGTTGCTCTGCTGAAAAAGTTTAATTAATATATTTAAGTTTTTATGTTTTGTACACTGAAATGCAAACGAAATTAATAAATTCAATTAATTTTTTAACAATAATATGGAGTTTGGCTCTTTTTGCTCTGATGAAATATAACATAGGTAATTTGCACTTTATTTTCTTCAATAGTGTATGTAAGTAGTTTAACAGATTTATTTTAAGGTATTTAAGTCAATTAAATATACACATCCGGTTCAGTATGGTTTGCATGTTGATGGTTAAAACATTTTAAGGCATTAAGAGTTTGGAAAATCAAATTTTTGTGTTTATTTCCTAAAATTAATAAGACAACTTATCCACCATATATGTATACACGTTCAATTACAGACATATAGTATACATAGTGTAAATACTAACTACTGCTGGACTATGGTTACTGGAAAATCTAGCTTAGAGTGTTATTTCGGGATATCACATTAACTGGCCCCTAAAAAGTATTTGGTACCTTCGTTTTTCAAAAATAAAACTAAAAGTATATTATATTTCCTTCAAAGGATTGTCAATTAAATTCAAGTCCAAAGCTGCTTCTCAAACAAATGCTAGCCAGAAGAAGCTATACATTTTCCAACCACTTCTTTCGCATATCTTTATTAGGTATTCCAACATGTTGCTGAGTATCGCCGTGATAGAAAATTTATAATACATATCTGTCAATAAATATTTATTTTCCTAATAATACGTAAACATACTTATGTATGTATGTATATCAAACTTTTTATGAACCACCCTAATTGTTGATTTAGTAATTTTGTTTTTTTTTTTGTATTTTGCTAAATAAAATTAATTACCTATTTATCTATGAGATCTTAAAAGGACTAAGTCAGACAAACAACAATAATAATACTATTGTATATCCAACAAGCTTTCTAATATTTGAACAGTTACTTGTACTTCGTATAGTAGTCATCATTTGCAGAGTTGCTATAATTATGGTGAACGAATTACATGCAAAATGGCTTAAATATTTTGCCATAATTGGCCTAGTGCCATATATGATAAGGTCAAATGGACAACGAAAACAACACCAGCCAAATTATCATTTACTGGCATTTGAACATCATCGCCACTATAATTATCAATACCAACAATATCGCCAGCAGCATCATCGTCATCATCAGCAACAACAACAACAATATACACCTAATAATCATAATAGACTTTTACGTTGGCAACAAATTTACACAGGAGCGTTAATTATTGGCAATATTATAATAGCCTTGTACGGCGTAATATTTGTGCCATTCGCTGATAGTTTTATTGTATCGGATCTTGTCAGCATTATTGTATTTTTAGTGCAAACCATTGTAATAAGCTCAATATTTATGGAGACGATGCTGACATATGAAAAATATTATAAACTATTAAATAATTACCATAGGGTGCAATCGCTCATGAAACAGTTACTGCAAACACAACTCTGCAAGTCCAAAATACACAAGCATCAACGGCGTAAATACAGTCTCTATCTTTTCACCGTATACGGTAGCCTAATGGTGCCATCCACTGTCATCAGTATTAAATTATATTATGGCTACTTCTGGCATTCCCTGCTAACTATTATAATTACCAGAGCACGTAGTGTACAAATGACTTTATATATGGATTACATAGTCTATTATCTCGAGCTATTAAATATAAAATTAAAGGCCTTAATCTCTTGTAAATTAGATAGAAACTATGCTATATTAGATATTGATTACAAACATTTGGAATCATTTGAATACCTTGAAAATCTGAAGTGTGTATACCAGGAAATATATTCTTTACACAAGAGTTACAATGATTTATATGGTCAATCATTGGCCAGTATATTTACGGTAGTCGTATTGGATATTATAATTAATATTTATTGGTCTTTTCTTACCGTTTTCGAATATTATGAATCATATTTTCTCTATATAACTATTTCCACATTAATACCATTATTTATGATATTATTTACGCTGTGCTATACAGGGAATCAGTGTGAAAAACAAGTAAGACCGATACAGAAAAGTCAAGCTAACATTTTTACTAATTTATAAATTTTCTTCTTATAGTGCTCTATGATTTTGATCTCCCTTAAACGCTTGTTAAACACCTTATCTGTTATAAGACAAACGGATTGCTATAATGCTTTATTGCAGAGTTTCATAATGCAAATCATACAAAATCCACTGGAAATAACTGCCAATTCATATTTTAATGTCAATTTAAGAACTTTAACAAAGGTAAGGATGTATATATTTTTTTAAAGGATAATATAATAATTTATTAAAATTTTTTTATCATCTTCAGATTTTAACAAATATTGTAACCTATTTGGTAATTTTATTACAATTTCGAAGAGCATCCAATGGCAATGAGGAGCTGCTTACAAAAATACCCTCAAATGTCACAGCTATTTATGAGAATGTTAATAATTTGAATATAAATATAACAGAGACCTACTAAATTCTAAAAAAACCTGGTTTTATATTTCGATTCGCTTATAATTTTTTCTTTTCCTTTTCAAAGTCTTAATATAGCGGGATCTATAGGGTCAATTATGATGTTTATTTCCAGATTAAGTTAGATTGTCAACTACATAGACTTTTTTAAATAGCATTTCGTTATTAATCTGATACATATTATTTTGTTTGCTTAATTTTATTTAATTTTTTTTTCTTCATATCACTTAATTTTACCAGATTTGTTTGTGTTATCTGTCTTATTGTCAAAAAAAAAAAAAAAATAATAATAATTAAATTAACGACATAAAAAAACGCTGCTAGTGGCCTGTTTTATTTCAAACAGCCAATAATATTTTACTGTGGCTTAGTAAATAGAAACAAATGTTTTGACGAATATAAACGTCTAAATACAACAGTTGTATTTAAAAAAGTAGGTAAAGATTAAAACATTAAATTCTTTTAATTGTAACGATCAAATCAGGGTCACAAAAATTATCTATCATCTTATTTGAGTGAAATTCACATATTTTAAGCTTGATAAACTTTTCCTTGTTACAATATTTTAAGATTTAATAATACTGAATAGGACTACAAAAGTTACAGCTTCCTGAGTAAACTCACAAATAACAGCAGAATATCCATCCAATTTTATTACAACATGGTCCTATTTGACCACGGATTTTACTTTTCTATCGATACTTTAATGGAATATGTGTTTAACGAAGACACTTAGGGAATATGTATATTGTACAAAGTTTATTAGAAGCTAAACTGATAGAGCGAGTGCACAATAGACGGAGCTCTCGCCTAGATGTACGTCTGCAGACATGAAACAGTACTATAGCTGTCTCCTTCTTTAGTTAGATCAGCTTTAGCCACATAGTTTATTTATTTTTATTTAGAACACGCTATTATTTTTAACGCAACTGTTTTAAATTCATATCACCTGAAAGCAATGAGTTGGCAACATTTTTTCTAATATTAAAAATTTTTAATATTTTTTAGATTTTTTTTATCAACATTCCAGAATAGATTTGCTGGTGGCCGAACATAGGAACAGTATATATGTATATTCTTCCCTCTCTTTAATTTTTTTGAAAGTACGAGGGCGGATTGACATTGAAGCTATCTAGCGCTAAATGGCAGCACAAACACAAAAAATTATTTCTTTCTTAGAAATTACGATCTGTCAAACGTCAGCTGTTAAAATTTTAGCCAAATTGAGCGATTAGTTTATTTGTTGTAGTCGTTTGAAGTAAGCAACTTTTGTGTTTCTTTGAAAATGGAAAAAAGTGAATTTCGTGTAGTGATTAAACACTACTATTTGAAAGGCAAAACGGCGAAAGAGGCAAAAGAAAATCTTGATAAGCATTACGGCGAATATGCTCCGTCAGATTATATGGTAAAATATTGGATTGCTGAATTTAAACGGGGCCGAACAAGCACTGCAACAATACCATCAACAGGAAGGTCAAAAGAGGTGGTTACTGAAGAAAATATCAGGAAAATTCTCGATATCGTTATGAATGATCGCCGGGTCAAAATACGTGAGATTGCTGAAATGGTAAACATATCATATGCATATGAAAAAGCTATCGGCAAGATGGGTGCCGCGTTTGTTCAGTGTTGAACAAAAACGAGTTCGACAGATTACTTCACAGCGGTGTTTGGACATGATAAAGCATAATCCTGATGATTTTTGGCGTAGATTAATAACTGTTGATGAAACGTGGGTCCAGCACTACACACCTGAAACCAAAAATCAATCGAAGCAATGGATGGAAGCTGGTGGAAGTGCTCCGAAGAAGGCGAAGACAGCGAAATCGGCTGGCAAGGTTATGGCCACTGTATTTTGGGATGCACACGGAATATTGCTCATCGATTATCTTGAAAAGGTATCCACAATCACAGGAGAGTTTTATCGTGCATTATTGCATCACTTGGTTAATGCAATCAAGGAAAAACGACAACATTTAAACAAGAAAAAAGTGCTCTTTCTTCAAGACAACGCACGATGCTAAAACTACGAGAAATCCACTTCGAATTCGTTGATCATCCACCTTAAAGTCCAGAAGAAGTGATTACCGAAACTAATGCGTATTTTAAGAAGTTCCCAAAATCGTATTATTCAGGTGGTATAAAAAAGTTGGAATATCGTCTTACTAAGTGTATTGAGCTAAAAGGAGACTGTGTTGAGAAATGAAGGGTTTTTTAAACAAAAAATGTTTTGTTCCTACTTAGGTAGCTTCAATATCCATCCGCCCTCGTATGGCCTTCAACTTCCTTTTTTGATAAGTAACTGGACAAAAGTTTCTTCCTTAAAAATTGTATTATTTAATAAAAAAGAAGTCTATAATTAAATTTTATAATAATTACTTGGCAAAATCAATATGAATTATTTTTATTTGAAATAAAAATATGACAACCGGTTACAACCGATTCATTGGCGTACTAATTTTGATAAGACCTTAAGGTCTATTAAATCACTTGATTATCTGCAGTAATTACCAAACAATATTTTTATTTCAAAAAAAAAAAAACATACACACATATATAAAAGTATAGACTTGGTCTTAGGCTTAAGAAGATTTTATTATGTCTGATTAAATATTGTGAGACATTTGTTGAGTGAATGAAAATAGAAGCTAGTTTAAACTAGTTCCAGTTCTCTGGGCAAACTGGTAAAATTGAACTTTTGTTTGATAAGGATTTTTTTTTTCAGATGCATACTCTATATTTTGTTTTTTTTTTTTTAATTTGTTTAAATACATCATTAATATTAAAAATACTTATGTTTATAAACAGCTGCGGTACGTTTTGCTTGATGTTCGCATTCTGTATAGATTCCAGACGCATACAGAATAACAACTATGAAAAAGATCTAAGTAATATGTATGTATATAATAAAACATAATAATAATAAGTACAAGTAAGTTTATGAATAGAAAATTTAACCTTCTAAAGTAGTCTGAAAAAAATTTCGAGTATTTTTGACATCCGCATTATTGTTCTGATCACATTATCGACAAATGATTGCTGACTCACTGACTGAATTTTCAGAATTCTCCTTGATTGTTTTGAGCTTATTATTAGTCGGTCAAGCCAAAATTCTATTAACATCTAATGGCTTGGTATCGGGTCTGAATACCTAGCTGTCCTGCCTATTATCAGCCTCAGTCCAAACCCAAATAATATCTAAAACTTCGCTGCAAGATGTAATAATATAACCAAATCTGTCACGTATTCTCTTCAAAGGTTCGCTCTGAATCACTAACTAGGAACTGTAGTCTCTGAAGTCAAAATATAAACCTAATTTTGACGAAACCTTCAAATCGTCTGCTCGCGCTGTCATTTTATGCTTTTACTATGACAACTCAACAATTATTTTTTTCTTGTTTGTGTAACAAACAAAAATCACATGAAAATACCGTGGCTTAAAAATTTCCAAATTTATTTTATTAGTGACAGTGCCTTAAAACCAAAACAAAATGTTTCTCTGCACAGTGTTTAAGAACAAAGAGAAAATCTTGAAAAATTATAAATAAAAATTTTTTTTTTTAGTTACAAAAAAAAACAGTATATTAATTCAATGTTCATAATGTATTTCAGCATTAACTGTTATAGTATCGACCAGATCGTCATTGCAATCAATAATTTCCAAATTACATTCTAAAACTTCCTCATGTGTTTGAGTTTCAGAGGAGTTTTTGCTGGTAGCATTTTCGATCACTGACGATTTTTTATTACCATCTTTATTTTCAATGTCAATGTTGCTTTCAATTTCGGCCTTTTCCTCTTCACTGGATAATTCTAATCTTTGCAATGAAGGCTCCATTTCGTTCTTAACATAGTCTTCAGCAGTTTCTTTTACTTCTTCTTCTTCTGGTCCCTCGTAAGTGAAAGAGTAAATTCCATTGCCATAAATTTGAGTACATAAATCGTCAGTCTCCATATCTTTCCATTGTCTGTCGTTGCTGCTGCCACAGTTTTCATTCTTTATGTCATATTTGTATTCAAATATTTTAATGCCTGGATTTGTTGATCTTATATGATCTTCTCTAGATTTTTGGATCATCTTATCAAACCAATCCTTTTCTTGTTTGCTTAAGTTGCTTGTAGGTTCATCATGATCTTTTGGGTTTTCAGCTTTTTTCTCAATCATATTCTCCAACAGTTCCGTTTCTTCAGCTGTTAAGCTTCGATCCTCTTTGCTTTGCTTTAAACACTGTTTTAGCTCTTCGTAGCTGCGAGCACAGTGTACAATATGATTTGCATCGGCTTCGGTAACATTTAGATTCTCTAGTGTTAATTTATTGAAAAATTCTTTATCGATATTGTAGAGATTGGGCTTATCCTGAGCTTCTAGGGAATAGAATTCATCATTACTTTCTTCACTCTCTTCTTCAGAGTTTCTTCTATTGTAATTATTTTCAATTAAGGCCTGTGTTATCAAATATTCGCTAGATTTACGAGCTATTGGTATGGTGGGCTTACATTTTGCTTGCTCTACAGCTTCCTCTACTTCATCCTCCGACTGGGCAGTGTCATAATCCTCTTCACTATCACTTGTATCATGTTTAACAGGCTTTGATAGCTCGGAAAGTTCACCGGTATCTTTGTTACGCACCATTAATTTGTCATCGACTAACTCTATTGTATCATTATAGCGGTCTTTTTGGGCCCATACACGTTCAACCAAACGACGTACTTTAATCTTTCGTTTACGGTAGTATCTCTCCAGTTCAGCATTTAAAGTTTCTAGAGAATCATTATGAAAACGCCTTAAATCAGGTCGTTCAGCCATTTCCTTTAGTAATCGCGATTTTTGTTGGGCTTTATCCAGTTCCTCGAGGTTTTTCTTTTTGATATCTTCGAAAAACTTTTTATATGATTCCTTAAACTGAGGTATAGTTGTGGAATAGTTTGTATTGGTTGGATTTTCTGCGGATTCTAAGCAATTATTTCCTTCATCGTCAGTCATTATTTCAGGAAATTCATAACTTCTTGGTAATCTTCTTTCTTCTACAGTTTTTATTATATCTTCTAAGACTAAGGTAACTATTTTTGGGGTAAAAGACTCCAATTCTAAGGTTTGTATCATATCGTCTAAGATTAAAGACACTATTTCAGTATTTTCTTCAAACTCTTTTTTATTAATCTCTTGGGAATATTCATCATTTTGACATTTAATTTCTGTGTTAATGTCGTTAAAAAGCTCTTCGTTTTCAGTTTCCATCTTTTGCAGTAATTTTTTCAATTCATTGGCTTCCTTTTCAAAGGTATTCAGAGCTTCGTTAGATCTGCGATTTAATAGTGAAATGTCCAAAGGCACATACGTAAAATCTTCAGAAATATTCTTCAATTCTTCTGATTTATTATCTATCGAAGAGCTAGAAGCTTCATTATTCAAGTTTTTCTCCATTAATTCAAAGGCTGACGGTTGCTCTCCATTTATGATTATCTGAGGCAATTTTGTTTCATTATCCCATTGTTGTATTATACTATCCCATTTCTTTTCCTCCATATTACCGTCCTTTGTTTCATTATCACTTGTTTCACTTGTACTACTACTTTCAGGCAAAGCCTTTGTCTTATCAAACAAAGCTTTCATAACGACTTTTCGTTCTGCCCGCTCCTTGTCCAATTGTTTAACAAAATTATCCATGTTCGTAGACAATTCTTCGAAGTCTTTTCTTAGCTGTCGATTAATTTTGCAACTTTCAATATCATCTTTCTGAATATTGATGGACATTTTATTTAGCTGAAGATCATTTTCACTTTCGGTTAAATATTTTTCATTCTCTGGTGTAGCTAGCATTTTCATGGTATCTTCTAACTCGTCCAAGGGTTCATAGTCTTCTTCGTTATTCTGTAAATCATTTTCAATGAAAAGCTTAATCTTCCTACTTGACTCTTCAGTTGAATGCTCCGACTTCGATATAAATTGTATAGCCTCTACAGTAGATTGGTATTTCTCTGGTGTGCCTAAGTTAGTATCAGAGCTAGTTTCGGTATCCATGGTATTAATGTCGATTTCAGTTGTTTGGCAAACTAATTCTGATTCTTGAATTTCTTGTTTCACTTCTGAATTCAGATCTTCAATTTGATTTTCAGCAAAGTTTTCATCTTGTTTATCATTTTCCAAAAGTTTCTCTGACTCAGATGTTGGTTCTTGGAAGTTTTCTTTCACTTCCGCATTTATGTCTTCACTTTGATATTCAGACAAGGGTTCATCTTGTTTATCACTTTCCGAAGGTTTATCTGAGTCAGAAGTATTGCTATCCGAACTTGTATCAGAAGATGTTTGCATTTCTGAGCTGTCTGATTTTTTATCATCCGATACCTCATCCCACATAGATTCTAAGCCTTCATATTCATTCATCGATTTATGAGGCTTTTGTCTATTTATCTCCTCTTCAGAATCTGAAGATGGTATTAAAGATATTTGATCATCCTGTTTGCGATATTTATTGCGCAATTTAATAGTAGCTATATAAAAAGTCTATATAAAAAATATCCTTTCTGAAAATTCAAAAATGTTTACCATTAACTCCATCCCTCATCTTTTTGCGCTCCTTTCGATTCCAGCGTTCATTTTCTTTGCGTTCTTCTTGATAACCTCCTCGTTTCCTGGAGTTGAAATAAAGAAAGAAAACAAAAATTAAAAAATTCAAATTTATTTGAAATGGAGCATTTTCCACCGAATTTCAACATCTATTAGGATTAACATACATAGTACTTTGGTACCATTTTTAACAAACTTTTCACTTACCAGGCTTCAGCACATGCTCGATCTTTGTCAAATACCGGTCGGGAATCCAAATAAGTTAGTTTTTTCTGAAATATAAATAGTAAAAAAACACGATATTTTCAAGAACGGTCGACACTTACACATTCCAATATCAATGTTTTACGATATTGGGGTATTCTTGATACAACTGGATTTCCTTGCAATACCAATACCTTCAATTCCGGCATTTTACCAAAGATCTAAAAAACAAGAATTCAAATCGATCGACTTTGCTACTTTCTGTACTTTTTTAATGCTACGTACCTTTACCACCAAGATGTCATCAATACGATTATTTGATAAATCTAAAACTGACAATGTTTTGCAATTCTCCAACTCTTTTAAGCCTTCACAATTCATTAAATAGTTTGAGGCCAGATTCAGAGTATTCAACACTGGCAATTGTTCAGAACTACAATTCTCAATTTTTCTTATATAGTTTTGTGATAAATTAATGGTATCCAATTCCCGGCAACATTCTAAGTTTTCAATTTTTTTTATTACATTGCTTTGTAGAAATAAACATTTAAGTTTAGTTAGCTTATCAAGTCCTTGGATTTCAGAAATGGCATTACACTCCAGCCAAAGACATTTCAATTCGGTATAGTCTTCCAAACATTCAATGGCTTCAAAACCTATATAGTATGTCACACAATAATTTTATTATTATTTATATTCATATACATACATATGTATGTATATTTGCTAATAGTTTCTAATATGCTTTCCTTACCCTGATAATGCAAATATAAAACATCATTTAATGCGGGCGTCTGGTACAATTTATTCTTTTTACACAATTCCAATAAACGTTTCTTAGTTATACGATTGAGTCCTAAAACTTCTTTATATTCTTCATTGCGTTTTTTTGTGCTGACAGACATTTTAACGTCTATATATAAATATATTAATTTTTTTCCTTGTTTTATTTCTTATTAAGAAATAAAATTTTTTTAATAGTTTTTTTTCTTTTTAAATGTCAATTTTGAGTATTGATTCAACAAAACTATAAACTATTTTCGAAAAATATAAACTGCTATAGCAACGGAAAGTGGAAGTACTTTTCTCTAAGTATTATTTTTTTTTTTTTTTTTTTTGGTACTAAAAGATTTGAAATAGAAGTGATCTCATTCCATTCTATATTCTTGTTTATAATATTAATTATAAGTAGTTACCTTTTCTTACAACAATTTTCCTATTGACTCCTATGGCAGCAGCATTTGTGAATCAATATGATACCGAAAATAAGGATTCCAAAGAATCGACGTATATAATGAGTAACTGCCACGCAAAAGAAGGATCAGTGAATTTCTAGGACCTAGAAGAGCTCGAGCCTTACTAGTCATCATACTAATTTGATCAAAAGAAAAAAGAAAGGTACAAACAGTCTCTACCGAGCAAGAATCAATTGTATCGGGTGTGCTATCTATCGGTTTAAATTTGAACCAGCGGTTATTTCGAATCTGGCAATATTTATGTCATTCTATTCTGTTACAAAATTCAAGTATATTATCTCCACTGAACGAAATGAATCGATTTAAGCTTGAGCAACGTTGGAAGTTATTGGAAACTTATCATCATATAAAATCATCTTTTCGAACGATGGTCATTTTCATCTTGGTGGGTACATTAATAAGCAAAATTGCCGTACTTGGTGTTCGAAAAACCCAAACGTGGTCTTACAGAAGCCAATGCACCCATTGCGAGTGATTACGGTCAATGGAAACACCTATCGCACCATGATATCCGATATTTTTGTGCCAGCTCTTCATGCTAAAAAAACGATTTGTTCACATTTAAATTAAATTAAATTAAATTAAATTAAATTAAATTAAATTAAATTAAATTAAATTAAATTAAATTAAATTAAATTAAATTAAATTAAATTAAATTAAATTAAATTAAATTAAATTAAATTAAATTAAATTAAATTAAATTAAATTAAATTAAATTAAATTAAATTAAATTAAATTAAATTAAATTAAATTAAATTAAATTAAATTAAATTAAATTAAATTAAATTAAATTAAATTAAATTAAATTAAATTAAATTAAATTAAATTAAATTAAATTAAATTAAATTAAATTAAATTAAATTAAATTAAATTAAATTAAATTAAATTAAATTAAATTAAATTAAATTAAATTAAATTAAATTAAATTAAATTAAAAATTAAATTAAATTAAATTAAATTAAATTAAATTAAATTAAATTAAATTAAATTAAATTAAATTAAATTAAATTAAATTAAATTAAATTAAATTAAATTAAATTAAATTAAATTAAATTAAATTAAATTAAATTAAATTAAATTAAATTAAATTAAATTAAATTAAATTAAATTAAATTAAATTAAATTAAATTAAATTAAATTAAATTAAATTAAATTAAATTAAATTAAATTAAATTAAATTAAATTAAATTAAATTAAATTAAATTAAATTAAATTAAATTAAATTAAATTAAATTAAATTAAATTAAATTAAATTAAATTAAATTAAATTAAATTAAATTAAATTAAATTAAATTAAATTAAATTAAATTAAATTAAATTAAATTAAATTAAATTAAATTAAATTAAATTAAATTAAATTAAATTAAATTAAATTAAATTAAATTAAATTAAATTAAATTAAATTAAATTAAATTAAATTAAATTAAATTAAATTAAATTAAATTAAATTAAATTAAATTAAATTAAATTAAATTAAATTAAATTAAATTAAATTAAATTAAATTAAATTAAATTAAATTAAATTAAATTAAATTAAATTAAATTAAATTAAATTAAATTAAATTAAATTAAATTAAATTAAATTAAATTAAATTAAATTAAATTAAATTAAATTAAATTAAATTAAATTAAATTAAATTAAATTAAATTAAATTAAATTAAATTAAATTAAATTAAATTAAATTAAATTAAATTAAATTAAATTAAATTAAATTAAATTAAATTAAATTAAATTAAATTAAATTAAATTAAATTAAATTAAATTAAATTAAATTAAATTAAATTAAATTAAATTAAATTAAATTAAATTAAATTAAATTAAATTAAATTAAATTAAATTAAATTAAATTAAATTAAATTAAATTAAATTAAATTAAATTAAATTAAATTAAATTAAATTAAATTAAATTAAATTAAATTAAATTAAATTAAATTAAATTAAATTAAATTAAATTAAATTAAATTAAATTAAATTAAATTAAATTAAATTAAATTAAATTAAATTAAATTAAATTAAATTAAATTAAATTAAATTAAATTAAATTAAATTAAATTAAATTAAATTAAATTAAATTAAATTAAATTAAGTCTATTAGGAATACCTCATAGTGTAAGTTTATGAGGCAAAATCTTACGATCAACTCTAATTAAGGTCTTACTAAAATTAACATAAATAACTTCAGTTTGAACATCTGCAACAAAACCCTTTAAAAATCCTCGTAGTTAATTTAACGAGGTTAGTTACTGTCAACCTGTCAATGTGGACCATATAGATCTCGGCTGTAAAAAGAGATAGAAAGCCACAAACATCTCCAATTCGATTTTAGAAATAGTAAAATAATCAATAAAAATAATCCCTTTCAAATAAGCGGAAAATAATCTATTTCCAAGAGCTTGTTAATGATAAACATCAAAGGACCACTTAAAGCATCAGCAGATCAACCACTTCAGACGTAAGTTCAGCACAAACAGCAGAACCAGAACATAACGACCGTTTCCAGTTTTTCTATCGTGTTTAAAGATATTAAATTCACTAGAAATGATCCCCGAATGAAATACAATTACTATAATTCAGCCAAGTTTCAGTGAACGCAATTATATTAAAAACCAAATAAAAACTCGTTTTGTTAAGCTCCGAACAATCTGATAAGCAAAACTAACATAAGAGACCATCTTGAAATTAGTTCTTTCGAGAGACAGAGCAACACCATATCTATGATGGTTTCCCCCGAAAAGAAATTCGCATTCTAAAGGCCTATTAATTTTCGATTTAACAAGATATGTTACATCTTCTATAGAGGTATCACAAGACAGACAGAACACAAAAACTGTTCATCTATATTTTACTACCACCAAACCCTTCGGAGCAACAACGGAAACATTATTTCGAGCAGACACTTTAATTGAAAAAATCATCCGAAAACGTCACCAATGCGTTAGGAGCGTAGGGTAGGGCAATGGAACATTAGCCGAATGATCAGAAAGAGGAGAAGAATTTTAGCAGAGGCAACGTCAATTGGTTAAGGAAAACTCTCAATAAAATTAGAAGTCTGAGAAATTACGTAAAGTCGGTGAACGTAAAAAAACAAAAATTTAAAAAGAAAACACATTACAAATTCAAAACGTTCACTAATAAGCAAAAAAATAAAATAAATTTAAAAAGAAAGACCGTTGCAAATTCAAAATGATTACCAACACTGATTTTCTTTTTTACCGGTCGTTTACCAGCACTGGTTTTATTTTTTTCAACCATTCAACAACAAGTGGAGTTTTAACAAAAGGTAGCGAGTAGATGGCTTTTTTGCCAGCCTCTCTGTGATGCTTTTACTAATCTCTTGCTTGTAATTTCTAAAAGTGAAATAAAATGCAATTGAAAAGTTTTATAATGAAAAAAAGAGAATTTTTTATTTGCGCAAAATGAACTATAAATAGTATCCCATGGAATGCAGTTATGCTCTTATGTATAAGTTTATACTTTGCACTGATGATTTTTGATGCATTACTTTTCGAAATGTTGCGCAACATATATGCACATCTTGAATGTGTCATAAATTTTTATTTAGGCCAAACAAGCTGCAGAGTTTTTCATGAACGTGATGTCTATGAATACATAACCGCACCACATAGTATACACTACAGAATAATAGTTGTATGTTCAGACAGTGGCCTCCTGTAGCGCTATAATATTATCGACTTTTGGAGTGTGGAAGGCCAAGACATTTGATCATGTCAGAGCTTTAAATAAACTCTCGGTCGGGCTGCATTCTACTTCACGCTACTGAACTATCACCTCTCGCTTGTTGAGATAGTGCTGGGACTCACTGAACATACTCAACCTCTCTTCCAAGACAAATCTTCTTTGGTCTCCGGGTCATTATTGCTTCTATTGGGATGAGCGGGAGGACGAATTGGATTGCACAAGATATGCATCGAGTAGGCGAAGGTCGTCTTCGGTGACATCGATGAAGAGGATTATTTTTGACTTCTACCTGCCTCCAGACTGAGCTGTGCTTACCAGACAGACACTGGCCGATTGGAAACCATGCTTACAGGATAGGGTTACGATAAAACAACCGCTATCGCAGCTGAGGTGGAGGAAGAAGAAACGTTTAAACACCTTATGTGTGAACGTCCGGCATTTATGAACCGTCGTCGTAAGACCTTCGGAAAGTGGCTACCACACGACATATCCGCGATAGGGTAGATAGGTAAGAAAGGCGGTACCGAAAAGTAACCCACCCAGAGACCACATTGGTCCATTGTGGAAAGAACCTTTCAACTGATAAGAAGAAGAGTGAAGAGAAGAAATTAGAAAACAAGTAGAGAGGAAGGACAGAGAAGGAAATGAAAGAAGAAGAGGGTCAAAAGAGGCATACAGAAAAAAGAGACGGATGCCCAAGGAGGACCAGGCATCACCGGAGGAGCCAGCTGAGACCTGACAGAAAGCCTTACAAGTCGCATATTCTGGCCGACGCAATGTCACCAAGGCCATCAAAAGAGCCCCGGCCAAACAGCTTGAGCCTGCGCCCATAAAGAGCCTGGCAGTGACAGTGGATGTGTTCCACAGTCTCCGGCAGAGCCTTGGCCTTTCAAAAATCATCAAGAAACTCCTAGCAGCCCTTCCCTTCACCACAACCTCAAGGGAAGTCAGGCCCAGGATAAAGTCCAGCGCTGCCTGAGGAGTACTTCTAAAGGCACCAGATATGCCCAAAGCAACACACCTATACCTTATTTAAAAGCCTCCTCCGACTGACAATTTCCACAATGCGATACTGCCATAAGTGAGAACAGGTATGACTATAGAGTCATAGATCCACTTCACCATCGCCAGGCGAAGAATCGGGAAGAACCGACACAAGAATCACCAGATCATCCGCGTAGCAAACCACCTTCCTGCCTTCCTCATCAAACTTCCTAAGGACTCCATTCACAATAAGACTCTAGAGAGCGGCGAAAGTACACCTCCTTGAGGAGTACCACGAGAAACTAGTCTTTCGAGGCGTACCTCACCAAGCTCCGAGCGGACGATCCTACCCCTGAATACGTTGATTATCCACTCCACGAGGAAATCATGGACGCCAAGGTCAACCTAATCGACACACTCTCAACGTTGTTGAACGCACCCTCAATATCCAGAAAGGCAGCAAGGGTAAGAATCCCATAGTGCAGACCCTTCTCAATGTAGCCGACGACCTCGTGTAGAGCAGTCTCAACAGACCTACCTCTAAGGTAAGCATGTTGAGCCCCACTGAAGGTCTTACTATCTATCCGCGATCAATTTTGTATTTATTTTTTAATTATTGATTTTTTTTATTTTTTTATTCTTTTTATGGTTTGTTTTTTTATTAATAATTTTTTTTCTATTTTCCCATGACATCAGTGTTCAATTTAAACAGTAATCTAAAAGGCTAGTCTCCAAACGGCTACCTGCGATCGAGGATTTTTCGATATACGGTATTATGAGCCAATTATGTTTATTTTACAGGCCAAGCAAAGCAAAAAGTGTCTCACAGACTTCAATCCAGTTCAATAATTTTAACAAGATTTTTTCTCAATAACTTTGTAACACTTAAGGGTTAATATTGCTCTGTATTGATGCGACGCTGCAACAGCTGTTTAGTTTTGACAACTGCTTGACAGCTTTTGTTTATCTTTTTTTACAAAGAAATTACGAAAATAACAACATACCAACGCGAAATATTAAAAGAAAGGAATATTCATTCAATAAAAGTTAATTAAAATGCTACGTAAATAAAGAGTATGCAAATGAAAATATTAATTATAAAATAGACAAGATTAAGAAATAATGAAAAATTATAAAGAAATGTCTCAAACAAATAAGTGAATACTATGTTGTAATATAATAGAAATTCATTGGAGAGGAATCACAATATTAAAAAAAATATCTGTGTTCATATAATGAAAGCCTAACTAAAATTCGTAAGTAATTTCCATTATATAGTATAAATATATATAATATATTTGCTGAAAAAAATTATTAAAAAGCTAATTTTATTTATTTCTTTTTGCAGTTATTGTTTTGCGTTTGTTTATGGTCTTTTTTTTCTTTTGTTTAACTTATAAACGCGTCATTGTGTTGTTGGTTGACACATAATTGGTGGCCACCTTATTTGATATTCAGCTCATAATATTTTAATTGTTTTAATTTTAATCAATGGTATACTCCATCATATTTTATAATATTTCCCATTGATATTGTTGGCTGCCGCACCATGGATCCAAAAAAAATTACTGAGCTTGCTAAGCTATTGCGAGACAATGGTGACAAAATCTTGAGTTCAGAGTTTACACTCACACTATCAGGTAAATATGAATGTAATCCATACCGAAATAGTTGAAGAGGTATGAAGTATAGTAACTGTAGCATTACACACAAAGCACGGGTTTCTACGAAGCCAGAACGATTAGATGTAAAAATTTTACAGTATTTGAAATTCGTAGCGCATATAACTATTTTCTTTTTCCATGCTACTGCTTCTTATCACTTAGTTTGCACAATCGAGACCTAAAAAACTATTTTAACATGTACATGTATTGAGTTGTTAGACAAATAAAACACATTTTCTTTACAGAATTTTGTTTTACAATTTTACAATACTGGATTATATACTATATATTGAGTTAATAAATATGTATTGTATTTAATTCACACATAGTTAAGTTTTTAATTTGCGTTTGTATTAACAAAAAAAAAAAATTGCTTTTTTCAGCATCTCTTCTACGAGCTCTTAACGATTCTTTTACTCTTATAGCCGATTCGCTTGAAATCGGCGATATACAAAATTTTCAAGTTGTTAAGCCCATAAACTCAAAGTCTCCAGTCTTTCGTGATCTACAATTGGTGCATGATTTTGTACAAAAAACTACACTACTATGTATAATTCAATATCCAGGAGAAGAATGTTTAGATGGTAAAATAGATATTACTAAATTTCGAGCTCTTAAAAGATTGGAAATACAAAAAGTTAATGCTAAACAAATATGTGGCATACAACCCTTACGTGGCCAGTTGCAGCATTTAATATGCACAAAAAGCATTAAATGTGTTGATGATATTATAACACATTGTGGCGGAGATAATTCGAATGGTTTTGTATGGAATAAACTGATAATCGCTGATTTTAGTTACAACAATTTGCAAACAGTTGATACTTCTTTAGAGTTTGCCCAATATTTACAACACTTGAACTTAAGGCATAATCAATTGCAATCCATCAAGGCTATAAAATGGCTACCACATTTAAAAACTCTAGATTTAAGTTTTAATCGTTTGCAATATGTACCACAGTTTCATATGGATGCTTATAAGCGTTTGCTATCACTAAATATGAGTAATAACCTTGTAGAAGATCTTATGGGCATTGTTAAATTAGATGCCTTGATCGATTTAAATTTATCGGATAATTGTCTTTTGGATCATAGCTATTTGTTACCGTTAAGTGCCATAAGTACCTTAAAATGTTTAAGTTTATATGGCAATCCACTTGAATGTCACCCTAGACATCGTTTAGCTTCGTGTCAGTATCTGCACAAAAACTGTTCGACCGTACAATTTATGTTAGATTTCGAACCTTTAACGAAAGCAGAAAAATCTGTTACTGGAACACATCAGCTAAAACTGGTGGGAGCTCTTAACCGCTACACTACACGATCATCGTCTTCCTCATTGTCAGTTGTTGGTCGTTTAACACCAAGTAATCAGACACCGACATCTAGTGTAGGTTCATTAACGTCGTTTAAACTTGCGGCGGACAGTAATTTAGAAACATCAGAGGCTAGCAATGATGAACTAATAGTAAAGCCTTTGAAAAAGAAACCTTCTAAAGTTAGGCATGTTGAAATCGAAGACCATGAATATAATGAAAATATTGATTCGAAAAACGCTACTAATAACATGACGAATAGTACGGGTATTATTACAGGTGATGAAAATCAGGAGCATTTAGAAATCAAAGGACAGATAGTAAGTTTACGAAAAAAATATGGAAATGAGTGGTTGTACACGGGCAATGCAGAAATGAGAAGTAGTGTTTTAGGCATTGAATCATCAAATGCTTCCGCTTTAGAAATTGATTTAGAGCGACAAAAATCTCGCCAAATATTCAATGAGTACGTGAAAGATATCACTGATGATTCTCAAAACGATAAGGCCATGTGTACCTCAACGCCTGAGCAGAGTACATTGGACATTAATAAGTCAAGCTTGGTTTTACCATTCGGCAAGGAACACAATGACAATAATGATTCTACGCTTTATGAGAGTTTGGAACAAAGCCAAACTTTACTCAACGGAACATTAGGAAATACTGCAAATACAATTTATAAATCTTGTAATATAACAAAAAATGTCAGTAAGAATCCATTCGAAGAAGACGAGAATGAAGATATTGTTACGACAACAGCAGCGAAGGATGAAATTGAGGAGGAACATGATATTTTAAAAAATGTTTATTCTTCAGCAGAGAATAGAAATGATGAAGATGATCGTAAGTAATGAAGTTTATAAAATAAAATATTACTGTATATCCCATCATATTATATTATTAGTATCCGAGCGAGAAGATGATGAAGAAACCTATATTGTATACCCGTCTAATAGTAATGAAATGTTATTTTTAACAAAGTCTTCTAATTTCTTAAGAGAAAGGGATCCTATAAACGAAAGGTTTGTACATATTATAGAGTATATATTGTTGTATATTTATTTATTGCTTTTTTTAGAACGATAACAAAATGGAGTTTAAAAATCTTAGAATCGTGTGATCGCATTAAATCGAACACTTTGCGTATCAATTTCGACACCGTCAAGAAAGATAAACAAGAACGTGTCTATACTGTCGAGGAGGATTTGTGCCAAGTAATAATAAATAATAATAATTAATGAAATGTTAACAACGATGATTTATATTTTAGGAATTGGAAAACAAGTTACGTGGTATACTCTCTAAGAGAGACTTGACCGAAATGAACCAAACTATTTACCGCTGTGTTAATTGCAGCTGTCAGTTTTCGCAAGAAACAAAATTTAAATTAAACAATATGGGTATAAGTTGCTATAATTTATTAAAAATTATATTTTAATCATAATACTTTATTTAGAGATAAGATGCCCTGATTGTAAGTCTGGATTTGTTGCCGAAATACATGATATACCAAAATCTTTGGAAAAAGCACGACTTGTTGACAAACTGTCGCCTGCCTCCATTGTAGAAGAACTCCCAATTACCATTACCCCTTTAAATGTGCAAAATATCTTATCTCGCTCGAATTCTGTAGAAGTTGCCATAGAAACAAATAGTATTGGTAAGATTTCTTTAAATTGTAATTAAAACAATTTGCAATTTATTATCACAGCATGTTTTTTATTTTTATTTTTTTATTTTCAACTTTAACTAACTGATGTTGTTTTTATGTGCTCTTCTCTTATTTTTGTATAAAACCTCCTTTAACTTAATAAAAATTATGGTCTAATAAGGTAAAGGAAACGCAAGGCTTTCTGCTAATAATCCACTGCATATTAGGACACTGAAGCAAACTGTTAAAAGTTAATACCACTTTTTATATTTTAATGCTTTATTAAAACCCACAAGAAGCATTGGTCTTGTACAAAAAATTTGCAATATTGAATTAGTTTACATATATATTTTTATATTACATTTGGTTACTAGTTACTAACAACCAATGTTTCTTTTTTCAACATTTTCTATCCTACTGTTACTTACTGTACTTACTGTTTATTAAATTTTTATATATTTCTTATAGGTTCTGCTAACTCCCTAAATGAATCCTCTTGTTCTAAAATTACCACCACATCTAATTCTGAAACTTCTTTTAATTCAAATCAATCTCTAGTGGGCAGTTCTAATACAGATCGTGATTTAGATTTTAAAGCAAATGGTGAAAGCGACGTTGATATTATATCTAATCCAAGCCAGTCTAGCATAGAAGTATTAGATCCATATGCTGGTCGTAGAAACTGGGAAGAAAGACGCACTATATCACATGCACCAAACTTAGAGACAATCGATGACCAAAGTTATACTCAAACATTTTTGGAGCGTGAGTTCGATAATATGATAAATTATGCCAAAAAAGATCAAAACAAACCAGAAAATTTCACACAAACTGAACATGAGTTTCAGACAACAGAAGCAAATTTGACAACTAAAAAATTATCTTCAGCAGCAATATTGCATAACAATCTCACAGAAAGTAGTTCTTCTGGATCGGTAACAGATAGTATTTGCACAGCTTACGAACAAAAAGGTGAAAAGCAATTACAAAACCATGAAGGAAAAAAGCATATTGTAAATGAATTTTTACAAGAGAAGCCTGAAGTATCAAACAAGGTGTCAAATACGAAAAAGGATGACAATGGCGGTTTATCGTCTATTTTCGGAGGTAAATTTTGACTTAATTACTTTTCTTTCGGTTTTAATAGCATGTTTGATTATAATAGCTCTTATGCAATCCACTAACATTTTAATGACGAGTTCGAAAAAACTTATCGAATCGGAAACTTTATCAAATGTTAAATCTGGTACTGTATTACCCCCCGGTAGCAGCATCCCAACCAGCTCTGCCAGTCAAGCATACAAATTTAACTTTTCAGATTTTAATGATATCGATCATCGTTTAAAATTATATTTTTATCAAACGAAATTCGAAGAGAAAGATGAACATTTTAAATGGATTGTTAGAGGACATATTTTTAATGAAAATAATAAAAAGTTAACGGATGGTCTGGTGGTTATGTCCACTTGTAAACTGTACGTTATGGAAGCTTACGCAGCTGAAAACGACAATGTCGCAAAATGGCTAAGACCGATCATAAGTTGTACAGTGGATCGCTTAGCAACAATACAACTATTGCCTTGGAAAATGGGCTTATCATTTTATCTCACAGACTGGGGTGGTTTCCTTTTACTGCTACAAGATATTTTAAGAACAGATTCTTTGATGTTGTTTTTTGCAAGTAAGATGAGAAAGGCGTTACAATTTATAGTTTAAATTCGTAATATTTTGTTGTTTTTGATTACAGATAATGCTCTACCATCGCCATGTGAACTTATGTATCAGCCTGCTGATATGTTAACAAAACGGCTTTCGGCTGCTGTTATAGATGAACAAATAAATATGTGTTCCTTATTGAAAGGATGTGAAATAACTTGCGAAAACGCGAAACGCACACTTAAAATATGCGGTCTCTTAACAACAGACTCTCGAATATATTTGAGCTCGGAAAAGTTAGATTGGCTTTCACAACTCAATCATGATGCAGATATTGAACTGTGTGTCACACAGTTCATGTCGAATTTAGTCGAAGTCGAACAATGTTCGGATAATGTATTTATTATGAACTTTTTAGATGAAACCCAAGATAAATGTGAACTCTGGAAGTGTACATTTCAAACAGCCGAAAATGCTAATACATGTTTAAATTCTATCGGTCAATCATGGGAAAAACTTTTTGGCGTACCACTAATGAACGCCTAGAATTATAGTGATTTTTTTATTTAAGTATAATTATGTAGTGTATTTAAAATTTTTTGTGCAACATTTTTATGTGTACAGAATTTATTTTTTTCAATATTTTTAATAGTTTATGAATTTTTATTTTTTATCCATAAAACTTGTGGCACTTGTGTTTTCGTATTATGTATTACTTTTCCACATTTTTGTTTAAACAATTAAAAGTTGTATGATATTAAGTGTTTTCTTGAAACAGATCTATATTTTACCCACAACATCTTTTAAGAGTCTAAGTATAATATCTATTTGTATTTTCATATACAGACTATATACATTTATTAAAAAACAAATCAAAATTTTTCTAAAAAAAAACTAGAATATATAGAAGAATTGTATACTTTTGTGTATACCATAAATAAATTTCTTAAGTAAAAAACATTGTTATTAGTTTATTTTTATTAAATCATTGGTATTTATTACAAGAATATCATATAAATTTAAATAGCAAGCTATTGATTCAAAAAAACTTTAAGATGTTATATGCAACGAAGCGAAGTTTCACACTTCTTCTCTAAGTCTACGATATTGTATGCCACACTCATTCTTTATTTAAAATAGCGTTAGATATATTAAAAAATTTATTTATTACTCAATTGTTCAGCAATCCAATCAATGTTTTCCTCATAATAACGTGGATCAGAAATGGTTAAAGCTGTACGTTTATATGAATAGTAATAGAAAAACGAAACTAAAGAAAATGACGATATAGAAAATATGAATTAAGCATAATATACTTTGCAATATGCACCTGTTCTTTGAACAAACGATAAAGCTTTCAAAGTGGTTGACCAATTTGCCATTGGATACCATAATACATTGTAAACGAACCAAAAATGTTGTGCAACAGATAGTAGGAAATACAACAATATAATGAAAAGGAAAAATTTACAATTTCTCAAAATGACATGAGTAGCTCCAACCTAAATTGTAACATGACAAAAACCAAGTAAATAAAATTTCTTATTTTTTATAGGATACTTAAGGTACCTCATAGACACAAGTGGCATGTACAGCAAAAGTGAAAAACAAATATTCACATATTATAAATATATCCTGGGTTCTGCAATTAATAACCCAAATATGTATATAAATGGTTCACTGTTGAATTTAAAAAAAATGAACTTACACAAATAACAATATAGTCAATTGCAGCTTTTGAGGCAATAATAGATGGGCAAATGTATTAAAAAATAAATCGGCAACCAGCAAAGCAAATTGCAAGGATAACAGAGCACGGTAACGACTTACAGTTAATTTCATTATAATTTACTTATTTTGCTTGCTATTTATAATAATGTTTTTTTAATTTTTATTATCCTAATAATGACGTCAAACGTTTTGCGTTTTATTGCTATGATTTTTTATTTTTTTAAAGTAGGCAAACTTGACAAGGAATTGATTATCCTTATACATGCGCAATAAATGATTAGAATGTAACTCTGTTTTAAATTTTGTTTATTTTATAAATTTGCATAATTATAAAAAAATACAGATTTGAAATTTTGTTTTCTATAAAAACATACATATGTATGTAAGTTTTTGTTATAGGCAAATCTAAAAAAGAATCGAGTTATTATAAAGACAAATTTGAATTCTGTTAACGGAAATGGAGTGTTAAAATAAGGAAAATTTTCAGCCAAAGGAATTCAAAGCATTTCATCACAGGTTAGATGGTTAGGTTAATAAAATAAACTAAAGTTTTATAAATATTTCTTCATACATCATATGGCAGCTACTATACACAGTAAATATTTACCATCTTAATTGTGAGTTGAAATTGAGGGCAGGAATCTACGAAATATATTGCTCCGAAAACTTGAAACAATGGTAGCATGAATAATATGTTTAATACAGGGTTTATAGAGTACAAAACAAAAAAACACATTTTGGTCCATTTATTGCCAATGTAGTTTATAGATGTGTATGAGCGTGGCACATCTAATAGAAAGTAGATAAAAACAAGTTTAATTAAATTTTATTGTTGGTGAGTAAAATTCTTTTAAAAAAGGAATAATTGGTTACCGGTTAAACGAAATGTCAAGTAGAAGGAACACATAAAATATTACTGCGCATATCCTTAAAGTATTATAAATACTCTCGCTCTCTCATTCTGCTCCTGATAGGGAAAAAGGAATACCTTGACAACCCACATGTATCCAATCATTATTTAGCAAAACACATGATTCCTTTACGATTTTCCTCACTCGAGAAGCAGTATTAAGTAGTGAAACCATTTAGTTACATTTTGACAAGTGTTTCTATTTGGTTTTTGTTTTTTTAGTTTTAACGGTAACTAAGAAGAAGGTCAAGACTTTATTAGTTAACGCTTCACACAAACACAGAAACAGCAGTACGTGTTTATCAGCAGCAGTAACAGTAAAGGAGTTCCAAAGATTCTAAACAGTATAAACTTAGCAAATAAAGTAAGTAATTATTTTAAATACATAATTACTAATTATTGTAAACTGTTCCCCTAGGTAGAACCATTTTAGCAATTGATTTGTTTCATTCTTTTACTATTACTTTCAAAATGTTTTTGTTTTAATCGATTATTAAAAGTGTTTTCGTTTTCTATTGCTTGAATACCGCAAATAAAATCAATTATTTTTTTATTTGTACAATTTTGTATATCTGTATGTACATACATACGTACATGTGTTATAAAGAATTACATAAATAGGATTTTTTGCATGTACTGTATAACATATACTATGTACGCTATAGTATGTAAAAATATATACGTATACGAGTGGTAGACGCACAAACCCATATTCATTTTTCCTTTTTGCTTCGTATAATTTTGTTTCTTTTTACAGTTACCCTTTTGTAAATATACACTTGCTGCCTGCCACCTATTGAACAGAATAAATTTTATAATTATCTGGAAACTATTAAAAGCGTTAAATATTGAGTTTGGAATAAGTTAACGTGCCTCAAATAGTAGTTAAAATTTCGTTGAATATAATCGGCAGCATATATACAATATACCATATATACAATGTATGATAATTATTTTACGGTTATTGATTTTATTTATTTCACAAACAACATAATATTTTATAATTTAAATGAATTTTTACAAAGTTTTCTATTTAAGCCGTAACGTTTAATAAAAAATGTTTTGGAAAAGTTTCAACATCAATAAAACATATTATTTTTCCTTATATATTGGCATCTTATAAGAAAAACTTGTATTGCAAATATGCCGAATACTTAACACAGCGGAAGTAAACATTGTTCATTTTCTTTAGTAAAAAACTTTTAATTTTTAAATTTGTCTAAACTGATAGTATGTATTATGTAGTTTAAGATTTCCGAAATTTAAAGACTTTTTTGCTATTAAGAACTGAGCTCATATGTTATCTAACAATTATTACTTATAAAATATTTATCATGGTCACAAAGATTAAATTAGAACAATTCGTATTTTGTGATACGAAATATATGTACATTCTTAAAAAAAATTAATTAAAAGGTTTGTCGCACTGTCTTTTTTTATTCATACACTCAAAACAAAAATAAAAATTGTTAAATTTTTGTAAATATTTTTTTTTAATTTCAGATTTTCTTATAATCTACAATTAGAAAATCAAGAGAAATGTCATCTGCAGCGAACGTCAGCTCTTATGGTGTGCCAACGGGCTCATCGACAACTAACAACGATGAGAATCAACATCGTGGCACCAGCACATCAACATCAAAACGTTTGGAATCGGCTGCTATTACGGGTAGAAAACCTTTGACATCTACTACAATGCAACCAAATATCGAAAAGCAATTACAAGGTGGTACAGGACTAATTGCCAGTGTGCCAGTCAGTCAACAGCAGCAATTGCAAAATATAATGAAACCAGAAGACACTTTAGAATATATTATAAAATTTCCAACGCCAAAATATCGGCCAAATACATCCATGGAACAACCAGAAACAGATGGTTTCATATTTGTATATAATGATACACATGTACCGATTGTAATGCTATTGGGTTGGGCTGGTTGCCAAGATCGTTACTTAATGAAATATTCCAAAATATACGAAGATAGAGGGTACGTTGTCTTTTGGTTTGATCGAAAAAAGGTTTTTTTTAAATCTTCTCAATTTATTTTTTAGCTTAATAACTATACGGTACACGGCTCCAGTTGATACATTGTTTTGGAAACGTAAAGAAATGATGCCTATAGGCGAAAAAATACTGAAACTTATCTATGATATGAATTTCAATTCACATCCTGTTATCTTTCATATATTCTCTAACGGTGGTGCCTATTTATATCAGCACATATCATTGGCCATACGTAAACACAAAACACCATTAAAAGTACGTGGTATGATTTTAGATTCGGCCCCGGGTGAACGACGTATGTTGGGATTGTATAGGGCAGTGACTGCTATATATGGTAAGGAGAGGAAAAAATGTCATTGTATTACCGCAATTATTATAACAATAACATTAGGCATTATGTGGTTTGTGGAAGTAAGTTTGATTTATGTATATGCATATGTATTCGAAAAGTATTTTAGTTCATTTCAACGAAAACATATTTTTTAGGAAACATTTGCTGCATTTAAAAGTCTATTTGTAAAAACCGAGCCAATTCAAACGAATCCCTTTAATGATTTGAAAAACGAACCTAATGAATATCCTCAATTATTTTTGTATTCGAAGGGTGATGTTGTTATACCATATACGGTAATATCATAATGTAAAATATACATATACATATTATATTTTTATTTCCTTTTTAATTTTTTCTCAGGATATACAAAAGTTTATAAATATTCGTCAACAACAGGGTGTCGACGTAAGTTCGGTTTGTTTTGAGGATGCCGAACATGTTAAGATTTACACTAAATATCCTACACAATATATACATTGTGTGTGCAACTTTATTAATAATTGCTTAGCTGCTCCATATAAGCCATCCATGGAAACACTTGGTACTTCAACGCCCGCAACAACGTCTTCAAACTCCTTAAAATTTGATTAAAAACAAAATGATGAAATCAAATTGCAAATGATATTCATTAATATGAATTTAAAAGAATATACAAATAATTGTTTTTTATTATTATTTAAATTTTTCCTTAATTAAATGACTTCAAAAAAAAGTGTAAAACTGAAATACAATGAAAATTAAACAAATGATAAATAATGACAAAAAATACTAAATATTTTCTTTTAGGGCTGTTGAACACATAAAATTCGTTTTGATTTTAAACCCTATTAACTGCACTTTCCATTAAAAATTTTCTCTTATTTGTGAAAAAGTAAGAATTACTTCTTTTTCAGGATATAACAATTATACTAGTATAACATAAGCGCCAACAAATTTTTAAATTGTTATTTACTGTTAACGGAAATGTTATATCCATTTTTTACACGTACACAATAAAAATTAGACAACTTATAAGCGAATTACAAAAGAACATAACTACAATTACGAGTGCTATATAAGCCAAAAAGACGTAACTATTGTTTGTTTCTTCGAAATAGTAGCTAATACCTATTTTCATTAAATCTTAGAAGCTTTTGAATTTTTTACATTGCAATTCTCATCTTAACTTTTTCAATATACATATAACACTATAATACAAGCTTTAAATTCAATATAGTACTACCGCTTAAGAGAAATTTTCTTAAAGTGCTTCATATAATACCTCAACCATCAACTTTAACTACAGCAATCTTTTGTTTGGAATATCGAACGAATTTAAAAGCTATTTAAAAAAAGACCGTTATAAGTTCAGAACGTTGACCAGCACTGTCTTTTTTTGAAACGTTTATCAACACTTTAGCTTTGTTGTCTTATTTGTAAACACTTACCAACACTATCAGATTACCAATAAAAAAAAACAGTCAGTCAAAGTCGCTCAGCCTGTCATCTGTTTGAAAAACAAATACATATTGATGAAATTTTCGCAGACAGATCTTAATAAAAATGGATTTATACGATGATATAGACACTAAACCAAAAACTTCGCAAATAGATGGATGGTCCTCGGGTATTAAAATGCTGCAAACGCAGTTGGCTATCAAAAAGGCGCAACTTCCCAAAACTAAGGATGCTACTAACAAGAAACCGGTATACAGAATTTAGTTATTTCTTTAAGTATTTTTATTATATATTTTTAAACATGATATAGTTAATGACACCAGTGGTAAATTTAAAATCGAAAAAGTTACAAAACTCTGAAGAAACAATACTTACAAAGAGTGACAGTAGTAGCAAGCGTATTATATCGGCTCAGCCACTGGTACCATCGTTGGCAAATGTGAAAACAGAAGACTGGGATTTTGTGGATGAATATGATCCCCAGTGGCCGAATGAATATGAAAAATTAAAGGAGAAACAAAATAGTAGCAAAGAAAAAGTAAGGGATGATAGAGATCGTGAACGTGAACGCGGTCGTGATAGAGAACGTGAACGGAGCGATCGCAAACGTGGTCGTAATCGTAACGCTCGCAGCAACGATTCTCCTCCAGTCAAGTTTAGTGGTTTTGGTCAACGTATAACGGAGGAAGACCGTTATAGTCCTCCCGCTCCTGGCTCAGTAGCGAGTAAAGGAGGTGGTGTTGCTATTGCTCCCCCACCGTCATTACAGGAAATTTCTATCGCTAATGATGGTGATCCCTCTTCCAATGTTACTATACCCTATTCTGCTAGTTCTGTGGCTGCAAAGATCATGGCTAAATTTGGTTACAAAGACGGTCAAGGCTTAGGCAAGCAGGAGCAGGGTATGTCCATGGCTTTGCAAGTGGAAAAGACATCAAAGCGTGGTGGTCGCATAATACATGAACGTGATGTATTCTTGCCACCACCACCAGCGGCAAGTACAGCTATCACAGCTGTTGCCTCTAATCCAAATGCTAACATGGGTCTCCCAACACCTCCCGTAGCTGCAGCTGCTGGGACTTCCGAAACTATTGACTCGGAACCTAGCATTACCGAAATAATGAAAGCCCCTAGTAAAGTTGTTTTGTTGAGAGTAAGCAAATATCTAATATTATAAAAAAAATAAATAAGATATACTAAAACTGCAAATTTTTTAAGAATATGGTTGGTCCGGGTGATGTCGATGAAGAATTGGAACCCGAAGTTAAAGATGAATGTAATACTAAATATGGAGAAGTGGCTAATGTGTTAATACATGAAGCTTTTGGAACAACGCCTGAAGATGCCGTCAAAATTTTTGTTGAATTTAAACGCATCGAAAGCGCCATTAAAGGTAAGTGCACACACCGTATTTTCATTAAAAAAATTGTAATTCATAAAAATTGTATTTAAGCTGTTGTGGACTTAAATGGAAGATTTTTTGGTGGTCGCCAAGTTCGTGCTGGATTTTATAATTATGACAAATTCAAAAGTTTAGAATTGCAATAAAGAAATTAATTAAATATACAGTTCTTTTCTCATATAGTTTATATTGGAGATATTGTAACACTTTGTGGAATGTTATACTCATTGAAATTTAAATCACTCTTTAAGACTATTCATTTGTGGATCGCTTATACGTTTATCCTTATCGCAAGTAAATGATATAGTTATAGCAAATCTACAAATATTTTGTTTAGTTTAAACATTCAAGAGAATTATAAAAATTTATACCTTGTGCCCTCGGTTACTTTTTCTACATGATGACGATTTTCATAACCCGATGTAAAAGCACTTACTCTGCCTTTCTTTGGTTCTATAGCTGAGGTTGTACGATTCTTTTCTATACCGTCTACAAATATAAAACGTCCTCCTTTGAAATCCTTATTGAATGTTGTTAAATACAGCAAAGAAGTGTAATGAAAAGAAGGATAAGTTTCCTGTAGACACAAAAAAATTATACTGATACATTAGAATTTGTAGAAAAAATCTAACCTTATCTACATGCTCATGCCAATATTCATCATGAATATTTTTAGCCGTAACATTTGTTAAACGAGAGAAGAATGTGGGCGATGTTAAATATAAAACTGAAGGCTCAATGCCGAATTGTTCAGCAATAGCCACTTTTATTTTACCTTTGACCATCTAAATTAATTAAGGAAAACTGGCTATAAAACATCAAGCATACAATATTTTTCATAAACTTACATTATATACAGTCAAATGTTCAGGTTTGAGCATTTTTCTGGCCTCCGTCATTTTATAAAAATTTAAATAGCGTTCGCCATATGATAGTGCTCCAGTATGTATATCCAATACCGAAGCTCCCCCAGAAGATCCCGCTAAACCAATTATATTTTCTGCCATTTCCAATAACAACTCAACCTCTTTAGTTTCTATCAGTTTATCGGCAATGAATCGACCACATTTTCTTGGGACGCACTGAGGAAACCTTTTCATTTCCTCTTCGTACTGTTCCGAGCATTTAAACTTTTGTATGCGCAATGGAAGATTCTCACTTACTAAAGCGAATTTTGTTTCACGTGCCTGATTGATCGTATAGAAATAAACAATTACCGCCACTGATATCACAATAACTGCACGAGTCCATAAGCGATGGGTAACGGAACTGGTGGCATTTTGCAGTTCATCATGCGTAGCTTGACTAACGTCCAATAAAAATACAGTTTGTTTGAAATTGCTTATGGATTTAAAAACAGTCTACTACTTACAATTTATTCTTTTTCTTAAACTTTTCTTCATCCCTTTTCATGGATTTTTCACTTTGTTTTGCAGCCTGACGTTGAATTAACTGCTTTTCAGTCATATTTTGCAAATATTTGACAAAAAAGAAAAAAATTACATATTTAACCATCAATGCTTCTTCTTCTGCGCAAGAAAAACACATATTCATTAAGAAATGATATCTCAAACTATTTTGTTTATTTACAGGTCATAATAAATTAGTTCATTTCAAAGACTGAAGGCATATTCGACGGAACATTTTTTTGCGAAAAAATTAATTATATTTTAAATTGTACTCATATATATAAATTTCACTATCAGACAATTTTTTGTATTTATTTTAATATGTATATTTTTTTATAACTTCAATGTAACAGTTTCCGATGTTATGCCATTATAGATAAAAGTATTATCGACCGGCTTAAATTGATTTGTTAAAATTTTTACAACTTCCTGTGCCGCACAGCCACCTTAAAGTAAATACAAAAATAAATCAGTCATAAAATTATTAGAAAGGTTAAATTATATTACGCACCAATAAAAGCTGAAATAGTGTGAACTTCCCCACCACCATAGTGGCAAATTTCATGAACCATATCATCCGATAAAGTAGCCTGAGTTACGCCCCATTCAGCCAACATTTTACATGCAACACTTTTAAAACGAGCTGTATCGGTCTCAACATAACAATCCCCTGGAATGTTACCACATTCAGTTAGAAAGCGCTCATAAGCCCTTAAGGCAATATAGTGCTCAGTTAGTGTACCCTGAACATCGATATCATCTATTGTACTAAGTATGCGATTGTTCTTTTCATATTCATTTGCAATTTTTGAACCACGTATTACTGTTAAACCAGCAGCTTCTTTGCAAAATAAACGTGCCATTTTATCAGAAATAATATCCAATGGTAGTCCCAATTGTTTAAGGATTGTCTGACATCTGCGATAGACATGGTCGGCATCTTGCATGGCTTGCTGACGATAAATATTTTGAAGATTTATATAAGATTCTGTGTTAGCGGTCATATCCGGCAAAACACCTTGTAATGGTAACATTCCATCATTGTCTTTCTCAATAAATTCTTTTAAAGCCTTGGCCATTATCCAAAATGGTTTACTCTTCAAACATAAAAATTAAATATACTTCTTGTAAATTTCCCTTTAGTCTACACGAATTACCTGCTTATTAAGGTTACTACATGCTTCGTCTTCAAATATGTTTTTAAGATTTGGAGTTATATAGCCACCAGAAAATGCAGTATTTACAGCTTTAATAGCTTCTTCAAAGTTCTCCTCATCGTTAGTCATCGCTAAAGAAAAATAAATTAAAAGGGTCATGGTTACAGTTTCTTTGTTTTATTTTTACCTTTCCTTATCAAATCACGTAATTGGCTCTTCTCCATATAATTAGATGGTATACGACCATTGTTTTCTAATTTCCATTGTTGAAGATATTTATTGAGTACCAATAGCCATGGAACCTTATTTGTTACTTCAGTTTCCTGTAGAGATAAAATATATGAAATGTTTTTTTTTTAACAGCTATAAATACAATTACCTCAAAATGCTTTTTTAACGCTGAAAAGGGATTCTCTAATCTTAAATCATATTGTGCATTATCTGGATGCGACTCGATAACACAGTGTTCTCTAATTTGAAGGCGTATTGAACCGAAAAATCCCAACGATCGACAATAAATAAAGGGTACGTTAGACTTCCACAACATATTAGACAATTTTAGCAATGAATTTTCATTTAAATTTGAGGCTACTACTACATCAAAGCCATCAAAGAAGGCTGCCCGATTTTCCAGTATGTAATCAGCACTCTCCTCGACACAATCTCCGTTGACATCACTATTAAGTTCCTGTAGCAATTGCATGCTTGAGACGGCTCGTGATTGGCCAATGCAGTTCGCTTCCAAAAAAAAGCTGTAACAAATTTTTTTATTAAACTCCTTGCTACATTGATAGTTACTCATTACTTTGTGCCCAGATCTTCCTCAGTTACCATATTGCCATCGACAATTGTAAAGCTTCCAATGCCAGGAAGTACCAAACCCTTAAGAATCTCACAACCTAATCCAGTTGCGTTCACTAAACACACTTTTGCATTCTCCAGCAGACTTTGGCCATGCTCACCCCATAATCTAATAAAATGTTACAAAATAGCGATATTTTTATAGTACATACTTTGAAATTCTAATTGGGGTTTTCTTCTTCTACCTAATTTGACGATCATATTTCTTGTTTTTGTCTGATTGTTCTGGAGATTTTGGCGCCGGTGAAGACATAGAGCTGTTATGCGGAACTTTTACTCTGGACAATATTAACAAATATACAAGTTTACTTAAAAACGTTTTATTGTCAATAATAATAATTTGAAGCCGGTGAAAGACACAAAAATAATTGCAATTTACAACTGTGGTGAAAATTAATATCAACAAAGTTTGCACTGAATTATGAAGAATGCCATAAGGAAAGATTCCACAAATATGTACCAAAATGCCCAAAAAGCACAAGCAACGTGAAATCTAACCCTCATTACTGTTTAAAAAAATATTAGAAATTAAAAAACACGAAATTTAAGAAAGATGATTTTCATTTATTCTTTTTTAACAGTATTTTAACATGTAGTTGCAATCAAATATATTCATTAAAAAAATAATTATATTCATGCTAATAAATAAAGTTTACCATTTTATATTCAAGGCTGTATTCATTTTTTCTACAGCATGATAACTTGTATGTAATAGCATTTTTGCTTTATCCGTATGTTGTCCATCAAAGAAATTATTGTATATATTTTTCGTGCAAGCATTATTTGGATTCGACTGAGGCAGTTCGAGATAAAGTTGCTCTAATTGAATCGTTAAATCTCTAACGTGTTGGCCGTTAGCAGGACGAATTTGAGCTCCACCGTTAATACAGCCTAAAAAAAATAACAATTACAACAATAATTTTGTGAAAAATTAAGAGAAATAAACCTGAGGGACAAGCCATAACTTCCACAAAATGGTATTGAACCTTGCCTCGTTTTAGTTTTTGTACAAGATTTTGTATATTACGAAAACCGTTAGCTATAGCAAATTTAAGCACAGTTGTACCTTCAATTTCTAAAGATACCTCGCGAAAGTCGGGATTCCTTACAAAAAATACATTTATTACGTGTTTAATTTATTAAAAAATTCTTACCTTAAATTTTTGAACACAAGGGTCGTTAGTTCTTGGTCGAATAACTCTTTGGCTGCATACTTAAATATATGCTCTGAATAGCCTCCGGAGGTACTAGTCTCATGAGCCCACATATTATTTTTATCTATTTCATTTGATTCGCCCCATGGCCAGTCATATTTTGAGCTAGGAAACTTTTGAATGGGAGTTTCATTTAGCATTTGTTCAATTTCGACTATGAAAGCATAATTATTATTGTTAAAAAAAATGTGTTAAATATTAAATAAGGATAATACTATTACTTGAAGTTATTACGCAATCGACATCGCGACAGTTTATAGCTTCATTGTAAAAATCTTCTCTTGAAGCTTCTAATTTTTTATCATAGCAGGGCATAATAGTGACATGATAAATTTTATCAGCTGGTATATTTAATTTTTGAGCCAACATTTGTTTAACTAATACACCCATAATTTGTTGAGGTGAACGAGTTGTGGCTATATAAGGTAGTATGAAATTACCATGAGTTTTTTCTGCATAACATACCCAACCCGGGCACGATGAAGATAACATGGGAAATGGCTTACTAGGGTCGTTATCACGAAAACGTTCTATAAATTCATTGCGACACTCTAGTAAAGCCAAATCATCGGCTACTTTAGTGCTTAAAACATAGTCGGCACCCAGTTGTCTTAAATATCCACTTAGATGTTCTGCTGCCTTTTCGACACTTAAATCATAACGATGAGCTAAACTCACTATTGGCTGTTGAGATACCGTGAAAACTATTTGACGTGCCTGACCTGCCGTTTCCCCTTGCAATTTAAGATCCTTATTTTCTTTTAAAACTTTTAAAACTTCTTCCTGACTTTGTTGAGTTATCAGCACTCCTTCGGCCGAAGTTATACAGCCTGAACATGCCAAACAATCTTGTAAAGTTATTTCCACTTTTTGTAATTTCTGTTTTCCAGCCTATAAAAAAAATGATGTGGAAATTTATAGATTCTTTAAAAATTATGAGACTTACTGCTGTTTCTTCGTAGTAACCATCGTCTTGTATGGTTATTTTAGCTCCTGTTTTAGTTTTTGATTTTTCAATTGTTACTGGTTTAATACATTCCTAAATATAAATAACGATGTATCTTATAAGTCCACATCCCCACTCAATATACTAAGATTACCATACATATACGTAAATGTCATTTGTAACTTACCTGCGAAGGAGTAATGAAATCATCCAAATCTGTCAATTGTAATGCTCCACTAAAACGAGACATTGTGTTTACTTATTTTTATATTCAAGACCTATCAAAATTTAATTATAAACTTTGTTTTTTATGCGATTATTTACTATTTAAACTCAACTTAATCATATGGAATTACCAAATGCTACCATATTGCATTACAATAACTGGTGAATGAGTAATTAAAAGGGCCTGCCAGATAGCTTTCCTATCTAAGTATTTTTATATAAAATTTTTTTAAGGGATTTATATAACTTGTCTGGCAATACTAATTAACACAATGTATTCTGGACGTAGAAAGTAAACAAATATTTTCGTGGTTTTTTTTAAAGCTGAAGAAATTTTCAAATATCGTTTTAATGTTATTTAAAGATATGTGGGAAAACTCTGAACCGTCATCCTCCAATGTTTTTTCTAATGCCACTAATGAAGGCAACACTAATATTCAAATGGAACTTGAAAAGGAATGCAATCAAACATCCTTGTGGTCTATAGATGATGATACTTTGTTTTTTGCTCAAGGTCTAAAACATCACAGTGCCGGCAAAGGAAAATCAGTATACGTTACTTGGAATGAAAATTATTTACTTAATTTTGTATTCAAAAGTTCTAGTAAAACAGGTGCGGCTACCCTAACCAAGGTACGAATTTCCATGCCACGCTATGAACAGGAAATGGAAGAGATCGCCAATATGTTGATTTTAGAAATGAATACGTTACTTTATATGAAAAGTGGACGTGTTTATTATTTTAGTTCTGTTAAATCTATGCATAGAGTTGATTGGTTGACGGGAGTACGTTGCATGGCCATATGCCCGCAAACACAGTTTAGCGTTATACGTGTTAAATATACTGGTGATGAAGATCGAACAATACGAAGCAGAACACTTTTCCTGAATGTTTATAAGGACGTGCCACAATTGGGAAAGTGTACTAGTGACCAGCATATTTTACACCATAGTTATGATATAAGCTTCGATGTCGAAAATATATTCAATTGCGATTGGTTTGATGAAACTTATACCCTCTTATCCTTATTAACAGATGACACAAATATAGGATTTCTTAGAGATCTTATTTCAATTGGAAACGTTTTTCGCCCAGTTGATGAAAAGATATTGCTGGAAAATGAACAAGAGGTTCATATCTTTACAATATCAGGAAATATTTTCATTTTAGTCGGAGGTATGTAAATTTATATTATACATATCTCAATTCATTTACTTATTTCGAGAATATACATTTTGCATTTGACTATACTATCTTTGATCTTTAATCGAAAATAATTGATTTGTTCAACCGATTCAAAATGCTACAATTTTTAGTTTATAAAATTGAAATATTGGATTAGATATGTGTAAATAGTGGAACTTGTTATAATTTTATCTCAACATATTTTGAGCACTTACAAGCATATAAAAAATTTATTTTTAGCAATAATTGACGAAAGTGAATCGCAACCAGCTTGCTTTGAAGTAGAAGATTATAGCGTACGGCTTTTAAACACTTATGCCTCCAACATAGAATGTGTACATATAGATTGTAAAAAGAATTTGCTTATAGTACTATTACAATCTGGTCATATGGATATATGGTACAAGAGCAAACAAATTTTTGCTTCTATATATCACCACTATTATCAAATATCAAAATTTTTAAGCTATGACTATCGAGCTGCAGAGAATACATTTTATTTTACAACAGAGGAAGATATAATACAATTAAAAATCATAATATCAAGCAACGAAGCTATGGATAAAGAATGTATAACTAAAGAAATACGCAAATCAATAGGTGGAATGATTGCTTGTACATGGGTGGAGAACCTCCAACAATTGGTTTGTTTAAGTTTTAATAATATCTTTTACAGGATTTGTTTTACGCTTCCAAATGAATCAGCAAACAACGAAACTAAATATGAAAATTTTAATAATTTATATGCCTTAAATATAAAACGTGTCGATGATCTCATCAATAAGGCAGCAATTGTAAATGAGTTGATGGAAAAGCCTAAATGTCTACATGAGGCCATTGAAAATGAATTTGAAAAACAACAAATTTTATCGTTAGGTTCAAAACATGATATTTTAAAAAAATTATTTCAATGTCATATAGAGCACCATGTAAATATGCCAGGTATAGATTACTTTGAAGAGGACTGCATTCTAATAAATACTTCACGCTCATTATCATTTGAAACTCATACTGTTTTTTGCCTACTTTTTTTAACTTTAAAAAATAACAAAAAGGCTTATCTTAAATCACTTTTTAATTCTTCCACATGGTATTTTCACATTTCAAATCAACAAAAAAGTCTACTTTTACAAATTACACAAGAATTGTTAGCCAAAACACTGTGCTTTGTAGTTGAAACTCCTTTAAAAAGTTGTAATAGCTTACCACAATTTTCCATAAATCTTTTAAGTTTTGTTAATCATAATGCGAATTATTTATGTTTAAAATTGAAGCTTTTATTAGAGTGCAACTCGAAGACCTATCAACACATATTTAGTAGTAACGTACAAAATATATCTATTTTTCGAAATCCTCTATATGACATTGAAAATTTACTTAGTAGATTTAATGCAACAAAATCTGAAACAAAGGATTGCTGCCAAAATATCTTTGAATTTCGACATCACTTAAAAATTACGGAAATCTTGTTGAAAGATACTATGTTGAAATTTGGAGTAAAGCCTTCGTTTAGTACGAATTTTAAATTATATTATCTCTATCAATATTTGATAAACCTTAAATATGATGAATCAAAAAATATTTTACAAATTTCCTCTCAATATCCAGAAGCAATTTATTATTTAAAATTGTTTTTTATGCACGTTGTGACGCCTTTCAAAAATCTGAATATATGTAGCACTACTATTACAGATGAAGTAACGAAAAAAATTATGGTGAGTTGTAAATTTCGTTTTTTTTTTTTTCTCAGAAAATCTAAAAATATTTTTTCTTTTCTAGAACTATCAAAGCGATGTAGAAAATTTATCTGCGTCTTTATTAGGCCTACAGCCCGAGAATGCGAATGCCGACATCCTTTCTATGCAATTGGAAAACTTGCGAAAAGTTTATTTAAAACTGCGTTCTGAATTTTATGATATTTTCAGATAGTATAAATCCAATTCTACACTTGAGATTTTATATTTCGCATTATATTTAAGTAAAATAGATTTTATGTTTTTCATAATTAAATTGAGCGGTGCGAAATACTATATATAACACTAGTGCATATCGAAGAAAAAAAGTTGAAAAATTCAATAGTGTTTTTTATATAATTTTTGTAAATATGAATAGTTTTATAAAAAAATTTATTATAGTTAAGATAAGAGCATTTCGTAAATATATTTTTAAGTGATGTAGTTTTAGAAATTTAATAATTTTGTATTTTTAAATATACGTTACATAAACTTCGTTTATAAATTTGAATTTGTTTCTAACTTTAAGAGAGTAAACAGAAGAACATTTAATAAAAAAAATTAAAGCATATGTTTATAAATTTTCTTGAATCGAACATAAATGAACTTATTGAAGTTTTTAATTTACAGCAAAAAACATTTTTTAGAAAATATATGACCTTATTTTTGAATAATATTATTGATTGACCACCCGGTTTACTAAAAAATACAACCCTATAGGATAGTAACATCTGTGCGAAACAGTAGGACCAACGTTGCCATGCAAAAACCTATGGTTTGCTGAATTAAGAATTTCATGTACAAGAAAAAAATCGAAACAATTGACAGTCGCTTACAGCGGAAAAGAAAATTGCTAAAAAACACAAGTTTTAATAAATATTTTATAAAAAATTTATTGAAAGCATTAACTGTAACAAAAATTCTATACGCGCAATAAGATAGTTTATCAAAAGAAGTGAGTTTTAAATAGAAATATATTAAGCAAAAACCTAATGGAAAAATAAAGAATTTGTGAAGAAGAAGCAAAACGAATGCAATAAAAAGAAGAACAGCGAAGAAGCACAAAAGAAAAGTGGCAAAAAAGTATGGAAAAAAGCAAAGAAAGTTTTGTGTGATTGATTTGTTTAAAATTATGACTTTTTTTCGTAAATATTGCCTTTTTCGTGTTTGTCAATAGTAAATTTAAAATAATTTTTGAAATAAAACGATTTGGCAAACAATTATACTTCCATACATTGTTTAACACAAAAAAACAAAAAGATATTTCACATATTAAGGGTATTGAATGCTGCTGCTTTCCAAACTTTGTCAATATCATTAGCCAACGTTATTAAATAGTGCGGCCTTTGTTTTTTTATTTTTCATTTTTTTTTTTTTTTTTGCTTTTATGCCTTGGATCTTTTACATTTGTGACGTTAGATTTTACCACCAATTACAACAAAAAAGAGAAACATTTTTTAACACAGTTCACTAATAAATATTATTATGATTATTTTTGTTATCTTGTAATAATTATTTCAAATTTATTTTTTCAGCTTCAAAATATTTAAAAAACGATCGAGGAAGTCAAAGAACTATTAAGAAGATCGAGAGAGAGAGAAGGAGAGACTTAATCTGCTGCCTGGCTGCCTGCGTATTTGTGTGCGTGTGTACTAGAGAGAGTTTGGTCAGAAGGTTTTTTAATTGCTTTAGTTCCACTGGACTATGTCTAAGCATTTGTATCAACAAAGCAAAAAACAGTTGACATAGCCATGGCTGCGACGAGAAAGTTGCAAGGTTAGAAGGAACAATCAATCCACCACCATCCTCATTGAAAACATTAAGTTTTTTCTTTTTTTTCTTTCTAAAACTTGTTACAATATTTCTTTAAATCAATTTTCCAATAAGGACTGGGCCTAATTGAAATGTTGTTACATGTTGTGCATATATGCGAATTATGCTTCTTAATATAGCAAATCTTCTAAATAAGTGCCTTGTAAAAAGTTAAATTTGCAGATCAAAGATTAATTTTCGAAACATTTAATTCTTCAAATTGAAAACCATACCGACAGTTACTGTATATTTTGTGCTCCTTTTAAGAAAGCAACGCAAAAATACAGCCTTTCAATATTACCTACTCTTATTGGAAAGCATTCCATATTCTTATAGGATTTGGGCATTACTTATTATTTTCTACATACTTTTTTCTTTTTTCGAAATCAATTTACAATATTTCTGCTAAAACACCTTTATTCTTATATTTTGTTTGAATCTTCTGAATAGGTTTTAATAGTTTTGAAAATAAAATGATCATATCCATTAGGCTTTGATTATAGAAAATAGATATTGTAGTTTAGGAAAATTAGTAGTTTTTCTTTTAAAAGAATATATCAAACTACAATTATTGTTGTTTCTTAGGAGAAATTGATCGATGCCTGAAAAAAGTAGCTGAGGGTGTGGAAACATTTGAGGATATTTGGAAAAAAGTACACAATGCCACAAATAGCAATCAGAAAGTAATTGTACTTAATTTTTAACTCTAATATTAAGACATTTTGAATAAATAACTGCTCCCATTGTTAGGAAAAATATGAAGCCGACCTTAAAAAGGAAATCAAAAAGTTGCAACGGCTTCGCGATCAGATTAAATCATGGATTGCATCTGCTGAAATAAAAGATAAAAGTGCACTATTAGAAAATAGAAGGCTAATAGAAACGGTATGTAGAAATTTGTAATATATTGTATAAAATAATACATTGCATGAAAATTGTTTTGTTGTATATATATTAGCAAATGGAGCGCTTTAAAATTGTTGAACGTGAAACAAAAACAAAGGCGTATTCCAAAGAAGGTTTAGGTGCTGCACAAAAAATGGATCCTGCTCAACGTATTAAAGATGAAGCCCGCAATTGGTTAACGAGTTCCATAAGTTCACTTCAAATACAAATAGATCAGTATGAAAGTGAAATCGAATCACTGCTGGCGGGTAAGAAAAAACGTTTGGATCGTGACAAACAAGATCGTATGGATGAATTGAGAGCAAAATTGGATAGACACAAATTCCATGTAACAAAGCTTGAAACATTATTGCGTTTACTTGACAATGATAATGTTGAGGCCGAGCAGGTATGTACACAATACATATAGTCATGTGAAAAATAATAAGGACACATCAAAATAGTTTAAAATCCAACAATCTTTTTACATTTAAACATTTATCGAAAAGATTTTATAATTTGTATACTTGAATATCGATGACGTAAATAACCGTTATTTTACAAAAAAGAATTTGTACCGTTTCTTAGTTGTAGCTCAATTTTCTCTTAAGCTTTTAGGGAGAATCGCAATGTGTCCCGATTATTTTGAACACGACTATATATTATTTAAATGTATGTATATGTATTTACATATTATTTAATATATTTAAAGGTAAATAAAATAAAAGATGATGTAGAATATTATATTGATTCGTCACAAGAGCCTGATTTTGAAGAAAACGAATTCATTTATGATGACATTATTGGTATAGACGATGTCGAATATTCGGGTACGGGTAAGTGTTACATGTCACTTTAATATAAAACTTTTTTATGGTTTTATGCTTGTTAAGTGTGTAGATTATAGTTTAAATGGCTTTTTTATTCACTTTTAATGTAACTTTCTCACTATTACTTTGACTTAAAAAACACAGCCACGATGTGACTGTTAAATCCTTAATATCCAATACTTTTTTATAATACACTTTTTTATTCAGATTAAATTTTCGTTTAATGTAAAACACATATCGCACTAACCAATAAAAATCAAAATTCCTATACTTTTTTCCAAAGTCCTGAGTATTTATAATAGAAACCATAAACAAAGAAGTTATAACATCAGTTTAATTTAAAAAATTCAAAATTCTTGCTGTCTGCTTTTATAAAATTAAGATGAAATTTCAGTTAAAAGTTTATATTATTAAAACAGACAAATAAATAATGTTAAATTTCTTTGTTGTTGTCAAAGATATTTACTAAAGTATAAATATTAAGATACATAGAATTTAAAAACTGCACAAGGGGTTTATTTATTAACATACTTAAAAGATTTTTTACAACTCTTTGCAATTCTCTCCTTAATTTAATAGTTTTTCTTCAATTTATATAAATTCTGATGTATGTTTACTTTGAAGTTCTTTGTAATAAAACAGTTAAAAGATCATAAAGTTATAAAATCTTTTTCAAAAAACGCACTTTCAAACACACACCTACCCATAAATCTTATAATTTTCCTTTTAAACTTTTAGTAGTTATCAAAATTTTTTCGATATAAATCTACAATTACTTAATTTTTAGTTTTATTATTATTTTTTTTTTTTTTTTGATTTTAACAATAATACATAGATATTAAAAAAAATATTGGTTTAGAGAAATATTCTATGTGTGGTTTTATGTTTTTCTCTTTTTTGTTTTTTTCTCTTTTCTCAAAATGATTTCAATAAATGTGCATATTATTTTTATAAACAAATAAAATAAATCAAATTGTTATATATCTGGTCCTGTTACAAAATCAAACAAAACCCTGTGTCTTAAACAATTATACATAAATGTATGTGTCTTCTTGAAAACAACAATTTGTTATTGAATTGAAAAAAAAATCTTTAAAATGATTCAATATGTTTGTTAATTCGAAACTAAAAAAATTAAACCAAATTCATAACAAACATTACCATAACCATACACGTACATGTAAAAAAATAAAACATATTTGTATACCAACAATGGTAAAGGTGTCTCACTTGGTATTCCATCATCAGCAACTACAGACAGTAATAATAGTAATGAAACCAGCGGCTCACCAAGTAGTATAACATCAGGTGGAAGTCCTGTTCAGTCCCCATTGCCAGCTCAACAACAACTGCAGCAGCAGACGTCAACCACAAGTGGTGGAAGTGTTTCTGCAAATCAACAGCAAATGAATTTGAATTATTCGAGCGATTCAACGGCTGCTGATGGTACGGCAAAGGATAAGCATAATAAAAATGAAAGTAATGCCAATAGCAAATCAAAGGTAAACAAAATTGTTGAATGAATAGAATACAAAGCAAAATTTAGATAAAAATTTTTATATGGGCTATAATTAAATATTCATTGTGTTTGTAGCAACCTGTCAAACCTACAGCAGTTCGAGCGAATAATAAAACAACTTCTAGTGGTTCTTCAGAAGGTAAAGCATTATTTTCCTTTTGTTATTTATAACAAATAATTATTTTTTTCTTTTTTTAGCACCCGCGAGTAAAATAATTAGTTCAACACCTAGTAAAAATCAACATCAGTCGCAGACTCAACAGCAACATCATCCTACACAACAACAACAACCAACAGCAGCTGCAGTTGTAGCGGCAGCAGCGGCGGCGTCTTCTGCTACTGCTAACCATACCTCGAACAATATAAATACTTCTGCAGCACCGACATTAGCAGCAGCAGTTGCAGCAGCGGCGGCGGCCTCATCAACAGTTCACAACAATCCTGCTGTTCAACAACATGCGCCAGCGCCCACGTTACAAGGAAATCCAACATTAGCATCTGTAGCATCGTCCTCTGCAAATTCCACGAACACAACACAACAACAAATACAAGGCCAATCTGTGATTCAAGCGACACCAACAATTGCGTTTTCAGCAGTTGCAAAACATAATACATGTAAGTTTCTAATATTACGCAAGAATTATATCAAATAATGTCACTGGAAATATGTTTATTTTCACACACATCTTTATTTTGTAGCACATCTTGAAAATGGTCCTGTACACGGAGGTACATCTTATGCTATAGTTGGTGGTTCTCAACAGCAGCAACAGTTATCAAATCTTCAAGCAAATTCCTCTCATTTACAAAATGGTATGTGGGTGCAGAGTCAATATTCCTACTTATACATTTGCTGTTAAAATATAACAAAAAATTTGTTTTATATTTAGCCCATAATACTTCCAATAACTCTACAGTAGGTAGCATTGCAAATGTAGTACAACAAGGAGCTAATCCTGCCAATGTTAATAATTTGGCAGCGTCTGCAGCCAATTGCATTTCACCCAATGGTATTGCCGGATTACAACAAGTTATAAACGCACAGCAACAAGTAATTGGCATGGGAGCAAACAGTAATAACACCCGAGCATCACCTGGATTGATTTCTCCCAAACATATGAATGGTGAACACTTTTTATTTAAAAAATCTTATTTGGTCTTACAGAAATATGAAAAATATTTTTTAATTAGGAATGCCCGTTACAAGTGTTGCTAACAACAATACCTCATCTGTAGATGCTATCTCGTTAAAAAGCATGGCCCAGGAAGCCATAAACCGCTCTGTGATCGATACGAATAATCTTTCACAACAGCAAGGACCTAATATGGATAATAGACAGCAGCAACAACAGCAGCAACAAGTACTCCAACAGCATTTTACGTCTGAAACAACTGCCAATCCACATCAACAACAACAGCAGCAGCAACAAACAAACGCAGCTGGTCTTGTTGCCGCTGTGGCAGCATCAACAAATGGACCTACATCAATAGGATCAAATAACAGTGCAAACGCTGGTGGCAATGTAGGTCCCATTGGTAGTAATTTAAATACATCAGCTTTATCAAATGCTGCCGGACAGCAGCAAATTGGAGCAGGTGCATCATCTGCATCAAATAAACAACAACAGCAATTATCACAACAACAGCAACAACAGCCTACAAACGAAGCCCATATACCACCACTGCTCGGTGTGGCACCACTTGGACCGTCACCATTACAAAAGGATCATCAATTACAATTCCAAATGATGGAAGCAGCTTACTATCATTTACCTACACCCAGCGATTCGGAAAAGCTAACAACATATTTTCATCGAACTCCAGTGCAGACGCCAGCGCATTATCCACAGGTAAAATTCCTCCTCTCTGTTCTTTTTTATAACAATTATAAATTTTTAAATTCCAATGATAATAATTTTTTCTTTTAACAGCAACAGCTTCCAATTTACGATACTGTTGAATTTTATCAACGTCTCTCAACTGAAACATTATTCTTTGTTTTTTATTATATGGAAGGTTCAAAGGCTCAATATCTGGCAGCAAAAGCGTTAAAAAAGCAAAGCTGGCGTTTCCACACAAAGTACATGATGTGGTTCCAAAGGCACGAAGAGCCGAAAATTATTAATGATGATTATGAACAAGTAAAACCCTGAAGATATTAAACATCTAATGAAAGCATATATGTAATAAATGTTTCTTTCTCTAGGGTACGTACATATATTTTGACTATGAAAAGTGGAGTCAACGAAAAAAGGAAGGATTCACGTTTGAATACAAGTACTTAGAAGATAAAGAATTAAATTAAATCATCGTGTCAATATTAAACAAATTGATTATGATATGGATCCTCAACAACAACAATTGCATAAAGAACCCCCCGATCAATTCCTCGTCCCATGTAAAAAAGAATTGCTTAAACAAACATACAATTTGCATATTATTGCGCTTTTTTCTTGTTTACCACACTTCCTACTACTTACTCTATTTTCTTTTGTTTCATCCTATTTTTATTGATTATATAAATGAAAAGATATGAAAAAATTAAAAATACTTTTGAAAAATTTAAATCAGTTGAACCTTGTTCTTTAATGTTCATCTTTTGTTTTGTATACATACACACAACATTGTTGCATAGAATGAAAGCAGTTGTAACTTTATATTACTGCTTTTGATCTTATTTTTGATTGTTCTCTTTAACTCTCTAATTACTAAAGTAAGCAAAAACTTGAAAAAAGTTGAATTTTTATAAAAGCAAAAACAAATAATTAAAAAACAAAAACAAAAAACTACTGAAATTTTTTGCAAATTCATATAATGTTAGTTGTACTCATTTTTCTTATTATTTTATTTTTCATTTTTTATTTTCTTATAATTAAAAAAAAAAAACAAATTATATTATAAATATGATAAATTCGAAAAAATTTACAAAAACATGGTTTTATTTATTACACAAAAAAATAATATATTTTTTTTTTATCAAATTACGGATCTTCTATTGGTTTACCTAAAATTAAACAGAAACGTTGGATGAGTGCACTATAGTTGTGTCTTAAATTGAAAAAAAAAATATTGTATATAATGTATTGTTTCTAAATTTAATTTGTTTTTCTTAAGATGATTCGAGAGATACGATCTTTCACGTTTTGTAATTCAAATTACGTACGACCTATAGGAAAATTTCGTTATTGTAAATATTTTGAAAAACTCATACCGACTCATATGAGCTTGTACTGTATCGAATTCCAATTTCCACTATTTAAACCAGAATGAGACCCTAGATAAAAGAAAGAATATCCGTAATGTACAGCAAAAAATTGTATCTGCCTTTTAAAATAGAAACAAAAACTACTTGATTTATAACCCCAGACATCACTTAGAAAGTAGCACTTAAAAAACATAATCTCTAGAGTCTTAACTTTATCGAAAAAGGTCTGTTTATTTGATTTTATCATTCCGCTAGAGGAATTACGAAAGAACAGACTATAGTATATTTCATGAAATTCTAATATACCACCACTATTAATATTACACGCTATAATTGTAATTAACAATGCGATTTTTTTAATGAACACTCGTTATTTATAACTTGCAATTAGACAAAAATTTTCATCAAAAAATATATTAATTATAGTTTATTTTGGGAAAAATTATTTATTAAACATTTTTTAGCTAAACTCGTTAAAATATTGCTAATTATTCTCATTACACACATACTTTCATTTTTTCGATACACTATTTAAAGTTAATAAAAATTAAAACATAATGTGTAATTATAAGCGCTTTTAGCGTTTTTTGCTAAATCGTATAAAATACAAAAAAGAAGCATTGCAGTTGTAACACGAAAAAATCAGACATAACTAGTATTCAAGTGGATAATTATTTAAGTTTTTAAGAAAAATTATACACCCAACAAGAAAATGAAGTTTTTAAAAAAATTATATATCATAAAAACATTTAAGAAATATATTATGCATATAATAATTTAATATTGAAAAATATGAATGTCATGGATTTCAAATACGTTCGAAAGTTGCATACAATACGAAAACTTAAATATTGAACGGGTTTGAAGTTTGTGGCTGCTAATCTCTAAGGTTGCAAAAGTGCTAATATTTAAGGTAAGAGTAAATTATTGTTTTAAAATTTAAAAGTCAGTAGTAATAGCGTATATATTAAGAAAACGCGCAGGTTTTAACTTACAATTCAATATTTTAAAAATAATTTCTTCATTTTAAGTTTTTTTATTTATTTTATTTAATAGTCTTGCCATTTAAATTAGAAAGCCTATAATACAATATGTACATTTTTTCTATGGAAAACCTTAAAGTTATTTAATCAAAATATGTTTCTATTTTCGTTATAAAAAATGTGCAAAGAAAACATTTTTATTTGTTATATTGTACTGTTTTATTTTGTGAAAATATTTCGTTTAACATTTGACTAATTTTGTATAAAGATTTAAGTTTGCGGTATATAATTACAATGACATTCCTTTTTATTGTTTTTGTTTAATTTAAATATTTTATAATCAATATGTGGTAGTAATTCAACGAAATTCTTATCATCATCAACAGTAAAATAGACATAATAATACATAAAATATGAAGACTTTAAGTCTTAATTTGATAAATAAATAATGCTTTATTTTTAGTAGAAAATTTGCTAACTATTAAACATTAGGAGTAGAAATTGCTGAAGATGAAGTATTTACCAAGTCGTCTAAATCGTCATCAACTTGCCAACCATTATTATCATCGATATTTAAATCAACATCACTGTTAAGAGAAACTGCAGCAAATCTTGATGAATCTACTAGATTATTATCGGACCAATTTTTATTTATAGATTCAACGTTTGTGTGTTCTATTATAGGTTCCATATCTTTAAAGAAATCAAATTCTGTTGACTCTGGATTAATAAGCGATGCTGAAGTTGCCTGAACTTGGATATCAAGGCAAGATAAATCATCATTAATAGATAACAACGCTGAGGGTTTTAACGAGGAATGTGAGGAGGAATTTGTAGATTGCGTTGTACGGTAGGAGTCTGTTAGTGAAATATGAGAAGGTAAAGTATTATAGGAAGACGAATTCGTGGCATTATTAGTGGATATAAGCTTATCACTTGAGTCATCATTCATGGATGCTATAGTTTTCGTTGCTTGTTCAGCATTATTTACATCGTTTTCGTTGTTCTCCCAATCGGACCAAGCTTCATCATCGTCCACATCCGGTACATTGTTATCAGTATATGATATATTTCTTTCATTTTGCTCTATTATATCTATTTTAGATGATACCGAATTTTCATTCATAAGCTTTTTATCTTGTTTGTCTTCATTTTGTTTGTCGTTGATATCCTGTGTGCTACTACATTTGACATCTTCACCACCATCTGGACTCAGGCGTGGTGGCATCTCATGATGTTCAAATGTTTCAGAATTTATGGCCTGTGATAAGGATGAATAACTATTTGCTTTACTTAGTAAATTCTCTAGAATAGGACTTCCAGAAACCATCGGGCAATCGCTCGTTTCGCCCAACACCGGTGTTATTGACCTGGGTTCTACCCAATGCGTGTTAGTATCAGATACAGCTGCCAGAGGTCTGCCATCTGAAAAAAGACGAGCCCTTTGTCCACCCAGTACAGTGGATGCTCCTAAAATTGGTACTAAATCTGCCATGCACCTTAAGGTTTTCGCCACTAAAACATCATTGGTATCTTGCATGCCAATTATTAAATTTGGTAAAATAAATTCTTCTAGATCTTCTTTAGACAAAAGTCTTACAAATTCTATAAAATACTCTAACAGTATTAAACGTATTTGTGCATCTCTCAGACGAAACATTTTTAAAATATGGGGCATCAAATATTTACTATAAGTTGGACTAGAGAATAAGGCCGAAGAGTAATCGTTTTTGGTTTTTAGAACATATGGCGTCACACAAAGTTGTGCTGTTGGATCTAACAGAACCATGCGAGAAAGCAAATCGCCAGCAAACTGTGATCCCACTACCTCCTCTTCAAAATAGCGTAGACGATCTACCAACCCTGTAAAAAATGCTTGTTTCTCGTAGTTACTTTTTAAAGGCAACTCGAAAAGAAATGAGTGTATTAATACAAATTCATGATTAAAGTACGGATGCAATAGTACTGCCGATAGTTTTGGTCTCATTTGTGGATTTTTATGTTTTAAATGCGTCGCACAATATTCCCTGAATTCGTGAACGTGGGGGATTGGAGCTGACGAGCTTGATTGTTTTTTGTTGCTGGAACATTTTAATAATATTTCTTCACATAGAGTAGCAAATGCATACTGCTCAATAGTTTCTATAAAATGCTCTTTGGATTCATCTGGATCTACTGCAGCCTGATAACGATAAGCATTCGCATAATCTAATAAAGTTTTAGTAACTTCTTTCTGTTTCCAGACATATTCAAACCCAGCTAAACGCCAACTGCCAGAATCTGTAATATATATTGACTGGGTACATATATTTAAGTGCCGTGCCATGGCCTGGGAAAATGTTAAAATTTGTTAATATCCAATCGTAAGACAATATTTGATAATTTACCTACCTTTTCTATTAAGAATATTAAACTACATAAAATGGTGCGTAAACCTAGACATACTTGAATGTCAGATTGTTGATTGAGAACATTTTGTAAAGGTCGTACTCTTTCGGTAGCCAAATGTTTTTGTCCTCCTTGTTCCCAAGTGCAAACATATTTTAAAATGTACGGATGTCGGTAAATCATTAAATTCTGTAAAGAAAGCAATAACAAATAAAATTATTTGTTTTCTGAAATGATTTATTATGGCCTAGACCTTATTGTAAGCCTAGTCAATGTTTAGTACGGAAGAATGTTAAGAAATTGTACACAAGCCACATGCAGATAGCAGATATGTTTGTATATAGCACTCACCTTTATGGCTCTTTCCATTGGCCCTTGGGCCACCCATAACTGGCCAGTTACAACTGGTTCACCTTGGAATACCGACAGATATTGTTTACCCTCTTCATTTGTGGTAGTTGCAGCAATAGAATTAAACAATGCCCAGAAATCATTGGCTTCCACAGCATTTTTATCGATTTCTAAACCTTTCAACTTACTGCTCTCGTTGCCCATTACTTTCTTCCTTTTGAAATTTGTATATTAATGTTTTCAATTATTATTGTATTCAATTAAAATATTTTCAATTTAACTATTATTTTCATAATTTATTTTGTTGATGAGGTCTTTTTACTCTGTTTTCACTGAATATCTTGTATATTTAATTCGTGTCATATTTCTTGTTTTTATTGTCAACTGTCTTGACACTCCTCTTTCTTCTGTTTGACATTTGTTTTTATGAACGATTCGCACAATTGAAATGGTTTCAAAAACAATGTTTATTATTTTTGCAGTAAAATAATTATATTTTTATATGTATAATTTTTAATTCTACTTTTTTATTCAAAGTTTTATTTATATTCTTAGCCTTCATTTATGTTGATCGTTAACTGCCATCTCTAACATATTTTGTTTTGCTATGAAGTTGGCTGCAGTTTAAATCGAGTCTCGAAATATTTCCTTTCAACTGTCAAAAGTAATACAACTCCATCTTTCTTTTCTTTTTTCACCTACGTGTGAAGAACATCGCGTATTTTTTTGACGTCGGTGTTTTATAACAAAAAATTGTGAAAAATGGTAATAACAGAAAATAAATTTAGATGAAAACATATCGCGGATGCATAAATTTTTCAAACTGATTATTTAAAGTACCATATTTGTGAAAGATGTTGTTGAATTATTGAGATATAATTTGTATTCATTCTAAAGTGATTTCTTAGTGCGTTTTTGTTTGTGCAATGATATTAACAATGAAATGTGTGTTTTATGTTTAAAATTTTAGGGTTTCGTTAAAGTAGTCAAGAACAAGCAGTACTTCAAGCGCTATCAAGTTAAGTTCCGCAGGCGTCGTGAGGGTAAAACCGATTACTATGCCCGCAAGCGCTTGATCTTCCAGGACAAGAACAAGTACAACACCCCCAAGTACCGTTTAATTGTACGTTTGTCCAACAAGGACATCACCGTACAAATTGCCTTCTCTCGCATTGAAGGTGATCGTATTGTATGCGCTGCGTACTCCCATGAATTGCCCAAATACGGCGTCAAGGTATGTTTCTTAATACATGCTTATTGAGTGTTTATACTTATATCGATTGTTTTTGTTTGCTGTAGGTTGGTTTGACTAACTATGCTGCTGCTTACTGCACAGGTTTGTTGGTTGCTCGCCGTATCTTGAACAAATTGGGCTTGGACTCCTTATATGGTGGTTGCACCGAAGTTACTGGTGAAGAATACAATGTTGAGCCAGTCAATGAGGGCCCTGGTGCTTTCCGTTGCTATTTGGATGTTGGTTTGGCTCGTACTACTACTGGTGCCCGTGTATTCGGTGCCATGAAAGGTGCTGTCGATGGTGGTTTGAACATCCCTCACTCCGTCAAGCGTTTCCCTGGTTACTCTGCTGAGAACAAGAGTTTCAACGCTGATGTTCACCGTGCCCACATCTTTGGTCAACATGTAGCCGACTACATGCGTACCTTGGAGGAAGAAGATGAGGAAAGTTTCAAACGCCAATTTAGCCGTTACATTAAATTGGGAATCCGTGCTGATGATGTGAGTATTAAGTAAAATGCTAAAAAAATATATTTAGAAAGCATCACGTCCATTTATAAAATTACTGCTGCGTCTTATATCAATGATGCTGGCTGTGCCAAAAGTGGACCAAATTAAAATACGTAACCTTTGTTCGAAATTTAACACGTTTCAGTGGGTTAAATTTCCTGTTTCTGGTTGTACACTTGAGAATGAAAGAATAAGATTTGAAATTTTGAAAAATTTAAATTCTGTCAAAATAATCATTGCAGATATTAGACAAAAGATTTCTAAGAAGAGGACGTTAACTTCAAAATAGAAAAAAAGCTAGAAAAATAGTTTGAAATGTTGGTTATATTAGTTATTAATAGCGGATATGTACGTCCATTTCTAGAACTACTGCTGTGTCTGTTGCTCACGATACTGGTTGTGCCAGAAGTGGACAACTTACATTCTGTATTCGAAACGACATTCTTAGATACTAACTGAAAAAAATTTGTTTCTTTTTAGCTTGAAGAAATCTACAAAAAAGCCCACCAAGCCATTCGTGCCGATCCTACCCACAAGAAGGTAGCTAAGAGCGGCGTTACCAAAAAGAGGTGGAATGCTAAGAAACTCACAAATGAGCAACGTAAAACTAAGGTTGCCGAACATAAGGCTGCATTTTTGGCTAAACTTCAATCAGAAACTGATGCCTAGATTGTGTTTTAACAACAACTACAACCATTTATTGCTGCTTAATTGGTTGGAAAAGAAATATTATTTTATTATAAAATAATAACAATTAAAATAATATAAAATAAGATGTTTTTACTTTTATCCTAAAGAAAAACAAATTACATTTTATTTCATTCCTTTTATAGCTTTCCTTTAAGTTATAATTTTTAAGAGTGTGTTGAAATAGAAGATACTATATATTAGATGATAAGTCTATATGTATGGTCTCTGTTTAATTCTTTATGAGGTTTCTTGTGAATTTCGACAAAGATAATTGCATTTGTTGCTCTTTTTCTAAAAGTTCCAATTTCATTTTATAGTTTCTCATCTCAAGAAATTCTATTTCTAACATTTGCTTCTTTTTTCTTGCCCATCTTTCAAAATGCTCCTCTCTGCTTGAACATATATGTTCGCTTATATCTAAAATAATATGTACGTGTATATTCTAATTTAAAAAATTTACGAGAATTGCATACTGTTTTCTCCAAATGTCTTTCGTCTCTTTACTTCATACTTTGATTCACAATCTTCATTGGTGGGCAATGATGTGAATTCCTGCAGAGGGTCTGTAAAAAAAAAAAATATATTTTGCGGATAATATGTGAAAAACGAATGAGATACCATCAGTTAACGGTTCTAAAGATTCAGCACTATGATCAGTAGCCCTGCTATCAGCAGAATATTGTAAAACTTCACCTGAAAAAAAATGTATTTAATGATTATTTTTTTGAGTTGTTTTCTGTAATTTTTGTAATAGATTAAGGATACATTTTGCTTGTGTTCCTAAGTCCAAGGCCATTAGAAACTATTAATGCCCTTACTTATATCTAGCGAAGGTGGCGGATAATTCGCATGTGAACTGATGGAATACGTGGGGCCAAAAAACTCCTCAAAATCATCAAAATACTCCCATCGTGTTGTAGTTTTTCCGGATTCGAGACCTCTGTTTTTAATTCTTCTATACGTTGTCAGAAGGTTTAAATATTTTCTACTAATTTGATCTTTTGTGTACTTTAAATTAGGCATTTCATCTTTAACTTTTTCTAAAACTCGGTCCCATATTTCAGACTTTTTTATTCTTCCTAAAGAAAAATCATCTTCCATATCTAATCGAATTCGTATCAATGCCTTTAAAAATTTTCTGTCTTCCTCGAACCTTAAAAAAATATACGCAAATAATAGAAATTAATGAAAAAAATTATAACTTTTAAACTTACATATCCATTGCATCAGCCATTTTATTTTAACGCATCAGATGCTTTTTTAAGTGTTGTCAACTGATGTTTTTATTAGAGCGTTACGCTCCAGATGCAGCGCAGTGATGCATTGCCAAAAATTAAATATCAAAAACGCCAATCAAAAATAAAAACACCATATCTGTTTTCGCTAACAATTTATCTTGATTGAAACCTTTCGTATCTTTACACCAAATATTTTTATTTGTAAAAAATGATTGTTTACGATAGCATTTGCAAAAAAATGTTTAGTGGGTTGTAAGTAACCTCTCTTATAAGAGTGTTGCCAAGCACTTAATAATATCAGAACCACTTCTGTATTATTTTGTTCTATGTATGGTCCTTTGTAGTACTGCAGCATTTTGTGTTTTACAAACGTAACTAGTTGGCATCACTGTTAAATGTCATAGAAAACAAAAGGCAGAGCACACAGCTGAAGATGATAAATAATCAATTTGAAAAAAAGAACAATAGGTAAACATATAACTTTAGTGTTTTTTTTTAATAATATTCGTCGTGTTATAAACAATTTTTAATATTTAGAGTAACTAGTATTATTTATATGGAAATACATATATAATGGCTGAAAATGAAGCAGTATATAGTGTAAGTAAATTTTTTGTAAAAAAATAGAATAATCGGCAGAAGTAGCACATAGACGTATTTATTGTAGGAAACTGAAGACAACAGTACAGAGGAAGAAATTGAACCAAAGTTTAAGTACCAACGTATAGCCCATGATTTAAAAGATATACTGAATAAGGATGTAGTTACAGCTTGTGCTGTGCACTCCAAGGTGAGTAAATGCTGCGTCTTGATTGGGACTTTATTTAGAATGCTTTTTTTCAAATTGTTTATTTTACAGTTTTTAATATTTGGCACTTTTTTGGGCGGCGTATATCTTTTGGATCATCAGGGTAACACAGTTAACTCACATTTGAGTTGTGATAGTAAAGAATTCGCCCATACGGTTGCTGTAAATGAAGTAGACATAGATGCTAAGGGAGAATTTGTTGTAACTTGCTCAGATGATGGCCGTGTAAACATCATTGGTTTATTTAGCGATGAACACAATCAAACCATTAGTTTTGGACACTCTATTCGATCTGTGGTTTTAGATCCAGACCCAAAAGTAGGTGAAGGTAGACGATTTATAGTTGGTAAGTGGATAAATGCATACGTTTAAGTGTATTTTACAACTGACATTCTATATTTTCCTAAGGTGATGATAAGCTAACGCTTTATGAAAAGAATTTTCTAAAAAAATTAAAACCCAACGTACTGTCACACGCTGAAGGTCATGTAATATCAATATGTTGGAATGGACCATTTGTAGCCTGGGCTAGCTGTTTAGGTGTTAGAGTATATGATTTAAACGAAAAATGTTCATTGGGTCTAATGAAGTGGGAAGAGCCTGCCAAGTAAAATATAATTTAAAATATTTTTGCATATGAGAAAACTTAATAACCACTTAACAAAATTTTTATAGTGCACGCTTGGAAAATTTTCGCTGCAATTTTCGTTGGTCTAATTCAAACACTTTGCTTATCGGCTGGGTTGATACGATAAGAATTTGTATTATACGCAAGCGTAATTCGGTAGAGGCAACTTTAAGAGCTTTACCTGGCTTTATAGTAGATCCTAGTAAGATTAGCTCTATCTTATTCAGTTAATAATTCTTTAACATATATTTTGTTTAATTTAACTTTTACTTTTATAGTATCTACATTTCAAACCACTTTTTATATAAGTGGCTTAGCTGCTTTAACTTCTAGCCAATTAGTTGTACTTGGTTATCCTAAGGAAAAAGATGCTGAGCGCAAGGCTTTGCGCCCTGTATTATCTGTCTTAGAATATAAACTGAATAGTAGTGAAGAAATTTGTACAGATAGTTTATCATTAAGAGGGTAAATATGAACGTTATGATTGCAAAGTATTTGAAATTATAAGCATTTCTTTGTAAATAATATTTTAGTTTCAAAGAATACTCTGTAAATGATTACATTCTGGGATGTCTACCAGAGGAAAATCGTTACTATCTTATTGCTCCAAAGGATATCGTTGTCGCTACCTTGCTCGATACTGAAGATCGTGTTCAATGGTTAATGGAACATCGGTAAGTGCAATATGATCATAAAAATTATGAACATTTCCACAGATTATTAGATTATCAGATTATTAGATTAAGATTAAACACTTTCCATAGTTTTAATTTCCAATCACTGGGTGCATAATACCGTGTGACTGTAAAAGTATTTAACTAAAATAAGAGTAACAAATTTTAATTTTTTCTAATACATTTGTTGCATTTATTTCAGCTTTGGCTTTACTACATTTTAAGGCATTTTATATTTATATTCATTCTAATCTACGTCTAAGAAATGTGGCACAACATTTTACTATATACATTATATTTATACGACTAAATTATCACAACATTTGTCGGCTGTTTTACGCCAATCATAATAGTATTCCGGAGGTCGTTGCAACTGTTGTTCATTGGCAACTTCAAATGTGCAAATTTTGTTGTCGTATAAGTCCTTCATTAAAGCTTCACTGCGCTTGTGCAATACCAAATGATATTTTTTACATTTCCGAGCCATATAAGCAGTATCAAAACGTGGATCATGACGACGGTATACGTGCCTAAACGGTGCTAACCAAGTTCCCATCGAAACATCTTCGCTTACATATGTCGAAAGAATATGAGAGTTGTTTGCGACATATTCGCAAAGTTTACGGGAAATTACATAGCCCCCACCCAAAGCATAAGTATTGTAACGTTGGGAAAGATAATAATTTGACTCACTCCATTGTCCCTTGGTTTTAATATTTGCACGGCCATTAAAGTAGCCCCAATATAAATTTGGCAACGGTTGGCTTCTATACTCGTGGGTTTTGCGTATCAATTTACGATCGTATGATACTAATTCGTTTAATAAATAATCAAGTTTAACATACGTATCATCGTCAACCTTAAGTAGATAACTAAAATCATAATGATGGGTCAAGGCATCCAAGGAATGTAGGAGTTTTTCTGTTAAATTCGCATAGGTATCGGTCAAACGTGGCAGCAATAGTAAATCTAAATGTTTCTTCTGTTCCTTCTCCAATTGAGAGCGTAATGAAGGGTCTAGACCTGCAGTGCCTATAGCAAAGAAATGCTTTACTTTTATATTTCTTTTGACATGTTGCGCTTTCGAATGTTTTTGTTCTTCCAACCAATCAATAAAAATACGCAATCGATTGCCCTGTTCGGCAGGACCTTCAACTTCTAAATGACCTCTTGGACCATAGTAAGGCAAATAAACAAATTCTTCGGGATAATATGGTAATTCCAGTGGTCGACCCAATGTTATCCAAGTATTACGTATAACCTTGCGTTTCTCTTCATAACGCGGAGCACTTAAAACAAGAACCATTAAAAACAGTTCCGGGTGAGGTTCTAATTTATGAACCCCGCTTTTTTGTGTTGGACACTTATCCACTGTAGTTAAAAGTTTCGTTATGAAAAAACCAAAGAAAAATGCCACCATAGCCGTAAAAAGCGTTAATAAATTATTCATACGTCGCATAATGTAGTCCTTTGTAATTCCCTGTTACATGTTTTGAAGTCAAATGAATTTTTTATTGATTTTATTTATTCCAGAAAAAAAAAAAAACGGTACCACTTCACATTATTGGTGTCAGCGTATCGTAACTCATCGTATGTATTGCTTCTAACGTGTTCTTTTAATTTAAAAGTATTTTCTTAGCTTTTGTTAATTTATTTAATTCAATATAAACCAAAATTGTAGTTTTTTATTTTTACCAAATTGAGAGCAAAGCCATATTTTTATTGAAGTAAACAACTTGCACCCATCAGATGAGTTGATATTTTTCTGCTGTCAAATATTTTGCTATCGCATGTGATATAAGCGACCTCCAGCGGTGACTGTGAAAGTTATTATTTATTATATAAACTTTAAAGAGCTACCAATATGTTTAACTGTTTATAGTGATTAAGCGCTTATAAGAATTTAGGGATTTTAAAACTAATGACAGGGATTTGGAATATTTTTACATTATTCTAATTTTTATAGATATTTTGAATTTTCGGAGTAAAAAATAATTTAGTTTATGATAAAGATCTAATAGTCCTTATTTTAATAACAGGTTTAACAAATATTATATATAAGTTTAAGGTACTATATATACACATAAATACTTATATGACTGAAATTAATTTCAAAATACAATAATTTTAGAAAATTTGAAGAAGCTATGGAAATAACATCATTACACGGCGGCAATGTTCTCCCTGTAGCAAGGTAAACTATATTTATAAAGTACAAAATAATTATGTTTACATATAATTTGCTTTTCTTTATATAGAGTCTATATAAATAATTTATTAAGTAAAAAAGACTTTGAAACTGCTGGAAAACTATGTCTTCGGGTATTGGGCAATAATAAATCACTGTGGGAGGAGGAAGTTTTTAAATTTGTTAAATATAATCAGTTGAGATCGGTTAGTGCTTATTTACCCACTTCCGAAGATTGTAAATTAGATCCTCATGTCTACGAAATGGTATTATATGAATATCTAAAATTCGATGTTAAAGGTTTTTTGAATTTAATCAAAGAGTGGCCATCAAATTTATATGATTGCTCAGCCGTTATAAATGCCATACATGATAACTTTCGTAAACAATATGCAAATGAGCTATTAGAATCATTAGCCATATTATATACCTATCAAAGAGATTACGAGAATGCATTAAGAATGTATTTAAAATTGGAGAACAAAGATGTTTTCGATTTAATCAGACGCTATGATCTGTATACTGTTATACATAAAATGATTGTACCTCTAATACAGTTAGATCAAGATCGTGCCTTTCAAATATTGTTGAGTAAAAGTAAAATACCACCAGAAATCGTTGTTCAGCAACTGGATCAATACCAGGAATATTTATATTTGGTAAGTATATGTTACGCTACTAACCATTTTATCTTTATAATATTTGTGTTTTATTTAGTATTTAGATGGATTAGATAAGGTCGACAGTAGTGGTACATTCCACTGGAAACTGGTTAGTTTATATGCCACTTATGATCGCACAAAACTTTTGCCATTTCTTCGACGTTCAAAACACTATCAAATACAAGAAGCATTAAATATCTGTAAAAGCAAACATTTTCATCCTGAAATGGTATATTTGCTAGGACAAATGGGTAATATTACTGAAGCTTTAAACATTATTATACACAAGATAGGTGATATTGAAATGGCTATAGAATTTTGTAAAGAACATGATGACTCTGATCTGTGGAATTTATTGATAGACGAATCAGTAAAAAAGCCCGAAATTCTTACGAAATTGTTAGATGGTATTATTGGTAAGATATTTAAATTAAAAAAAGTTTTCTTTCATATTAATTCAATGTTATTTAAAGGATACATCAATCCTGAAGCACTGGTGAACAAAATAAAATTAGGACAAAAAATACCTGGCTTAAGAAAATCTCTATATAAAATGTTGTGGGATTATCGTTTACAGGTAATAGCTTTTTAATTTGCTCTGTAGTTTAAATATGAAACAAACGTTTGTCTTCTTAAGGTGGAAATTCAAAAAGGCTTTAACGATATTCAACTTATTGACTATTTTAATACGCATTCTGAAGTTGTTCGTCAACAAAATAGAGCATTGAGTATAAGTTATGACAATCTTTGTGAAAAATGTCATAGTAGTATAGTATTTAAAGACACAGCACCGCGTAAAGATATTATTGTATTTAGATGTGGTCATTCGTATCATGAACCCTGTGTTCCTGGCCGTTATATTAATGAACATTGTGGTATTTGTTCTGAAAACATAGATGATGAATCTGATTAAATATAAAATGCTATATTATTTGTTTATTTATTAAATTGCAATAGCTTGAAATAACGATTCCGTTTTCTTTTTTTTTAATAAATCACTATTATAAGTGATAACTTAGCTTTTAATTATTTTTATATTTGTAACAATTAAGCTTTACGTATAAATATGTTTTTTATACAAATGTATGATAAAATTAAAAAAAAAAACTAATAAAATGTGAAGTTTTCGTATATGTATATGTACATAAAATTTTGTTTTTATTTATATTATCGATGTTTTCCTCATTTTACCTGGAAAACAGCACACACACGCTGATACTTACTCTCTTGCTTCCTTATCAAAGCTCATCTTCACTAAATAAAATAAGTTTTTCTTTTGTTTTGTTTATTACTTGCATATAATTTATAGCCGCACTTTTTATTAATATTTCTTTTTTATGTAAAATATTGAAATAAAATAAATAATAGGGGAGAAGAAAATTTATCTTCTGTTTAATTTCGTTTGTTTTCTCTTTTAATCATTAATGGTGTTTTTATGTTTTGTTAATATATAGTAAATCGCGTACGCATGTAAATACTTATTTGCTTTTAATTAATATATATATTTATAAAAAATGTTTGTTTAAAAACATTGGAGTGGTGTTTTTTTTTTTTTTTTTGAATATTGAAAAATATTTCCAACAGCAACAATTTGAGAAATAAAGTCGTTGTTGTTAAGACAGTTTTCTACGGTGAACGTTAAATGAATATACTAAAACATACCAAATAAATACAACCATATGATGAAAATCGAAATCCGATAAGGCTAACAATATAAAAGGTGCGATTTTACATTTAAGATTTAATTTAAAAAGATGCTAAGATGGAGATAAACACACGATTCGATTGCCAGTCTATGGTTTAATAATTTCTATCAAAATGAAAATAGAATATTGAACAAAACATATATTTTTCAATTATTAAAATATTTTTTAGTAATAAAAAACATAAAATTATATCAACATTAAATAAAAAATACAATAATATTTATATCTATTTTATAAAGAAAATATACTACAGTTACCAAGATATATAATATTTTTATTATGTATTATATTAGCATTTTAAATATTCATCACAATCCTTAAATACATACTTTAAAATTTCATGAAAGAACACAGCTGTCTTTTTTAAACGCATCCGTATTATTTAAATATCAAACTTAAAGGAATGATACACGTCTATCTCTCTGTATAAAATTCAAATGTAACGTGTAAAAAAATGCAAATTTTTGACGAATAGTGTTTAGTTTATGGTACATTAAGGATTCTGTTTGAAATTTAAATAATTTATAAAAATTTAAAAATATAAATATTTCTTCTTCCTGTTTTAAAACAAGAAATAAAAATAGTTTTTGTTAAAGTTTTTTTTTATAAAAAAAATAAATACTTAAATATAAATGTTATATGTATGTATATAAGAAGATAATTATATGGTAATATTGATAAGAAATTATATGCTAAAAATTTTGTAAATATATATTTTTTTTCAGTTTGTAATCTAAAAATTTAAATGTATTTCATTTAATAAGACGTTGTTTAATAACTCTTCTTAAAAATAAGTTAATATGATTTTTGTTTCATTTTTTCTTCAGTTTCCTAAGCAAATTAAAAACTGCTGATGTTTGTTAAAAAAAAAAAAAAAAAAAAAATTTCTTTTTTTCGCTTCAAATAAATTACAAATTAAATAATATTATTTTCAAAATATAGTTTTAAAAAGAAATTAAAATGATTAAAAAATAAAATTAAAAAAAGAGAATACTAATGGACTCGTCCTACTCAAAGATAGATAACAATAGCTTTGAACCAGCCGGCTAAATATTTTAAAACACGCACACACACAAACTAATGTATGATTTCTTCCTTATAGTGCTGCTCTATTCAGCTACTGTATTCATTGATGTCATCATTACCCATAGTCCAATAGTGATCGAGTATATCTTCGCTTGTAAAACGTACATCTGGATCGGATTGTAACATATTGGCAATGAGGTCACGAACACCATTACCAATGCCCGACCAATATGGATCGGGAAATTCATAGATACCCGATATAATGGCATCAAATAAAGGTTCCTGCTGATTGTCAGGTGAGACAAAAGGTGGGAAACCACATAGTAATATATATAAAATAATACCGGCTGCCCATACATCAATCTAATACCAGACGTATAAAAGTTGCAAAAGAATTCTTACAAAATATTTAAAACATTTTTTGTTACCTTTAAACCATAACCAGTTTCCATTAAAATTTCTGGAGCCACATAGGTTGGTGTGCCACAGACAGCAAATAGTGGCTCAGTAACTTCACAAGCTAAGCCAAAATCAGCTAATTTCAATTCTATAACATTACCTTTGTCATCCAGTTCAACCTGAGAGAAAACATATTTTATTTTAATTAAAAAATAAAAGCAAAAATTAATGCAAAAAAGAAACTTACCAATAAGTTTTCTGGTTTAATGTCACGATGTACAATACTCATGGAATGTAAATAAGCCATAGCAGAGGCTAAATGCTTAATCATAACACGTGCTTGATCTTCTGAGAAGCGTGTTACACGTGTAATAGCGTCAAATAAATCACCACCTGGTAAAAGAATAAATAAATAAAAACCATTACGCTTTATACGTTTACTTACACTTACCACTGACATATTCAAGCACCAAATACATATTTGCCTGTTGATCCACATCCATTATTAACGAAATAATATAGGGATGTGAGAGTTTTTTCATTACACGTACTTCATCGTCTATATAATGTTCTTTGCCTTTACATTTGCTTTTGTCGATAATTTTTAAAGCATAGGGCAGACCGTTTTGTCGATCCTTGCATTTGAGTACAATTGCAAAATTACCATCTCCTATTATTTGACCCAGAATATAACGTTCACGTATTACAGATGGTAATTCGTTGGCATCAATGCCACAATCGTTTAGCAGTTTCTCTTCATCAATAGCTGAGGTGTCATATGTTTTTTTACTTTTTACAGGCATTTTTGGTTTGGGACCCTTACAAGTTGTACCAGCCGTACGTAAATTTTTACGTATATTCTGCAAGGCTTTCTGTTCATCAGCCTCTAAACGAAAATCATCGGGATTATTAACACGCTCGGTGCCGTAAGCAAAGAAAACATCGTCCGGACCAAAAAAGTCGGCCAATTGTGTCACTGGTGTACCGGACAGTGTAAACACCTTACGGACATAGCCTGTATCTAGTTTTACCTTTTGGGTAATAGCCGTTAAAACATGATCAAAGCTTGGACTATTGCGTTTATTTAACAAGAGTCGCATTAACTTGCGGGGTTTTGTACCATTACGTATGAGTGTTACAATGCGTGGATGAACAACACTATCACGTTCACTTAATTTCACTAGCACAGGACTTCCGTTGGTGTTACCAGCTACGGTTGTACTCGAAGAAGAGCCGCCATTACCCACGCTAGTGCTGTTCGCTGTACCATTTTTCAAAGGCGATGATGGACGATAATATTTCGATAGACGATTTGAATTTTTATTCGATAGCGAAAGATTTGTAAGCGGCTGTGAGGTTGTATTATATTCCACTTTTTTGAAATTTTCATTATTACAGGAACATACATAACTTTGACCATCCTCTAACTCATCCAAAGTGGAGATCTAATAACAAGAATGATTAAGTATAAAAGTTATATTTTTACTGTATGTTCGCCTATCAATAGAGGTGTTTCTTTAATACCTTTTTGCCACACATGGTGTAAATGGTGCGTACAGCACCTGGAATTTTAACATTTTCTTCTAAAAGTCTAGTAAGATCCTCAAATAAGCTTTCGAATGATCTATAAATACAAAATTTGTATGATCAATTATGGCAGAAATATAACAGAAATTATAAGGAATCGGAAATGAATATACACTTTTATAATGATATGTAGTGTAAAAAGTGCATAATGACTAAAACTCACTAAAAAAATTAATTCTGGGATATGTAAGATAGCATAAAGCCACAAAAGGTATAGAAAATATTTTAATTAAAATAATATTTACCTATAACGTTCATTTGAAACTGGAATGGTTATGCCTGGGTAGAAACGATCACCATTTCGATAAAATTTTATTCTTCTTGCTTTTCGAGTCGGTGTCCGGCTTGAGGATATTCTTTTCTTAATATTTGCAGCTGTCGTTGCCACAGAACCCACTGTCATACTTGTTGGCTGTGAGCCATTTGTCAAGGTCGCTGTTGCGGAACTGTTAACATCTTTTAAACCTGTCACCGAATCGCCAGCACCGATATTTGCTGATGTCGTTATAAGGCCTTGAGTTGATGTTGATGAGGCACCACTTAATGAACCATTTGATTTACAATTTAATTCGGCACCCAAACTTATGCTACCACTATTCATGGAACTGTTCAAGTCTAAATCTTGTAATTCTTTTTCAATTTCTGAATTTGAACTGGCCGGACTATTGCTGCGACTGAAATGATGTGTAAGACTTTCATTTAATTGTATTGCTGTCGATGCTGGTGGTGTTGGTGTTGGCGGCGATGATGATGATGTTGTTGCTGTTTTATTGTTGAGTGTTTGAGAATTTTTGGCAGATAACGGTGATATCAGCGCATTATTTAGATGATTGACAGTTTGAACTTCCATTCTAGATTGAAATACATACATACGTAACAAAATAATTATGTGTATATGTATAATCAAATTAAAAGCAAATAATTAATAAAAATGCTAATATCTTAAAAAAATGTAGTAATTTATACAATAATAGCTAAAACCCGGCGTACTTTGCTATCATAATCTTAATTATTATCTCAATTGCTATCTTAGTTATATTTTTTATCCTTTTTCCTAATTTTATTCCTATATACAGTACTTTCCTCAAAGTTCTCTGGTTCTCTGGTTCTCTGGTTCTTTTCTCAAAGACGCTGTAGATTCTGATTTTTATCTGTATGTAGTCTTCAAACAAATACACATTCATTTTTATACACATATAAGATACGTGTGTAGACAGCTTTTATTCAGTGTACTTTGTGCAATACTCGCTTTTTGGCTAATATGGAGAGATAACGAAGCTTTAATTGTTGTCATTCCATATATATAAAATTCGATATTTAGTATGACTGAAAGATGTCACGCCCACTGATCCAATCTCGCCCAGTAACTGACTGATGAATTTAAAATATATATTTTGTGTGGGAGGTACCAGGCCACTTGTCCGATTTCGCGCATTTTTTGCCTGATGGTTTATATTTACTACGAAGTCATTTATACATATATAGAAATAAATAGTTAGTTTGTATGGGAGGTACCATGTCACCATGTCTAAGTTCGCCCACTTTTTGGCTGATGATTTGCATTAAATACAAATCTATTTAGGCGAAATTTAGAAATTTTTTTGTTACCATTTTGAAGATATAGATAAATAAATATAAACTTGGTATGTGCGTGGCACCACCCAGTTGGAAATTTAGATAGTTTGTAGTTCCTTCCAGACATACAGGTAGATACTGTAAAAATTAAAAAAAATCGGTTCAGTTCAGCCTGCCTATAAAGCACAAACAAGCCAATAAACGAACTTACATACAAATACACATTCTTTTTTATATATGAGATACAGGGTATGTCTTACATATAAATATACAGGGTATATCTTATATATACAGACATACAGGGTATATCTTATATATCCTTATCTCGCCATTAATTGTGGAATATAACTTCGTGCAATTGAACATGGTGGCTTCGCTGGGTGGCGCGCAAATAAAATTTAATTTTTCACGATTCCAACGCATAAGTCAGATTGAATTTGACCGATGGTTTAGGTATTATAGGTATATTGACTTTGAGGAGAATTGTGGTTTGTATATTTTACGTATAGACTTCCAGACTAAAAAAACCCCACTAGAAAAAGTCTATCGAGGTCAAATCGCATGATCTCGGTGGCCAATTCACATAACCTCCAAGTAAGATGACCATGCCTTCAAACTGCTAATGCAGATTACCCAACATGGCATGAGACGTGTGGCACGTAGCGCCACACATGTCGTTGGTGTCCAAATTATCAAATCAAGCCAAATGTACTTAGCCAACGTCATTCTCAAAGAAATATAGACTGATGACGCCAGTAAAGACACTGAATAAATGACAGTCAATTTGACAGATGAAGTTTTAACAATTTGACAGTTATCAACTGTCAAAGTTCGGAAGCCCCCATTGAAAGACACCTTATATGGTGGTACATATAAAAATAAAGTGTTAAACATACAGAAGTTTCGTGTCATGTGAGACACTCCCAACAGTTAAAAAATTTGAAATACCATTCAAAACAACGCCCAAATTTTAAAAATAAAGAAATCTTTTAACATGTGTATTGAATTCCATATTAAAATTAGTCTTAACACAATTAATATGAGTCATTCTACAATGAAAATTTTGTGTTTTATTAATATTTGCATGCACCATACCATCATCATTAAAAGAAAATTGTTGTTTTTATAATTAACTTAAACATTAATCAACCAGTATGCTTAAGATTGGTAACATTTAACAGTTTTAACTAATTATTAACGAAAAATAAAAAAGAAAGCATTGCATAAAAATTAAAAATATATAACGAAAGAGCATATAATAAATAAATAAATGCCATATAATAGAAAATAAAAATTTAAAAATAAAAGAAACTGGTTTTGAAAGTAAATATTGTTGCGAAAATTTTAAAGAAATACGTATTAGTTAAACAAAAAACGCATAATTATTTATGATGTTCTATTAAAAACTACGAACTGGTTTAAGCTAAAAGTAAAAAATAATTAAAATTATTTGCAATTATAATACGAGGGCAGTTTTAAAATTCCGTGACATGTAGCTGATGCAACAAGGATTTCAATTTGTCATTTGTTAACACATGCATAGAACGCTTCGATGCATTAACGATCATTTTTCTCAACAAATGTAGTAATGACCATCACTATTTTCTTGATCGTGTAGTTGACATATGTCAACTCTACCCGTTTCATAAAAATGCATTTTTCTGACCGATCATAATATTTGGCACTTGATTTCGTATTCACAGCGCAATTGTTTATGTGACCTGTGATAACCTGTGCATTGTTTCTTCAACATATGGCCAACATTCAATTAAAAAAAAAAAAAAAAATACACTGCGACTTTTGCAAGTTTATCTATTCTGTTGTTTCATATATGCTCTAGTATACATGTCGCTTATGTCACTACTCAACAAAACTTCACTTCACAAATAAGTGGATTATTATGATCTAGTCAGGGTCATGAAAGCGGTGCTCGCGTACCCCACCCAGAAATCAGAAAAAGTGGGCCATTATTATCAGAGTTGGGATTATTGCATTGGATTTCATTTTCCACTACTTTTAGTGGTAGTGCCAGAAATAGTGCATTATCGCCTCTCATATTCAGTGGTAGTTGAAATTGAGTGCACTAAGTGAAACTATTTTATTTGTATTGGAAATTTAATGCACTAAATGAAATGATTTTAGTGGTATTGGAATTGAGTGCACTAAATGAAGGGATTTTAGTGGTAGTGGAAATTTAGTGCACTAATTACGAATGATTAGTGGTAATGGACTAGAAATCCATTGGCACTATAGTAGAATGCAAATTCAGTTCCACTGTCTCAGTTTCACTATCGTTTTTATAAAGGGATGTGCTGTCATATACTTTCATACATAGACGTGTACTATTACATACATATATACATAGCTTAAAACAATCATGGATAGACATTGATCATATGTGAATTTTGTTTATTCAGTTTGTTAATCACGTGTAAACGACTAAATCGATTTTGTTGAACTTTGGAGCACAGATGTATAAATCCAGCTAACGAAAGGGAAAAAGGGTGTTTCTTTCGAAATAGGAACTCGAATAGGAACTCGCTCAAAATTATTGACCTTTCTTCTGCAATGACACGTATTTATTTCTTTTTAAAGGAAAGTTTTTTGTGTGCTATCATTCATCATCAACAAAAATGTGTTGCACAAAAGTACATTTCAAAAGTTAAAATTTGAGGGCTAACAAAGGGTGTAAGGAGAGCTTTTGGTTTATAGTTCATTCACACGAAACACGTGGTAATCTTGGGAACTATAAAGGGTAATCTCTAAACTTTCCACATGCTATTCTATTATTAAGTTGCACACTAGAATCAAAAGTTATTTTCACAGGAGGAGTAGGCTTGGTAACTTTCATAAAAAATAATAAATATTTATTGCATCTCAATAAATATGGTACATATATCAACGAGAGAAAAGTTGTCTTAGCATTTTCATTATAAAGACGGTCAGTCAGTCACAGTTTTACATGAGTATCGCCACTCTGGCATACCCAATGGTGCCCTAGGCACGAGTGTATATAATGCGTTCACCAACATCACACCTCGGTGAACTGCCGTAGACTATCCTAACTCCTACCAATCTATTGGTCACTCCACATCGAGCTAACGTAGAGATCTACGCGATTTGTGAGCTACTATGTTGCTCTCACCATAGTTAGGAAGGGTTCTAGGTCCCTGGGGCTCCTGACTCCCGTTGAATTATGCCTACGGCTTCGTAGGCCCCTATTTATAATACACTTATGTATAGATTTCCGGGTAATGTCGGATGGGTAGAGCTAGTAAAGAATAATTTCTTAATCAATGTTTAGATCATAAGCAAAGATCCCAAAGTGAACAAAACATTTATAGAAAATATCTACCAATGGTTAAAAAAACAAATTGAAACCATGTTGAATTATATTGTATTTCAAAGTTTTACTAAAAATACAATAAATTAAAATAACATGTCTTTGGTATAATTTTTATAGTTGTTCCAATTAATAAAATGCTTTTTTAGAGCTTAGAAAAGATTCTTTTACAACGTCGTCTTCTTTAAATACAATAATTAATGTATACTTTGACTTGTATTTGTTTAATTTTATGATAAATATAATAATCGACTGTGCAATATAAAACGTTAAGGAAAATGCAAATATATTACCGAAACGAAATACAGAATTAATATATACTATGAGAAATCTAAAAAAGTAATCGTACCAGTATACAAAATCGCAGTTCAAGTATCTTTTTTAGAGTGTTACAAAAACTTACCACATTTTATGTTATTAGAAACATCTTTGTTAGAGATTTGGCGATAATAAAATATGAAGTGTGATATTTTCGGTCATTAATAAATCATTAGTTTATTAAAACTAGATGCAATTTTTACATTTTTACACGTATTTATAAATTGAATTAAAAATCTACAAAAATACATGCAAAACATAACAAACTTTCTTTTCGTTTTCTTTTTCGAGTTTTCCTTTTAATCTGTTTGGTGATTTTTAAATTAAAATTTATAATTGGTTACCATTTTTGCATTAATACTGAACAATTTTTGTGTCTGCCCTCATAAATAAATTGAAAAATTGGCAAGACCGAAATTAAAAATTCTTTTTCAGTTTTAGTTTTACTTAAACAATACAATATTATGCATTGGCCGACCGACCTAACACAATAAAATACTTTTACTTATACGCTTGCTAAGTGTTCCAAAAATAAAATAAAAACCGATTTTTTTTTGCTTTTGTTTTACAAACAACTTTTCAATACAAGACTGGCATACTAAATGTAGTTTATCAGAGTTACGAGTACAAGTATTATTGGTAACAAACACTTGCCAAACCCAATACATATTTTTTTTAACGTAAAGAAATTGTTTACTAAATGGATTTTCAAAGACTTTTTTAACGAAATTCTTGTATTACACTGTTTTACAAAAAATCACATTCTATGTATATACACACAAATCTACAAACTTTAATTAAAATGTTATAAAACAATGTTTAGGTATTAAGACCCTATTACACGATTAAACTTCATCTGACAGTTCTGCCTAATGGGAGAATATGTTTTGCTATTACACTATCATGCCAAGTTTGTCAACAAGCAGACTCTGAATAGTGAAGTTTGTATTTATGATGGCGCATGAATTATTTACTGCTTTGGTAATTGATGAATTATTGAACGATGACACTCAGAAATTAATTTTTCTATAGGTTTAATATTATAATTCATATTACTGGAGTAACGCTTTCCGCGTTGCTGGGAGCCTTATCCAATCTCTCCGGAGGTACCATGCCCACTTTTAATTGATGGCTTTAATTGACTATTAAGTCATTTTGAGTTACTTTAACCTTTCTCAAGATAGATATACAAAAATCAATATTTAATTTGTATGGGAGGTACCAAACCCACTTTTCCAATTCCGTCCATTTTTTTTTAACTGATGATTTGTATTGATTACCAAGTCATGTAGATGAAATTCAGAAGCTTTTTCTTTAACTGTTCTCAAGATATACAAAAATAATTTTTACTTTGTATGGGAGGTACCACGCCCACTTGTCCCATTTCGACCATTTTTTGACTGATGATTTGAATTGACTACGAACATACTTGGACAAAACTTATAGTCGCTTACTGTTACCGTTTTGAAGAATTAAACAAATATATATTTATATGGGCGTGGAACTGCCTGTTTTAAGAAAAAATGCAATCAGTGAATGTAGACCTTTCAAAAGCATGGATTGATTTGAAAATCGGTTGAGTGGTTATTGAGTTCTTAAATGACGAACATACAGCTATTGACGACTAATTGTAAACGCTCCGTTTACTTTAGTGTTAAGTCAGGAAAATTATTATTATTATTTATTTATTTTTTTTTTTTGGAAAATTAACCGTTATTATTTCTGTCAAAACAATTTCATTTTGTTTACCACTATTTGCTTATCATTTAATATTTTTACTTTCTCTATTACACATTTCAAGTACCATTAAAATTTTGCAAACTTGCATGTATGCACGTACATAATAGAGTTCAAAAAAGTGCGACACCTAATAAGAAACGATTAATAATTTTTTAACCTTTTTTTTTTTGAAAAGTGCAACTTAGACAAAGATCGGTGAATATATTATTTTATTTGATATACTTAAATAAATTAAAGCCATTACTTTTAAGAATTATAATGGGAAAATGTGGCTAATAGCTGTGGTAACTATTCACTGGTACTTCGTGGAGGACTTGTGGCGGTTGTGGTTTAAACTTAAGTTGCATTGTAAACGATACTGCTCATAGCGCAACGTAGTTTTTTATAGTCTTAAACCTCTGAGCAAGCAAAATTACAAATCGGTATGCAAGATATGTTTAAATAAACTTAAGAGTTTTCTTACTTTGTTACTAACTTGCCTATTGAACCTAATCTATATTACATGTTATTAAATAAAAATTTCTTTATTCAACGAAAAAAAAAAGAAAAAGTAGAAAATGCACATTTAATGTGTTGTCAAATGAATTAAAAATTCTCTATTCATAGACGCCAGAAAGAAATGTACACAAAAATAAAGGAGCATAATAGCAAATATAATTGAAAATAATTTAATAATATTCATTTTCAGCCTATTTACTACTTTTTTCTGTTTAATTTTATTTTTTTAATAAAACGATTCGGTTTAGATTTCAATTGTATGTGAATTTAACCCAAATTCTAGACGTATTTTGTTTGTGTATGGATTTTTTTCATTGTTAAAATAAATTATATACCTTGTCATAACGCCTAAAAGCCTACTTTATATTAGTATCAAGACAAAATTTAAGTACTGTGGCAAACAATGTTGTGTACTTTTATAGGAGCGTTAGTTGATTAAACACGCAAACTTTAAGGAAATCACTAAATGACCTGAAAATAAGACCAAAAATAAGAAAAATTACTAAGAATAAACCAAATAAATAAATGAATGCTTGATTTTAGCTCTGCCAACCAAGTAGTTAAAAATCACAAATTTCCACAAGGCAATGATGTCTACAAACTAAAAAAATATAATAAAGGGGGTAAAAATAGGTTGCCCAGCAGTTAAACTAACAAATGGCAAAAAGCGAAAAAGAACTAAAATATCCACTGAATATTATACATGCATACATACATACATATATCTATAAGGCTTTTGTAGTCGTCTGTCGCAAACATAGGTACAAACCTCTACATAAACCATTGAAACTAAGCAATTTGTTAGCATTTTTTGCTTTTTCGCCTATTGCCATTTGTATAGTGTGCAAAAGTTAGATTTTTTATAAGTGGGTTTCCTATAGAGAAAAAAAAAAACGCCCAAAAGGTAAACATTTTAATGATAATGATGATGTTGATGAAGACGAGGACGACGTTGCTAATGATGATGTGGATCTGGCAGGTGTGGTTGTTCAAAAGTGTAAAAAAAGGAAATTCTTTTAATAATAAAAATTTTACACATATAATAGTTACGTGTCTTGCAATAGGGACTTCCGAACATTAATAGCGGTTTTATTGTTGAAGCTATTTTTATCGAATTGGCTGCCATTTACTCAAATCACCGCGTTTAACAGCAGTGTTATGTTGATGAGATGAGGTCCATTTCTGTAAAATTCCCTAATTTGGATTTTGGGTTGGCGGCATTATTGGTCCATATTTCTGACGTTAGAAGTTATAGGGCGATGATTACCAGATTCTTTTGGCCAAACTGAATGGTATAGGTAGCAAGGAAAAGTGAGTTCAACAGGACGGCGAAACATAGCACACACTCACATGCCACATTAGACATTCTGAAACAGTGATTTGATAAAATGCTCATCTCACGTGGAGGTAAAGTGAACTAACTTTTTCTTGTGCATAGTCGCAGGTCTATGCGGATAAGCCACAAGTCGCAGTGACATTAAGTCAGTGGTTTAACGTGGGTACCTGCCCTAGGACGTTACCTCACTGTGCCAAAGCACGAGTGAATACAATGCGTCAACCAACGCCGCCACTTATGATTAGAATCACCAGTGAGTACCATGTTATTTGGACATGACTTCACACCTTGGTGAGGTGCCGGAGACTATCTAAACTCCTGCCGATCTATGGGTCACGGCACCTGGTTAAAAATGTAACTCCACACCGCCACCACGTTGCTCCTACAAGGGGGCCTCACCATAGTCGGGCAGGAACAGAAATTCCTGGGGCTCCCGACACCCGTGGTACCAGAATTAAGCCTCCGGTCAGGCCTCGTAGCATAAATGCTACTACCAGTGTAAGTCCCAAACGACTCCGGACTGGTGACCATGATGGTTATACAACAAACAAGAAACACTCAAACAACACAACAATAAACGGAGCCACCCTCACGGGAGAACTCAAAGTGACATCGTGCGCCACGGACACAATACACAAAAACAAGAACACAACCAAGGATAGACCAGTACAAAACACCCAAAAACTGCAGCTACAAATTAAGCCGCAAACAGCAAACAGCAGACAATCACGACAAGCAGCATAACACACCAACCGTCAGCACACCAGCGGGAAACCGAGCTAGAAAAGGCTAGCCAGGAGACCCTGACAATGCGACTCTGCAAAGGCACACAGTTGACTATGTCGTAGAGTTTTGTAGATTTTTTTAAAAACGCAACCGCCAAACAGAGAGGACGCCGACTGAAAACTATACGTACACACAAAATTATTCAATTATTCTCTATTGTATTACTTGGAAGTAAAATTATGTAAAATTATTAAAAGTTCTATAGAAAACTGGCGATATTTCGTATTTTAATATTCATTTAAAAAATGTTAGCTTGGTGAATAACTCGCCAACCTTTGACACAACGTTACCAAGGCTATCGATCAAATTCAGCCGGATTTATGTGTATAGATTCATGGAATTATGGACATTTTGGATGAGCGCCGTTCAGCGAAACATTTGCACGATTTTGTTATTCCATACATAATGGCAAAGACAGAAAGTGTTTACTGAAAGACCCTTTATATAGTAAAAACAAAGTGTGTAATATAAAATATTACCGTAAAATAATACGTCCTCTGTTAAAGGAATATATGTGTCATGAGACACTTTTTTCTTTTTGATTAAATAGACTTAATTATGTAGGAGAGTAGTTGTATTTTAGCTCAAGAATTATTCGCTTTTTAATAAATGGGATTGGCTTGGAAATTGTTAATTAAAATACTGTGTTAGTATGATATTTTGCTATAATAGGTTACTTTTTCTAAAAAAGAGAAATTATATACATATTTAATATCTTAACTTAAAAATGATTTAGTTAAAATATGCTATTAGATGTGCAAACTTTATTACGCTTTTTTAAATTGTACTTTAAAACAGGCCATACCCTTCTAATTGCCTATAAAATTTTGGGACCGGTGGTTTAGATGGACTCTTGGTGAAATTATACACCTTGGGTTTAAGCTACCGGGACAGATTAGAGTTACCGTTCCCTAGGTCACTCAAGATTTAATAGGGGACTTAAGTCTAGTGCCGCAAGCTGTAAAAGCCACACTTTGGTAGTACACGTGTTGGTTGTATACTGATTTAAGTAGAAAGCAGACAATAAGCACGTTAATCATATGAGTGATGTCTCTGAAACATGCATTTATTCAAATAAAATATGGAAGTTATATTGAACTGAATATTGGTTCTCTGGAATGTATTCTGCTCAATCCTTTTTACAACAGCACTATGATGTTGCTCAATTAGAAGACTGATGCCAGGTAGATTATAAAGAATGATGGACTTGCTGATGTAGTTGACAACAAAAACAATTTACAATAAATAAAAAGCAGGACAATTAAATATGTGTCACCATTGATAAAGACATGATATGATAGAGTTTTATTTGCATTACTGCGCTGCATCACGACGGCAAACTTTTGCCACATTGAAAATAATGTGGTACATTATTAATGCATATATATTTGCGGCAGCACTGTCTTTTATTTGCATAAACAAATTTTAGAGCAAAATAGTAAAGTTGAGTTGTTTTAAAGCGCTAAATGTCATGATGTAGTGCGGTGAGGCAATTGCTAACAGGCCCCTAACCTTTGATGAAGACGAGATATCATATCAATTTTTTAATAACTCATTGGTCAATCGATCAACTCGATGCTCGTAATGAGTCAGTTATTCTGTAATCGAATTAATAAAAAAATCTAGAAGTCCATCTTTTTTATGTTTATTAATTACAGACATAACAAAATGATTTAGATCTAGGTCAAGATTAAGAAAATGCGTATATTCCTAATATACAAAATTCTTTTGAAAATTCATTAATAATGTAAATAAAAATGTCTGTAAAACTATCGATTTCTGTAATCCATAATTTATACAGAAAGAAAACCACATTTCTTACCAAACAATTTTAAATACACATTTTCATGTTTTCGTGACATTAAAAAAAATACTAAGTAACATTTTAAAAAGTCAAAGTTGAGACAAGATGAAAACTTATATTTAAATTAAAATAATAATAAAAAATAACTACGAATTAAATGAATTATTTATTTACTTTCTTAGAATTTTATAATTCCCAACATACTCTTATTAAATAGAAGGTGAAATTATGTATTTAATCAATTCAAAAAGTTTAGAACAAAAAGTCAAAATTAAAGGAAAACTTAGCAACCACTTGACCGACTTTATCAAGTTTCTGTTTTATGTGTGTGTTCAGTAAAATGTAGAGATTTTAATTGAAGATAAATTAAATTAAAAACTCACTTTTAAATTAAATTGAAAACTCATTGTTTATTTTAATTTTCTTCATTGTTATTATTATTTTTTTATAAAATTCCTCAGAAATTTTTTGAAAAATTTACATATACAAAGTTAAACATTACAAACAGGTAAATAAATCGTTTGTTCGCTTAAAACAAATATTCAGTGATATAATACCTCATGTGCCAAAGTTTATTTCAATTTTTAAGCAGTTAAGACAACCCAAGCTCTTTCGACGATGCAGTTTCTATTTCCTTAATCATTCAAAACCGTCATGCTTTATGGGATTGTTCATTCCAAGTTTTCTGGTTCTTTATTTGGGTACAAATGACTATTGTTTTTACTTTATTGCTTTTAGCAAACAGTGCATAACTATGCCACAGTAAACTTGTTTTTTTTCGGTTTTGGACCTTTTGATCTATTCTATTGAGATAATTGTGTTTGCACGTTGATTTAAATATTTTTACTATATACCCAGGATTCGTCAGCAGATATGACCATTTTAAACAAATCAAGATTAACATCATTACACACCTCTTAAGCGATGCTTATATGTCGGTTTTGCTGTTTCAAGTGAAGCAGTTTTGAAACGAACTTTTTTGAAAGACGTTTTACTTCAAAAATATTTAAAAATATATATTACATGACACGAGCTAAATGAATTACCGACATTTTTATGATTTTTTAAACACTATTTTTCTCTTTATATTTTCATTAATAGTTGCGGTGGTTGAGTCATCTTCAGGCCTTCCTAAGTGAGGAAATCAGCACCATCTTTATGCTTTAAATTTGTAGTTTAAAACTTCATGTCTAGTCCCTTTCTTGTCATCTGTCGTCGCAATACTATAAAATTATGATTCAATGTAGGGTACAGTCTAAGGAAAACTCAGACAATATTTGCAATCAAAGTAAACAATCGGCATTCATTGACCAAAAGTGATACAAAAAATATATATTTTTCTATTATTCATGCTTTAATAGCTACCATAAATGTATGTACATACATATGTACATATATCTAAAATAACACATTTTAAAAATTTACAGTAAAAATGTTTTTAAAGCATCAGTCACAATAAAACAGTATAAAAAAGGGAAGAATTAAATCAATGGTTGGCTGACTGGCTGGCTGGTGGTTGCATTGCTTGAAGGGTAACACGTACAGGTTGATATATATAGTATATAAACAAACATTTAAAGCTTTAGGTAAACGTATAGCTTAATTATAGAAAGGCGAAGGAGGAGGTGTGTAATACAAGAAATGAAAAGGAAAATAGAAAGAAAAAAACAAAATTTGTCATGGCTTATGAACATTATCAATGGTTGAGTGCAATACTTAAGCAAAAGTCACGGGTGAAACAAAAAATCTAACAGCTGCTGAGTAGCTGAGAGACAATATAATAATCATGGTTAAACATACTGGTAATAGCGGTAAATGGTGTAAGCTTCATTTTCTTTTTCTGTATTTTATCATCACATCATCTCCATACTCCAACTTTTCCGTAAATTAACCACTATAATATGCGCAGCAGAAGAAACACATGAAGGCCTAAGAAATGCTCAAGATTTCACATGTATGTGGTACAATTTTCTGCAATAATAACTTGATGTACATATACATATACTTATGTGTGTATGTATGTCAGTCTTTCTGGAACTTTTATTAATACAGAAGTAGATCTAAATGTCAGTTTGTTACACTGTTTTTGTTATTTAAAGTTATTCTTTTGATGTTACAACATATTTTTGAATCAAAAAAAAAAAAAAAAAAAAAAACGCGAAATAGACTAACTTTTATGATAAGTCTACATTAAAAAAATATGCCAATGTCGAAATAAAGCTACACGTTAATAACTAATAAAAATATTTAAAAACTGAAATAAACGAATCACAAAGGCATATCATTAGGATCAGAATCAGACGTGTGTTAACAAGAGGGAGATCGAACGGTTATTATTCGACCGGTTCAAACGGGTTCTTTTGGTTTTGTCAGATACGGTTTTTTTAAATGTCAATTTTTCGAATACCGAATAAACCGATTATTTTAACACGAACAACCGGTTAATTTAAATATGTATAATTTTTATACGTTTTTATATTTTTTATTGCCAATATGCTCATTGTTTTAGCATTTTTCTGAATTTAATATATAACGTCTTATTTTTTTAAATATGTCAGCATTGATCGTCTCACCCTTTATCAAAAATTAATTTTTCTCATTTTCTGTTAATATTTATTAATTTTTTATAGTTGGAAAATGTTGAACAACAGCACTTATTGAAAAGGAACTACAAACGCCTGCTCCGAACGTAAATGCTTATAAGCAGTCACTAGCAATATTATGAGGTGATAACGCTGTTAAAAATTGTTAGGTTGTGTGGCCTGGGATTGAACCGAAGACTTCTTTGGCGGTAGGCGGGTGTCTTACCTAACATACTACAGTGGTACACGCTATTAAATTCGTGGTACATGCATTTATGATTCTACAGGTGCCCTCTGAAGTGTGAAAATATTTGGAAATCGATGGAAAGGCTAAGTTTAGATATATTGCGTGTCCTTAAATAGTAAGCTAAAAAGGTTCATCGACACCAGGAATTACTAATCACCTTAAGTATGTCTATAAGATTAATGCTATTGTGAAGCAAGGAAAACTTGATTCTACACCAAGTAGTCTCTAGGCACTGGCAAATCAAATTCTTACAAAATACGCTGCAAAAAATCAAATTAATCACTATATGAAATATTAGGATGTTGCGTTGTCGCGGATTAAATTTCCGTTAATGCCATAATGCCATAAAAAAGCCGAAGGTTGTTCTAGAATACTTAATTGCTAGAATAGAAACCACAACATGAGACACAAATTTATCAACTTTATTTGCTAATGCAACAAAAATTTGGAAGCATTTTACTTTAATAAAAGAATCGGTTAACCGGTTATTTGATAAATTTTTAACTTAAAACCGTTTTTTTAAATTGTAATTTTTCGAATTATTCGAAAACATGTTTTTGAAAAAAAGGCGAATAATCGATTTCCCTTGTTAGCAAACAGCATTATTAAAATTATTAATGATGAATGCATATAATTGGCTTGTGGTCTATTTGGTTCTTTAAGGAAAGCATAAGCGAACTTTACTCAGTGATTGAAAATTGCTAAATTAGCATTACTAAAATGCATGTGAAAAATCGATTATTCTATTGGATGTTCTTCGAACATAAAATTCGTGATATTGTATTGGCAAGAATTTTGTGTTTTTAATGAGAACTTTTATCGGTCCTTTTTGTTAAAGAAAAGAAAAACAGCCAGAGTGATTGAGACATTAAACACTCCATATTGGATGAAGTAGTTCTTCTCATTAATGTCTATACAAAACGATTTTTCTCCCAACTTTGCTTTTTTTTCTATAAAAGTAGTAAAAGACCACTCGCCTTCATCATGTATTGTTGCTTTTGTAAGTATAAGTTTTTTTCTTTTTTTAATGCAAAATAAGTGCAGCAGCAATAACAATAGAAAACAACAGCAAATATTGCATATCTAAGCATTTTGTTGTAAAATAGTCGATTTCCACATACTCGTACACTAAAAACCGAATAAAGTTCAATGAAATATGAAGCCTTATTTTTGTTTGTTGCTATTGTTTTTTTTATTGTTTTTTTTATTGTTTTTTTTTTATTTAATCGGTAAGTTTTTTATTTATCCCCTTCTCTTTTTTAAAATTTTATACTTATAGTATTTTTACTCTTTTTCCGCCATACGTTATTATACTGATTGGTAACGTGAATGAGTTGTTTCATTGTTTTTTTTTTTAGTTTTTATACACTTGCATATCTACATGTGTAAGTATGAAGTAGTGGGTAACATTCTTACAATACTTCTCGTATTTGCTTACCCTACACCACCAATCCGAATTTTTGTAATAAAGTTTAATTTTAATCAGATAACGTTTACTTAAAAATTGATAGAAGAAGACTTTAATAGCAGATATGAATCTTGTAAGCAGTCCATAATAGTTGCTCCTATTGTTATTATTAAATTGAGACGTAGAGGCCCAACTGGCCATGGCACTGCAACCTAGAAAGATCTATAGTGCCAATCCTCCCTGTGTCAGACTCGCCATATAGTTGTCCCAAATTATTATTCCAAATATAAAAATGTAATGTAGGGTATCATATAGTTGGGCTATATAAATAACTAAAATTTTTTAACATGATTTTTTTTCGTTTAGTTAAGAGATTGTATTAAATTGTGTTTAATGGATTTTATGTATAAGTATTATTCAAACTCTTGTTTTTTTTCGATAAGTCTTTTAAACCACAAAATGTTGGGAAAGTCTAAATGTGTTTCCTTAAAAAATGTAGGATAAAATAAAAAAACATGAGAGAACAATTAAACGGAATATTAAAATGAAAATTTAAAAAACCGACTACATTCTTTTATATACGAGTGTATTATAATTTAACTTCTTAAATTCTATATTTTATAATGATGGGTCCATTTTTCGATTAACATCTTAGCTCGTTTAATAAAATGTAAAAATTTTAAGCGGTATTTTTAATTATTAAAAAAATCTTTCTTTATGAAATGGATTTTCTGTATAAAATTTGTTTTATAAGATTTTTTGGGTATTAATTTATGCACACATACTACATATTTATTTACCCAATGCGAAGGGTTTGCCTTTAAAACATATCTACATTCTGAAATTTTAAGCTAAATTTATTACGAATAAAAACTATTTTTAACACATTACATTGTATTCCAAAAAAGAAAAGATTTTCATGCTCATTGTTGTTAAAAACAAAACAAAAAATAAATAATACACAATATGTATCTCATTTTTTTTTATTTTTGCAAACTAAAACAAGAAAAATAAGTTCAAGGACTTTTAATGTAACTACAGTATGAGAATAAATTATAGGTGTGACAAAGAAAATTTTTAAGTGTTATTTTAATAAAATATAAACCATATACACATAAAGCCGACAAAGACCTGTATGGAACTCAACGTCACTTTCGCTGCGTGTTATATATAACATTTTTAACAACAACAAAAAATGTCACGTTTCTTAAAGGTTGCTGCCCATCACTGACTCCGAAAAATTCTATGAATCTCAAGGCAATCTAAGTAAATGAAGCCCAGCATAAAGAAATTAAAACGGAAATAAAAATAAAAAGAGGGAACAGTGGATACGTTTATAAGATTTGTACAAGAAATGAACAACGAAAAATTTCGAAATTTTTTAATTATACAGCTAGAAAAAATCTTGGGTATTTAAAGTTAATCTTGACCGACTTTCTCTATTTGATGTAGTCTACCACAATCATCCTTTCTTTTTAACTTAAGAACGATTATTGTCGCAATTGCAACAACAGGAAAGGGGAAAAATAGTCTTCCATCCTGTCAGCGAATGATCGGCATTACCTATCAAGATAAACAGCTTGATACTGTCCAACCTCGGTGAATTATCTCACTCCTACAGGCTGAATCTAATACTACATTGGAGTATATTACGATATAAATGGCAGAACATCTGGCAAAGAGTGTAGTCTTGTTAAAACAGGCTACTTTCGGCTCTATTTGACTATTTGTGCGTAGTGAACAACTAGGGAAAGCAAATTCTTTCTTGAAAATAATACAATTTTCAATCTTCAAAGACGCTCACATAAGAAAAAGGGTATTTACATAGCTCTCGTTAGCTTTCAATATGGAAAACATATTGTCACCTTTGCTGAAGAAAATATGCGTCCGGTTTGTGTTTCAGTACGATAATGACCCGAAACATGCTTCGAAATTTGGTAAAGAATGGGTGGGTAATTCAATGGTAAGAGTTCTCGGGTAGCCAGCTCAATCGTTTGACCTTAACGCTATTGGAAATCCAAGTAGCAACATAGACCGCAAGAAAAACAGGAATTCTAATTCCGTTTCTAAAACTCAAATTGAAAAACTTATTGATGCAATGCCCCACAAATGTGCTGCCATCATTAAAAATAAAGGTTACGCTACGACTAATAATTATATTTTGAAGTTCTGTGACAGAATTACTAAAGTTGCTTTAGTTTTGACGAGACACATTTTACACTTACTTTTATTTATGTTTTTGTGAATAGAGCGTTAATATAAAAGTAAAAATATTTCAGTCTAAGTTGTTTTTAAGGCATTATATTTGATAACGTCATTATGTAATATTAGTTGCATTAGTTATTGTCATCAGTGTATATTCTATAGTAGTCATTATTGTAATAATAGTTTTTTTTCACATCATCTTTTTATTATACGCACTTTGAGAAGAGAATATAAAATAAAAAATAAAAACAAGTACTAAATACAAAGTTTATTAAAGTCTATTCAACTGTTAAGTTGAATTTTATTTAATAATATGTATGTATACGAATACACATCGATTGCATGTAAAACTTGTCAAAAACTTAAATAAATTCATTATCCCCATTTAATTTCAATTTTATGTTCTTTTTTAACGTTTGACATTTTATGAAAAAAAACTGCAATTTCGAATTCATAAGCAATGAATTATTGAAGAAAAATATAATTCTTGTTGAATGTTAACGGAAAAGTCGAATGTTTATAGCTGATGCAATGTTTAGAGTTTGACAGCAGCGCAGCCTTTAATTGCACTACCTGATGGATTTTTTTAAATGTGGAATATTATTTATCTTTTTTTTAAATTAATACCGATTGAGAATTGGATAAAATATTTCTTTACAGAGTTTTTAGTGCAATTGACACAGAATTTTTTTTTACAAAATTTGCTGCATTACAACATTCCAGGATAATCACACATTTCAAGACAAGCAATTTTGATGGTATTAAAGTAATTCTATTTTGAATGTGCTGCAACAAATAAGCAGTTTTTAAGTTCAGGAATGGTAAATAAATGGCATTTTAAATAAATCCATAAGATAGGCAAATATTTTATCTGTCAGAATCTTTAATTTTTATTAAAATTTTGATAAAATCGAACACACCTGTAATTTGTTTAAATATCAACGCTTATTTGCGTTTTAATAATCAAACGATAGTATATTTTTGGAAACCACATGTAAATATAGCCTAAGGTAAATTAGTTTACCTAAGAATTCAATAGTATAGGAAGAGATAAGATAAAAAACAGTATATATTTTGTTAATCAATTATCATATATGTACATTTAAACATAAAACATAAAGGGATTAGAGTATAAAAACTAACATTTTATTATATTACTTACCCGATTTGTTCTTTTCTCTTAATAGTTTTTATAATAATTGGCCATTAAGCGACGCATGTATAAACGTACTATTTCTTACACTATTCGAAATAAATACAGCGTATACCTATTACTTTTACATTTTCTAAAAAACAGATGGTTTTGTTTCAGAATTTTGTTTTTAACAAATTAAAACTTCTTTAGGGAACAACTCAATGTAGGCATAAAACAATTGTATTGTATTTGATATGAATAACTTCTTTTTATTATAATTAAAAAACTATATTTTTTTCGAGCGAAATTAATATAGCGTACAAACTAATATTATCAATATTTTTGTAAAAAACTTTGTCATAGATTCGACTAGATTTTGAAACCTTCAAAGCTGATTTTTAAAAATCGTTGTAAGTACTGTACGCTATATTCATTTCGCATAGTGTAGTCGTATTAAGTTAAGGTTTTAATAAAAGAGGCCCTTTAATTCCCTACAAGGCCGGTATATGCGTTTAAATTAAATTGAATATAATATTGATTTTATTATAAATATAAAATTGATATACAATTATAACTGGAATTTCAACAAATAAACAAAACTTTTGCATCACATTATGAAGAAAGTATTTTAATATGCATCTACGTTAGAATTTTTTTATTATTTTAAGGTACGGTTTTGTACAACTTACACCTACGCATACACATTATTTTTTATTATATGACACTTTATTCCGTTGCAGAGTGTCATATTTCATATGTCAACCTTGTTATCGTCACTCATGCTTTTTTCAGTTTTTGTATTTTTTATTCATCTTTTTTTGCATTAAATAAATGAAGTGATTTATTTTATATACATTTGAACACGTTCGTTCTCACCATTGAATAGTAGAGACTTTGTATCCTACAACCAACTGTCACACACATAAAAGGATTATTTCGCTGTAAAATGTTAACGTTAAACTCTGTTTAGAGAACAAATAAAGTATTTTTTTTTAACTTACACATCTCTTTCTGTACGAATTGTTTACATATAAAACTAAAGAATAAACAAATTTGAGAGAATCTTAATTTTAAATTTTTAATTTTACTCCTTTCAAGTTTAAGTACCCTGTACTTTATAAATTTTTTTATTGTTTATTGTAATAAAATTCCAACAGCTGTTTAAATCTACTGTTTTTCTTTTTCCAACGCAAACAGAAAGCTGCTCTTCTGCTGCTGTATCGTGACATATGCGGCTCATATTGCAAAAATTCAGGGTGGGCTTATACAATGACGGCGACAGCGACAGAAAAATAAAAAATAACAGAAGTGCAAGATGCCAGAAAAACGTATCACGCAAGACCATTGAAATTATTTTTAATAAAAAATGAAATATTATAACAACAAAATAATTAAATATAAGTAAAAGTAAATAATTATTCATATAAAAAAATAAAAGCGAAATAAAATTTCAGTTTTACTCTTTATACATACTTATGTATGTGTTTTCTTATAGTTAAGTTAGGCTTATTTGGCTGTTGTGATGATGGAAATCATTATGAAGTGGATAACGACGCCAACGCTTTTATATAAAAACAAAACATAACCAAAATATTTAATAGATCTTATTGTAGAAAATGAGAAGTGGAAGATAGAGGAAGAGGACATTAAAAAAATTTTAAAGATGTCAAATTATTATATTTTTAGCCAAAAGCGTTGTCTATTAAAAGTTCTCATACTATAAGAAGGCAGTTTGAAATGTTCTTAGTCTAACATAGTAATGGCGGTATAAACGGCAAAAAGCTTTGAATAATGGAAATTTTATACGCCATATGAACACATGTTAAATTTCATTTAGATCTGTCAACTCATTCGTATAGTTTCTTATCGAAGTGTTTTATTAAATGCAAACCGACTTGACTAAACTTTTTTTTTCTCTAAGTAATCGAAAATTAGATAAAGACGTTTTTAAAATTGCCTTAGATTGGGATTATTATTATATACTACATATATTACCTAATTTCCTGTAGTATGGACTACGGCAAAAGATATATGTATATTAAAATGCCAAGTTATCATTACTGCTAGTAAAATACATATGAACATGTATTACACAGGGATGCGAAAGTTGGTACAATTGTACTTTTTAACACTATTTACAAGTCAAGAGTACAGTAACACCCCAATGGCAAATTAATTAAGCACTATTTAAAAGTTATCCTTATTTTAGCCACTTAATAATAATTAAATGGCAAACAAAAAATAACCACAAAATGTATTAGCTTTTTGTTATTGCCTTTCTTTTTTCAATTAAAGATGCAATTCTAAGTGATGCACCACAAAACTTAACACTTTTCTGATTAATAGTGACATAACTCGAAAAAGCTATTTAGGTCAAAGAAAACTTCTAAATTACTTATAATCGTCGCAACTAAAAATAGTACTTTCAAGTTGGTGACACAAGTCACAGGTGTTTTACGAAAAAAAAAGTTTTGATAATTTTGAGCTGTGACTGTTTATGATTTACAACGCGATATAGAATATGTACAAATGAATTTTTAATTAAGTTTTTAGTTAATTTTTAATACAAGTATTTAAAAAAATTAGTACAATCGGACTGAAAAAAGTACACTTTCATAAAAGTTGGTACAATTTAATATTCTTATTTCTCAACACTGTCTTACATGCATGTTTATAACAATAAATTATTGACATGATGCAAGAGCATAATAAACTGGGAACAGAGAACTGGCATTTATGTTTAACAATATACATACAATCATTAACAAAATTAAACGTACATATACATACATATATGAAGTACGAAGTTAAAACAAAAAAAATATTTAAACGGAAATTATTTTATGATTTAATAAAGAGACAAAATGTGGTTGCTTTTGTTAGTCACTGTAATTGCTATTCCAAATAACTGATTATTTTTTGATGGTCGTTCATTGTCGTCTGGCATTTCCAAGCGTTGGTTGTTGGTTGAAGCAATATAATATCGTATTTAAATGTTTTTTTTTTTTTTTTTGTTTTCCTTTTAACATGATTTTGCTTATTGCACCTTTGCATTTTGCAATACATTTTTTTGAATGTTTGAATGTGTTTGTAACATTTAAAGTATGAGTCATTTATATGCTGTATTATGCAACTTCATTAATCTCTATGTACGGCTGGAATGTTATTATTATTGTAATTAATAATGGATTCATTCGCTTTGCCCTCTTTATGCTCCATTATAATAAAAATGGAATAGAGTTTTATTCAATTTAAAACCTCACACATAAATTCAAATTAACCCAAAAATTGTCACTGGCAAAATTACCAAATTTGTAAATGCAGAATTAAATGCCATTAGCCTATCAGTTTGGTGGTTATTGTGTATTCAACCACACGGGTAATTTTGTTTTGCTCCTTGTATACAGAGCTTATTGGGTGCACCATATAGTAAAGTCAATGTACTTTTTATATTGTCTGGATTCTGATTATCAACAACAATACAAATGTGCTGCAAGCGTTGGAAACAAAGAAGAAACAACGATTTGAAATAACACATTTATTTTATTGGCAAGGTTTGCCTATATTAATTACATTAAAGAAATAAATATAAATTCAATGAAAATGAAATTAAATACTTTTGTGCCTTTAATTTTGAAAATTTCGAGACCAAGAAATGTTTAAATCAGCATAACGGTTTACTTAACGAACTTCTGATTTTATTACTTAATATTACATTGGATCAATACTACACTTAAATAACCATTGGCCTTGAGTTTATAGGAGAGAACGGCAGATATATGTTTTGATTTTTATATACAATTATATAAAATTTGTCTGTTTTACAAACCGATATTAATACTGGAACACTGGAGAACAATTCGTAACATAATATCTGCGGAGATCGATTTTTCAGCTGTTCTAGGCATGCTGATTTCAAAACTGTAGTTACTTTTCTTCTAGCACGTCAAGGTTTTTCTCTACACCGAATGTAAATGTTACCACTTTCTTACCGAGACTGTTTCTTCCTTAGATTTTCGGCATAAATTTAGTCTTTTTGAAACGTAATTTAGACTTTATATACAACAAATATGGACAACACACACACACAAAGTTGCCAAGTTTAACGTCATTTTCGGAGAGAAGTGACAGGTTAATAGTTAAGCCTGAGATACTGTTTCGACGTAGAGTCCGATTTCTTGTTTTTTATACAAGGTTAGTTTTTATTTATACTGTCCGAAATATTTGCTTCCGTCTGCCACTGTTAGTTTACGTCATAAGTTTTTTATATATGTGGCTGTTTCACTATTTCCAGTCAAGGGACAAACATCAATACATTTGTTAGGCAAACTTATTTGAAGGTGATGTAAGCACGGTATCAATGTAATTAAGATGGTTGACTATTGTTGGAACATCCAGTGAGAATGTCTATAGACTTAATATTAAGTTTACCCCTCCCAATTTAACTTGAAATAACTATGTATAGCCTTTGTATGAATAAAACTATTTTGTGAAGAGTGTACATATATGGTAAGGTTTCCTTTATCTTCCTCTATATGAACATTTTGTATGAACAAGGTATACAGTAGTTTAAAATTTTGTTGTGTTAGACAAAAAACTAAGAAAACGAAATGGCTGTTCCACAGTGTAAAAATAAACAATTTTAAAAATTAAGAACATAAGGACAGTTTGTACTGAAAAACAAAGTTTGTTTTGCCTAAACAATAAAGAAAGACGAACTTTGCAATTTTATCAAATTAGGCGTGTATTTTTTGAAGACTTTGTACCGGTTGTAAACATTATTATTATTTAGAAAATAGTAATGGTCCATTTAAATGTTTTGTGAAATTTAAGTACAATTTTTAAGTAAAATTTAATTCCATTTTCTTTATGGCTGCAGTTAAAACTATGAACATGGTTTCGAGATAAAATGTACACAAAAATCGGTAAATTTTTTATAAGCTACTTATTTTTCTTATCAACTTTAAACGAAACAACCATAAGAACCTGGGTTATCTTCTAGAAACAAAGCAAATTTCAAGCCCCAATGATCTTCGTCGTATCTGTTATTTATTTAAATTTTTTGCTTTCTGTTTATAATGTACATTTGCGATATGAATTAAAAAGAAATAATTTCATTTATTCCTCAATAATCAATACTGTTTGAATTTTTTACATTAAATTGAGACAATATATTATTTATTGCATAAATAACACACAGTAACACATGCTTTAGAATAGAATTTCTAATTATATTTTTAATTCATAAAACAGCGGTTTTCACAGCGCTCGTAATCAGCAGATTATACGGTTTTCGTATAGACTACATTTTATAGATTAATTGCATTGCAATATTAAATTTCTATTGTTGATAAAATACAGGCATCCCTCAAATAGCATGGCACTTGCGTTCTACGAAGTCACGAATAGCACGGTTAAAAATTGTAATAAACATCGAATGGTTTTACCTACGGAATTCGAATTACACAGAATAATAATAATGAATTTCAGTTAATTTTAAATTAAGCCATGTTTTATATTTTCTGTTTTGTGTTTTTTGAATTTGTTATTTACTTTACATTCCAAGTAACGCCATTGTCTGAACTATTGTTATCGAATAACACGAAACCAATTGGCCATGCTATATAAGGGATGACTGTAATAAAATATATTTATTTATTTGAATTACTTCAAATGTTTATTTTTATTATAATATTAAAAACTTTTTGTTGATTTTAGTAAAAAAAAAGGTGATAAATAATGAAATGTTTTACTTTTAAAACAAATGTGTCCATATCACATTAAAAACATCGCAGACGGCTTATTACAGAGCGTGGTGTCAAGGATATGATTACTAAGCTGTTTAAGTTATCATAGCCGTGCAGTCCCCCCTGGAATGCGGAAATAGATATAGGGAGATTTAGGGACTTCTGTAAAGCTGGAAGCCTTTATCATAAAAGATAACATTTTTAATCAGGTACATATTACAGATACAGAAACGACTAGACTGGTAAAATGTTGGACTAGTTTGAGCACCCTAAAATTCAGCCATTTATGTAAATAAGATGACCGATATATGCGCCAGAAATTGATCGATTAACATACGTAGAATGTTATAAACATTTCTTTTTTAAGCTTTTGGTCTAGATTGATAAGATTGACGCATGATCACCCACTGCAAGCCCCTGTTAGCTTTTGTAGACCTGGCGAGTTACTACACTTTGAGTTTAAGCTATAGGCGTCGATTAAGTTAATCAAGTGCCTGAATAGAAAATAAAATAACTTTTAGGTCTGACCAGGCAATTTAATCAGGTATTACAGAAAACGTACGGGGTTAATTTTTCTGTGGACCTATATCACAGAAAGAAACTATTGATTCAGTGTAGAGTTGAACGGCAACCAACTCTGTCTGCCTCTCAGGTGTTAAATGACAAATGTACAAGTATAATACATGATTCAGATCATTGCTGGGCAGCGTATAATATTGCGATAGCAGATTACACAACTCCCCAGCAGTCATGTACATTCCGGAATCTCGAAGTGATAAACATTGAAAATTATTTATATTCTATTAACTTGTTATATACACTGTAGTGCAAAATTGAGGCAATGTAAGTAAGATTTGTGTAAATGCTCTCATATTTTTCTGCATATATTACAAAAAGAAATTTTTTTAATTTTTGATTCAATATTTTGTTCTCTCTTAAAAAATTAAGAAGCATTACTTTATTTGGTTGTCTTATTCAGAATATACTGACATTTTTAACACAATTGCATCGCCTTACTTTTGCACCAACCAAAAAAAAAAAAAAAAAAAATCTAATTAACTGTGCATTAGAAGGAAAAATTTTTATTAATTTTAAAAACTTAAAGATAGTGTCCATGCTAAAGTAAAAAATAAAAATAAAAAGTTAAATGAAGCTCCTATCTATTGATTTAAAAGACGTACAGTTAGTGTCATTAATATTCGGTTTTTAAGTTTCTCGATAATAACACACTGGCATTAGCGAAATGGATAAATGTTGTCAGTATGAGTATTCAAATATATGGAAAAAATGGCTCTATGGTAACCCTGCAACCGTGATAAATCGATCAAAGTTTGTTAAACCTGTTTACTAAGCGCCATTAATATTCGGTTTTTCCCCTATTTATATGCTATTTGCAAAAAAACATGTTATTCAGCTACTTTTCCAGCAATATAGAGATACGTTTTAATAAAAGTGCATAACACCTCCTTTCGTCTGTCCAAAATTCTACTTCACTGCATATTATACAAATGGGGCGAAAAGGTTAAAACACTCCTTTAGAACAGCGAAAACTTGTTAATTTCCATTATGAAAAAAGTAAAAAGTACAAAGAGATTGCTGAAATTCTGAATATGAAACCAAATACAGTTGGGGACATTGTCAGAAGGCACAAAAATGAAGGAAGAATACACTTCATAAAGCAGACAGGTCAGCCAAAAAATTGACCGAGCCGGAAGAAAATTCAACTGTGCTAAAAATAAAATCTAACCCATGCTTAAGTGCTCCCAAATTAGTCACAGAGGTGCTCAATGAGTTTAAAAAGAAAATATCTGCATCTACTATACGAAGAACCATAAGGTTTTCATGGCCGAGTAGCACGTCGTAAGACATTGGTTAATTTACGCAACCGAAAAGCTCGTTTGAGTTTTGCAGGGAGTACATTAAGAAGCCTGAAACTTGGTGGGATGACGTTATATTTGTGGACGAGAGCAAGTATAACGTATTTGGACCCGATGGGCCTGTAATGGTGTGGCGGAAGCCAAATGAGGAGCTACAACCACAAAATTTAAAACCAACCGTTAAACATGGAAATGGACATGTTATGGTGTGGGGTTGTATTCGAGCTAAAGGGACGGGAAAATTAGTTTTATCAGTGGAATTATGAATAAGGAATCATATTTGAATATCCTCCGTCAACATTTGAAGGAAAGTGCAAATAAGCTGGGCGTTTTAGATTCTTTTAAATTCTACCAAGATAACGACCCAAAGCACAAGTCGCGTTTAATTCAAGAATGGTTGCTCTATAACTGCCTTAAAGTTCTCCATCCACCTGCACAATCCCCAGACCTCAATCCGATTGAGAATTTATGGGATGAGCTGGACCGGCGAATCCGCAACTACAAAATAACATCCATTGAAGACTTGCGGCTTCAAGAAGAATGAGATCGTATTCCTGCAGCTTATACAGCTAAAATAGTAAAAAACATGTCAAACCGTCTAAGTGAAGTTATAAAACAAAAGGGTTATCCAACAAAACACTGAATTTTATATAAAACCATTTTCCTAATGTATTATTTGTTACTTTTCAAAGAAAACCGAATATTATTGACGCGCAATATTTTATGTTACCTGAATTAATTTAGTTTTTTTTTTTTTTTTTTGTTATATTGTTATTCTTTTTTTCTAAATACAAATGTGAACTTTCAAGTGTCTAAATAAACTATTAATGAAAAGAAAAAATGTTGAAAAAGATATACATTTAGCTTAAGACGAATCAGTTAAACATATCTCTTTAATAAAACCGAATATTAATGACAATAACTGTAATTCCAGAAAATGCTAAAAATGCCGATTCAACTCTAAAAATAGCAATTTTTTTAAAAAAAGGAAAGCGGTAACCGGCTAGAATAATTGCAAATTACAAAATTATATTCCAGATAAAAGTTTTTGAACAAAAAATTGAAGTCCGAAACAATTACTGACACTGAAGTTAGACCACTTGGACGTTCTTTCTGGTCTATCTTGCATTTTGGCAGGGGCTAAAGATAAAAAGAAAATTGTCTTTCTTTCGGTATATTTTGGCTGGTGCAAAAGTGAGCAATGGAGGTCGGTATATTCTGAAAAAGTGAAGCGAATAAAGTAATGCTTATTAATTGTTTAAGAGAGGATAAAATATTAAATCAAAAAAATCAAAAAGTCATCGTTTTGTAAAACAAACAGAAAAATATGGGAACATTTACACAAATTTTACTTACTTTGCCTAATAATTTGCACCACGGTGTATACTAGTTCTTACTGCTGATAAATAAAGACTATCTATAACCCGACCCAGATTTAAAAAGTGAATATTAAAGTCTTAACTCGATATGATGCATTTTCGCGGTTCTGAAGAATTTTTGTTAAACTCCAAAAAAGACATAATTTGTAACAACTTTAAAACTTTAGATTAAAGGCACCGCGCAGTAATGCCTTAACATAAATGTAAAAAGAAATAATAATTTATATGTTGATTTTGTTAATTTTTTTAATTAAAACTATTGACGAAATCATATAAATTGTAAATACTCGTAAAAAAAATTTAATCATTATCATAATTAGCTGGCATTTTGCCAAAACGTAATTTTTTTTTTATTAAATTCAAAAAAATGTGTGGTTAAGAGCAACGTTATTAACTGTCTGTCGATATGTCTGCTGAGAATGATATTCATTATATTTATATTAAATAAAAGCAAAGAAAAAAAAACGAACGTGGGTGTTTCTTATAATATCTTTATGTATTATTTAAAAATTTCTTGATTATGAAGTGCAGCACACGACGTAAGATTATTTTTAAAATAATAAACATATAATTTATTTAACAAAATGTTTAAAAATCTGAACAAAACTAAATAAAGTTCGTTACTGAATTCAATTGTTTTTTTAGAGTTAGTTAATTTCTTCATTCACTGTCTCGAGTAATTAATTGTCTGAGTTATTATGAGTTAAAGTTAAAAATACATATTATATGGCAAAATGTAATAATTTTTTTTTTTTATTATTCTCCTGTACATACATACTTTTAGTTTAGCAATGTGGTTTTAATAAAGTTTTTTCTTTTCTTTTACATATTTAATGAAGTAATGACTAATAAAATTAAAACAAAACATATTTAGAGAGAAAGTTTATTGATTCGCTAAGCAGCTGGTATTAAAGATCATTGACTTCTTTTTCTTCAAAACGAAACAAATATATAGATTTTATTTATAAATAGTACTTATATAAATTTTATTTGGAACATTAATAGATTAATAATTTTCTCGCATGTGCGGAGTTCTAAAGCTACTCGAAATTATATCGATGGTATGTAAGCCTAATAAACTACTATTTAATAAGTGTGCTTCAAAATGATAAGGTCACCTTAATATTTGCTCAATTCATCCAAACTATAAAATGTTATGTATGAACACCTTATTAAAAAATTCTACGTTCAAATAAGTGAATAATAAGCCGGTTTTGCTTTTAGAAATGTACCATTATATAATGTTTATTTAAATTTATGTAAATAAGTATAAAATTCAATGCGTCAAAATGATAAGGTCAGTGATTAATAAGCAATTGATCTATTGACAGGGAAACGTATGGGTATAAACAAAACATGGATGGAATCTACTCAATATGGATATAGGCTTAAATCACCCTTAATTAACACACATCTAGCTAGACATGCCACTGTGTCGTTGAAATACATTTACTCCGGAATTTACCCTTCAATATTTCCAGCAACAGGCCTATTAAATTTATCCCTAAATGGCATATACGACTGCAAACAATTGTTATGCATAATACATCGTAGTAGAATGTAACTACTTTCCAATATTTCTATGATATAAATTATTCTTAGTAATAATTTATAATTTGTTTTATGGAATATCTGTTCTTTAAAAAATACAATATTAATTATAAAAAATACTATATAAAAAAACAATAGCAAATTTCTGTCCATTTCCTATTCTTATCACTACATACGCTATTATTGTTTTTTTTTGTTGTATGATTTTCTTATCATATTTAATTTTCCCCTTATTTTTTTATTTTTCATTCATTAGTGTTTGCACTTATAGAGTTTATATATAAGTCTGACATACACAAATGCATATAAAATATTTTTTCTGTTTTTCCCTATTATATTGTAGTTGTATTTAATTTTTTTTTTAATTTTACCATTTTCTCTCCATCTTTATTAATTTTCTTCTATTTTCCAAGTGTTTCATTACATTGCTTCTCATCAGCCGGTGGTAATATATATTTTTTAATTTTTACCTTGACAACTTTCTGTATGACAATAAAAGCAATAATAATCACACTGATGATAATGATAATGACAACAATAGTTAATGCGTCATCATATACCTAGTATTTTTAAATTTTAATTAAGAATAAATAGTTTTTTTTTAATTTAAAAAGCTTTTCTAGTTGATATTTATTTCGGTTTATTGTATAGAATTTTTTGGGAAAATACCTTCACTCCACTACCAACATTATTACAATTTATTATTTAAACGTCCTAATTCATCGATTATCCTCAATTCTTGTACAAGAAGCAAAATTGCGTGACGAAAACCAAACTAAAGCCTGCAAAACTTGCGGGAAGTTGTTCTCAAATCAAAAAATGTTCTGTGTTTTTCAGACGGCTTCAAAGAAGTACTTATTTATGTAGATATTTTATAATTTTAAAAATTTAGTTTTAAGCATTTTCAATTCAATTATAATCATTTTAAGGGTTAAATTAGAGATTACCGTTCTTGCGTTATATGACATGGTAAAGTATAAAATTTGTGGGATAATTATACAAAAAAAAAATAAAAACCAATCATGGATTTTAACTTACCTCATAGATTGTTAAAAATTCCTTGTCGTAGAAAAAATTTTAAAAATATTTTCTTTTTTGATAATCACACACTCGTAGTTCGACAAAAACAACAATAAAGAGAACAACAATGGATATAACAAATCGTTGCAAATTAAAAACTTGATTTGTTGTTATTGTTACTTCAAGTCTCTTCTTTCTCAAGCCAACAATACTTTTTTTTCGTTTTGCATAAATTAATTTAATTGTTGCTGTATATGGAAAAACAAACACAAGCACAAAATTTATTAATAATTAAACACGTTATACAAATAAAACTATAAAAAAATTAAAAAAAAATACACAAAAAGAGAAAGAAAAAATTTCGAAACGCTAATTTGTTTTCTTTAATCCCTTTATTATTTATTGACAACACTTCTTTTTTGTTTTTGTAATTTTCTTGTTTTTGTTTCCATTCCAACTCCCCTCCATTCTTTTTAACTTTATACTCGTTAAAATGTCATAGATTTTTTTCTGCTTACTTCGTTATATGATTTTCTTTTTTTTGCATATATTTATCTTATTGTCGGCTTTTTCTTACTGCCACCCAACCCATTTTATACTGCTATTTAGTAAAAACTCTTTTATAAGCTATTTTTACTATTTATTAAAAGTAATTTTTGACTTCTTTTCTTTTGATAAAAATGTTTTATTTGAACAACTTTTTAACACTATTATTTGGATAGTTTTTTATTTTCTACTTTCATGAAGTAAAAATCACCACTCACACATACGAACACAAACAATTTACTTCATAGTAGAATTCTTTTTCTATTTGTCATGGAGATAATCAATATTTTTCATTTAAGGAGTTTCCCATATATTTACATTAATTTTTTTTTTCAGCAGCTTTTTAGTATGATTAAACTCTGCTGTTATTAATTATAATATGATTTTTTAAAGAAATGTTTTAAAAAAAACATTATCTTCCACCCTTTTCAAATTTCCGTTTTTACACTACCACTCGTTTTGCCAGCATTCGTCGCACTGAAAAAGAAAAAGACAAAAACAGTTTACGACCGTTTCAGTGCTGCCAAGTTTTAATAGCAAATAAATTGGCAAAAGAGAGCAAAGAAATAATGCAGCGGCTACCACAAAAAAATATTTTATATAGTTACCGTTAACTTTAAAGCTATTCGACAGGATTTTATTTTCACTGAAATATGAAAAAAGGACCTAGGATTTTATATCAAAATACTAGAGCAACCCTCTCCCGTTGCTTGGAGCCTTCGTGTTGTATACTTATAAAATGTATGTCTCAAAACAAAATTTAAAGGAATGCATTAAAATTACTGCCATTCTAACCGATCTCTATATATACAAAAATCAATATTTACTTTGTATGGGAGGTGCCACACCACATTCAATTTCGCTCACATTTCGACTGATAGTGTGTATTGACTACGAATTTATTTAGACCAAATTCAGAACCTTCCATTATTACCGTTCCAAAGATATACAAAAAGCAATATTTACTTTGTATGGGAGGTGCCACTCCCACTTATCCAATTCCGCCCACTTTTTGACTGATAATTTGTACTGAACACAAAGTTATTTGGACCAAATTCAAAAACTCTTACTATTACCATTTTAGAGATATAGACATATAAAATACAATTTTACATGGGTCTGGCAACTCCCAGTTGAACAAAAACCATCAGTGAAAGAACAACTTTCCAACGCATGTATTGGTTTGTAAATCTGTTTAGTGGCTCCCGAGTTATACATATATATACATACATATGCATATATATACATCATGCATATACATACATATACATACATATACATATATATACATATATATACATACATCTACATATATATACTTTTTAAAAATTTGTATAACCTTCTGATCATTTCAATTAAAAAATATTAATATATTGTATATTCTTAAAAAATGCCCTTTTAAAATTAACGATTTATATATTTAATATGAGTTTGTATTCACATTATGAATACTTTTAATTTCAACCAGAAACGATATACATATTGTTACGAAAATAAAAATGCATACATTTTGTATATTTGGTAGTTATGTGTCACCCTGTCAATTCTGTACTTATTTGTGTATCTGGCAGCACTACCAATTAAACCAAATCTGGTTAACACAATCTTACATGTTTAAAATTAACGGATAGAGGATATGAGATTATTTGACACATTTCCGAAACTTTCAAACTGTAGGTAATTAGGTATATAAGGGACTGCTTTGCCTATGTAGTTCAGTTATCGTTTGGCTGTCAGTAAATAAAGTTGTGTAGAAGCGGAAATAAAAGTGTTGTATAAGCGTAGTGGAATAAAAATATAATTGTAACAACAAAAGTGGTGTTAATTTTGTTTTAGCGCAATTTAAGCAAGCTCAAACGTTTTAAAAAGTTTAAAACGGAGCTATATATATGTATATATTTCGAAAAGCTTTAATATAAAATCTTAATAGACCAGCTTGATAAAAAGGAGTTTTAAAAACCTTAAACATCTTATAATTTTTAAAATTATTTTCGTCTTTTATAATTTTTTGCCTTTCGTAGACAACAAGTTTTTTACAGAGTAACACGGCAAAGTAAATTTGAAATCACCCTCACTACTTCAATACATTCTTATTGATTGATGCCTTGTCTATATAGATTTAAAGCAAAATAACTTGCAAATTATTAAAACATTCCTAAGAACAAGAAAAAAACATACTCATTACTCAAGTGCACCAACAATAAATAGAACACCCTCTTTCTAACTTTATAAACATATACATACAATAGAAATATTTATAGCAATTTTTTCATAATAAAATGTAAAAATTTCATATGTATAAGGTTGTAAGGCAAGAACACAATTGCAATCATTTAATTAACAATATTTATCTGGTGAGGGGTCTGTTTTCTATTTAGGAATTCAACATACATTACAATGAAAATACACATGGCGAAAATTAAACATATTCTTTAAAAAGCAGCAAAATACTTGTGAAAAAGGTAAATCGACTTAAGCATAAGTTTTTAATAAAAAATTAAATACATCCTTGTAAGAAAAAAGGTAAATAAGTTTTTATTTTTGTGTTTTTAATTTTTTTTTTCATTTTATTATTACTTATTTTCTGTATATATTTTTTATGATAATTAAATATTAGTAATAATTGATTTTTTATTTGCATATATAATTTACAATAAGTTTTAATGTGTTTTAATCTTTTTTGTATTTAATGTTTTCAGCAAAGTTTATTATGTTCGATTTTTTTTTTTTTTTTTGGTTTATACTATTCTGGCAACTTGTTTGCATTTAAAAAAATTTGTTTTTTAAAAGCAAAAGCATTTACAAAAATTTATTTTTTAAAAGCAAAACAGCAAAGCTGTTGTTTTAAAGAATATTGGGTATGGATGGATGTCAACAAATTAAAAAACAACAAAAAAGTAAAAAGCCAATAAAACATTAGTTTTTAAAACTCTATAGTCCTTTAAAAATAATAAAATCAAATTTAAAAAAATTAGAACTAATAAAAGAATTAACTAAATATACATCTATATATAAAAAACTTAAAATAATAACAAATTTAATTTATATTAATTTTATTTTTTTTTCATAACTTTTTGTATTTAAGGTTTTTTTCTTTCACTACAAATGCAAATTTATGGTAGGTTTGAGTTTCGATATTTTTCTCTTATTTTTTATTTAAATTAAATATAAATATGTAAGAAACAATAACTAACTTATATAAATGTGAAACTGTTTAAAATACAATAGACGTTAAAATAATTGTAGATTGGGTTATAAAACAAAACACATTCAAATTTGAATGAAATGTAGAAAAATCGATTTACGATAGTAGATAGTATTAATAATACAAAATTAATATTAGAAGCACTCGAACAAAAGCAGATTTCAGAGTAAAAGACTACTTATTACTGAATCTATTAAAAAAGCACGCATTTGTTATCTTACAGAATCAGTATCAAAAAACTTTTAACCTGAGCTATACTCTGCTTATTGAACTGAAATAGTTACTTAAACTTAAGCACATAGATTATGCAAAAAGTTATAAACTTGACAAGAAAAAATAAACGAAAAATAACCCAAACCTTTCAGCTATTTAAAAAATATATATATGTGTGTGTATAACATTCTTTAATATAAATTGATAAATAATAGTAAATAGCTTTACTAATGTTTGCAAATTAATGAGAGTAATCATAATAATAAGAGATAATAGATTTTAATAAAGATCAAATTAAAGGCCTTGATGTTTTTATAAATATTTTGTTGTGTGTGTTTTATAAAGATCTCTTTGCTTTAAAAGAAGATTATTAATTGAACATTGACTTGATTTATATGCATATAATTTATTTTCACATTTAATTTATTTTATTTCATTTTATATATGTATATATGCAAAATCTTGGTTTTCATTATTGAAAATAATAACAATAATATAAAAAAATCATTAATGGATGGCTTTACAAAAGTACTCGATATTATAACTGAAAATTTTGTTGTTGCAAATAATAATAATTGGAAAAAAAATCATGCTTGCTTTGAAGAAGGGAAGGAGAGAGGGAAAGTATAAAAAATATTTTTTTTAAGCTAAAATAACATAGAAAACTTACTAAAAGTAGGTTGACAAAAAATATACTATAATTGCTAATGCAATAAAACTGTACGGTAAGAATTGTTTAAGCAACACATCTTTTGAAGTGGTACTTGCAGCATTAGCTTTAAGCTTAAGTAACGCAATTTCATTGCGTAATTCAATATTTGCCTTTTGTTGTTCATCTAGGCTTTCTTTATACAAAATCAACTCTTCCTCACGTTCTAAAGCTGTTACATTAATGGCATTCAGAATGGGGTCTTCTTCTAGTTCAAATTCTTTTTCAAGTTGAGCATTTATTTCAATGCGTGACTTCAATTCTTCAATTTCATTAGCGGACAATGATGAGGACAATGATGATGTTTCGCTTGTGGTGGCCTCTAGTTTGGTAGAATTATCTTTATTTTCATTGATCACTTGCTCCAAAGCCTTTTTCTCACTTCTTAAGCTTTCGACAACTTTGTTTAAATTATCCACTTTCATTTTAGCATCATCACATTCAACTTGCATTATTTCTAATGTATGCTGGGCCTCCATTTCAGTTTTATATAGCTTTTCATTTAATGCCTCTATCTGGGATTGATATTCTTTGAGTTGTTCCATTAGCGCCAAATTACTGTTTGCCGTTTTGACATTTAAAATTATCGTTCCTTCAGATGTACTGTGCATAGGCGAGGAGACTGTTGAACCTTCGAGATCTGAATCTGATTCAGCGACATCAGATTCTGACAATGGCAATGCCGTTTGATCTTCAAATTTCTTCGTTGCTATGGTCGGACTTATGGCATGGGATGGTAATTGCGTTTTCACTTTTATGTTGGGAGGTGGTGATTTCTCATTCATCTTGTCATATCGTTGCTTTTCTTCTTCTTCTGATTGCTCTTGCTTAATATTTTGTTTTTGACGAGTTTCATCTTGTTCCCTTACGCTATTCCATATTTCATTGTAAGCTTCTCTTAGCATATTAACGCTAGATTTTAGTAACAAATACTTTTTATTTTCTTTAGAAAGCACCTGATTTTCTGTTGATTTGCCACTGCGTTTGATTACGAACTCTTTATCAGCACAAGCACCTTCTTTAGCATCGTCATCTTCATCACTACTATCGTCGTCATCCAAATCCGCATTCTTTACTCTCACAACAACATTATCATCACCCTCAGCCTCGGTATCCATTTCATTTTCAATTTCGGCTTCTAATTGCTGTAAATTCATTTGTACATTTTTCAATTTACTTGTGAAATTGTTACGTTTTCCATCAAATTCTTTCATGGCTTTATCATTTTCATCATCATAATCATATTCATCATTTTCGTTTTCATTGCATATAGCTTTAAATATGTCAATAGATCCTTCGTTTTTATTTAAATCAGAATTTTGCAGCCACTTCATAATGGTCGTTTCTTTGACACGTTTGGGTGGAGATTTTTCGTTTAGCGACGTATCATCATCAAATGCTTGAGATTTCTTTAGCTTTGTAAGACAAACAAATCAGAGCAAAATTAGTTAAAGTAATAATTATATCTCTATACGGAGAACAATGGTTGCTTACCTTAGATTTATCCAGCTCTTGTTTTGACTCTTCTGTACCATTTAGATTATCACCAAATATGGCAGATAGTTGAGGTCTTGTTTTCTTCTTTTTGATTGCTATAACACTTGGATTATCCTCGTTTGTTACACTATTTACTTTGTTAGCCTCAGCAGCTTCGTTACCATTACGTTTATTTTCATTTTTCTCCACATCCAATTCATTGTCATCGCCATCTATGTTCTCACCTTCACTATCTCCATAGTCACCTAGATCCATATCCGCTATAGCAGCATCCAATTTCTCTATAGCCTGTTTTTCCAACATTTGCTCTTCATCATCAAGAAGATTTGCACGTTTTATTAACAGCTCGGACATTTTCTTTTTCAAATCTTCACATTCTAATTCACGTTCTCGTAGTTTTTCCGAAAGTTCTGTAAGGCGTTGTTCTTCGCGTTCTTTGGCCTCTTGTTGTTGCCGGGCCATATCATCTTTGTACTCGTTGTATTCAGTTTCGAGACGTAGTAGTCGCGAATTGACTTCTTGTAAAGTTTGTTTGGAGTTCATAATCTGATCGCGTAACAACGAACATTCGTTGTCCGATTGAGTATAGGCTGATTCCATTTTAGCCAACATTTGCATGGCATCACAACGTTCTTGATAGACTTTGCGTAAGGCCTCTTTGGCTGTAAGTTGATATGTACTCTTATCATCGAGCAACTTAAGAACCTAAAAAAAAAAATTGAAGCAAAATACAATTTGTGGATGCGTGTATGAACAAGTGATCCAACTACTCTTACCTCATTTCTTAACACACTTTCAGGCACATTTTTTTCCATAAATTGTAATTTCTTCTCTAATGAATGTATGCGATGTAATAATTGGTCTTCGGTTATCATTGATTGCCAACATAATGCTGAATTTTTTCGTGTGGCATCCAATACATTTTGAATGTTACACAATTTAGAAGTCAAAACTTTTTCACGTTGTGATGTCTCCTGTATGTAGAGATTTAAACGATGCAATTCATCATAACTTATACGACCCTCGCCAGAGTATTGACTACGATGGGCTGAAGAATCAATTGATATAGCCTCGCGGCCATCAGGTAAATATAACTTGACACAAGCAATGATACAGCCATGTACTTCTTTGCGTGAATTTTCTAAAACATCTACGCCAAACTTGACTATATCACCGAAATGCAATTCAGCCTCTTCATCGCCTAACTTATTGTCATTAATAAATGTGCCGTTTGATGATTTTGTATCTTTAACCCAAAATTTACCATCTGGTGTATACCAAATGACGGCATGTTTACGCGATAATACTTTACAATCAAAAATTGCATTTGTTTCGGAAGCTTTACTTTTCGCTATCAAGCGACCTACCATACACTCTACATTTGGTGTTAAACTAATGGTACGCGTTTGAAATGGATGTGAATTGCCTTCACATATTAAAACAATCTTGGCTTGACCATTGTTATCATAAGATACTGCAGGTACAGGTACTGTCGACGCTGTCGTTGACGTTGTGCCTTCTAAAATATTGCTATCACTTTTGGTTTGATTATTTGTTGTATCTAACATGTTAAACGATTGATTTAGTTGTTTGGCAGTTAATGGTGTAGTGGTTGAGTTGGTAACGTTTGATGATTTTTGCAGTCCTGCTACATTTGCCGTTAATGCCAATTGACTAAGAAAGTTTGGCTGCAAACCAGCTGCTGCCACTGTATTATTAACGTTATTGGCATTGTTTGTGGCATTCAAAGCCGATTGTAAAGCACTACTCAGCGATTGGGCTGTTGTTGGGCAGCTAAGTGCTAACTGTTGTTGTTGTTGTTGTGTTATTATGTTTTGTTTTATAGAAGACGGAGCCTGTAATGTGTTCGTATTGGAATTCGGATATGAATTTATATCTTCAAGATCCTTATTATTATCGGAGGTGTGATTATTAATTAAAGCGGTCTGTGACACTAATTCTGATTCTTTATCCTCTTTTAAAGGGAATTCTTTAGTGTTTTCAGCCATTATTTTTATTTTATTTGTGTAATTTAATACCGTTTCATTCAAATTATTTTCTTCTTTTAGTTTAGCTTTTTCATTTAACAAATCTTCAACTTCAGAAATTTTGCAACAATGGTTTTTATCATCAGCGTTGTTCAACTTGTTGTTGCTATTGCTGTTTACAATTTCTATAGAGTTTTTATCGGCTTTAATTTTATTTTGTTCGTTGTTCGCATTATCGTTTACAATTGTTTTATATATAGTAGATGTTGCTACTGTTGTTTCTGGTATTGAAAATGTTGTTGTTGTTGTTGTTGTTGTGGAATTTAAAGGAGAAACTTCTCCTGCTATAGCTTCTGATTTATTATAATTTTTTGTAATAAGAGTTGTTGCATCAACAACTGTTGCTGTTTCTGATGTTCTTTTTGCCGGCAATGATTCTGACGCAACAGCAATAGTTGCTGTGCTGCTGTTTGTAATTGTTGATGTCGTTGTATTAGCTGTTGTCTGTTGTGTTGCTGTTGTTGTTGTATTTGTACCGCCTGTGGTTGCTGTAGTAGCAGTCGTTTTAGTTTCATCTTCACATTTACTTTGCCATTCGTTACTTACTAAAACCATAACTAAAAAACAGAAAACAATTAAATCAATTATTCTATGATAATATTGTATTAAATTTATAATAATATTGTCTGTGAAAAGTAAAATGAAAACTAAGTGCAATAGTTCAAAAATATTAATAAAATTATTTTTTATATCGTTAATGTAAAGTGAACGATTTGAACAAACATGTGAAGCAGACGAGCAGTCTTATTTATGAGCAAAATAAAAAAACAAAAACAGAAATGTGTTTATAAGATATATAATATATAAAGATATATAATCTATCTAAAATCCAAAAAGGCCAGAGAATTAATCAATCGTTTATACGTATGTATTGCAAGTCTGTTGTTAAACGTTTTATAGTGTAGTCAAGACCTTTTGGATTTCAGTTAACGATTTATAATAATTTATATGTATGTGCAGAACTAATAACTTATTCTACAACAGATTTTTTTCTTTAATAAAGCAATACCTGCATCAACTTTTTAACGAGTTACACTGCCTTCATAGCGAAATCTTTGGATGTTTCGAAATTTTTTCAAAATTATATTTTAAATTACTCGCGATTAGAACAGAGTACATAAAATCAAAGGATTATTAACGGATGTGTAGTACACTGTCGAGCATACATTTGACACAATAAACTATGTGTGGTTTCTTAACAGATAAACTATTTAATTGAATGAGAGTAAAAGTTGATTAACCTTTATGGCTGCATGCCGCATTAAGAACTAATCTATAATATAAAAACAAAAGCAAAAGGGGTACTGTGCTTATACTCTACGTACGTTGTTAGCCAAGAAAAAATTTTGTTTAAAAGTTGGAAAATTTAAAAATAAATTTCATATGTTGTACAATAACACATAGTACATGCTATGAAAAGAAACAATATTGGGCAACAACTGTCTAATATGCGTGCACATGAAGCCAAGAAAAATCATTTAAACAGGCAGTTGCGTTTGTTGTATGTGTTTTTTTCTTTTTGTTTATTTTTATTATTATTGAGTAATTGTGGTCTTATTTTTGTAAACAGACAAAAACCACCAATAATACTGCGAAAAATATAAAGAATACATAGCGATAAGATATTCAGAAAATCATACATAACAAAAGATACATACAAATGTATAATAACTTTAACATAAACAAAAATATGTTTATAAGAGTTTTATAAAAAAAATTCAAATACTTTTAAATATATTTTAAGAAATACTCTAATCGAAATTTATTACACAAATATAAATTTATTATCGTATGAAAAATATTAGTACAATTATACTAAAAAAGAATGTTATCCGATATTACTTTATAAAAACTATCTTTAAATTATAGAATAGAAAATATTATCATGTATAAGAAACAACACCACAACTGCATGCCACCCTTTCCAAAGAAAATCATAAAGTCTGTACACTAGCATAGAAACAACACCGAAATAATTTGTTACCTAGGCAACAATGTTTTCAACATGAAACTCAACTAACACGCCGTTTATAAAATATTATAAAATGCAGCCTTTCATCCAAAAAGTTTTTTTTTTTAAATACAGTAATGAGTAAATATTGAGAAACTACTAAATTATAAACCAAAGGATATCGTTTACTTATTTACGATGTTCTATTTCACCAAACATTTAATTTGCTTTAAAAACATTTTGAAGAAAAATTATTTATTTATTATTATTTTTTGTTACCTTTTATTAATTACTTATTGATTTAATTTCCATAAACTCTGTTATAATTTTATTTTTTATGTCATTTAAAAGATACTTGAATTTAATAAATAAATAAAGGAAGTTTTATTAAATAATTGTTTAGGCACTTAGTCGGTGTATCAAGTACTATTCCCACAGAACTATTACAATTTGCAAATTCTTTTCAGTAAATATTCTCGATAGAGAGCTTTATTTTCAGTTCTCTATGTAGATCAAAACTTTACTTCAAAGCATTTACCTCTTCTGTTTATTTTTATAACCCATTATATGTTATACTGTATAGTATACAAACATTAAAATAACAAAAATAAATTTATTAAATTTCTATTGTTTTCATTTGGAGAACGAAAATAACAAAAAAAAAGAAAACTACTAAATTTAGTATATGAATTTCACAAAATCAAAAACTAAATCACAATGAATCAGATACACAAGATATTAAATAAAACTTTATACATATACTCATTACAAATTTTCGGGATACTCAAAAAAATCCAAATTAATATGTAAAAAAATATGCAAAAATTTATACGAGTGCATAGAGAAAAAAAATTATAAAAGAGGTGTACGTTAAACGTTAACTGAATTTTAAAGTATAGGTATATGTACATATGTATGTTTTTAAAATAGTGAAAATAGTAGAATATTAAATAGAAAGAGTGATGGGATAGTGACAAAATAAATTGACATCAGTGTTTTTTTCATTATTAAAGCTTTGCAAGGCATTTACATAAATTAGTTTTATATAAAATAGAAAAGAATATTTCTCTAGTGACAGACAACGAAAGACTACTGACCAGTAGCTAGACTAGCGGGCAACAAATCTATGCAACAACATGATGTCAGTGCTGATGTTGATGACGAAGGCGACAAAGATGTTTCTTCTTCAGGCGGAGACGACGACAATGTGTTAGTGTTAAATACAATGCAAACGTTTAAAAACAAATATCAACTGCCAATCGACACGTTTCTAGCAATATTATTTATAACAACAAATAATGCACCCCTTAGATCACGTTGTTTTAATTAAAGTTTAATTTTCCTTTGGTTGCATATTTTTCAACCGATGAAATTTAAAGCTTAGCTAAAAAGTTTAAAAAAAAGCAAAAGAATTTTTTTTAATAAGTTGGTATAAATACAAGAAAATCTATTTGAAAACAAAAAAATATTTATTTAAAAATATGAAACAATTGTTTGCGCGGATATAGTGATCTGCTTAAATTTTGTTTTAAGACCTGGTCAAATTGCTTAAGCGATACCATTAATCTAGAATGCAGGAAATAAGTTTTTCACTTTTTTGATGCATAATAAAGAGTTTTAAACGCTATCGCATTACTTTCCAGAAAGTAACTTTAGATGACATATGTCCACCGACTACCTATGGAGGATGCCATCTGATAATGTGCCATTTAAAAGCATCACCAAAAGATCTTTTACTTGGATCTAAAAGGAATGTTTTATTGTTAAGGTAAAATGGTTATTATAGATAATGGAATATGATGTCGTAAAACTTTCTGCCACTTTTTAAACTAAAAAAGTTTTTCTACATACTAAACCCAGTTTACACAAGTCAACAAAAATAAACAAGAGAGAGCATTCGATATTCGAAGCATCGAGCATTCTCACATGCACTGAATTTGACCCCATAGGAAAACTTCTTTACTTATGAATATCATATATATGCCTTGTAATATAGTTTCTAAGAATATTTAAATAAAACAGCTCCTACACAAATATTTATGTTACTGATAAAATACAAAATGAAATGCCATTCTGAATTGAGGAATTGCTGACTCTCAAGTAGTAATATGGTGGCACTCAATAAAAAAACAGACAGCCAAATTGTTGTTTGGACAAGTACACAAGATACTGATGTTTTTTTCTTTGTTTCGCTGTAATATCATTTTCTTGATTGTTATTATTGTCTTCTAGATTCTGTTGTTGTACTGTAGTGTCCACTTTAGTTAACTGTGTACGTGTGTGCATGTGTGTTGGTAAGTGCGCGACAAACTGACTGACTGGTTCGTTGGCTGGGCTATTTCATTATTACTAGTAGTTTTGTTGTTTTTATTGTATTTGATGTTGTGTCAGCTATTTTTTTCTGTTATTGTTGTGCATATTTTATGAATTCCAATAAATTAACTCTACTTTAATTTTTTTAATTGAATTTAATTGCACATTTTTTTTATTAATTCACATCATACTCTGCTTTACTTTTTCTTTCAAAAGTAAAAACAAAAAATATCTATATTTTTGTCTTTTCTTTTTTTCTTTTTCTTTTTTGTATTTTTTAACTCTATATTTTTCAATTCTTCTTTCCTTTTTTAGATGAATTTAATCGATTTATTATGAATTTTTCCAACATGATGTATTTTATGCATTTTGTTCCTTTTCTTTTACACAATATTTTTTCTTTATTTTTTATTTTATTATACGCACCTTTTTCTTCTGATTCTCTTTTTCGTTTTCAATATATTTTTTTGCAATTATAAAAAAGAAAAAGTATTAAATCGTATAATCTTTGAGTATTTGGTTTTTATTAATTTGAAAATTATAGTTAAACTAAAAAATAACTCGATTTAAAAAATTTTTTTTCGTAATTTCGTGTTCTGTATTTTATTCTATAACAATTTTTTCTTTTATATTATTTTACAAAAAAATTTTTCGTTTCGCACAAAAGAAGAAAATTATTAGAAAAGTTGTACACTGAGAGCAAAACGTCAAATAGAACTAAAAAGAAAACAGAGATGCTAACGCAAACAAAAAATAGAAAAGCGCTGAAATAAAAACAAAACTGAAACAAATGTAGTAATATTATTGAACAAATAGAAAGCTTGACAAACAGTACAAGCTTAAACAAAGCAAATTATTTTTTATCACATTTTAGCATGTGAATATGTAAAAGAAAAACAAACCAAAAATTGTGGTGGTACCAGTTCGTTTCAATTATTTGGTATGCGAATACAAAATGTTTTAAGCGAAATGCTTGTGTAACAAAGTATAGATAGTAACGCAACACACGATGAAAGCTTTCTTGCAGAAATTTTCTTTAATTCTCTTTCAAACTTGCATTCGCATCTATATTACGATATTTATTTCAATGAAATTCAAGATTTTCAGACAACATTGTTGTTCTATGACATTACGAATTTCATAACAAAAGAGAATTTCGAGTATATGAAAGAGTGTACACTACTACATTCGTTTCTCCCCTCATCGAAAAACTCAGACTTTCAGCAAGAAAACTTTTATCGTGGGTTCCGGACATATTTTTATAAACAAAATGTAAAAAGCGCCAAAACTGTATTAACAAAACGCTCTATTTGCGTAATGAAATATGAACAGTTGCTAGAAAAGTATTAAAATTTTATCTCAAAAATACTTATCAAAACAAGGAGCTTTAATATATAAAACGTACAGAATATTAAATCAATTTTCTTAAACAAATACGAAAATTGTTGATTTACTTATATGAACTAAACTTTTGTTTTAAGAACTTCTTTATGTTTTTTCTACTGATTTAGTATATATTTTTTAATTTTATAAAGAATATACATAGTTGGCAATACTTTTGTTTATATATACATATATTGTGAATTACACATAAACTAAGTGGACGTTAAATAAATGTGCAAAAAAATGTTGAAATCTCGTATTTATCACATAACAAAGGTAAAACTTGCTAAATAATAGCTTCAATTTATAGTAATCGTTAAAATTATTTAGCGTTTAGTGGCTTCCAAGCTTACTGCCCATCAGGAAGCCCTCATGGCTAGAGGGCTACCGAAAAGAGCACCCTTGCCCGGTGTTGAAAACATTGTCGTTGTGGCCTCCGGCAAAGGTGGTGTGGGCAAATCAACTGTGGCTGTAAATTTAGCAGCTACTTTAGCCAATATGGGTAAACGCGTAGGCCTCTTAGATGCAGACATATTTGGACCTTCTATACCTTTGATGATGAATATACATGAAGAGCCCTTAGTGGATGACAAAAATTTAATGATACCTCCTATTAATTATGGTGTGAAATGTCTTTCTATGGGCTTAATAACGCAACAAGGTGGTGCTATAATATGGCGTGGACCTTTAGTTATGTCAGCTGTTCAGAGATTACTAAAAGGTGCTGTCTGGGCACCTTTGGATATATTAATAATTGATACGCCACCTGGAACTGGTGATGTACACCTATCTCTGACACAAAATACATCCATTGATGGGGTCCTTTTGGTGAGCACCCCTCAAACTGCTGCTTTAGAGGTAACGCTAAGGGGTGCTCAAATGTATAGAACCCTAAAAGTTCCTATATTCGGTCTAGCCGAAAATATGGGCTATGCCATTTGCAGTAATTGCCAGAATAAAATGGAAATATTCAAAAATACCACACAAAAATTTCTGCAACAAATTAATACTAAAATATTGGTCTCCATACCATTAGATGGTAATATAACAGACTCTTGTGATAAAGGAATACCAATGATTTTAAAATATAAGGATTCGGAATATGCTAAAAGTTTTGTAAATTTAGCACAACAAATTCTAAACAATTTAGAATTAAAGAGAACAGAAAAATCTCAATAAGTAATTTTAAATAAATTTTTATTTATTTTTCTTTAGTTTCTTCATTTTTTTCATAGCTTTACGATGGGCATATTTCTGTTTTGTCATCATTATCTCCTTATGTTTACGCTTAATATACTTTTGAGCCTCTGTGTCTGCTAAAAGTTCATCCACTATGGTGCGTTTCTTATTGCGTCGTGTATCGCGTTCATTATAATAATCCAAAGGCGAATGTTGCACAGTACCAATCTGATATTAATTAAAAAAGGTTTTTGCAAAGTTACGAGTGAACCAAATATGTT